>JAWZYV010013641.1:0-1200000 GCA_038373885.1 Cheiracanthium punctorium
TTTCTCTGGACTGAGGAATGTGAGGACGCATTCAACGAACTGAAGACGGCTTTAACATCTTCGCCGATCTTGTCGTATCCTCACCCTGACAAGCCATTTATCCTGGACACAGACGCAAGTAAGGAGAGTGTCGGAGCAGTTTTGTCCCAGGAGATAGATGGCCAAGAACACGTCATTGCTTACTGGAGCAAATGCCTTTCAAAGGCAGAACGTAACTATTGTGTTACGAGAAAGGAACTCCTTGCTATCATTAAGGCCGTGGAGCACTTCCATCATTACCTGTACGGCCGAAAGTTCCTGCTCCGAACGGACCATGCCTCTTTAACCTGGCTTCTAAATTTCAAGAATCCGGAGGGCCAAATAGCCAGGTGGATACAGCGACTACAAGAATATGACATCGAGATACGTCATCGGAAAGGGTCATCTCATGGAAATGCAGATGCTTTGTCGAGAAGGCCCTGCATAGACAGTTGTCGCTATTGCTCCAGGGCAGAGAAAAATTACCATCTGAAACATCCCGCTGTCCGCCAAGTTACATCATCGGCATCATCTCAAGATCCCTGGAGTGACGAAAATGTTCGGGCGGACCAATTAACAGACAGTGACATCAAACCTATTGTGGAATTTATGGAAAAATCCAGCGCTAAGCCCAGTTGGCAAGAAATATCATCTTACAGTCTGGCAACAAAACAGTACTGGGCTTTATGGGATTCGCTTCGCCTGAGAAATGGAGTCCTGTATCGTAAATGGGAGTCGGACGACGGCAAGATGCTCCGATGGCAGTTGGTACTCCCTCGCTCGAGGATTCCGAAGGTTCTAGAAGAACTTCATAATGGCTTAACTGGGGGCCATTTTGGCGTAATGAAGACCCTGCAGAAAGTTCGCGAGCGCTTTTACTGGGTTAGGGCTCGAGGCGACGTCGAAAAGTGGTGTCAAGCTTGTGACGCCTGTGCCGCCCGCAAAGGCCCGAAGAAACGAAGCCGTGGAAGACTACATCGTTATAATGTAGGAGCGCCTTTTGAGAGGATTGCACTCGACATCCTGGGACCTCTTCCGCGAACTTCGGATGGCAACAAATACATCCTAGTTGTCATTGACTACTTCTCTAAATGGCCCGAAGCGTTTCCTATTCCCGATCAAGAAGCTACGACCGTAGCAGAGGTACTGGTGCAAGAATGGATTTCCAGATATGGAACCCCTCTGCAACTTCATTCCGACCAAGGAACGAACTTTACCTCTGCAGTCTTTAAAGGACTTTGTCAACTTCTCGGAATAGACAAAACACAGACTACGCCTTTACACCCGCAATCCGACGGCATGGTGGAGAGGTTCAATCGCACAATTTTGAACAACCTCTCGCTCCTGGTATCTAGGAATCAAGAGGACTGGGACAAGAAACTCCCCCTCTTCCTGTTGGCCTATAGGAGTGCCGTCCACGAGACTACCGGCTTCACACCTTCCCAGATGCTGTTCGGCAGAGATCTTCGTCTTCCCGCCGATCTAGTGTTCAGCCGCCCTCCAGATGCGCCTTCATCGCCAGAGGAGTACGTGGAAAACCTTCGGGCACGGTTTGAAGATGTGCATCATTTTGCTCGGGAGCGGATCAACCTGAACACGGAAAAGATGAAGACTCGCTACGACACGAAGGCTACGGGACACGAGTTCAACGCAGGTGACAAAGTTTGGCTATGGAATCCTACTCGACGGAAAGGCCTGTCTCCCAAGCTGCAATCGCCGTGGGACGGTCCTTACACAGTCCTAAACCGGCTGAATGACGTCATCGTACGGATTCGTAAGTCACCAAACTCGAAGCCAAGAGTTGTACATTACGATCGGCTTGCCATCTACCGCGGTTGTAATTAGCTCAGACCATGGTCACTATGGCGTAATTCCTCTTTTCTTTCATCTCTCATTTCTTTCCTGTCTTTCTCTTCTCTTCCTCTTTCTTCAACTCTCTTTCTCTCACCACTTACGCCGTGTTTAGTGTGCATATTTGTAATATATTGGATTTTATTAATGTGTATTTGTTATTACATTACACATAAATAGATTACTTATTACAGTGTAATTATTTATTATGATGATTGTTTATTTATTAATGTGTATTTGCTTATTGTGCTATTGATTACTTGCTTGAATTATGTTGTTAAGATCTTGTTAAGTGTTATACAGTGTAGGTACCTCTGTGACCTCCTAACTAGGGATTGTACTGCCCGGGAGGTGCAGTCCTTGGGAAGGGGGCAATGTTACGAATTTTCGGGGCAACCCGCTGCTCTGGGGCTTAAAATGGTTTAAAATTCGTATTCTACGCTTCAAATAGATACATTTTGCTTTTTGTTGCATCAAAATCGGCCAATTAGAACCGGAGATACGGAGGTTTCGCTTTCCCATATGTTTTTCTATGGGCTTCTAGAAAACTCGAGAAATATTAGTCCTAGAGCTTAGATCTCTTCACTTTTGAGGACTTATTTTTGGCGCCAAATTTGGCGATATTTCGCCAAAAGTCGCCAAGCTTGGCGACTTTTTGGTCATTTGGCGCGATTTTCCCAATGGGGCCTGGAAGTTGTTTTTCCTGCATTAAAAACGCATAATAACCTAACATTTCTCTTCTATGACGTAATCAAAATTCACGCTTTATGTAGAACCCTCGAGAAATTGACTTTTCTGGAAACCTCTTGTACCTCCTGCGTCGGCTATTTATAGAAGCGGGCATCGCCCCGAAGCCAGTCAGTGCGAGCTGAACGCTCGATGTGTGAATAGCTCTCGGTACGTTTGTGTGAATTGATAGTGCTATAGAAGCTGTGTTTTAGCTTGTTTTGTGAAGCTGTTTTCAAAGTGCTGTGTGTAAATTCTTCATTGCTGTGTCTTAAGGGATTGTGTACTATATCCCTTGAATATTTCTACGGAATTTTTGCCTGTGAAAGTGACTTATTTTGGTGTGAGAATTACAGCATTTGTGAGAGCTTCTGATCCAAGCGGATTGTTAAAAGCACGTTATTGCTAGATTGTGCTTGTGAATTGTGTACAGCTGATTGTACTACGAAGATCTAGAAGCAATAAAGTTTGTGTTCCATCCTGACAAGTGACTTTTTACTTGAACTTTTTACACCAACAGGACTTTAGAACGACGAACCCAAGGAGTAGCAGAGTAATTCCGCAACAATATGTATATTAATTATCATATTTATTTATTCAAATGATAGTGTATACTTCATGAAATTTCAGCATAAATGAAAAAATCCCAATTAAAGAAGCTTTAAACCGACAATCGATGTTGTTTTTCTCTGCCGTCAATAGATGGCGCAATCAATGGTAGCCGTAGTTTAGTCGGCAATTCTCATACTGCGTAGTTGGTCCAACTTGGATAACAAGCCGATGTTTCTCCTCCCAGCTTCATGCGAGAACCCAAAGCCAAAGTGGCCAAACGTCTCAAATTTCATGATTTTTTAAAACTTGTCCCCAAAGAAATCGGGGACAGATTTTTTAATTACCATAAATAATTCTTTCCAATTAAAAAAAAATTATATTTCTTTCAGATTACGAACGTTAACAAAGTTTTTGTTGAATAAATAGAAGCTTATTTGGGAAAAGCATTGAATTCATAAAATATCTCAAGATTTTGTTTCAATATTGAGGACAGCAGGATTTTTTCAGTTTGTCCCCAGAATGTAAAACAGCAATTGGGGACAGGGTTTTAATTAAAATTGATTTTTCTTCCCAAATTAAAAGCAAGCATAATTTCTTTATTTTCATGAATGTTAATAATGCTTTAGTTGAATAAATAGTAGTTGAATTGAGAAAAGCGTTAAATTTATAATATGTTCCCATTTTTTATTTCAGAATTGGGGATACCTCACTGCTCTTTGTTCGAAAGTGAGGTAACTCCTTGTTCTTATGTCCCATATGATGGAAGTTCAAGGGTGGAGGTAAGCCGGGGTTCTTGCTTTGGTCAGCAAATTCAAAAGTAAGGAACTTAAAGGTGGACAAGCAAAGGCGGCAGTTTTAAGTTTTCCTGACTTTGAAATTCTTCTGTGTCCCCAAAGTGCGAAACAGTAATTGGGGACAGTAATCAAATTCTGAACTTTTTTCAGTTAGTGGCCAAAATGTTAACAATTGGAGACAAAATTTTAATTAACAGTTACTTCTTCCTAATTTAACAAGAAATCAAGCATGTTTCCTCCATTTTTTGAATGTTAATAATGCTGTATTTGAAGCTATTTGAATAAGGTGACCATACGTCCCCAATTTTTGAGGACGGTCGTCAATTTCTATGTTTTCTTGCGATTTGCCCTCGAAAAGTGAAGAAGGAATTGAGGACAAATTTTAATTATTACGTTGTCTTTTAAATAGATTACTGTTAATTATTTCTGGACTGGCAAATTATAAAATGTCCCCAATTTTGTTTCAGAATGCATTATAAAATGTTCCCAATTTTTGTTTCAGAGTTGGGGACCTAACGCTGATTTGTCCCCAACTCTGAAAAAAAATTAAAAATTGTCCCCAGTTCCATTTTTACATTCTGGGGACAATTTGAAAAACGTCCTGAAAATGGGGACGTTTGGTCACCTTAACGGTCCCCAATTTCTGTATGTTTTTGTGATTTGTCCTCAAAATTTAAAAAAGCAATTGAGGACAATTTGTAATTCGATTACTGTTAATTATTTAATTAATTATGAAATGTCCGCATTTTTTTCAATATTTGGGATATTTTATGAATAATGAAATAATTAACAGTAATCTAATTAAAATTCAGAAATTAGGGAGATACGGTAAGGTGATCAAGTGTCCCCATTTTCCGGGGACAGTCCCCAATTTCAGGACGTTTTTCAAATTGTCCCCAAAATGTAAAAGAGGAATTGGGGACAATTTTTAATTACTGCATTGTTCTTTTTAATTAAATTACTGTTAATTATTTCATTAATTATAATTGTCCCCAGTTTTGTTTCAAAATCGGGGACATGTCCCCGATTCAATGTTTAAAAATCTGGTCACCTTGTTATACTAATGAATAGGTTTGTTTACATGGGAATGTAGAAAATCGCGACTAAAAGCAGAGTATAGGGTAAAAAGCACAATGCATCATGGGAAAGTTAGGTCATCAGTGCATTTACCCTTTACTGGACTGGTAATCTTTCTACACAGAATTTTTTTCAGTTCATAGGTGAAGTGGGGCAGGAAGCAGCAAAAGTTCCGGCTTTTACCCTGCATTTTTATGCATGTAAACTAAGGTGACCATATATTGAAACGTAGAACTGAGGACATGTCCTCAATTCTGAATTTGGGACATTTTATAATTCATGAAATAATCAACACTAATCTAATTAAAAAACAATGTAATAAAAAATTGTCCTCAATGGCTTCTTTACTTTTTGAGGACAAATCACAAAAGAACACAGAAATTGGGGACGTATAATCACCTAAATGTAAAGGGCCCATTGTTTCTAAGTCCACATTTTGACCTGAAGGCAAAATACGATTTCTATAATACCTTATGGGCAGACATAATTAAGATGCTTAAGTCCATTTGTTATGGATATTGACTTACAGATATTCCTACAAAGGTCTATAGTATACTCTCTCAAAAAAAGTGTTCAAGTATAATTTCCTAATCCAATTCATATTTTATGTAAATTTTTAATATGCAAAATCAACATAGGAAGTTTTACTTTTATGAAAACTTTTTATGAGAGGGTGAATATTTTTATTTTTTTTAAATCTGTTTTCTTCCCCCAGAAGGAAGCCATTGCAATGACCTCACCTTCCAAAACTGACACTTTGATAGTAAGGAGAGTCATTATTTATTAAAATATTTTATTATATGTAATTTTTATAACAACTTTTAATAACAGTCTATATAAATTTAATATTAGTACAATAAAAACATTGGTAGGGGATGGTTGAAAGAACTGGTTTTGTGTTCCTCCTCTTGCTGTTCAAAGATAAAAAACTCAGAGATAAAATCAGGAGACCTAAGAAGAAAGAAATACTATCATATTAACTTTCCGTTAGGTGTCTGGTCTATGATCGTAGAAAATGTATATTTACTCAAAAAAGTATCGAGTAATAGAGAAATTTCGTACTTCAATTTTGTCAATAACTAAATAGTTTTTGAAAAGGAAAAGAAAAATCATTGAAAGAAATATGAGAAAGCTATTAATAAAAATGACTCACTTTTACGGAGAACATTTAAAAAATGAAATTGACATAAGAAGATTGACTTATTCTTGAAATATATATAGGACATTTGACTGACGCTATGACCATAGTCCATGCATCTAATGGAGAGTTAAGAATAGTGACAACATAACAAATGAGTAGGCAAAACAACAAGAAAATTTTCAAAATTGAAGACAATAGCAAGATGAGATGAGATGAGATTGAAGTGCAAGATGAGATCTCGAGACTAGACATTTAAAAAAAATTTATACTGTTTTTCATATTCATGTTTAGTATAATATTCATTACAATTTTTCTGGATTTCAATTTAAAAATATATTGAATATTTAACACTACTTTTTTAATTTCACTGAAGCACATTTCTGAAAGTTTGCTAGAGAATTGTAATATGTCTTACACAAAAGTAGTTTCTTTATCGAGAGAGGCGTTATAATTTATTTATTTATAAAACAAAAAATTAATATCCTTTTGAATATTTTTCTGCTGTTAACTTGACAATACTCTAAACAGCCTTCCATCAGTAGGATTGATAAAAATTGCTTTTGTTACTGTTGTAACAAAAATCTACTATCAGATCTTATCTCATACAGGCTTATTATAATACATATGTACCCAATCATTCTGCTTACATGAAAATTAATTTCTTAGAAACAATATAATGACTATTTAGTTTCTATCATGTCTTGCTTAATTAAACTGGCTGTATATTCTTTTCTGGGTTTGAATTACTTAAAGGTACAATGAGCATATTCAGTTAAATTACAATTAATTTCTATAACATGCTTGAGTGTTTTTTGGGGGAAAAAGTATTACTTTGATAGTGAGGATTGAAGGCTGAGATTTTGATAGTGAAGAAAGTGACTATCTATCAAAATATATTTTATTGTATGCAATTTATATAACTTTTCCCAATTCTGTATATAAATTTAATAACAGACATTAAAGATTAAAACACATTGAGTGGGAAAAAGAACATCATCTTAAAGACTCACATATATCATAATGCTATTTAATAACAACCTTAAAAGTCCTTTCTTGTAACTACAATGCATTAGACCGAAATGTTTATTTTAATACAAGAGGGGTAAATTTAAAAATAGATTAAATACTTACATATACTATATGAAACTTGATACCGATAAAAATCCTTGTAGATTTTTTTTTTTTTTTTTTTTTTTTTACCATGCATGAGACAAATGTTGAATACTATAAAGAACTAGCAAGTTTGTATTTAGAGGCAGTAAAGTAATACTACTAGCCTCTAAACTAAACCAGCTGGTTATGACTTCTTCCTGTATTTTGTTCAGAAATGGAGCTCCGAAATCAAACCAACACACCTAGAGAGAGAAGAAAAGAGAGAAACTTGTTTCTGGAATAATGACAACATAACAATTGAACAAGTAAAGCAATAAAAATGTTTTCAAAATCACATAAATATTTTATTCATAAAGTTATGTGTGAAAGCTAAATCATTCTTTAAATCAAGAGCCTGATAATTTAAAAATTGAGATATTTAAATATTATACACAAAGTTTTTGATCAATAAAAAAGCATTTTTTTTTTTTTTTTTTTTTACAATATTCTCTTTTTCCTGAAGAGATGATTCACTCAGCACTGACTGTGTGAGACATTAGATAAGACCTTGGGGTATGTAACAAGAAATTGGTGTGTAAGACTAGACCTCAGAATATTAAAACAAGACTTCAGGGTTATGAGATGAGACCTTGGTTAACAAGATAAAACTGCAGTGTGAGAAAAGATCTGGTGAGCAACACAAGATCTCGTGGTGAAAACCAAGACCACAAGACAAGCCTTGGAGTGCAAGATAAGACCTTGGAAAGCAAGATGAGATTTCAAGATACAAGAGAAGATTTTGCAATGAGAGACAATACTTTGGATCACAAGATGAGACATGTGTAGAAGACCAAACCCCCAGTGCAAGATAAATTGTGTGTGAAACATGACCATGATACAAAACAAGGCCATAAAATGCAAGATAACGCTTGGGATATAAGATAAGACTTTGAGATTCAAGATGAGACCTTAGCGTGTGACATAAATCGTGGTATATGAGACAAGACCACGAGATAAGATGAGATCTTAGGGAACAGCATGAGACTTTAAGGTATGAGACAAGACTTCGATACAAGATTGAGAGAAAGACCATGATGTAGAGTACGAAGCGAGATCTCAAATTCTGAAACAAGACAGAAAGGCAACATAGAATGTATGAAGAGACAAAACTTCAGGACACCAGACAAGACCTCCAAGTACAAGATGAGACCATTTACAAAACTAGACTTATTCTTGACTTAAAGTGAAAGAAGACCTTGGTATAAAAAAGCATAGCTGCCAACCTTCCAACAAAAAAATAAGGAACACAGTGCATGGTCATAAAATCAGAAATAAGGAACACAGTGCGTGGTCATGAAATGTATGATTAAATATACAATTAAAAATCTTACATTAACAAAATTAAATTATCCTGTGTAGAGAGATGATGTGCATATATAATCATTAATTTATAAAAATAAAATGTACTTAACTTGGCTCAGTTTCTACAATAGACTTAAGTGTTTAATGAAATAAAACTTGAAAGAATAATAAGATAAATGTCATTCAATTAAATTTATTGACTTATTTACAAGAACAAATGCTTTACCAAAAGCTAAAAATGTACACGATTTTCCTCTTTTCTTTTAATTTTTAAAGATCCTTCCACAGAAGCTGAAAAACGGAACACTTTGGCTTAAAAACGTATTTACGGAACAAAGTTAAAAAAACGGAGCAAATCCGTATAAAAAGGAACACTTGGCAGCTATGAGAAAGACTAGTCTTGTATACAAGACAAAGTATAGGGATGTGAAACAAGACCATGAGTTTAGACGAGACCTTGGAATGCAAAATGAGACTTCACAGGGTCCAATACAAGACCTCAGACCTTAGTGTGCAAGATGAGACTGAGACTAGATGGGGTTCTTGACAAAACTTGGTAAGCAAGACTATACTGTGGTGTACAAGACAAGATGTCAAGTTACGAAAAAAGACCATGAGACCTAAAGGTTTGAAACACGACTAAAAGGCAAGATCTTGGAGTGCAAGATATAACCTTAAGATATAAGGCAGGACTGGGATACAAGATGAGACCTTCATGTGCAAGACCAGACTTTAGAATGTAAGACAAGACTGATGAGCAATCTCCAGATGTGAAACAAGACCATGAGATGAGAGAAGACTCTGGAAAGCAAGATAGACTTTAGACTGCACCATGGGAGCTTGAAGTATAACATGAGACCTCGTGATGTAAGACAAGACTTCAGGGATACAGATAAGACCTTTCTGTGCAAGATTAAGACTAGACCTTGGAATGTGAATAAAAAAAGAAACATGATGAGAAAACTTTGAAAAGCAAAACGAGACAATGGGATGTGAGAAGAGACTTTGGGAAGCAAGATGAGGCTTGAAATATAAGATGAGATCTTGAGATGTCAGATGAGACTTTGGGATGTAAGACAAGAAAATTCCAAGATACCCTGGAATTAAAGATGAGACAAAATCTGGAGATGTAAAACAAGACCACGAGATGAGATGACACCTTGAAAAGCAAGATGAGACATGACCTCAGATCTTGATGCATAAGACCAGACTGTGATATGCAAGGTAAGATCAAGCTATGAAATAATGCCACAAGATCTCCGTTTGAAACAAGGCCAAAAGCAAGATCTTTCAGTGCAAAAGGAGACTCAGACATACAAGACAAAAACCTTTGGGTGTGAAATGAGATTTTGAGAAGCAAGAAGAGACTTCTAGATCTTGTGCAAAACCAGATTTTAAGACTAGACCTTGGTGTGCAAAACAAGATTTGAGACGTGAAAAACACTAACAAGACTTAGTAAACAAGAATGGATTGTGGTGTTGAAGACAAGATCTGAAGCTGTGAGAGACTATATGCCCACAAGCCTAGAAAGGAAAATAAAAGACAAGACTGACATGCAAGATGAGAAATTTGTGTGTAAGACCAGACTTCTAAGATTAGACCCAAGAATGTGAGACAAGACCATGGTGTATAAAACAAAATCTTGAGACATGAAACAAAACCACAAAATGAGACGATACCCTGGAATTAAAGATGAGACCTTAGGCTGCGACACGAGACATTGGAGTATTAGATGAAATCCTAAACACAAAACAAGACACCAGGATGCCAGACAAGACCTTTAGGTACAAGAAGAGACCTTGTCGGGAACCCTCAGCAATTACCGACCAGGCCAGTCTGGGCCTGACAAAACCTCAGACCTTGGTGTACAAAACCTGAAAATCTTGTAATGAGCAAGATAAGACCGCAAGATCTCAAGGTTTGGAACATGACTAAAAGGCAAGATCTCAGAGCATGAGATGAGATTTCGGGATGCAAGAAGGGACTTCATGTGAAGGATGAGATCTTGTGCTAGACTAGATTGTAAGCCCTTAGAATGTGAGACAAGAGCTTGGTAAGCAAGACCAGGCAATGGTGTGCAAGATAAAATCTCAGGATATGAAACAAGACTGCAAGATATGACAAAATGATGGAAGACCTCAACCTTGGTATGTAAAACCAGGCTCTTGTATATACCAGACTTTAAGACCACGAGGTATGAGACAAGACCAGAGTATGGTTTACAAGATGAGATCTCAAGTAAGAAACAAGTTCCCAAAATCTCAGGGTTTGAAAAAAGACCAAAAAGCAAGATGTTGGACGGTGAAATGAGACCTTCTCTCATGCAAGACCAGACTAAGACTAGACCTAGAAAAGTCAGACCATACTTTGCTGTGCAAGATAAAATCTCAGGCTGTGAAACAAGACGAGATAAGACAAGACCTCAGACCTTGGATGTGCAACACAAGACTGAGATTTGATGTAGCATAAGACAAAACTTGGTAAGCAAGACCAGACTGTGATGTACAAATCCATATCACAAGCTAGAACAAGACTAAGATGCAAGATAAAAACTCGAGATACAAGTCAAGAACTTAGGGTGTGAGACAAGACTGAGATGCAAGATAAAAACTCGAGATACAAGTCAAGAACTTAGGGTGTGAGACAAGACTGAGATGCAAAACAAGACCTTATGTGCAAGATCAGACTTGCTTCTCAATGTAAGATTAGACCCCTGTGATGCAGATCACATATTTAATTTTAATAATCATTTTATTTGGCTTTCTTTAATGTAATCTATCCAAAATCAAGAATTCTAAATCACTTCTGTTTCCATTTTCCTGCCATTTCGGCTTTTAAATCTGTTTTTTCGCTTTTCCCACATGCATTATTCTTATTTGTCTGTTTCTCGAAATGAGACCCGGTGGCGGCATTATGAGCTAAAAATAGATTATAATATGTCTGTTTGCAAAATCAACGTACTTTCTGCTTCCCCTCTTGGCATCCTGCTGGCGTAGGTTATTTTTTGTTGCCCTGCGACATCTTTAAAATTATTTGCTCGCGATTACGTCATTTTAATTTTATTGGATTAACTGTTAGGGTTGCTTTGGAATTGGCATTATTAATCTCAGCCAGGTGTTTGTTCTTGCCAATGTGTAATTCTGTGCTGGCGTAATTTTTAAGTCATTCCACCTTAATTTCACCGTCTAAATAGGATGTATTTTTTATTTCACTGGGCCACCACCATCCGTTGTAATAAGTTTATATTTCAATAGTATCTTTTTAATAAAATAGTTTTAAGTATTTAACATCTTTTTATTTTATTGCAACTAAGTGTATCGAACCTGGATTTTCATGTGTCACAACGCAACTTAATAATTTAAAATATACCATAAGCAAATAACTTCTTTATAACCCCCAGAAGGCGAGATAAGACAAAATCTCAAAATAAGTGACTTTTTACTAGAACTTTCTATACCAACTGGATTTTAGAACGACGAACCAAGGAAACAAGCAAAATGTTCTGTAGCAATATTTTTACAAATTCCCTGTTATTTCCCGATGGATAAAATACCCTGATTTTTCCATGATCTGTCGCCACTCTGTTGGACCCATCGATGTTTTTTTTTTTAGTCTCACACCAGGCTAGCAATAGCATATTTTCTAGGTTGCCTTACACAGCGATGGCTGGACCCAGAGATTTTTTTGGGGTTTCCCACAGGACCAGCAATAGCATTTTTTAAAATTTGGATCCCCACAGTGATTTTTTTTTTTTTTAAGTCTCGTACAGGACCAGAAATAGCATTTTTCTAGGTTGCCCCTCCACAGCGATGCACCTCTTCAGGTCTCGTATAGGACCAGTAATAGCATATTTTCTACGTCGCCCGACACAGCGATGGCCGGAACGTGGGATGTTTTTTACAGGTCTCGTACAAGACCAGCGACAGCATTTTTTCTAGAAAAATCCCCACAGCAATGCCCGGACTTTTATCTGGGTCTCGTACAGGATCAGCAATAGCATATTTTCTAGGTTTCCCTCACAGCCATGGTCAGACATGGAGGGGGTCCTCGCACAGGAGCAGTGATAGCATTTTTTTAAATTTGGACCCCACAGGAATGGCTGGACTCAAGGATGTTTTTTTAAGATCTTATACAGGACCAGCAACAGCATTTTTTCTAAATTGCCCCTTCACAGCGATGGCCGGACTCAGGAATGTACTTTTTCAGGTCTCGTACAGGACCAGGGAAAGTATATTTTCTAGGTTGCCTTTCACAGCGATGTCTTTTTTTGGGTTTTGTACAGGACTAGTGATAGCATTTTTTCTAGGTTACCACTCCACAGTGATGTCTTTTTTTCTGGGTCTCGTACAGGATCAGCAATAGGATTTTTTCTAAGTTGCCCCCACAGCAATGGGCAGAACCAAGGACATTTCTTTGGGGGTCTCGCACAGGACCAAGGATAGCATATTTTCTAAGTTGCTCCCCACAGCAATGTTTTTTTTTTCAGGTCTCATATAAGACCAGCAACAGCATTTTTTTTTAGTCTCATACAAGACTAGCAACAGCATTTTTTTCAGGTTGTCTCCCCGACAGCGATGGCTGGACCAGGGAATGTTTTCTTTGGGTCTCATACAGGACAAGCAATAACATTTTTTCTAGGTTGCCCCTACTGTGATAGCTTTTTTTTCAGGTCTTGTACAAAGCAAATGGCAGCATTTTTACTAGGTTGCCTCCACAGGGTATTTTTTTTTTTTTTTTGCCCTCGGACAAGACCAGTGATAGCCTTTTTTCTAGATTCCTCCCTCCACAGCGATGGCTGGATCCAGGGACTTTTTTTTTTGGTTCTTGTACTGGACCCGCAATAGCAAAATTCCTAAGTTTTCCCCCACGGTAATTTTTTTTTCTGGGTATCGCACAGAACCAGAGGCAGCATTTTTGAAAATTTGGACCCCTCAGTGATGTTTTTTTTTTTGGTCTCGTACAGGATCAGCAATAGAATTTTTTTCTAAGTTGGTCCTCCACGGCTATGGCCGGAATAAGAAATGTACTTTTTTAGGTCTCGTGTAAGACCAGGAATAGCATATTTTCTAGGTTGCCCCTCCACAGCGATGGCTGGACCCAGAGATGATTTTTTTTTTTTTTTGAGTCTCACACAGTACCAGCAATAGCATTTTTTTTATTTGGACTCCACAGTGAAGTTTTTTTTTTTCGAGTCTCATACAGGACCAGAAATAGCATTTTTCTAGGTTGCTCCTCTTCTGGTCTCATACACGACCAGGTATAGCATATTTTCTAGGTTGATACACAGCAATGGCTGGACCCAGGGGTGTTTTTTTTCAAGCCTCATAGAAGATCGGCATGCCATTTTGTCTAGGTTTCACTCCTCAGAGCGATGGCTGGACCCAGGGATGTACTTTTTCAGGTCTTGTATGGGACCAGGGATAGCATATTTTCAAGGTTGCCCCCCCCCCCACACACACACACAGCGATGGCTGGACTTGAGGGGGGGGGGGGACTCATACAGAATTAGCAATAGCATTTTTTCTAGGTTGCCCCCACAGGGGTTTTAAAAAATGCTATCACTGGTCCTGAGCAAGATTAAAAAAAAAAAAAAAACCAGCTGGACCCAGGGATTTTTTTTCTTCAGGTCTCGTACAAGACCAGTGGCAGCATTTTTTCTAGGTTGCCCCTCTTACCACGATGGCCAGACCCAGGCAGGGATATCTTTTTTTTGGGTCTCGTACAGGATTAGCGATAGCATTTTTTTCTAGGTTGCCCCTATTGTAACAAGCAGACCCAGGCATGTTTTTTTTTTTTTTTTTTTTTTAATCTTGCTCAGGACTAGTGATAGCATTTTTTAAAATTTGGATCCCACAGCGATGACTGGACCCAGGGATGTACTTTTTCAAGTCTCATATAGGACCAGAGATTGCATATTTTCTAGCTTGCCTTCCACATCGATGGCTGAACTCAGGGATGTCTTTTTTTGGGTCTTGTACAGGATTAGTGGTAGCATTTTTTCTAGGTTGCCCCTACAGGGATGGCCGGACCCATGGATTTTTTTTTTGGGGGGGTCTTATACAGGACCAGCAATAGCATATTTTCTTGGTTGTCCCCCATAATGATGGTTTGAGCCAAGGATTTTTTTTTTTTTACTGTTGCACAGGACCAGCGACAGCATATTTTCTAGGTTGGCCCCCACAGCAATGCCCAGTCCCAGGGATGTTTGTTTTTGGGTCTCGTACAAGACTAGGGATAGCATTTTTTCTAGGTTGCCTCACAGTGGTGGCCACACCCAGGGTTGTTTTTTGGGTCTCACATCTGAGTAGTGATAACGTATTTTGTAAGCTGACTCCAGGGATGGCTTCACCCAGGGATGTTTTTTTCTGGGTGTCGCACGGGGTAGAGTCTTGTTTTTTTTTCCGGTTGCCCCTTGGACAATCACTGAAATTATTTTGATTGCCCGAAAATGAAGTTTCTTTGCCCTTAAAATTTCCGATACCCAAATTTTTTTAAGAAATGAAAATAGAAATAGAAAGAAGTCAGAGTGAAAATAGGAATATGAAACTGCATTTTCAAGCTAAGGAATCACAATGGGAATAGTTGATTTTCTTGGTTGCCCAAGGGGCAACTGAGTTGTTTGTTTTACTTGCCCATTTAAAAATCTGATTGTCACGCTCAAGCAGGGAACTGCAAATTTCTCTCACACGACAGTAGCAATAGTATTTTTTCTAGGTTGCCCCCTGAGATAAACAGACCCAGGAATGTGTTTTTTTTTTTTTTTGGGGGGGGGGGGTCCTCACACAGGAGCAGCGATAGAATACTTTCTATGATGCTTCCCCTCCAGACAGCGAGGGCCAGATCTAGGGAAGATTTTTTGAGCCTCGCACAGGATCAGTGATAGCATATTATATATCTGTCTGTGTGCATATTAATTTATAATCAGTCGAAAGTTTTCCATTATAATAGAAACCAATTCAGCATCTATTAGAAATCTCGCTAAGCCAGTCACTACCTCTGGATTTAAGCCATTATGATTACCCAGGAAATGTTTAACCTTATTTATTCAAATAACACTGATAGCACTATTGAAATAATTGTTTTAAATGAAAAAAAATTGAATAACTGAATATAACAGGACATTACATTTTACTGCACTATAGATATACAGATGACAGATTCTAGTATAAATTACAAAATTAACTGAAATTGTTTTTTTTTAATGGATATGAGGAGAATAAAGCTAATTTCAGTATGTTACAGTACATAAATAAACTTGATACAATAGGTATAAATGACAAGGAAACAGATCAACAAGGCAAAACTAAAATCCCACACAAATGGAAAATTCAAATGACTTAAGTAAATATATTAAACAGGCGAAGTTCAAAATATGTTTTATATTTCTGTTATTTTCATTCGATAAATTGAAGAAAGATATAAAGATTTGGAGAACGAGATTTAGGAAATAAAAAGCCCAACTTTACAATTATATCTATATATCTATAAATATTATAATTGTTAAATTAAAAAATTATTCAGTGTCGTAACATCACTTTTCAATTGCATGCAAGTATAAACAAATTTATATATTAATGCATCAACAAACTATACTTAATAAAACATATACTTAATCACAACAAACGCATTTTTAAAAACACTTAATACCAGTGCAATACTAATAACTTACTGTCTAGCAGTCATAAACAGTAAATTTTAATTAATTATATCAAAACAACAAACTATTTACTTACGTTAAAAGCGCGGGTAAAACGGTTGTTTATCCCTAGAGGCCTTTTTCTTTTCAACTTGGCGAATAGTTCAGTCCACCGCTATTGGCGACAATGAAGTTTTCTATTCCCTATCCCTTTCCCCATGGCAGTGAATCGGTAGTACACCTCTTTTCTTCCCTATTTCCCAGGGAAAAAGAGAGGTGGATATAAGCTACTCGAGCTTTCACTAAAACCATGGAGTTACAGATAAGGAGAACCATGGGACCATGTCTAACCGGGGCCATCGTTATTAGCAACCGGGCCTGCTTATTCGTTGCCACCGGAAAAAATGGGTGAATCATTGAGGCCTAATGTTTGCATTTGCGCTGTTCGATTGTATGCGATTTGGTATTATAAACGTTATTTTATTTTATAATTAAAAAACAATTTTGTTATAGTTTTGTCATAGTGATTTAATAACAAGGTGATTTAGATGTAGGTAATGATTTTTTGAAGATTGCGCCTTTATTTATGGAAATAAATCAACAAAGAATTCGAACTTTCAGTTCTGAATGTAACGGTAAGTGTACACCTTTATAACTTATTTAGAAATTGTACATATTTATAGGATATAAACCATGTTTTATGAATTAATATTCATGTGTTATTTATAAATTATTTTAATCTGTTTTTTTTTTGCCACAACCCTAATATACAGCAATGCACGGACGAAAATATTTTTTTTCAATCACCAGTTAATAATCACTTAAAAAAAAAAAAGAGGTGGAATATTAGTGGTATTTCCTAGTATGGTTTTCTAAAATTTATTATTTTTCTTTGGAGAAAAAAAAATATATGGAACTAAATCTGAAAATTATAAATCATTTTCATTTCGAATGGTAAAATTTTCGATAAATAAACTCATTTGAACTAACTAAAATAAAAACAGTTAATAAACGTGTTCGATCATACACTGTTACGTGATTCTTAATCCTTTTGATATATTTTATTTCCCCTTTAAGTTCGTACTACTATTTATGGGACACCCTTTATTGTGTAATTTATTCTAAATGTTTCTCGTTAAATTAATTTACATTATTTTTCATTTAAATACCAAGGACAAGTAGTGCACGGGTTGTAATTATAATTATACCAAACATTCTTCTGATACCTACGCCCTACAAAAGATTAAAAATTAAATAGTATAGCAATACTTAAATTTTTTATACGTGAATTGTAAATATCAAATATTTTAAATTCTATTTCATCTCCTCGTCATATATTCTGTTAATATATTAATTGAACAATATTTAATAAATGAAAATTTAATAACTATTAGTTAAATTTATTTTAAAAGTAATAACGGTTGTAACTGCTTTGAAAATGTGAAACTTAAACATTCAGTATAAAGATATGCATAAAAATGCCTGTATCATTTGTGTATTCGTTTATTTTAATGTATACTAAAAGTCAGCTTAATTTGTTCATGTATATTAAAAATCAAGCTAAAATAATGAATCACGAGAGTTAGCACTACTTTGTTTTTCCTTCAAATTACATGTATCTATTTACTTTAATGTCCACGTGTATGTATCATAGTAAAGAAACTGTCAATGAGTTCGTACTTGAATTAGTAACACACAGTCATGACTTAAAACTACATTAAATAACGTTTCAAAGCAGCGGAAAGCTTAAAAATTGCTTGATGTATGCGTGAAGACGTGAGGATCCGTAGGCCTCTTTGGATGACTCATCGAAATACACGCGCAGGCCCGTTACAAATAGCGAAGGCCCGGTCTAACTCCGATCGGGGCCTTCGCAATTAGTAACGGGCCTGCGCGTGTATTTTGATGAGCCATCCAAAGAGGCCTACGGATGCTCGAGTCTTCACGTATACATCAGGCATTTCTTAAGCTTCCCAGTGCTTTCAAACGTTATTTAATGTAGTTTTAAGTAGTAATTGTGTTACTAATTCAAGTACGAACTCATGATTAATTTGTTTCCAGTGATACATATTTACATAAAGAAAATAGATGCATATAATTTGAAGGATAAACAAAGTAGCGCTTACTCTCATGATTCATGATTGCTTATTTTAGTTTCACAAGTGGATATTTAATATACTTTAAAATAACTAAATACACAAATGAGAAAGACATTTTTATAATGAACATTTCATGAACGTAGTCGTATTTCCTACGTTATTTTAAACAATTCAAGATTAATCTTTAACAAATGATGTATTAAAGGGCATTTCAGTGTTTTCGGGATATCCTGTATATTGGAGAAAATTGATAAAATACGCTCTATAGCGCGATCCCTAAATTAATTATTCTTTAATAAAGACATTTCATGTAGTATATATAATTCTTTTGTCGCTTTCTCAATCGAACTTAGGAATTTAGCAAGCATAATGAACGTTTGTACAAAATATTAACTACATTTGAAGTTTCTGTATAAACGGGCAAAAATCAATAATTTATAATTTACTATATTTCTGCACTGTACCAGATGTAAGACTTAATCAGATAATCAAGGCATATATAACTGATAAATAACATTTTCAACTGGCAAAATTAAATCGTCTAAATAGTATCACAACGTCATGCTTATTTACAAGAATAAAAACTACTCAAGTAATACGATTTCTGATTAAAATAATTTATTTATAAATAACACATGAATAATTATTCGCTAAACATGATTTACATACATATTTTTAGAATTTCTAAATACATTATAAGCGTTCACTTACCTTTACATTCAGAGCAAAATGTTCGAATTTTAGGATAAATTTTCATGAAAGAAAATGGCGCAAGATTCACAAAACGATTACCTACGTCTAAAGTTCTTTAGTACGACAAAAGTATAAAAAAATTGTTTTAAAATAATATAACATTCATAATACTTAGAATAATAAAATAGAATACTGTGACTGGGGAAAACAGGCCTCAATGATAAACTCATTTTTAGCGATGGCAACTCATAAGCAGGCCCGTTGCTTAGCGATGGCCCCGCTCCGATCTTCCCCACGGCTATTCAGACCTTGGAGACGAAACTGAGAACTGAGAACAATAGAAAACCGCGAATCTGCGGTAGTTGGCAATTTTTCCGCCGTGGCACTAGTGTTACGACCGCCTCAGAGCGATTTGATGACAGAAAAAGACGGCAGGATTAGGCAGAATGACTGAATATTTGTTTCTTATTCCCCTTTCCCCTTGAATATCATTGACCAAATTCCTTTAACCCACGTAGCATACAGCCTATGGCAATTTCCAAAAAAATGTTCTTGAAGCGTTTTATAACAGTAGAGTAGATATATTATATGTGCACTATGCTTATAACTGTTGATATTTTGCTTAGCGGCGTATTTCGAATAACTCATGTGATTTTGGTACATAAATACAAATAAACTAATAACATCACGCTTCAAAATTTTCAGAATGTCTCTTTACAAGCTGTTACTGTTCACTGAAATAAACAATAAACCTGTATCGTTTATGAAACAGTTTAACAGAAATTCTTAAAAATCGAAAATTTTGCAGAATGTGTCATTCTTTTAAAAAATATGTGCCTTTCTATTTTTAGGATTTTTTCTAAAAGTTTTATAAAAGGTACCGTTGTATCATTTATTTCTGTGCTTAGTACGGCTTTTAACCCTTTAACGCGTGGTGGTCGCGCCTAAACCCCCTCTTTCAAACACTTTCAATAGCTGGTCTCAAAAATATGGTTAAATGGTCCCAATGCGGAAAAAGTACACCCGTTGCCATCTCTCCAGTTAATTAGAAGCAACAGGCTCTGTAGCACGCGATGGCGATTCGATCCACCACCATGTTACTAGTAGTTAACTCGAGAAATGGCAACGAGTTTACTCGTTCAGCGTCGGATACTGTTGTCGATCTATATATATGTTAAAATGGTTGCACATTAACCCATTAAGCGCCAAAGCTCCCGTTACGGGAACATCTATTATATTTTTTTTTCTTAAAATATTTTAACGCATTTTACGAAATACACATTTTATATAAACATTTACACTATAGGATGTTTATATAGTGTAAATGTTTATATAAAATGTGTATTTCGTAAATTGCGTTAAAATATTTTAAGAAAAAAAAATATATAATAGATGTTCCCGTAACGGGAGCTTTGGCGCTTAATGGGTTAAAAGCAAATAATGTATCAATTGTATATTGATATAATCACTAAATGTATCGTGAATCTGCTATATAAACAACATAAACCTATCGTATTTTGATGAAATCTATTGTTTCAGTTTTAAAGTACAAACATTTTAAAAGGCAAACTCATACTCTGAGCTCTAACAGTGGCCGAGGGCATAGCGCTCTGAACTGGGACACAGAAGGTGCCTGATTCAAAACCAGGTCGCGTCCGCCGACTTAACCGTTCGTATTTTTCCGTGCTTTCCTCCGAAGGTTAAAGCAGGTATAGATTAGGACCCTTTAGAAAGACCCCCACGGAGAGCAACCACTAGAGAGGAGTTCGGGCTCAAATTTAAAAGACCGAGGACTTTTAATTCGGGCCCGAGCCCGAAATTTCAGCTAATCTATTATATAAATGTGAAAGTTTGTTTGTTTGTTTGTTTGTCCGGGAACTCCTTCCACGCCGTTTGACCGATCGGCTTGAAATTTTCACATGCACGTAAAACGAGATTAGAATAGTCCGTAGTCAACTTAAAAAATCTGAAAACTCAATCGTTCCACATTTTGTTTTTTCGATTTTTTGATAATTTTCACCTTCAGAAAGCTTTCCCAAAATCCGATTGTGTAAAATAGTGATTATGTGATATACCATCGACAGGGTGATCAGCGAATAAGCCCTGATTTCAAAATTAAATATCTCTACAACAAAGATCAAGAGAATTATGCGGTAAACTGTACGTTTATTAGCAAAACTGTAAAAATGGTGCAGAAAAGTTTAGAAAATTTAGTTACGAAAATCGTCAACAGATGGCGCTCTAATCGCAATGACCTATCAGTAGCCTTTAAAATGTGCTTCGAAGTCTAAAGTGATCAGTACGACTGTTGGATAGTGAAAAGAGGCTAGCATAGAAAGTGAAATAAGGTATTCCTTGAAGAACGTGTGTTTTTGGTAATGGAATTTCACCGATTACAACAGTCCTACAGCAACACTTCGTAGTTTCCAAAACCAAGCAATGTTCCAGTTGGACCCGATGCGAAAACCATTCGCACGCTCTTCGCGAAATTTGAACGGACTGGCAGCTTGGATGATGATTGAAAGGGAAATGTTTGTGTCTAGGCAAACTGTAGTGTAAGGAAACAGGAAACACGGAATTACTAGATTATCACGAGACTTTAAGTTTGGCAACACATATGACTATTATTCAAAATTGTAATAAAATTAAGTTAGTTCTCGATATATTTTTCTACGGCTGTGTTAAAGGAATAAAAGTTCGTTTTGGATCTTGTTGTTATTACATTTCAGAAAGTGGGATTTTAATGGCACTTTTAAAGAATTTGCGGAAAAGCGAATTGCAGTTAATCCCGCATGAATTAGGGGAAACCGTCACAGAGAATTGTAGGATTATAGATTTAAAAAATTTAATTACGAAAAGTAAGGGATTCGATGAAGAGTTAATACAAGGGATGATTTTTAATTTGAATGCTGAAAGAGAGAGAGAGAGAGAGAGAGAGAGAGAGAGAGAAGAGGCTGAACTGAGGCGACAACATGAGTTGGCGATGAAAAAATTAGAAATGGAAGCCAACACTGTGTCTATGGCTACGTCTGCTGAAGAGGCTGAACTGAGGCGACAACATGAGTTGGCGATGAAAAAATTAGAAATGGAAGCCAACACTGTGTCTATGGCTACGTCTGCTAGTGATTTACCATCCAAACCAAAAATTGATTGGCAAGCTCAATTACGGAATTTTTCAAGGTAAAATCATACAAGACGGTGCCCCTCATGTAAACACGGCGATAGCCGCTGGAGCTTGGCGATCGCCAAGTGCGAGCGCTACAGACCTTGGCGCCAAGCCTCCCTGGCGACCGCCAAGCTCCAACTTGCTATCGCCGTCTTGTGACGAATAAACACTAGTTATATACCACTAAAATTTTACAAAGAAACACAAATTCTAAGTAAATGACACTATATAAAACAGTCAAATCCACAACAAAACATTAGAAAAAGTACAATTAAAGAAGCACTTACCTCGCTTTTCCCCCCCATTCTATATTCCACACATCGACTAGCACATTCTATATTCCACACACATACTAACGAAGAAATTCCTCGAGACGCTCACTAACTTACGGTAAAGGGTCCGTAAAACGGAATCAAAACCACAAGGAAAATCCAACACAAACTTATTCGACTCAGAATCAAAGAACACCAAACTTCAATCTTCATGCAATTAACACTAAATGAAAATTCTATACTTCAAATGCACCACGTTTAATTATCAGAATTGCCATTCAGATTATGATTAAAAAAAAAAAAAAAAGATTTTCCAGGCCAACATGTGATAAAAAATCCAGACGATTTTCAAGTTTATGACGTCAGCTTTACATATGTTCTCCAAGGGCGAAACCAGAAGCTTGCTAAATATTGGTAAAAGCCCCATTTATGTAGTGTAAAAACATTTTTCTCGGAGGGCGCGCGAGCCACTCTGCGAGACCCCCCAAAAAACATCAATGGGTCCGGCCACCGCCTCAAAAGAGCCCCCTCGAAAATATGATAACGCGGGCCTCTCTGCGAGCCGCAAAAAAAACATCAGTGTGTCCGGGCGGGCCCCTCTGCGAGACCCAAAAAAAAACATCAGTGGGTCCGGCCACCGCCTCAAAGGGCCGCCTCGAAAATATGCTATCGCGGGCCCCTCTGCGAGACCCCAAAAAAACATCAGTGGGTCGGGCCATTGCCTCCAGGAGGCCCCCTCTAAAATATGATAACGCTGGCCCCTCTGCGAGCCCCAAAAAAAACATCAGTGTGTCCGGGCGGGCCCCTCTGCGAGACCCAAAAAAAAACATCAGTGGGTCCGGCCACCGCCTCAAAAGGCCCCCCTCGAAAATATGCTAACGCGGCCTCTCTGCGAGACCCCAAAAAAACATCAGTGGGTCCGGCCACCACCTCAAGGGGCCCCCTAGAAAATATGCTAACGCGGGCCCCTCTGCGAGATCCAAAAAAAACATCAATGGGTCCGGCCACCGCCTCAAAAGGGCCCCCTCGAAAATATGCTAACGCGGCCCCTCTGCGAGACCCAAAAAAAAACATCAGTGGGTCCGGCCACCGACTCAAAAGGGCCCCCTCGAAAATATGCTAACGCGGCCCCTCTGCGAGACCCAAAAAAAACATCAGTGGGTCCAGCCACAGCCTCTAAAGGGCCCCCTTGAAAATATGCTAACGCGGGCCCCTCTGCGAGACCCAAAAAAAACATCAGTGGGTCCAGCCACCGCCTCGAAAGGGCCCCTCTGCGAGACCCAAAAAAAACATCAGTGGGTCCGGCCACTGCCTCCAGGGGGCCCCCTCGAAAATATGCTAACGCGGGCCCCTCTGCGAGACCCAAAAAAACATCAGTGGGTCCGGGCGGGCCCCTCTGCGAGACCCCAAAAAAAACATCAGTGGGTCCGGCCACCGCCTCAAAAGGGCCCCCTCGAAAATATGCTAACGCGGCCCCTCTGCGAGACCCAAAAAAAACATCAGTGGGTCCGGCCACCACCACAAGGGGGCCCCCGCGAAAATATGCTAACGCGGGCCCCTCTGCGAGACCCCAAAAAACACATCAGTGGGTCCGGGCGGGACCCTCTGCGAGACCCCAAAAAACATCAGTGGGTCCGGCCACCGCCTCAAAAGGGCCCCCTCGAAAATATGCTAACGCGGCCCCTCTGCGAGACTCAAAAAAAAACATCAGTGGGTCCAGCCACCGCCTCTAAAGGGGCCCCTCGAAAATATGCTAAGCGGGCCCCTCTGCGAGACCCAAAAAAAACATCAGTGGGTCCGGCCACCGCCTCAAAAGGGCCCCCTCGAAAATATGCTAACGCGGGCCCCTCTGCGAGACCCAAAAAAAACATCAGTGGGTCCAGCCACCGCCTCGAAAGGGCCCCCTCGAAAATATGCTAACGCGGCCCCTCTGCGAGACCCAAAAAAAACATCAGTGGGTCCGGCCACCGCCTCAAAAGGGCCCCCTCGAAAATATGCTAACGTGGGCCCCTCTGCGAGACCACCCCAAAAAACGTTAGCACAAGTTGAAGCAAATTAGAATAGTAGACGAAACAGGAAAAAACGAAAAATAACAATAACTCATGCGCAAAACGCAAATTAACAGCTTAATGACGTCAAATTGAGTAAGCGAATTCGTTACATTCATCGATACATACATTCGAAAATATGCTAACGCGGGCCCCTCTGCCAGACCGAAAAAAAAAACATTAGTACAAGTTGAAGCAAATTGGAATAGTAGATGAAGGAACAGGATAAAACGAAAAATAACAATAACGCATGCGCAAAACGCAAATTAACAGCTTAGTGACGTCAAATTGAGCAAGCGAATTCGTTACATTCATCTGCTTACGTCACACATACACAGTAGACGTTAGATTAAAACACAACTATTACGCATGCCCGAAAGTGCAAGAAATTTCGCATCTTTCAATAGTTCTAAATTATCCAATTTACAATATTTGATGCATTATCATTCCTTCAAAAAAAACGTCGCCAAGCTCTACACATATCTTTATGGTTGCCAGTCAAACTACCATCGGCAGGGTACTTTACTAACGTTGAACATCGCTCACGATGTCGCCAGAACCAAGGGGCACCGGATACGGAACATAGGCCTTTTTCAAAAAATGATGATGTTGGTTTGTTTCTAGTGCATTTTGAAAGAGTTATGAAGAGGGTTAATATGGAACCATCGCTGTGGATGGCGTGTTTGATAGGCGTTTTGCCAAGTGAAATTGTAGAGTTAATTATGAGAGAATAACCCAAAGAATTAGCTGAAAATTACGTGCACGTTAAAGCACTCTTACTTGTTATAAACTGAGCGCTGAAAAGTTTAGACAGTTGTTCTATTCCCATGCAATTAAAAATGGAAATACTTGGCGAGAATATTATTATGAATTAGAAACATAATTTGACGGATGGGTTAATGGGCTAGAAATAAAAACGATGGAAGACCTGAAAAATTTAATAATTTCAGATCGTATTAAGCAAACCGTGACTGTACCAGTACGAGAATATTATGTAAGTGAGTGGTCATCATTCAAATCGCCTACAACATTGGTCGATAAAATTGATGAGTATGTTGAATTGTGTGGCTTATACGGGAAAAATAATGAATCGCTTTCGCCTTGTGAACAAGTTAGTGTTAAGAAGAATGATGGAACTGTCATTAAGTATAAAGGATCAGATTCAAAGGTTTGCTACAATTGTTTTGAAAAAGGACATTTCTCACGAGATTGTTTAAAACCAAAGCGGCCGAAGTTTTGTACTGCGTGCCGAACTGAAGGACATGGCACAAGAGACTGCCCCGAAACGTATAGTAATCCACCACCACTAGTGAATGCCTCTTCATTACCTGAATTAAATGAACGTACTACTTCGAAATCCGTTTTAATCGATGGAGTAAGAACAGAGGCTTTGATTGATACAGGCGCTGATATTTCTATGATAAAATATACATTTTCTAAGCAAATAAATGCTTCTACTGATCATATTTGTGATACTGCTACTATAAGAGGAATCGGTGGATTAGTAAAATCGCTTGGAATTTGTACAGCAAGTGTAACTATCGACAACATAGTCTTGAATGATATGAAATTATATATTGTTTCAGATAACACTTTTCCAGGACCTAATGTTATCATTGGAAAGAATGTCATCGATTTCCCTGATTTAGTGATGATCAGAAAGGAAGGAAAATCAAAGCTGTTATTCATAAATGAGCTACCAGGTTTTGATATAGAGAATGAACCTGAACATGCTGTTCTCAAAACATCTGAACCAGAAATAATTGAACCACACTCGGTTAAAATGGTAGAAGTTATTAGTAATGCTGAAAATAGAGATGCAGTCATGCTATTGAATGAAAACGGTAAAGATACAGATTTCGCTTTATTGACTAGAGATGGTAAAACAGTGGTACCAATCGCAAACTTTAGCAACGAAACTCTTCATTTAAAAAAGAATCGTCGTATTGCAAGAGGAACTTGGTGTAACGATTATATCTTAGCCGACAGAAATAGGAGTGAAAACACCCAAAGTGATGTCAAAGAAAATGGCAATGTCTTAGTTGTAGAACACGTACACAGAGAACCTATCCAATGTGATTTTATTAAAATCGGCCCAAGTATGACAACAGAACAGAAACAAAAGATATGTGATTTATTAAATGAGTTTAGATTGTGCATAGCTATGAAAGCAGACGAGCTTGGATGCGTTAATAATACAGTTATGCATATTACAGAAAAACCTGGCTGCTCCCAGTTTCTCGTTCCCCATATCGTGCTTCACACCATGAGAGGAAAATCCTCCGCGGTTTGATTCAAAATTTAAAAGACCAAGGAGTAATTCGAGATAGTTTGTCAGAATATAGTAGTCCGGTATTACTCGTAAAAAAGAAAACTGGAGAGTACCGAATGGTCATTGATTATAGGCAACTAAATTCTCAAACTGTTAAAAGACAAATTCCCTCCACCATGTATAGATGACTTACTTGACTGTTTATCAGGGTGTAACTTATTTTGCATCCTTGATGCATGCCAAGTTTTCAATCAAATCCCTATGGATGAAGAATCATCTCGAAAAGCGGCGTTTACTACACTAGACGGATATTTCGAGCCGACACGCTTGTTCTTTGGTTTAGCTAATGGTCCTTCTGTTTTTCAACGATGTATGTCTTTAGCATTGGGTGACTTGTTATGGAAAGGCGTTTCCTGTTTTGTAGATGACATTTTCTTCGGGTCTGCAGATTTTGAGAGCATGATGTCAAAACTTCGATTAATACTCGAAAAATTAAGCAATGCCGGAATAACACTGAAGTTATGTAAATGTGAGTTCGCCATGACAGAAATTGAGTACTTGGGGTTCGTTGTTAGTCGAGAAGGTATCAAACCTGGGCCAAGAAAGCTGGCTGCCGTTGCAGAATTTCCTGTTCGTGAATTTGACTGCACTGTTAAACATAGGTCTGGTTCTCAAATGGCTCATGTGGACGCTGTCAGTCGTGCTCCAATTATAAATGACGATACTGAGCAACTCGATGAAGTTGTTGCAAGTAGTTCTAAAGATGAAGTACAGTTTAATGCATTTTATTTCTGTACGGAAGAAGATAAAATATCTTTAATACAAAAGCAAGATGAAGAGTTGCAAAAGATTATTAGTGTATTGAAGAATTATGGATCTAAGAAGAAAAACAGGAACATTGAAGATAAATACGAGCTAATAAATGGCATATTATATCGTATAAAATGCAATAACGGTGTGTATAAGAAGTTATTTGTAATGCCTAGATCTATGAGAAAATATCTTGCTGTGCGCTTCCATGATTTTTCAGGACATTTTGGGGTTGATAAGGTGACTAAATTAATAGCTCAGCAGTTCTGGTTTCCTCGCATGGCAGAATATATCAAGAATCACATAAGGCAATGTGTTACTTGTGCTTTCACGAAAGTTCCTGCAGGAAAGGTTCAAGGAAAATTGAATCCGATCCTACCAGGTAAACGACCGTTTGACATTGTCCATATGGATTTTCTGGGGCCTTTTGTCACAAGTTCATCTCGCAACACAGAACTGTTAGTATTCATAGATAATTTAACAAAATTTATTCGTTTAAGACCCTGTGTAAGTTGTTCGACCAAATGTGTGTTAAGACACTTGGAAGACTTCATCAATGATTTTGGAAGTCCTAATAGAGTTGTAACTGATCGAGGAACATGCTTTACATCTGCAGCATTTAAAGAGTTTTGTTTAAAGAATGGTATTAAGCATACTTTAAACTGTAGTCAAAGACCAGCTGCCAATGGGCAAGTTGAGAGAATTAACCGCATTCTTTCACCCATGATTTCTTCGAGCATACGAACTGAGTCACAAAAAGATTGGGATAAAGTACTACCCGAAATACAGAGATGCATCAATTGGGCTCCTAGCAAATCTACAGGCAAACCACCTTTCGAGCTTTTGTACGGTTATAAGCCTACTAAATTGGATCAATTCCCAAAGGAATTACTACCAACATCTGACGAATATACAGCACCTGAATTACTTCGCAAAGAAGCACAGGAAAACATTTTGAAAGCTCAAGATAAAATGAAGTTTTTTTTTGATAAACGTCATTGTATTGCTGATAAGTATTCTGTTGGCGATGTTGTTGTTGTTAAACGGTTACCGGAAGCTACTGGAAATAGTACCAAAAAAATTTTCCAAAATTTTTTTTTTCTAAATACACGGGGCGCCCGCGCCCCACATACTTTATTTTTCCGCGCATTTCCCCCCTCTATGCTGAAATTTTAAGTTATTTTAATCTGTTTCCATCGAGTGTCCGTGGCTAGAATAGAACCTGGGACCTTTCGATTCGTAGCCGAGCGCGTTATCCATTCAGCCACCGGAGCCTTGTGCAGCTATGACTAAAGTTTAAATTGAATTATTAAGCGGTTTTCTGGCCAGATTGATAAGTGGGCGATATGTTATTTGTTTTTTTTTTTATTTTTCCATAGGATGCATCAAAATTAAAATAATTTTATGTGGGATTTAGAGACTCTACTAATAGGGAAATAAACATAATATAAACTTAAGAGCAACACATGTTTTAAAACTTTCGCAACACTCATGAGCAATACTGCCGCTGGCCAAAATAGAGTCAAAAGACTGATTTTGAAATCAGTTTCGTAGTATAATTGTATTTTATTTTGAAGAATTTCCATATTTGGAAATATAGAATGGGTTTACTTACACAAATTTTGTGTTAAGTAATCTGAAATCAAAGAAACAGATAGTTAAACGTTACTTCGAAATGCTATATCACAGTTGCTAACATAACATGTATGGAATACAAACACTTTAGTCATTTTTGTAAATATTTCTTATAATAACAAATAATTGAAAAATTTTGCTATTTTTTAACGCTAAAAATTCTCTTTACAAATGTGGTTAGCTATTTTCCTACATATTGGTATGCTATATCGATATAGAGCATTTCGAAGAATTAAAAATAAGTTTAAATTAATTTATACAAATGTAAATTTGAATTATTTTCATTGTTCATACTTTATAATTAAAAAAATTATTTAACTTCTGAATTTTTTTTATCCTTTGTAATTTTATTTTAAAACTACAAAAGTGTAAGATGTAAGATTTTTGGGCCCTAAAATCTGTAGGCGCTGGGCAGTTGCCCCGTTTGCCTTGCCGGTAATATGGCACTGGTAATAAAATAAACACATATTTTACGAACTTTCAGCAAATTTGAGGACGCTAGACAATTAATGTCCATTCTCTTTCACAGATGGCGCCATCAACGCTACTTTAAAAAGGAAAAATCAAGCGAGTAGCAATTGCCAAGCTTAAATCAAGCTGTATTTAAGCTTGACAATTCAACTTGACTCCTGCAAGCTTGCTGCCAGCTTAGAATGAGTTGAACTGTCAAGCTTGCATTAATGCGTCAAATTCAAAGAAATGTCAAGCTTGATTTAAGCTTATGTGCTGTCTGGGGGAAAATCCTCATTTGGGTGAAGAGAAAGCACTGTATTCGCCTAAAGTTACTGCATGGGCTGCGGTATGCGCCAGAGGCATTATCGGACCCCTTTTCGTGCGAGAAACGGTAACTACTGAACGTTACGTTAAAACTTTGGAACAATTTGTCAGCACTCAGCTAGCGTTGGAGGATCGACCAGGTATCGACTGGTTCATGCAAGATGGGGCTCGACCACATCGAACAGATAATCCCTTTCGCTTTCTCCATGAATATTTTGGGAATAGAGTAATTGCGTTAGATTATCCGCAATTTACTGACACAGGAATAGCTTGGCCTCCATATTCTCCCGATCTTACGCCTCGTGACTTCTTTGTGTGGGGCGCATTGAAAGACACTGGCTATCGAAACAATCCCGCTACTCTAGATGAGCTTGAATCGTTGATTGGTGTTGCATGTGATTCCATTTCCTTTGAGACATTGCAAGACGTGATGTCAAATTTCATTGTTCGTTTACGCCACCTCATTGTATCGAACGGTGAACACTTTGAAAAAAATGTATTCTGATTGCAAAGACTGCTTCACTTTATTGTTTTTTTTTTTTTTTTTTTTTTAAAGACTCCTTTCAGAGAAAGAGTTTCCAGCGCAGAGCGCCACCATCTGCTGACGATTTTCGTAACTAAATTTTCTAAACTTTTGTGCACCATTTTTACAGGTTTGCTAATAAACGTAGTTTACCGCATAATTCTATCGATCTTTCTTGTAGAGATATTTAATTTTGAAATCAGGGTGTATTCGCTGATCACCCTGTAGACAGTCATAAGATTCTTTCTTTAAAATGTAACTAACAGAAACACCTAAAATCATTTTCAGGGTTTTTTGAATTTGTGTACAAACTGGTGCGAGAGGCCAAAACGTTATTTTCATCTCATCTATACCGAAAGGAAATGAAGATACCCATAAAAATCTTGCATTAAAAAGTATCGAGCACAAATTCAAAAAAATATTTTTCAAGATTTTTTTAATAATCGATCTCAATAGGGGTAGTTTACAAAAAAAAAGGTGTTTTTCACGAATTTTTTTAACTCTTGAGTGCTGTTAATTTCAGACAAAGATTTTTGTCTACCTGGTGAAAGGGTGAATCATTTTTAAAGGGTTGCCAGATTAAATGTGAAAACTAGCCAAGGTTTTTCGTTTTTGGTGATTTATTGCCAATTGTAGCATAAAAAAATAAGTCTCCAAAACTGGACCCAGATTGGCGATATTGTTCATATTTGTCGAGAAATTGCAAATCCAACTGTTTATTTAATTGGAGTATTGGTGCCTATATTCGTGTAAATAAAAATGGAGTATAGTAAGAATATTCCTGCCGAGAATATCAAAAATGTTTTAGTAGACGATTTTAATGTAGACTAAATTTTGAAGAAGCATTTTATGGAACAAGGAAAACAAATACGGCACACTTGCGGATTATGATGCACATTCCAAACATTATTTTATAAAAACCAAGTATAATTAGAATATGCCTAACGAATATTGTAAAACAGTTTTTGTAGGCAACTAAATCTACAACCAGAATATGTTTAATGTTTAGTATAATTTATCTATTTTCCATTTATATTGGTTATAATTGGAAATTACAAAGTTAAATCAAATCTACCTAAGTTAAATGGTTATTTGAAAAATTAAAATGTTTACAGAGGTAACCCTGAACCATGAATATCCAAACAGAATTCTTTTAACAGTTAAAAAGTGAGTTATAGGTATTTGGTAATTGGATTTCTATTTGATGAGTCGATTTATAAATATAAATTAAGAACAAATAAATAAAAATCCATATTTTGAAGTTTTTAAAAGGTACGTTAATCTTTAAAAAATTAAATTTTTAAGCCTGGAAACTGGGAACAGTCTAAAAATTAAGTAAAATTAAAAAATTCGATTCTTCGTCTCTCCATCTATGTCTGAGAAACTATGTCTAACTCTATTCGCTACTGGTTTTAGTGTTTAGCTCTACTGGATAGATGGCGACACTACAAAATGTGGATAAATCGTGGAATGAAATTCAAACAGGAAACAATTCTGTTCGAAATACAGTGAGGGGGTGATTTTTAGACGTTATGTTAACAAAAAGGCTTACGTAATAGTTAAGTTAAAAATTATATTTAAGAGGGTCCCCCTTTGAGTACATTGTCTGAAATCATTCTGATAAGAGCTTAAGTGGTTAAAAAATCACATAATTTGTGAACAAGGGCACCGGAAAGATTTTATGTAAGAGTGTGCAACAAACAATCCTGTTATTATGAAGTTCAAATGAAAGTCTTTTAAATCGAATTATTATTTCTTTATTTTTTTTAAACCCAGGAATGCGATAAAAAAAAAAAAAATTCTTCATGCACATGGACTTCGAAATGCCCGGAATCACAAGCCGCACAATTATAGATCTCTGTGGTTGTGGTTGTGTGTGATTATGGCAACGCTACACTAGGGCGATCTCCCAGGGGGGGTGCCTTGGTAGGAGGACTTTCTAAGGGGTTCTAACGCGTATTCACGTTACATCTGGAGAAAACCTGCCAAAACTCCAGACCGTTAGATCGACAGCCGCGAATATAGATCTCTGACCCGAATATAGATCTCTGACATCAAATGATGAACCTATGTTAGAAATACTAATATTATACTAAATATTATTGACGTAAAAACATTTTGTCTTCGTCTTAAAGTGGTGGAAAGGAGGATTGCTCCTTCGTCAATGGACACACCTACGGAAGGTGGACCCATTGAAGAGATATTTTATTCCTCTTAAAATTGTTGTTTACAGTTTAACATATGGTCAGCAGTTATTTATAACTTATTGTATTCAATACCTAAGGTCACTATATTTGTATACCTATTAGAATGTCGGAACGTATTGCCGTTCATATATCTTTACTTATTATAAACTAGCTGCGTGCCCGTTCTTCCCACGGTAGGAAACTAAAATTTTCCTCCCATGTGTAATTCGAAATAATTCCAGTGATGTGGAATCTTAAAAAAAAGCAAAATTATTTTACTCTTGAGGTAAAGTTTGCGTCATGAGTACTAACTGGCATCATTGCAATATAATGACTTAAAAAAACTACGTTAGGTGTATGTCATTCGCCATCAAAAAAGTGAAAAGCTTAATGGTTTGCAGGGAACTCATGACTTTCAAAATGTCTTATTTCTACATTATACTGTTTTTTAGGTTCAAGTTGTAGTATCAAATACCTCAGACACTATATGAAATAATGAAATGGACACCCGTTTATTTTAAAATAGCTGCGCACCCGATCCTCATACGGGAAGAGGCGAATATTTTACTAAAATCATATCTGCATGTGATAAAACAGAACTTCATTTAAAAAAAAGTTCAAGTAATCTCCTCTCTTGAAATTACTGCGGGATATATTAATGCAAATTAGAATTACTTATCGTTTAGTTGGTTGTAAGACACCGGTGAAAAAGGATAACAGAACACTTTTACTTTCGTAAAATATTTATTAGCGTGGTATATTGTGATTTATTCATATTATCCTCACAAATCTACGAATACTACCCATTACGTATATTAATAATATCTATCTTCGTTTCTCCCTTTTCAAGGCTCGATTAAAAGAAACAGCTTAGATTATTTGGCACCAATGGGCCATGAAATGGGGCACCAATGGGACATATTTCATGAAATTAAAAGTGTTCTGTTTATCCTTTTCCAACTATTGTTTTACAACCAGCAACTGAATGATAAGTAATTCTAATTTGCCTTAATATATCCCTCAGTAATTTGAACAGAGGAGATTACTTGAACTTTTTTAAAAATGAAATTCTGCAGATATGATTTTAGTAAATGGGATTAACCAATAAATTAACCCATTAATCCAAAAGATCTTGCATTTTCGAGTATGCATTATTGGCATTTTGTAATATAGCTACTGCGTCATATGCTTCTTCCATTTGAAGTCATTGAACTGTTCATTTGGATTTTTGAGCATGTGCTATTGTTATTAGCTAATGTTTGCATCTAGTTGCTGCCGTTCGCAGCTTAGAAATATCGTCGATTTTGGTGACGCATACGTATAAATAGATTCCATTAATTATAATGAAATTAATGTTCTTCTAATTACATTAGGGAAATTTTGTACCGTAATAACATAATGTGAATGATAACAAACTACGAAAAGAAATGGTTGAAATATATTCAATATTTTATTCTAAAACGATGTTTTCTCCATAATAAAAAAGCACCTATTCTCCCGAGAGAGTGGAGAAGACCCTTACTATAGATCAAGATGAATTTTACGGAATTGTAATCTGTTGGCTTCGGTCTTCACAATGGCGTCGATTCCCATTCTGTGTTTTGTCATAGTTTGAGAAACGTGTTAGATCCTTGAATAACTGCTATCAAGGAAACCAAGATCTCTGATGATCCAGCGAATTCCTTATTTTTTCTAAGATCTCTTTATTTATTCTTTTTGTATGGCTTTGGGAGTTTTGACGAGAATGCTGCTGCTGCTCCTCCATCTGTCATCCGCGGGACAAGTTGGGGACGACAAGGGACACTGAAGAAAAGATCATCTCTTCTGCTAGAGCTGATGTGCCTGAAAAGAAGCAGGCGCTTGGCCCTGTTCGCTGCCGCGGTTCATCCACTTTGGCAGAGGAGCTTCTTCTCTTGCAGTTGCATACAGTCAGAGTGTGTTGTTGTGTGCGCGCGTGATCCGAGAATAGAAAATGGCAGAGCAATATTTTACGACAAGACACTGCTCTATTCTCGGTTTGTTTGTTTGCGTTCGAAAAACACTCGGCGGATCTACGAAAAGGAGTTGTGGATCACAACCAGAATGTATTGTTTGTTTTTCTTCCACAAAGGCATCCAAATTTGACTCTGCCATGCCAAGGAATCTCATTGAAGCCGCGGGGGAGAGATCGCTTAGGTATGGGGGAATTAACGACGCTGTTAACCCTTTGACGCGCAGCCCTTCCCCAATGCTGAAAAAAGGGCAGCCGTTGCCATCGCTCGACTTAACTACCAGCAAGATGGCGGACGATCGAAACGTTCATCGCGTGCCACAGATCTAGAGACCCTTTATTAACGACAGCTGGCTGTGCCCACGCACAGCCAGCTTACATTTACACAGCACACATTTAACGCTGTATTCTAATAAAACCTATACACTTGTTTTCAAAAATGCTATTTCCTTAAGCTCTCAATAAATTGCGCCATGCCTAAAATTGTGCAAACCGCTAGAACTCACTTTCTCAAAATCGGCATATAGGCCATTTTACTTTTCGCCAAACTAAAAAATTTTACATATTTGCCTCGGAAACATTCAACCTTATTGCTTTGCGTATAAAACATTTCATTCCCGCTCTGATTTTCCATGCACACGATATAATAATAATAATAATAATAATAATAAACCTCACAAATACAAACTAACAAAAAATCATTATTATTCTTTTATTTTTAATTTAAGAATTAATACATTTTTTTCGGTAAAATCGCCACACATGGCAACCACGATGCTTATTTCACACTTTTTTCACTACAGGGGTTACAATTACGGAAAGCTTTCTGCGTGGAAAACATTAAAAAATCTCTTGAACTCCGGGTACGAATGGACTTTCAAAGTTTTAAAGTGGTCTATCATTTAATCTGTATTATTTTACACATCTGTGCAAAATTCCAGGCTGATAGGTCCATTTTTGTGGATTTGTATACTAAACAAATCCACAAACAAATTGGCAAACAGAATTTCATTTTTATTTATAGGGATTTGTAATGATAAATCCATATGTAGCAGGCAAAAATAATGTTTAATTCTATAGCCGTCTGCATAAAACTTATTTTAAAGTTTAACATTTTTGCTAGATTAAAACAAAAGTTTAGCCGACCTGGATGTCGGCCGCTTTTCAGCGACAGAGAGAAGAGAGTGAGTAAAAATACAGCATGCGTTCATGCTTCTAATAAGCTAGTAAGAGCCTACGTGACACGTGCAAAGTGAGTGGCCCCTTTTAAGTTTCATTCGCATGTACTATATGGGAAGACGCATTGAAAGCATGCAGTAGAAATTGGGTCATGGAAAGTTGAAAGTTTCAGAATACCCAATAATAAGGCCTTAACATTTAGCGGCGTCACAACCACGATTTAACATAACGGCGCATGCGCAGAACTTTTCCTTCTGCTTAACTTTTATAATAATAATTATTATTATTTAAATCATTTTATGATCCCCCAAATATTAATAAAAGTATTGCGCAACAGCTAGCATGCTTAAACACACATTGCGTTTTAATAGTTCACTACTAATTTTCCCAGAAGCTAACATAAAAGTCGGTTTGCAGCAAAGTACCGAACTGCCTGAGAAAAACCGAGATGATTCAATTTAAGGATTTATCCAAGCATTCGATTCAATTAGGAACAAAGATAGACGTAATACATGTGTGTCTATCTTTGTTTCTGGTGTGGTGTTTGGCATTCACTTTTCGGTAAGAAAGCTGTGTCAACATGAACGACGTTATCTGAGGACAAATGGTCGAGAGTAAACTTTTTTGTTAGAAAGCGTCCTTCAGGTTTTAGATACAGTGACGCAACCATGAGCCGAAGAGGGGGTGTGGTTTCTGTTTACACAGCGTTTAGAAATGCTTCTTTTGAAAGGCGGCCGACCAACGATTTATCTTTAAATTTTAAAACAAGGTCAGGCAAAGGAATTTTAACGCCATAAGAGATATAATGTGTTTCCAGAGAAGTATAGTGGATGCCCCTGCGATAGGGATATCAGATGCCTTAACGGAAAAACTAGGGCACATAGTTATTCTTGATTTGTTACTTTCTCGCATTTAATAGCTTAAACCCTTCATTCTTCCTGTTGCTTTTAAGCAGCTTGATCCTGATACTTCTGTCGATCCGTAATCTCTTGTTCGTAAGTGCAGTTTGCACACTCACATACGTTCAAAATTTTTCTCTGTGCTTTACATGTAACATTTGCCAGATTATTTAACTCGGTAATTATAATAAAAGCAGCATGTTTTCTTTCACGCCTCTGAGTCGTAATTTTTTATAGAGCAATTCGATAATTAGAGCAACCACATTAATAACTAGCTTGAGTGATATAAACAAGTCCATGGACCCCCATACCTATGGGCAGGGGGGGCCAATGCCCCCCCATCTCCAAGGAAAAATATACACTACCAAGTTTACGCACTGGTACAACGTAGAAGTGGTTTAACACTACAATATAGTATCTTTTTTTGGGACAGAACCCCTGTTTGTACGGAGCAGGTATCATTTCGCCTCGAAGGATGGAATTGGAAAAGAGCCTTTGTAAGTTCTTAATTTCCTGGGTTCGGAATAAACGAGCCAATTGGGAGACAACAATTTTCACTCACACACGAAACACTTCATTGAATGACTTCCAGAATTTGTCACGGGCTAGGGAAACGGACTTAAGGCCACTCTCACATCGAGCGATTCCCACCATACAATGTATTTGAATGGGGACATTTGGCTGCATTTTCCGCCAGGCGACAGTGGACAATATTATTCACGGTCCCCAATTACCTTTTGTCGGCTTAATGCCGGAGTGTCTGTGGCTTTAGATGGTTCGAAAAACACTCTGTGGATCTAGATAGGCTGTTCGATCGACCGCCATCTTGTTAGTAGTTAAATGGATCAATGGCAACGGCTGCACATTTTCAGCGTTGTACAGTCTCCCCAGTCGGTCTTCAGTTTGGATTTGAATATGCTTGCTCTTCAAAAGTTTAACCCTTTGAGGCGCAACCCTTTCTCAATGCTGAAAAAAGGACAGCCGTTGCCATTGCTCGACTTTGGCTGGTAGTTAAGGCAGCCAGGCGCGTAGCCAGGAAAATTTTTCGGGAGGGGATATGCGCCTGGAAAATTTTTCGGGGGGGGAGATATGAACTTATATGTGTATAAATAGACGGAATTTCATCACTAATCCAAAAAATTTCGGGGAGGGGGGGAGATATATCCCGAAATCCCCCCCCCCCTGGCTACGTCCCTGAAGGCAGCCAGCTGTCATCAAAAAGGGTCTCTAGATCTGTGGCACGCCATGAACGTTTCAATCGTCCGCCATCTTGCTGGCAGTTAAGTCGAGCGATGGCAACGGCTGCCCTTTTTTCTATCCAGCGGTTCTCGCATTCTTCCATTTTTCAGCAGATGTCAGTGCTGTTAAAAATAATCGTGACCATTTTTTGACGGGAAATGACGTGCTAAAAAGTAAAGGATTCTCGTAGAGCTAGGTCACCCGCAACTATTTTTATAGAAAGCAAATCTAGTCTTCGTGACTGGCAACAGTCAAAACGTCAGAGTTTTGTGCTCCCAGAGCGGGAACACTGCGCGTTAAAAGGTTAAAAAAAAAGCAGACAACACGACAGGCAACATTTCATCGCATTCCATTTGACCAGAGGAACAAAAATTTCCCAAAATTTAGAGAGATAAAGTAACTAACCTTTTTATTGAAATCATCGCAACTCCACGATGTTAAATTTTGTTTCATCCCCCTCAGTTGTTTTCATGAGACGCATAAGAACAAAGATTTATTTTTTTTTCACAAAATCAAATCATTTCCAAGACTTTGAAGAAAATCCAAGCCTGTAATTGAGTAAGTAACACCATCCATCACAAAAACAAATTGCACTTCATTTACTTCATACACGTTTTAATTTTTCAGACGGTCATTTGTTTTTCATTCGGAGTAATACACCAAGAACTCATATTTTATTGATTATAATGTCATTCCAATTTGTGTAAAAAAAGATTTTTTGCAAAAGCATGTTGTAACAAAAAAACCCAAAATAACTGGCGTTTAAAAGAAAAAGTAATTAAAAAAATCGTAAAATAATACCATAAAACTTTACTGTCAGGCTATACAACTGTTTCCGTCGAAAAAATTTTGATCTTGTTCAGTAGCGATCCAAGTCATTCACAGACTGACATTTCACAGGGTTTTTCGATCGAAACAGCTGTATAGCCTGACAAGTAACTCAATTCAATAAATCTGTTTAAAGTGCGAAATTCAATCTTTTTTTAATTGTGTTTCTCGCTTTCCTGTAATAAGAAAGCCTGGTCCCGCTTTTTATTGAGCCATGTTCCGGATTTTTAACGCGAAAGTCCTGTAAATTCTTGTATAAAAGTTAGCAAGCACCCCCGTACTCCCGGCAGCCCTTCGAACCTTCAAATCGCTCCCCCTACACATAAAACCTGACTAAGCCCAGTGGCGTACGCAAGGGGGGGGGTTCCAACCCCCCCCCCCTTGTCAAAAATTTTTTAACAAAATGTCCACACATTTTCAAAGTTATGTTTATAACCCCCCCCCCCCCTCTTGAAGGAAGTCTGCATACACTACTGACTAAGCCACTGGGGTATGTGTACTATTTTCACCTTTCCACGCTCATGAAAATATTATTTTTATCAGTCGAGAATTACATGGATTTCATTCCGTTGATAGTGTTAGTGGTTGAGTCAATACTTTCGACCCTGTTTCCACGGTTTAAAGAGACGAAACCATGTCTCTCTGTTATCAGTACACCATATATATGTATACACGACTTCACTCTTCGAAAAGGTCAAAAACCTTTTTCTCTTCCTGCCATTTCTTTTAGATTGGAGCTTCGATCCCGAATCAAGCTATATCGATAGCCAGAAAGTAAATAACAGCTAGAAGAAAGGGGGGGGGGAATCGGACAATTATGGTGTTGTTTTTTTCTTTCTTTTGTGTGTGAGATTTTATTTGCTTGCGATTTTTTTTTTCTTACGGTATTTCACAGAGCTTTTCAATCTCTTAACCACCTTTTATATTAACTTAAAAAAATCTCGAGTGACTGCACTCAACCTTCCGAACACTTACGATTAAGATCATTACCAAGTATATAAATAAATTTTAATCGATGAATAATTCAAACATATATACCAAATTGGAGCTCAATCGAATGCACCGTTTAAACGCTAGCGCACTTTCAAGAATTTCTCCCCATAGGCCATAATGTAAAAGAAATCTTTGTCGTAGCCCTCTAGAAAAACTATAAGTCCTATACACACCAAAATCAATACCGGTCTTGCGACGGTGGTTTATAACATGTATACCCAATTTGAGCTCAATCGAATGCCCCGTTCAGGAGCTATAGCTATCGTGTTCACTCACATACACACAAACACACGTACACACAAACACACGTGTACACACACGTGTACACACACACACACACACACACACACACACACACACACATACATACATACATACATCTCGTAAAAATAGCATAAATGAATTCAGAAGACCTCAAAACGTATAAATACACCAAAATCTCGAATTCGAATTTTTTCATGATTACAATACTTTCCTTACATGGTACATGTTCGGAAAGTAAAAAAGAAGTTAGAAACAAAATCACCTATTTATTTTAAATCACAGCAACATAGTTTTACAATATCACTATCCTTTTACTCATGAAATTTTTTTTGTTTTTTCCTGGCGATATAATTAAAGTGAAATTACGAATAAACCACGGGAAAACATTATAAGCCCCTTCATTTCAAAGAAACATGATTCAACAATATTTTTCTAATACAACATTTTTTTTCCTAATGGCAAGAGAAAAAGACAAACTCTTACAGAATACAAAAAAAGGGAATAACATCAAATTCGAAAACGGTAAAAGAAAAATGTCAATATCGCATCAGCAGCTGTCTAGCACTCCAGTATCTCGTTACCTCGGAGTCCCCCTGCAGAGCCGAGCATCCCAACAAATGGCCCCTGTCCATGATTTCGTCCTTCTCAGAAAGTGGGCAATTCGGGCTCATGAAAATTCCAATAAGATGCAGGTGGGCAGCCATGCAGTCATGGCCCACTGCAAGTCTAAATTCTGCCACAGCTTTTTCGCGGGTTTTATCAGAAACACCCTGCTCCAAGTTGCTCCTCCAACTTCTTGAACACATGCGAGAATTGAGCAATGCCTTCGAGTTTTGTCTTATTAGATTTTAAAGTAAAGTTATGTGAAATGAAAAGACTTGTAAGCACGTGGATGCTGAACTATTTGAGAGCTCTTCTTAGGCAGCATATTGGCCTGTTCGTTGCCGAGTATACCCCAATGTCCTGGTATCCATTGGAGTATTATATGTCGCCCTTCTTTTTTCAGACTGTCTTGAAGAGCCCGGCAGTCTAGGATATTCTTTGAGATGGGTATTTCCCCTGATCCGACAGCCTTGGAATCTGACAGGGCCCCCAGACACCTTATTGTAAAGGTGTCTGGGGATGAAAGTTCCGTCAAAAAACCATCGGTGTACATATGAAGCCATTCAGGCTCAGGGTAGAGGTTGTGGATGGTCTCAAGTGCAAGGATCTTTAAGCTACTCTGGGGCAAATGGCTCTTAAGAAATGGTTGAACAAGGTCCAGCTGAACAGTTAACTTGACTTGGTTTACAGGGTTTTAAGAAACCTTTCGACAAACTTATCATCGAGTTCCAATTTTGCTCTTAGTTCTAGAACTCTCTGCAGAAGACCACCCTGAGTTTTTAGATGTCTTGGTACATTATTATAACAGACCCAGAAAGGGATATTAATTCTAATTAGCTTCTCATCTCTACTTATTATAAACTAGCTGCGTGCCCGTTCTTCGCACGGTAGGAAACGAAAATTTTCCTTACATGTGTAATTCGAAATTATTTGTGATGTGGAATTAAAAAAAAAGAGCAAAATTATTTGACTCTTAATGTAAAGTTTGTGTCATGAGTACTAACCTGATCATTGCAGTATAATGACTCAAAAAACTACGTCAGTGTCATTCACTATCAAAAAAGTGGAAAGCTTAATGGTTTGCAGAGAACTCCTGGCTTTCAAAATGTCTTATTTCTACATAATACTGTTTTTTAGGCTCAAGTTGTAGCATTAAATACCTAAGACACTACATGAAATGCAGCACCATTTATTTGTTTCCGAACATGTACCATATAAGGAAAGTATTATAATCATGAAAAAATTCGACTTCGAGATTTTGGTGTATTTACACATTTTGAGGTCTTCTGAATTCATTTATGCTATTTTCAAGAGATGTTTTTAAAATAGCTCTTCATACGGGAAGAAGGGAATATTTTACTACTAAAATCATATCTGCATGTGACAAAACAGAATTTCATTTTTAAAAAAGTTCAAGTAATCTCCTCTGTTGAAATTACTGCGGGATATATTAAAGCAAATTAGAATTACTTTTCATTTAGTTGGTTGTAAGACAACCGTTGAAAAAGGATAAACACTTTTAATTTCATGAAATATTTATTAACGTGGTACATTGCGATGTATTCATATTATCTTTACAAATCTAATAATACTACCTATTACGTACATTAATACTATCTATACTCGCTTCTCCCTCTTCAAAGCTCCCTTAAAAGAAACAGCTTAGATTATTTGGCCTCAATGGGATCTTGTGATTCTGTGGCGATTCTTTGCAATTTACGCATTAGCATAAATAATAATCGTTTCACATAATGGTTGCCATTAAGGAAACTCTCCATATATATTTAATTTATACATAGTTTTATAAGATTGGCGTATTTAGCGCCGCAAACCATTTCATCTTACTGTGGGGAGAAAATATCCATGGGGTGCCATTTTAAATATCCATGTATCTAATATAGCGAAATCTTTTATATCCTCCATAGTCCTGTCTCCTGAAAAACGTCAAACTGTGTAATCTCGAGGAGCTTCTTATTCCCATTTTAATTGTGACAGGGCGTTAGAGTTGCACAGTTTACAAATTTCACGCATTTTTTTTAATTTATGACGTGACTGTTTGACTGCCGTAAAGGATACCCCGGTAGATTGAGGGATTTAATTTCGATATTTCGCATAATTGTTTTCAAACGGTATCATTAAAACTTTGCGTTGGACCTTTATGGAGGAACGAAATTCAACGTTAAAATAAAACTATACTCGCAACCTGCATGCGTATGTTAGGCAACGCCTGCGCTAAATTAAATGCCAAAAATAAAAATAGTAAATAGAAAAATTTTAATATATCGCGCTTTGAAACGAACTTTGTAACTTTTAAAATGAACATTTTCAGCGCCGTGAAAACATTTCAATTTTTAAATAAGCACCGGATTAAAATACCACTTCTAATAATAATAATCGTGAATTTCTTAGTTTATTTCTACAGTAAATTTTAATCAAAATATCGTCTCCCTGTGTTGAAAATAGAGCTGGAATAAATGAGTTAAAATTATGGCGTAATTTTTACGTATCTTAAAGCATTTGACGTCATAGATCCTCACTTGCGAATTGAAATTCTGATATCCCAATTAAAATTTCGATTGGTTGAAAAAACCCTTTTTTTAATCCTTTCTGTGGCAACAACCGAACATAAATTCTCGTGCTGTGATCGCAATGTAATGAATGGCGTAAGATCGCGTTGATGCTATTAAATTCTAAACATTAGGCTGCATTAAAATTCGTAAAAAATCATCTAATTTACATAATTTTTTCGTTTTTATTTTAAAAGAGGGAGAAAAGAATGTTTCACGATTTGTCAAAATATCTAAAAGTTATGACGAATAGAATTCAAGATGCGACAGTTTTAAAATTATTTTACGAAAAAAAATCGCGAAGCAGATGTTTAGTAAAAAAAATCCTAAAAATCGGTAAATCATGTTACGTATTCAGAACAAACTGTTTTTAAAAGAAAATTTCTTCCTCTATCCGATGATACAAATGCCGTTTTGCTGCGAGCGTAATTTCCGCCGTTATTACGAATTAGGTGAGAAAAAATGCCAAAAATCGCATAAAATATAAAATTTAAAAAAATCTAGGTCGAATTTTGAAAAAATCGCTTCGAGGTGCACAACTGCATATTTACATCTTCCCGAGTACCAAATTTGGTGTTTCTAGGTGTAGCCGTTTGTCCGTAACGCTGCGAAAAACGCTAGAAAATATTACATTTAAATACATTCATAAACTAAAACAATTTTTACAATAATAAACTAAAATATTTATTTAATAAAGTCATAAACTGAAATTATTAATGAAAACCTGTTAATAAATTAAACTGATTACTCTAAAAGATAGCTAATCACAACATACATCGGAAAAAATATAAGCAATTATAATACCTGAAAAATACCGGACAACACTCTTGTTGCATGCGGACAAAACATCTGTTTGCACGGCTAAAGAATTCTTAGGTATCCGTTGCAGGAGACCTTACCTACGCCCAACCTACAAACTCTACAAATTTAACGGCAACTAAAAACGGGTTTTCTCTTATCAGGTATCACAGATCAGATAAGAGATAAGGAAGTGACATGCGCAGAAGACACCTGATAGTGACGTGTGCAAATCTGTGTTGATTTAATATCCGCTAGGTTCGTTGGCAGGATGTACATTGAGTGGCAACTCTCTGTAACAGGCTAAGACAAGTTAGATGATGCAATATCTACAGGGTTGAGAAAGTTTTAAGGTAGAGGGCGCTTGGGTAATCACGTGATTTTTTTTTAAAGAACCAGTAAAGACATTTTAGTTAGATAAAATGGCCAGGTGTGTGTTGCGAGACTCCCTTTGCACTGTGTGCGCCTATACTTAAGACGTGTGTTTTAATTGATTTTTCGCCGAGTTTCAAAAATGTCTTTGCTTGAATCGATCGAAAATAACTTTAACATTGAATACAATCCCGAGTTTTATACTCAAAGTGATGCGGATGTGTTGCTGCAAGAAATAATACAATTGCCTTTAGATGTAAAGCCTCTGCAAAGTATTGAAAAGAAAATTTCCCCCGAGTTTTATACTGAAAGTGATGTTGATGTGCTACAGCAAGAATTGTTTCAGTTACCCCTGCAAAGTAGTGAAAAGAAAATTTCCTCGACCCGTAAAGTAATTACTTTTGCTGATGAAGGAATCAATTAGAGTTTACCTGGAGCAACAGTCACTGTTTACTCTTGGATACCCATTTTGCAAAAAATACGTGAAGATCTACAGAAAGTGACAAATTATGAATTTAATATGGTACAAGTGAACTTTGGCTCTGAAGAACAACCTAAAATTGAAGACGGTAACTACGAAGATTTTAATCTAGACCTATCATCAGGTGTATGCATTCTAAGTTTTGGATCTAAACGAACTTTGGATTTTAAACCAGCGAACTGTGAAACCACTACCATTAAATTAGAACATGGTTCAATGTGTAAGATATATCCCCCAACCAACAAACTTTTAACGCATGGTATTCCTTCTGAACCTTATGTGACAGACCCGCACATTAACCTAACATTTGCCAAAATGTACATTTATGAGCCTTCCCCGAAAAGGGCAAAGTTGGACAATTGGACGGACGATCTTTACCATAGCTTATATGCTTCTGTAAATAGTACATGGCACTTGGAAAGACTTATCTACGTTTCACTTCACGATGAAAGAACTGACTTGAAGATCCATATTAGACAATTTATTCAGAATACCCAATTAGACTATATACCAACCGGTCAGGGAGTCGTGATGAACCCTTCCACATGGATCGAATTTATTGTAAAACTATTAGATTTTAATATAGGTCATAGCAATAGCTCTTTTATTTGTAATAATCAATTATCTGTATTTAATGACGATGGAAAATGTATCTTACAACAAATTTACAAAACCGGAGATTCATTTACGTTAAATCCAATTTCCTTAACACTTTTAAATGATCAAGTATTAAAACTTTGTAAAATGAGAAATGAAATATTGGAGTGTATTCTAAAAACGCTATATACGACGACCCTGCCTCATTTAATTTTAAAATTAAAGCCGCAAAAATGTAACCGTGAACCCCATTGTAATTATGATGAGGCGAAACAACAATTAATGGATATAGTACATCAGGAAATTTTTAAAAACATAGGCCGGGTTCAGGATCATTCTTCGCAAAGGATACATGCCTGTTCGAATAGAACACATGTTGATGAGCGAGAGGGTCTTATAAGTAGTAAAGCATGGTTTACGGTTGACATGCCATATATTGCAAGAGAGATATGCAAGAACAAATGTACTTGTCATTATGACGGAGAATTTTTTTCAAACATTTTCATTGAAGACTATATGAAGTATCTTCAAAATGAGCTATTTAATACATTTTTTCAACCGTTTTCATATTTTGCTAATTCCAAGGATGACAAAACATGTGTAATTATGTGATGTTATTGGTGTATAACTAGTATTGCAATTGTAAAAAAATATATTAAAACCATTGTGATTATGTAGAAAAGGTATGCTTGCTTCTACAACAGTAAGATTTTACTCACTTGTGCATGCTTAGTTATAGAATACTCATTGAAAAGTTATTATTTTCTTAATTGTGTAAATAGTTTGTGTAATTTAAAATATATTTTTGTAAATAAATAAGTCTAAATACGAAAACTTTTCTGTGTTTTCTTTATGTGTACGTGTGTGTTGATTACTTGCAAAATAAAAATCTATAAAATTTTACTGCAGCAAAAAGTGGTAAAGGTAGACATGTTTTAAGATTCTAGTGTTATACTTATCTTTTTTATACACTATTAGGTAAAAAGTTACAAATTTAGCAAAATTTATTGAAGCATGTATTACGGATCATGAATCTAACTACACAGAAATAAAATGTTCTGATTAAAATCATAAACTTAAGTGTGATAGGTAAAACTGCGTTACCTGAGAATTCACAACATTACTATTTTTTTATAAAATGAACTTAGCTAAAAAAGTTAGTTTCCATAATTTTATAACTTAATCGATTTTACAGGTTTTTCAAAAATAAAGTTAAGTGAGATAAAGAAACTTAGTATTTTTAAATAAAGATTTTTTAGGTGTTCTTTAATGTAAAGATCTTACCATATTTTACTTGAAGTAACAGAATATTTTAAATCAGACACTATGTTTTTAAAACATTAGAGTATTAACTTAGCATATTTTTATAATTTTTATTAAGTAATGGGCTTGAATATTTTTATGAGAAATATCCACTAAGTGCACGTTACACATTTTAGTGATTGAGATGGTTATGCTTACAAATTTTAAATAAATATGCTCTTACTTTTATACATGTTACTTGTTCTCATAAGTTATGAAATTATTTCTCGAAAGGAACTTAGCTAATAGAACTTTGTAAATTTCGTAGAAGTAGTATGCTTAACATGTTTTTGATAAAATGGATTTAAATGTGGTACAGAAATGATCAGCTATTTTAGCATAGATGTATAAACTTATCTTTATGTAAACCTTAACTAATTAAAAGTAATATAATTTATGTCTGTACAAAGTGAGGTACTTAGACTATTTTTCAGAATTATCAAGTAAAGGGTTTTACAAAATACTTAGTAAACTGCATTAATAGATTGTAAGTTGTAATGGGGTTCACGGTTACATTTTTGCGGCTTTAATTTTAAAATTAAATGAGGCAGGGTCGTCGTATATAGCGTTTTTAGAATACACTCCAATATTTCATTTCTCATTTTACAAAGTTTTAATACTTGATCATTTAAAAGTGTTAAGGAAATTGGATTTAACGTAAATGAATCTCCGGTTTTGTAAATTTGTTGTAAGATACATTTTCCATCGTCATTAAATACAGATAATTGATTATTACAAATGAAAGAGCTATTGCTATGACCTATATTAAGATCTAATAGTTTTAAAATAAATTCGATCCATGTGGAAGGGTTCATCACGACTCCCTGACCGGTTGGTATATAGTCTAATTGGGTATTCTGAATAAATTGTCTAATATGGATCTTCAAGTCAGTTCTTTCATCGTGAAGTGAAACGTAGATAAGTCTTTCCAAGTGCCATGTACTATTTACAGAAGCATATAAGCTATGGTAAAGATCGTCCGTCCAATTGTCCAACTTTGCCCTTTTCGGGGAAGGCTCATAAATGTACATTTTGGCAAATGTTAGGTTAATGTGCGGGTCTGTCACATAAGGTTCAGAAGGAATACCATGCGTTAAAAGTTTGTTGGTTGGGGGATATATCTTACACATTGAACCATGTTCTAATTTAATGGTAGTGGTTTCACAGTTCGCTGGTTTAAAATCCAAAGTTCGTTTAGATCCAAAACTTAGAATGCATACACCTGATGATAGGTCTAGATTAAAATCTTCGTAGTTACCGTCTTCAATTTTAGGTTGTTCTTCAGAGCCAAAGTTCACTTGTACCATATTAAATTCATAATTTGTCACTTTCTGTAGATCTTCACGTATTTTTTGCAAAATGGGTATCCAAGAGTAAACAGTGACTGTTGCTCCAGGTAAACTGTAATTGATTCCTTCATCAGCAAAAGTAATTACTTTACGGGTCGAGGAAATTTTCTTTTCACTACTTTGCAGGGGTAACTGAAACAATTCTTGCTGTAGCACATCAACATCACTTTCAGTATAAAACTCGGGGGAAATTTTCTTTTCAATACTTCGCAGAGGCTTTACATCTAAAGGCAATTGTATTATTTCTTGCAGCAACACATCCGCATCACTTTGAGTATAAAACTCGGGATTGTATTCAATGTTAAAGTTATTTTCGATCGATTCAAGCAAAGACATTTTTGAAACTCGGCGAAAAATCAATTAAAACACACGTCTTAAGTATAGGCGCACACAGTGCAAAGGGAGTCTCGCAACACACACCTGGCCATTTTATCTAACTAAAATGTCTTTACTGGTTCTTTAAAAAAAATCACGTGATTACCCAAGCGCCCTCTACCTTAAAACTTTCTCAACCCTGTAGATATTGCATCATCTAACTTGTCTTAGCCTGTTACAGAGAGTTGCCACTCAATGTACATCCTGCCAACGAACCTAGCGGATATTAAATCAACACAGATTTGCACACGTCACTATCAGGTGTCTTCTGCGCATGTCACTTCCTTATCTCTTATCTGATCTGTGATACCTGATAAGAGAAAACCCGTTTTTAGTTGCCGTTAAATTTGTAGAGTTTGTAGGTTGGGCGTAGGTAAGGTCTCCTGCAACGGATACCTAAGAATTCTTTAGCCGTGCAAACAGATGTTTTGTCCGCATGCAACAAGAGTGTTGTCCGGTATTTTTCAGGTATTATAATTGCTTATATTTTTTCCGATGTATGTTGTGATTAGCTATCTTTTAGAGTAATCAGTTTAATTTATTAACAGGTTTTCATTAATAATTTCAGTTTATGACTTTATTAAATAAATATTTTAGTTTATTATTGTAAAAATTGTTTTAGTTTATGAATTTATTAAAAGGATATCTTGTAAAATTTAAGTATATAAAAAAACTGAGTGTAAAAATTTTGATATGTTTAATTTATTAACAAGTTTTCATTAATAATTTTATGACTTTATTAAATAAAAATTTTAGTTTATTATTGTAAAAATTGTTTTAAACAATAAGTTTAATTTATGAATTTATTAAACGGATGTCTATGTAAAATTTAAGTCTATAAAAAAATTGAGTGTAAAAATTTTGATATGTTTAATTTATTAACAAGTTTTAATTAATAATTTTAGTTTATGACTTTATTAAATAAAAATTTTAGTTTATTATTCTAAAAATTGTTTTAAACAATAATTTTAATACCTATTTTATACGTGAATACTCATTCATCTGCAATGCCTATAATTTATTACTGTTATTTATCAAAACTTAACAAAAATAATTTGCTTTAGTACAATGATCTTTGCTAATTGTTTCACAGAAATTAATTTAATGATTCATTAGTTTCCTAAACTACGTAAAATATATTAATCGTTGTAGCTTAACTTTGATATTTTAATTTAGGATATAATGCCCATGTTTACAAAAAGGATAGATTTTTATTGAAATGGCTTTAATCTAACATGATCTTAATCCATAAGTCCCCATTTTTGAACGCAGAATGAAACACGTGTCCCCACAATTCGGTATTCCCCTAGCACCCTCCCTGGTTTTATCTTATCGGCAAACTGGCCTACTGTTATTTAGCCGGCTCTGTAGAGCCTCAAGGCACTTTCTTATCTCTAAATTTCTTATCAGCTGTACTAAGGATATCACATGCATGTGCTCTACTTATGCTGTGGATATATTTGCGAATTATGTGAGTATTTTTATTATTATTATTTTCGCCTCTCGCGTGTACAAGTACAGGGTAAGTGTAATATTTTCTATTATTTTACTTACATATAAGTTGATACCGTAATTCTAATTGAAAATAATTATGTGGTTCTTATAGTTGCACTTTTGATGTGTTGTACTTTTAAGTGTGATTTTTTTTGTTAATGCATGTTTTTCTGTATTTTGGTGTTTTGCAAAATTTTAAGTGGGTAATCCAGTGTAATTAATAGCAATAGGCATTATCGGTAGAAGTACTTTATGCAGTTTGTATACAAAAACTGGGGTTTGAGGGCTTTCTCCAAATAGAAAATAAGGCATGCATGGTATTTGTATTTCAGTAAATTCTAACTAAGATTAAATTTTCGCTTGCTAACTAATTTTATCCTACATAAAATAGTATTGTGAATCTGGTAAATTGTTATAAGCAAAAAGTACTTTTAAAGCGTTTAATATCTTCAAATGTGTTTTGTTTTTAGTGTCAAAATAATATACCTATTTCAGCATATGAAGACAAAAAGAAGTAATGAACATGTGCTAGTTGGACCGGGAATTAGGGATAATGTATTTTAAATCATTTCTCTATGTTCCGGTCTTGCTAGCCGTATAGATGTTGGTACTTTGTCCAGAGACTAGAAGATTTAGAACGATGTCCCTTCACGTAAGTAAAAACCTTGTATTTTTTAGTTTAAGTAATGATTTGCGATTTAAACTATCTAAGTATTGAAAGATATTTTATGTACATGCAGTATAAAACTGTGCTAAAACGTATCTTCAATTTTTATTTCCAATAGTTCAACTTTCTAACAATAATATTATCCACTCTAAAAGTTTGTGCTAGTTATACCCACCTTTCTATAAAATAGGTTAAGTGCATCCATAAAAGACCTCTAAAAAGGTTGATTCATGTATAAAATTATGCTTTCATAGTCAAACTGAAATGAGTGTCGCACATAAACAATCTAACTCGTATCGTATTGAAATTCTATAAATCAAGTTACTCTACTTGGGATATACAGTAAGAATATTTTGTAGGATTACTAAAAATGTAATTTTTTCTCTAATTGATCTATAGAAAATATAAACTAGTATAATCGCTGCCTAAAATTTATGAAAAATGTGTTGGTAAGAAAAAATGTTTAGATAAATACTTTGTTTGTTTGTGCTTTAAGGCAAACCTGCACGCGGGGGTATCTGCCTAGGATGAGGGGTGCCTTGGTAGGAAGACTTTCTAAGGGGATCTAACGCGTATTCATGCATTTCGTATACAAAAACTTTTTGGGATATATGGCTAAAGTGGTTTTCTCGCAATAGAATATAAGACTATATCCAAATCATTATTTGTAAAATCTTTCTATGGTATAATTTTCTCACTTGCCTAACAGTAGATTAAATTTGTAGAAAATGTATGGGTATCCCAAACCTTACTTTAATGATAAACGGCTACTTAACAAAAATAGGATATACAAAAAATTAGCTAAAAATTAAAACTCTTGATTAAATTTTTTTTTCTTGATAAATTAAAAACACTTGATTAAAAAATATTTGTTGTAAAATTAATTATTAACTTAAAATTAAAACTTGGTTTAAAAAAATAAAAATAAATTAACTCGTGATTAGAAATGTACTTGTTGTAAAATTATTTAACTTAAAATTAAAACTTGGTAAAAATAAATAAAAAATAAATTAACTCTTGATTAAAAAAAATATTTGTTGTAAAATTATTTAACTTAAAATTAAAACTGTTGGTTAAAAAAATAATAATAAAAATAAATTACTCTTGATTAAAAAATATTTGTTGTAAAATTAATTATTAACTTAAAATTAAAGTTCGTAGGCCTACTGGGGATGTTGTTCATTTCTTTGCTCCACATAGTTAATTATTATTTAAAGAAACAAAAACAACAACGCATCCTCTGTGCTACGCCCTGTCTCCATTCATGCGAGGCTAGCGTGATGGGGAAAGGCACAGTAAAAATTTTTATTTGAAATGAGGCGGTAGACGAGTTCTACCGGGCGGCTGGTGGGTCCTCATTTTATAATAATATTTTTTATTTCAGGTTTAATTCATAAAGTATAGCTTATTTAAAATATAACAAAGTTTTCATGAGAGAATACATCACAATGTGAACATTTTTTCCAAGTCCCCTTATTTCAAAAATATCTTAAAGTCTGAAAAAATTACAAGTCCCCTTATTTCAAAAAAGGAAAAAAATTCTTATCAACCCTTTCCAACATCCGGTCCCCACATCCGCTCCGACCACGCCCCCCTTCCCCGCTCAGCCCAGGGAAAGCACCTGTACGGCGTACCGGCGAATTAACATGGTACCGGCTGAGGTGAACGAACATTTATCTACTACTCTCCATAGTCCTGTCTCCTGAAAAAACATCAAACTGTAATCTCGAGGAGCTACTTATTCCCACTTTAATAGTGACAGGGCGTTAGAGTTGCAGAGTTTACAAATTTCACACATTTTTTTTTATTTATGACGTCACTGTTTGACTGCCTATATCTAATATAGCGCTATCTTTTATATCCTCCATAGTCCTGTCTCCTGAAAAAACATCAAACTGTGTAATCTCAAGGAGCTACTTATTCCCACTTTAATTGTGACAGGGCGTTAGAGTTGCAGAGTTTACAAATTTCACACATTTTTTTTATTTATGACGTCACTGTTTGACTGTCGTAAAGGATACCCCGGTAGGTTGAGGGAGTTAATTTCGATATTTCGCATAATTGTTTTCAAACGGTATCATTAAAACTTTGCGTTATGTAACCTTTATGGAGGAACGTTAAAATAAAAAATAAATTCAACGTTAAAATAAAATTATACTCGCAACCTGCATGCGTATGTTAGGCAACGCCTGCGGTAAATTAAATGCCAAAAATAAAAATAGTAAATAGAAAAAATTTAATATATCGCGCTTTGAAACGAACTTTGTAATTTTTAAAATGAACATTTTCAGCGCCGTGAAAACATTTCAATTTTTAAATAAGCACCGGATTAAAATACCACTTCTAATAATAATAATCGTGAATTTCTTAGTTTATTTCTACAGTAAATTTTAATCAAAATAACGTCTCTGTTGAAAATAGAGCTGGAATAAATGAGTTAAAATTATGGAGTAATTTTTACGTATCTTAAAGCATTTGACGTCATAGATCCTCACTTGCGAATTGAAATTCTGATATCCCATTCAAAAACTCGATTGGTTGAAAAAATCCTTTTTTCTAATCCTTTCTGTGGCAACAACCGAAGATAAATTCTCGTGCCGTGATCGCAATGTAATGAATGGCGTAAGATCGCGTTGATGCTAATAAATTCTAAACATTAGGCTGCATTAAAATTCGTAAAAAATCATCTAATTTACATAATTTTTTCGTTTTTATTTTAAAAGAGGGAGAAAAGAATGTTTCACGATTTGTCAAAATATCTAAAAGTTATGACGGATAGAATTCAAGATGCGACAGTTTTAAAATTATTTTACGAAAAACAATCGCGAAGCAAATGCTTAGTAAAAAAATTCCTAAAAATCGGTAAATCATGTTACGTATTCAGAACAAACTGTTTTTAAAAGAAAATTTCCTCCTCTATCCGATGATACAAATGCCGTTTTGCTGCGAGCGTAATTTCCGCCGTTATTACGAATTAGGTGAGAAAAAATGCCAAAAATCGCATAAAACATAAAATAAAAAAAATTCTAGGTCGAATTTTGAAAAAATCGCTTCGAGGTGCACAACTACATATTTACATCTTCCCGAGTACCAAATTTGGTGTTTCTAGGTGTAGCCGTTTGTCCGTAACGCTGCCGACAGACACACACACACACACACAGACAGACACCTTCTTCTTCTTCTCTACTTATTATAAAAGAAGGTGTCTGTGTGTGTGTGTGTGTGTGTGTGTGTGTGTGTGTGTGTGTGTGTGTGTGTGTGTGTGTGTCTGTCGGCAGCGTTACGGACAAACGGCTACACCTAGAAACACCAAATTTGGTACTCGGGAAGATGTAAATATGCAGTTGTGCACCTCGAAGCGATTTTTTCAAAATTCGACCTAGATTTTTTTAAATTTTATATTTTATGCGATTTTTTGCATTTTTTCTCACCTAATTCGTAATAACGGCGGAAATTACGCTCGCAGCAAAACGGCATTTGTATCATCGGATAGAGGAAGAAATTTTCTTTTAAAAACAGTTTGTTCTGAATACGTAACATGATTTACCGATTTTTAGGAATTTTTTTACTAAACATCTGCTTCGCGATTTTTTTTCTTAAAATAATTTTAAAACTGTCGCATCTTGAATTCTATTCGTCATAACTTTTAGATATTTTGACAAATCGTGAAACATTCTTTTCTCCCTCTTTTAAAATAAAAACGAAAAAATTATGTAAATTAGATGATTTTTTACGAATTTTAATGCAGCCTAATGTTTAGAATTTAATAGCATCAACGCGATCTTACGCCATTCATTACATTGCGATCACAGCACGAGAATTTATGTTCGGTTGTTGCCACAGAAAGGATTAAAAAAAAGGGTTTTTTCAACCAATCGAAATTTTAATTGGGATATCAGAATTTCAATTCGCAAGTGAGGATCTATGACGTCAAATGCTTTAAGATACGTAAAAATTACGCCATAATTTTAACTCATTTATTCCAGCTCTATTTTCAACACAGGGAGACGATATTTTGATTAAAATTTACTGTAGAAATAAACTAAGAAATTCACGATTATTATTATTAGAAGTGGTATTTTAATCCGGTGCTTATTTAAAAATTGAAATGTTTTCACGGCGCTGAAAATGTTCATTTTAAAAGTTACAAAGTTCGTTTCAAAGCGCGATATATTAAAATTTTTCTATTTACTATTTTTATTTTTGGCATTTAATTTAGCGCAGGCGTTGCCTAACATACGCATGCAGGTTGCGAGTATAGTTTTATTTTAACGTTGAATTACGTTCCTCCATAAAGGTCCAACGCAAAGTTTTAATGATACCGTTTGAAAACAATTATGCGTAATATCGAAATTAAATCCCTCAATCTACCGGGGTATCCTTTACGGCAGTCAAACAGTCACGTCATAAATTTAAAAAAAATGCGTGAAATTTGTAAACTGTGCAACTCTAACGCCCTGTCAAAATTAAAATGGGAATAAGAAGCTCCTCGAGATTACACAGTTTGACGTTTTTCAGGAGACAGGACTATGGAGGATATAAAAGATTTCGCTATATTAGATACATGGATATTTAAAATGGCACCCCTTGGATATTTTCTCCCCACAGTAAGATGAAATGGTTTGCGGCGCTAAATACTCCAATCTTATAAAACTATGTATAAATTAAATATATATGGAGAGTTTCCTTAATGGCAACCATTATGTGAAACGATTATTATTTATGCTAATGCGTAAATTGCAAAGAATCGCCACAGAATCACAAGATCCCATTGAGGCCAAATAATCTAAGCTGTTTCTTTTAAGGCAGCTTTGAAGAGGGAGAAGCGAGTATAGATAGTATTAATGTACGTAATAGGTAGTATTATTAGATTTGTAAAGATAATATGAATACATCGCAATGTACCACGTTAATAAATATTTCATGAAATTAAAAGTGTTTATCCTTTTTCAACGGTTGTCTTACAACCAACTAAATGAAAAGTAATTCTAATTTGCTTTAATATATCCCGCAGTAATTTCAACAGAGGAGATTACTTGAACTTTTTTAAAAATGAAATTCTGTTTTGTCACATGCAGATATGATTTTAGTAGTAAAATATTCGCTTATTCCCGTATTAAGAGCGGGTGCGCAGTTATCTTAAAAACATCTCTTGAAAATAGCATAAATGAATTCAGAAGACCTCAAAACGTGTAAATACACCAAAATCTCGAAGTCGAATTTTTTCATGATTATAATACTTTCCTTATATGGTACATGTTCGGAAACAAATAAATGGTGCTGCATTTCATGTAGTGTCTTAGGTATTTAATGCTACAACTTGAGCCTAAAAAACAGTATTATGTAGAAATAAGACATTTTGAAAGCCAGGAGTTCTCTGCAAACCATTAAGCTTTCCACTTTTTTGATAGTGAATGACACTGACGTAGTTTTTTGAGTCATTATACTGCAATGATCAGGTTAGTACTCATGACACAAACTTTACATTAAGAGTCAAATAATTTTGCTCTTTTTTTTTAATTCCACATCACAAATAATTTCGAATTACACATGTAAGGAAAATTTTCGTTTCCTACCGTGCGAAGAACGGGCACGCAGCTAGTTTATAATAAGTAGAGATGAGAAGCTAATTAGAATTAATATCCCTTTCTGGGTCTGTTATAATAATGTACCAAGACATCTAAAAACTCAGGGTGGTCTTCTGCAGAGAGTTCTAGAACTAAGAGCAAAATTGGAACTCGATGATAAGTTTGTCGAAAGGTTTCTTAAAACCCTGTAAACCAAGTCAAGTTAACTGTTCAGCTGGACCTTGCCCAACCATTTCTTAAGAGCCATTTGCCCCAGAGTAGCTTAAAGATCCTTGCACTTGAGACCATCCACAACCTCTACCCTGAGCCTGAATGGCTTCATATGTACACCGATGGTTTTTTGACGGAGCTTTCATCCCCAGACACCTTTACAATAAGGTTGTTATTCTGTCAGATTCCAAGGCTGTCGGATCAGGGGAAATACCCATCTCAAAGAATATCCTAGACTGCCGGGCTCTTCAAGACAGTCTGAAAAAAGAAGGGCGACATATAATACTCCAATGGATACCAGGACATTGGGGTATACACGGCAACGAACAGGCCAATATGCTGCCTAAGAAGAGCTCTCAAATAGTTCAGCAGCCACGTGCTTACAAGTCTTTTCATTTCACATAACTTTACTTTAAAATCTAATAAGACAAAACTCGAAGGCATTGCTCAATTCTCGCATGTGTTCAAGAAGTTGGAGGAGCAACTTGGAGCAGGGTGTTTCTGATAAAACCCGCGAAAAAGCTGTGGCAGAATTTAGACTTGCAGTGGGCCATGACTGCATGGCTGCCCACCTGCATCTTATTGGAATTTTCATGAGCCCGAGTTGCCCACTTTCTGAGAAGGACGAAATCATGGACAGGGGCCATTTGTTGGGATGCTCGGCTCTGCAGGGGGACTCCGAGGTAACGAGATACTGGAGTGCTAGACAGCTGCTGATGCGATATTGACATTTTTCTTTTACCGTTTTCGAATTTGATGTTATTCCCTTTTTTTGTATTCTGTAAGAGTTTGTCTTTTTCTCTTGCCATTAGGAAAAAAAATGTTGTATTAGAAAAATATTGTTGAATCATGTTTCTTTGAAATGAAGGGGCTTATAATGTTTTCCCGTGGTTTATTCGTAATTTCACTTTAATTATATCGCCAGGAAAAAACAAAAAAAATTTCATGAGTAAAAGGATAGTGATATTGTAAAACTATGTTGCTGTGATTTAAAATAAATAGGTGATTTTGTTTCTAACTTCTTTTTTACTTTCCGAACATGTACCATGTAAGGAAAGTATTGTAATCATGAAAAAATTCGAATTCGAGATTTTGGTGTATTTACACGTTTTGAGGTTTTCTGAATTCATTTATGCTATTTTTACGAGATGTGTGTGTGTGTGTGTGTGTGTGTGTGTGTGTGTGTGTGTGTGTGTGTGTGTGTGTGTTTGTGTGTATGTGAGTGAACACGATAGCTATAGCTCCTGAACGGGGCATTCGATTGAGCTCAAATTGGTTATACATGTTATAAACCACCGTCGCAAGACCGGTATTGATTTTGGTGTGTATAGGACTTATTATTTTTCTAGAGGGCTACGACAAAGATTTCTTTTACATTATGGCCTATGGGGAGAAATTCTTGAAAGTGCGCTAGCGTTTAAACGGTGCATTCGATTGAGCTCCAATTTGGTATATATGTTTGAATTATTCATCGATTAAAATTTATTTATATACTTGGTAATGATCTTAATCGTAAGTGTTCGGAAGGTTGAGTGGAGTCACTCGAGATTTTTTTTAGTTAATATAAAAGGTGGTTAAGAGATTGAAAAGCTCTGTGAAATACCGTAAGAAAAAAAAAAATCGCAAGCAAATAAAATCTCACACACAAAAGAAAGAAAAAAACAACACCATAATTGTCCGATTCCCCCCCCCCCTTTCTTCTAGCTGTTATTTACTTTCTGGCTATCGATATAGCTTGATTCGGGATCGAAGCTCCAATCTAAAAGAAATGGCAGGAAGAGAAAAAGGTTTTTGACCTTTTCGAAGAGTGAAGTCGTGTATACATATATATGGTGTACTGATAACAGAGAGACATGGTTTCGTCTCTTTAAACCGTGGAAACAGGGTCGAAAGTATTGACTCAACCACTAACACTATCAACGGAATGAAATCCATGTAATTCTCGACTGATAAAAATAATATTTTCATGAGCGTGGAAAGGAGAAAATAGTACACATACCCCAGTGGCTTAGTCAGTAGCGTATGCAGACTTCCTTCAAGAGGGGGGGGGGTTATAAACATAACTTTGAAAATGTGTGGACATTTTGTTAAAAAATTTTTGACAAGGGGGGGGGGGTTGGAACCCCCCCCTTGCGTACGCCACTGGGCTTAGTCAGGTTTTATGTGTAGGGGGAGCGATTTGAAGGTTCGAAGGGCTGCCGGGAGTACGGGGGTGCTTGCTAACTTTTATACAAGAATTTACAGGACTTTCGCGTTAAAAATCCGGAACATGGCTCAATAAAAAGCGGGACCAGGCTTTCTTATTACAGGAAAGCGAGAAACACAATTAAAAAAAGATTGAATTTCGCACTTTAAACAGATTTATTGAATATTTCGCATATTAATTTGGCATAATTATACATGTAATAGTTAACAAAAGTTAAACCAACGAGGCAAACCTATGAAAAATTAACATTAATTATTAGGGGTCCTTCATCTCTTTTTTCCAGAACATCTTTTCTGTTTTATAAGCTGCTCCACTTTAAGAGGCACAGTGCTCTATATGGCCTCTACCCCCCCCCCCCTTTTTATTTATGACAACTTCCATGGATAATATTAAAAAATCAGCTTTCGAAATGTTTATAGGGCGTCCTCCAATTTTGATCTATAACCTAAAACAACTTCCATTAAAAATTTCAGATATCTGAAATAACTTTAAGTCCCTATACCAAGGTTTAAAATTTCAAGAAATTTTTTTAAATGTGAAGGAGACTTACATCAAGTTGGTGAAAACATTAAAATTGATTAATGACATCCGTTGTCTTTTACTTTCTAAACCACAAAAGGATTATCTGTTAAAATAGAAAACATAGATCCATTTTTACATTAATTTGTAAAAGGAAATCAAATATATTGAAGAGGAATAGTTTCCAAAAAATGGCAGAAAGCTAAGAAAGTAAAAGACTGTTACTAAAATAAATATTTATTTTAGTATTATTTTAGTCCTATTTTGTATTAATCCTTTGGATAAAATTGAAAATGAAACTAGCTTGTATAAGTGGCGTACCATAAGGTAGCAGTGGGAGCTCGCCCGCGCGGCACTTAAGTAGCGGAGGCAAGATCCTTATCGTTGCCTTAATTATAAGATGACTAAAGGAATATTTTTGCCGGTGAACATTTTTTAATGCGTGTACGCACCGTACATAAAAAATTCAAGCGTTTTAAAATACTTATTTTCATTTTTGGTTTACATTCTCATGTTTTTCCTTGCTTATTCTGCCAAAATCTGTATTATTAAATTCTACATTATCATTTCAACTTGCGGATGCTTTTCTGTGCTAGAATTTTCTTCGACTATTAGAATTCTTGTCTTTTTTTAAATGCACGGTGGATATACATATATGGCAGTGGTGGCTCCTCCATTTGAGCACATGAGCACGTGAACCCCCAAAGGAAAAACTGAAGAATAAACACATTAACAAATTAAATTTAAAGCAAATATTAAGCACACTTCTAGATTTAAAACGTGAGTTTTACTCTCTCCCCCCCTCCTCCCACTATTATTAAATACGCTTATTATAGCAAACACACTGTAGTGTAGGTTACTACAACACAGTCTTTAATCAGCCGCACGTGCGAACCGAAATTTATCCCTCTGAACCGCTCTCTGGGACAAGAAGCCCAGACAGCTGGGAGGAAGCACAGCACTCATGAAATCTGTCCGTTCGCACAATTTCCTTGTGCACTCATGGCCACTTTTTTGCGGTATCGCTTCCGGATTTTGCCTTGGTTTGTTACGTTCGGTTAGTTAATTAATTTTTATTTCATTTTCTTAATATTTTTTTTTATTTCTACAATTTTTCACTACATTATTTTTTTACAAACTAGTGTAAATAATTAAGATACGTGTTCCGGAGCTAAAACAATGGCATTATTCAATATTATCCTTTGAAAAAAATTTGAAATAAAATGAGTCAAGACAGTACCTTTGCTAAAAGTTATCTTGGTGACGAAATGTAAGACCCAAGATGACTTGTTTTATTTCTGTTGCGTGCATTGTTTTCCTTTAAAGGCTGGAAACGCAAATATATTTTAATTTGTAAGGTGCGTCGTATCTGCATATTTAATTTTCGAAATTTGTTTTGTGAACCTCCTTTTAAATCAACCACGAGCCGCCACTGATATATAGGGGGTTTGGGACAATTCACCGACAACGACTACACCGACAGGACATTTCACCGACACCGTTTCACCGACTGGACAATACACCGACATGGATTTTTCACCGACTGGACATTTCACCGACATGGATTTTTCACCGACAAGACAAGTCACCGACACGGATTTTTCACCGACTGGACATTTCACCGACATGGATTTTTCACCGACTGGACATTTCACCGACATAGATTTTTCAGCGACTAGACATTTCACCGACACGGAATTTTCACCGACTAGACATTTCAACGACACGGATTTTTCACCGACAGGACATTTCACTGACATGAATTTTTCACCGACAGGACATTTACATGAACATTTCAGGCACTTTAAAATGGACTAAATTTTCAACATTACGACGACAGGCCAATTCCCACATAGTTTTAATTAGTAATACATTTAACAAAAAATCTCCCATAAGGAGAGCAGCTAATTATGATTCTTTTTTCTCAAAAATTTATCAATATATCTAAAAAAGATTTCTTTTGTACAAAACTAGAAAGTTTAGGCGTTTAAAGCAGGGCCGCGACTATAGTTTATTTATTTATTTTTGTTGGGGTGGGAGGTAGGGGGTTGCCAAAAACACTCGTATGAACCATAATTAATTATACGTGCGTAATTAAAATTAAATACGTATTAATTATGCATACGTAATTAATTAACATTAATAAAATTATATCATATATAAAAAATAATTAACTTAAGTACATATTTATTAACTTCATTGTGTAATTAAATTAATTACGTAATTAAAACTCATTTATATAATTAATTTGTGTATTACAGTAAAAGAAGATTTGAGAAAAACAATCGTACTGAAAGTGCGTTTTTTTATAACAATATACGTCAAATTTTCGAAGGGGGAGTGAAGGGGGGAGTACATCCATTCCATAGCACTGTTTCTCTCAATATATAAAAAAACACTGTACAGTACCATAAATAAGCATATATATTGTTATACGGCCTTGTCGGTAACTAAGTTCAGGCAAACAGGTAAAAATGGGAAGTTGATTATATAGCTTTTAAACTTTCGGAAAAACATTAATTGGGGATTTTAGTTGTATGAAACAGAAAAGTTCCTTATGCGGGAAAAAATTTATAAAGTTTTGAAACTCCAAGAAAACACTAATTGGTGACAGGACATTTTGCCGACACCGTCTCACTCTACGGGAGGAGGCTCGAGCTCCTGAAGCCTCAGCCATGGATCCGCCACTGATATGATATCAACAATTTCAGGAGACAATACGTATGTCTGTGAAAATCCACGTCTGTAAAATGTCCTGTCGGTGAAAAATTCGTGTCGGTGAAATGTCCACTCGGTGAAAAATCCGTGTCGGTGAAATTTCAGTGTCGGTGAAATGTCCGTGTCGGTGAAATGTCCAGTCGGCGAAAAATCAATGTCGGTGAAAAATCCATGTCGGTGAACTGTCCAGTCGGTGAAAAGTCCATGTCGGTGAACTGTCCAGTCGGTGAAAAGTCCATGTCGGTGAAATGTCCAGTCGGTGAAAAATCCATATCGGTGAAATGTCCAGTCGGTGAAACGGTGTCGGTGAAATGTCCTGTCGGTGTAAAGGGTGTCGGTGAAATGTCCCGGACCGATATATAGGTTGTGGTTTCATAATAATAATATTAATTGTAAATCTATAGTAATTCTCCCATTTTTTTAAATTTGAAATTTGTCTATGAAAGCGTCTGAGTACTATATTTACTTATAAAATATGAAGATGTCACTAATGCACAAAATTATTATGCCTTCTTATTTTCATTTAGGAAATTTTTGTAAAGTTATTTATAACACATTGTTAGAGAAATTGCTTCATAAATACAGGGTGAATCTAAACTCTTGGGCAAAACTTTAAGGGGTGATAGGGCATATAATATGGAATCAGAATCACATAGCAATGTGGGGTTGGCAACGTCATCTTCGTGTAGCTGTTAATAATCACTTTGGGTAAAAGTGCTGAAACAACAGTGCACTTTCCGACCATTGTTCATCAGAAATTAATGCATTTCCCCCCGAAAACAGAAGACTAAAATGGATAGTTAAAAAATTCTATTATATCTCATGGATGGAATTTTCGGAAACATTGTTTATGAAACTTGGTTAAGAAATGAGACGGACACTTCAATACTTTTCCAAAAGTGATTATTACCGGGTGAGTTGAAACTGCGTTTTTGATCCCAGATTGCTATGTGATTACGATTATTTATTGTGTGCCCTATCACCCCTTAAAGTTTTGCCCAAGAGTTTAGATTCACCCTGTATATTTGCAAAACATCATTTTTATTTAGAGAATATGAATTTTGCTTAACTGTTTAACATTATCTGTAAGCATCCAACTAAAATGCTCGGAGAGAAAATGATACAGCGTTCTATAGTTTCCGTGACGAGAACAGATGGTTACTTGGCGGAAAAAAATTCCCTTTCCCCCACCCCCCCTCCCCCTTGGAAATTGGATGTCCATATGAAGGTCAACAAAGATCTCCAAATTAGTAGCCCTGTGTATTTCATTATTTTATGCATTTAACGGTTTCGAATTTTATTTATTCAAATTGAAAAGCTTTAGAATAGATCAGCATCAACATCGCTCTTTTTATAGAGTTTATGATGATTTTAATTTCCATTCACATAGACGACTACTCCGTAGGGATTGATTGAGGTTCACCCCCTCCAATATTTTCTGAGGGAGGTTAAGCACCTTCAATAATTTAATCTTAGAATAGCAAAAGTCACTTATTAATGACTAATGAAATTATTTTAATGACAAAAAGTCCCAACCAAATTCCTGTAATCGATGAGACAATTGCCCCTCACTCGAACACACTTGAACATTAAGATCTGTGGACTTGATAGGGAGTTAATACACCATTGAACTCAGGTTTAATTTGTTTGTTCTCCTCACATTATCGAAAAAACGCAGTGGACGCTTCTGTGACAACTGCTACTTCTTCTTGAATCTTTGAATGTTCCGTTGAGCCCCAGCGTTCTACTTGCGCAATCGCTCCTGTAGATCATTCAAGAGTAGCATTCAAGGACTCATTCATGGGTAACAGCTCTGCTCACAGAAGAGACCGAACTGCTTGAACTGTCTCTTTTTGATGATGAGAATGAACAGGTTAAACCTGTGGGTTCCCGATTAAAAATGAAACCCATCTCTCACACACTAAAACGCGAGGAAGGCATAAGAATACTGCACTATCATTCCTCCCTCTTGAAACTTTTCTGAATACAGTAATCTGCACATTGGGGCCAGGGAATTAATAAAAATTTTATTTGCGCTTCATGTCCTCAGTTCTGCATCATTTCTAACAAAATTCGAAGCTTTATATAATTTTAAAAGCAAATAAAAAACCTATCAATTATACATATTATATTTACAAAGTTTCTAAAATAAGTAAAAATAAATATATGTATTCGGTGACCTATTATATATACGGATTAAATCTGATTTTCTATTACTTGAAATGCCCATAAATACTAATATGGTTATAAGTAACCAATTGTTATTATTAATATTAATTTCCGATAAAACAGTACTAATAAGTTACCAAAAATATGGAAACAAATTAGCAGTCCTTATTTCGCGAGACTCGTAGAACGTTTCGCGCGAGACACGAGACGAGACACAGGTTTACCACTGCGAGACGAGATGAGATAGCGATAGCCCCAATTCTTGTCTCGTGCTGCCTCGCGTCCATCCTTACACCGAACTTCTCCCGACGAACCTGCGACATCTAAATTTTTTCAAGACTAGGGGCCAAAGCCCCTAGACTTACTGCGCTCGGTTTTCGTATGAGGCATTCGGCCCTTAATAAGGATTATTCGTAAAAAAGGGAATAATTGACAAAGCCCAAAGATTGGATCTAATAGAATGTTACCGAGCTACACATTCCTTGGTTCTTGCATGTTCCTTGGAACAACTTCACACTATTTTTATTTGTGTAAAACTATGGAACACCTTGCGTATTTGCCATCTATGGTGATTTTTCGTAATTTGGCGGCTTACGTATATGTATAGTTAATAATTATTTCTAAGAAAACAGTGCTTTATAGCAAGTACAGCTTAGATAAAAACTACGGAACAGCTATTACATCTTGCCACTAATGGCGACTTTTCATTATTTGGCGATTTACAGATGCTCATAACCGATAATCCTCTTTCATGTAAGGTTACCGTGAAAACAGTTATCCATACATTCATATAATTAATCCTTTGCAGATTAGCTAATTTAGCAACACGAAATATATCATCTTGCTGCGAGGGCAAATATTCAAGCTGTACTTGCTATAATGACATAGTTGACGCCACCAAATACCCAAGCTGAACCTAACCGGCATTACTATAATTGCATTTGAATTATTTTTCATTTTCAAAATACTGCGTGCTAACATTTTGAAACACACGTAGTATTTAGATTCACCCTGCTTGAGATGGCGTTTTTCCAGATCGTATCTGATGCGAAAATGGCGCTTTTTAAATCGGTTACAATTATTATTAGAAAAAGTATTAGAAAAACGAATTGGTGTCAATTTTAAACTCCTGTTAACTAAGAGAATTTACTATTTGAAAATTGTGAACTTTGTGTAACAAACTTTGACTTATTCATTTCACTTACCTTTTAATTTAGCGTAAAATGGAGTAATTTTACTTTATGGTTATTAATTTCATGCAGGGATTGCTTTGCTGCAAAGGCATGAATGATTTTATGATGGCGAAAATTACCAAGCCTGGCAGCCATTAGGCTTATTTTTTCAGTTTTTTATTAATACCTTCTAAAATAATTCGATTTTCGAAATTTAAGTCAGCTTATCGGTTTCCTCGGAATTTTCCGAATACGTGGGCACCTTCGTCGAAACTCAAATCCCCACAGTTTCGGAGGGCATAGAAGAACAAGGTTTTGACAACGACGGCAGCGGCCGTTAATTTCTTTTTAAATAGAGAGATTACAAGATTATTGAACGTACAGACACTTACACGCTTGCAGCTAATTTTCTCAAATAGATTTTATTTGAAATGAACTCATAAAGTGTAGACAAAGCGTTTTCAAATAAAGTTTAGGTTAATTCCTACTTTACGGTGCTTCTTGGCGCGTTTTCCCGTTTTGTCTCTGGGAGCTGAAACGTTCCCAAAGGTACTACGGGAAATCGCACCCAAATTAGCGATAAATACACAAAATAAGCAAACCGAAAAGCATAAATATTAAAGTTTAAAACAAAAAAAATTATTGTACTTACATCACTTGTTGAAGAACTGACTTTTATTATTTAAACTAGCTGCTACCCGCGACTTCGTTCACGTCGGCTTCAGAATTAGGTCCCGACAGAAATGTAGCACGTGTGAATAACAAATATTGTTGCGACAAAAGGAACTGCATTTAAATATTATTTGCTTTTTACTTGTTTCAAATGAAGTACAATGCATGTTAGTATACTTCATTTAAAATAAGAGAATATGCAAAGAGTTACTAAATTTAAATTTTTTTTCAGGCATTTGGCGAATAGAGACAGTTATGACAGTATTTGCGAACTGTTTTGAGTATTCTTGTAAAAGAAATATTTATGCTATATGCATGAATTTTAGTCTATGATAATCAGGAATAGAGCAGCTTTCTATTAGTGAAAAAGATTGAGAATCGGTTCTGTAGTTACAGAGATACCCAGAGAGCGTAATGTATTAGAATTATTTTGAGTGTTCCTGTAAAGGAACTATTTATGCTACATGCATGAATTTTAGCCTATAATACTCAAGAATAGTGTAGCTTACTATCAGTAAAAAAAGTTTAGGAATCGGTTCAGTACTTACAGAGATGCACATAGAGCGTAATGTAATTCTTATTAGCATCCCTGTAAAAGAACTATCTGTGATATATGCATTAAAGGTAGCCTATAACACTTAGGATGCCACCAGTGTCTAAGAAGTTCTGCTCTCAAAACTGCAAGAGGGGAGGTGCCAGATTCAAACCCTGGTCGCGCCTGTCGACCTAGCCGCTCCCAGTTTTCCGTGGTTTTCTAAAAAACCTCGCATAAATACGGGCTAGGATCCCTTAGAAAATCCCCCACAGAGGAATTTTCCATATAGGCCTAGGACCCTAGTGCAGTCAATCGGTCTTAATCCAAAAGCAAACAATGATACTCAGGAATAATGTAACTTTTAATCAGTGAAAAAAGTTTTAGAATCGGTTTAGTAGCTACAAAATGTCCATAGAGCGCAATGCATTAGAATTATTTTGAGTGTCTTTGTAAAAGAATTATTTATGCTATATGCTTGAAAGGCTGCCTGTATGTTAATCCAGGGCATAAGCTATTTTCATTACAAATTTTTTCAAATCCGTTCAACCATTTTTGTGTGATTCAGTCAAAAACATCCAAACACACAAACGTACACATTTATATTATTGGTAGGATTTGGAAATTTATGAACTTTAAGAAACACATCTGGATTTTTCTTGGTACTTACGTATTATCCCAGCGGTCATTCCCGCCAAACTGTTTTATCGTCAAATGGGTTGCCAAACTGTTGCCAATCGTATTCAAAACCATTAATAATTTCATGTGCCCGGCATTTATTTCGGCAAAAAATCGCTTGTCTTGGCGGACCGCCGGGATAATACGTAAGTACCCCTTTCTTTACTTATGCTTTTTAATTTGGCGTAAAATCAACATAATTTCCATGTTTTTCAAATGCATGTGATTTTGCAAATAGAATTTCTGCTTTATTTCAAAAGCATAAATCATTTTGTGCGGGCGATAAAACGGCTTTTAATTAATAGTTTGAAAAGTAGTTAAAATTTCAAAATTTTGAGCCTCAGGTGCACTTTACCGAAGTTATGGGCTCAATCATGCTGAAATTTTCAAAGCTCTGCTTTCTGTAGATTTGTCTGGAGAACATTCATTTTTATTATTACAGATAGATAGATTTGGCATAAAACTGGCTTAATTTCCGTGGTATTTAATGTTTTTCAGATGCACGCGCGCTTATTTATTGAAGTAATAGCATTCTTGTTAGCTCAAAACATGAATCATTTGATACGGGCGAAACTCGCCAACCATGGCAACGTAAAAACGGTTTTTAATTAATAATTAAAAAAGTAATTAAAAATCTAAAATTCTAATTAGCCTATAACCAACTCCAGGGTCCCCTCTAAATCTAAACCAAAATGCATCCTAATCGATTCAGCGGTTTAGGCGTGAAAGCGTCATAAACAAACAAACAAACAAACAAACTCACTTTCGCATTTATAATATTAGTTAGGATAATCATTTCGTCGCCGTTTTTTTTTTTTTTTTTTTTTTTTTTTTTTTTTTTTTAAATGTTTGTGGATACGATTTTATAAGGCATTTTCTGAAATCTGAATTTTTAAAATCTAAACGCTAGAATTTGTTTCGTTTTTTTTTTTTTCCCGGTCACAATCATATTTTGCTTCGTAACCCCACATAACCTTTATAACCTTCAAATAAGCCCACAAAATGCATCATTTTGCACCTAGTTACGAAAGTTTTTCGGGAGAAGGTTAAAGAACTCCCTTTACCTGGGAGGTTTATTTAAATTTAATAATATTTATTAAAATATTAATATTACATTAATATGTTAATTTTTATTAACTAGCAGGTTCCTTCCGGACATTAGCGGATCATCAATTAAACTAACTCGATATAGGGAACCATCTTTGTGTATGACATAAGAAATTTAAGTCATGAAAACACGTAGTTGCTGTGATGTATAGATAGTTGAGATGTTCAGTGGTAGACAGTTGTCATCTCACTTGCGATTTAAAGGGCACTTCTGAAAACTAATATCTGCAGTCTCTATCTATGATCCTTGATTTATGAAAAATGATAAATATTCCCTTGCTGAAATATTTTCCTTATTACATTCCTGTTGCGATCAAAAAGGAGGTATAAAGCGCTTTGGAAACAAGTCTATTGTTACGAAAATTGCCAAGTGGGTGTATTTTAAAGCAGTCCAATGTACAGTAAACAAACAAAAAAAAAACACTTTATTTCACGGCTCGCAGCTCAATAGCTCAAAATAATACAAGAAATACAATCCTTAACATGCACTAACTAAAATCATAAATAAGCACAACAATAACGCTATTCATTTCACAGAATCAACAGTGCGCTTCAAAATCTATCACTCAACTGATCTCCCTGGAGAGAAATCCTAGCGTTTTTATAGATATGATGACGTCACCAGAATTGCCGAGAAACTTCTGGAACAATCTTATCAAATTGAAAAATGGTCTCGAGACATGAATTTTCTAGAAGCCAGCATTTGTCGCCAAGGTCGCCAAATCCGTCGCCAAGACGATCGCCAAGTTTGTTGCTAAGACTACAGGGTTACTTCCACAGGTTTACCATTACCTGAGGACTTCGCTATTATGCCTGTAAAACTAGTTTTACGGCGGCGCATGCAGTACGAGAGCAAATTAAGTTCTTATTTCGCAACACTGCGCTCCCCTCTTTAAAAGAACTGACGACCCGGGAGTCTTATCACACAGCATTATGATCAATAGCAATATATGGAGCTAAACGATTCATGTGGATGACTTTCGGTTTTGAATTGGGCGCCTTCTGGACTCTGTAGATAACATCGTTCAATTTCTTGAGAACTGTATAAGGTCCTTCCCAGTTCTGTTGCAACTTAGGACTCTCAGACCTCTCCTTCGTTTCGGGTTATACAGCTAAACTTGTTCACCCTCCTTAAATTGGTGATTCGTTGCTTTGGCGTCGTAACGAATCTTCATTCGGTCACTCGCCAAATTGATTCGCTCTCTGGCAAACGAATGAACTCTTTCAAATCGTGCTTCTAAATTACTCATGTAATCATTCCGTGACGAGGGCGTATCACATGGTCGTCCAAAAACAATATCACTGGGTAATCGAAGAGGACGGCCAAACAACATCTCTGATGGAGAATACCCGTTCGTCTCATGAACCGCACTTCTTTAAGCTAGGAGGAACAGTGGCAAATATGTATCCCAGTCGTTTTGATTCTTCGAAACAAATATTGAAAGATGATTCAAAATTGTTCGATTGTGCCTCTCGACCATGCCATCGGACCCGGGATGTAACGGTGTTGTTCGAGTCTTCGTGATTCCGAAATATTCGCAGAGTTCCGAAAATAGTGCCGAATTAAAATTTGTATCTTGATCCGAATGTAACATCATAGGCACTCCGTAATAAGAGATCCAGTTTCTAACGAGTTCTTCAGCTACAGTTGAAGCTTCCTGATTCGGGATGGCAATCGCTTCTGGCCATTTGATAAAGTAATCCATCAGGACTAAGACGTATCGATTGCCTTTCGATGTTGTAGGCAGGGGGCCTAGGATATCTAAAGCTACTCTTTCGAAAGGCGCGCCAACGTTATAGCGCTGCAAACGACCCTTTGTTTTTATTTTAGGTCCTTTCCGGGCAACGCAATCGTGGCATTCTCTACACCATTTTTCAACATCGCCACGAAGTCGATCCCAATAAAATCGCTCCCTGGTTTTATTTAACGTCTTCACTCCAAAATGCCCTCCACTCGCACTATCATGAATCTCCCGCAGAACCTCTGGAATTCTACTACGTGGGAGAATTAATTGCAATTGGCTTGATCTTCCGTCATCGCTCTCCCATTTCCGATATAAAACACCGTCCTTAAGATGTAAAGAATCCCAAAGAGCCCAGTATCGCTTTGTAGCGGGACTCTCTGGCGCGATCTCTTGCTAAGACGGTCGATCCGCGGAATTTAGTTTCTTCTCCAAAATTGGCCTAATATTGGAATCTTCTAACTGTGATCTCTGTACTTCACTCGAAGCCCAACGATCCACAGTCGTTGCAATCAAAACCTTCACGAAAGTATCCGTCTCCGTCCCGTACTTTTTCTCGGCGTTCACGCAGTGTTTAGAGTCCTCTTTACAAGGTCGTCTGGAGAGAGCGTCTGCATTTCCGTGCGAAGCTCCTTTGTGATGTTCGATTTCGAACTCATACTCCTGCAGCCTTTGGATCCAGCGATCTATCTGACCCTCAGGTTCTTTAAAATTCAAAAGCCATTTCAAGGAAGCGTGATCAGTTCGGAGAAGAAATTTCCGTCCATAGAGGTAGTGATGGAAATGCTCAATAGATTTAACAATAGCCAGTAATTCCTTACGAGTGACACAATAATTCCTCTCTGGCTTACCCAAGCTCTTGCTGAAGTAAGCTATGACACTTTCACCGTTTTCTGTTCTCTGCGAAAGCACGGCTCCTATCCCTTCGTTACTGGCATCTGTATCCAAGATCAGAGGCGTCGCTAAGGGGGGGGGGGTGAGGGGGGGGGAGTATCCCCTCCCAAAATTTATACGAGTTGGCAAAATCTCGCTCGTCACTTGGGAAAAATTGTATTTCAGGTGGGAAAAAAATGTATTTAGGATACATTAATTTCAGAATCTTATTATTTTTATTACTATATTTTTTAATTATTATTTTCTCTTCTGGATCGAAACATGCAGTGGGCATGTTTCGATCTTAGGGGTATAAAAAGAATAGATTAGTAAACCTTGGGAGGGTAGTCAGTGATGATGATGAATATCAGACTCGGAATTGACCGAAGGGAAGATTAAAACGTGTTTCTCCTTTATTTAACACTCCGACGCTCTTCCTCCCATCCTCTTTCCAAGCCTTGGCACTGTACCATCAAAAAGCTACCCCCATAGAACTTCTCCTCCATACTTGGCTGTTAATGAATGCAGATATTTTTGTACCAGTCCCGGGTTCTTTGCATTGCTTCGTTTGTTATTCCCGAAAAACTTCTACATGTCCACTGGGTGCCCAGGCCTTCAGGCTGCTAGATAATCCCGCACACAGTCGGCAGTTCCTCCAATAATTATTTTGAACTGTCATTGCCACCTTTCTGCAGATTTTATCCAGATGTTTAAGGAAATGAGTTCAATTTTTTTTCCTTTCTCATATACTTTAAAATAAATGCCGCAGAAAATATACCTCAAAAAGGACAAACTATAATTAATTTTTCACAAGCCACAGAATATCGATTCCTTGAAGTTTTTCATCATCTTAACGAAAAGAGAAAATGTATCTGATTTTCACTGCCCAGTTTAACAGAAATTTTGAATTTACGGGTTACCAGTAAAACGTCCTAATCACTAGTTTACCACGGAGCTAAACTAGTTGAGTTAAAAAATACTGCTGCTATATAAATAATATGATAAAAAATTCCTTTAATTTACATCCCTTTCAAGTGATGTCCACAGCACGGCGGCGGTTGTTTTTACGAACTCATAGGGGCCAGTTGGTGAGCGGAAAAAGGGCAATTATTAATGTAGTTTAAGACAAGAGTACTCAATCAAAATTATTTTTGGTAACAAAGGTCATAGATTAAAAAATATTAATATCAACAAATAAAATCTAGAAATCAACAATTGGAATGCACTGAGCATACTGGGCCCTCCCAAAAATCTTGATTTATCCCCATTAATTCCCCAAAATCTTAACTAGCTTCATAGCTTTTGATTGAAGTTGCAGAATGCACAAATAAGACAGGTGAAGGAATGGCCAAGCAAATTTGTGACATTCTGTACAACAAGAAGACTTGCGGAAATTAATGCAGACACTGATGGAATGGATGATTTGGTCGAAAGTGCTGTAGCATTTTCTGAAAAGTTTAGCATTGATGCAAAACGTGATTTCCAACTGCATCACAGAAGCTCCCAAAAAGATCTGACAATGCTGGAGAAACTGGAGCAAATTTGCAATTTAAACAGTTTTTCCGAAAAGAAGTCAAAGCTGTTCTAGACACATTAGCTAGTGGCCTTCAAGAAAATGTTTCTACTATGAAGACAAAAATTTTGCCCCTTTATTCAATGTTCCAGTTTCCTTTAAGTAAAGATGATTTATGCTCCCAAAAAGATCTGACCATGCTAGAGAAACTGCAGCAAATTTGCAATTTAAACAGTTTTTCAGAAAAGAAGGTAAAGCTGTTCTAGACACATCAGCTAGTGGCCTTCAAGAAAATGTTTCTACAATGAAGACAAAAATTTTGCCCCTTCATTCTATGTTCCAGTTTCCTTTAAGTAAAGATGTTTTACCAGGTACTGCAATTGAAAAGATAATTGAGATGTATCCCATGAACTCAAAACCCGATATGCATGTACTGAAAAGTGAATTAGAGATTTTATTTGATCTTTGCAAGATAAGAATGCGCTATCAATGGATGCAGTAGTAGAAACCGCTCTGACTTTTAAAAACGTACTGAAATTACCATTTACACTGTGTCAACTGGTATTAACTGGAAGTTACGGAGTAAGTACGAATAAAAGAATGTTTAGCCAATTGAAGTTTGTGAAAGGGAGCTTACGGACAACAATGACTGATGGCAGAATGAACAATTTAATGATAATGAAATGTGAAATGGATTTGACTGACAAACTTGACTTAGACTGCTGATGGTCGATGCTGAAACAAAGAAGAATAAGTTTAAAATGAAAAAATGTATAATTCCAGTTACATTAACAAATGCCCAATGCCTATAACTATTTGAATCTAAAATGTAAGTTATGCAATCTGATTATTTTTTCTTTTAGTGAGTTAAATTTTTTAGTAAAAAAGCATTTGGGCGGAAAATTAAGATTTAGTCATTTTCTTTAGTATTTATCATTTAGTATTCTCTTAAAAAATTACTAAAATAAAAAGTACATTTAAATTATGTTTATTTTTAATGAATGCAATTCTTTTCCAAGGAGAGGGGGAACTTGACACATCGGCAAGTTTTGAAGCCTTAAAATTTGTAGACTGTAAAAAACTAATATATAATAATTGAATCGGTGAGTGCAGAAACCACTTTAGTCACAAAAAGGAAATTTTTTTGAGGAGAGAGAAAAAACTTCACAACTCCTCCAAATTTTCAAATATTTAAACTTATTTTTTTCCTCTGTCATAACATGCATTTATGTTTCCGTCATGCAAATATTACCTAATTTATGAAGTTTTATGAAGTTTTTTCTCTCTCCTGAAAAAAAATTTCCTGTTTGTGACTGAGGTGGTTTCTGCACTCACCGATTCAATTTTTAAACACAGACACATTTACGGCTGTTCTTGAACATTTTTAAAACTTCACTTCTTTTATAAATTTTGTGTTAACATATATTTTTCATGGAAATAGTGTTTTTTTTAACCTACATATAATTTTTTTGTAGTTTACTTGTAAAAATTTAATTTTGCTTTCCAACGATGTTTCATTTTATGTAGCATCATTAAAACATAGCTGAAAATTATATTTTAAAATATTCATGTATAATTTTGTACAAAATGCAAAAATGCAGGCTGTAAAATCTAAAATCAAAGTTGAAAAATCTGTAAGAATACGAAAGTGTAAGTTTGAGATCACTTTTAAGCTTATGAAAAACAATTTTATAATACAAGCCACATTTACTGCTATTCTAGAAATATTAAAATCTTCATTTCTTTTAAAAGTTTTGTATTTATATACATTTTTATTCAATTAGTTTTTTTGTTTAACTCTACATCTTTAATTTGATTGTAGTTTACTTGTGAAAATTTAATTTTGCATCCCAAGAATGTTTTCATTTCATGTGCTATATGAAAGATTACTGTGAAAGTTATGTTTAAAAATATTTATGAGTAATTCTGTAAAAAATCTAAAAAAAAAAAAAAAAAAAAAAAATGATAGACTGTAAAATCTAAAATAAGTGTTGAAAAATCGGTAAGAATAGGATTGCGTTATTAAGTTTTGAGTTCAATATTAATTTTATTTAAAAAAAATTAAAACACACATTTACTGCCGTTCTAGAAATTTTTAAAACTTCATTTCTTTTATAAATTTTGCATTTAAATACTTTTTTGTTTAATTAGTTTTTTAAATCTGTATATTTAAAATATTTATGTATGATTCTGTGTAAAATGCAAAAACTTAAAATTTGGTAGACTCTAAGAACTAAAATCAGTGTTAAAAAATCGGTTAGAAAAAGGAAGTGAGAGTTCAGTGTTAAAATCATGAAAAATGATTTTAAAACAGGCACACATTTACTGCTGTCCTAAAAAATTTATAAAACTTCACGTTTTTATAAATTTTGTGTTTACATACATTTTTTATTGAATTAATTATTTAATGTAGATATTTAATTTGACTGTAGTTCACTTGTGAAAATTTAATTTTGCATTAAAAGGATGTTTTCATTTCATGTACTATATAAAAGATTACCGAGAAAATTATTTTTTAATATAGTTATGTATAATTCTGTATAAAAGGCAAAAAAAGTTTATCTATATATTTAAATGAGCATTGAGACAGATCGATAATTATGTAGATGTAAAAGGTAATTAAAAAAAAAATTATGTTACACGTAATTTAAGCAAATTATGGAGCCATTTTGCTAGTTTAATTATTATTACTTACATTTTTTGTAACATTTATTGAATTTTTATTCTTTAAAATGTGTTTGAAAAGACATAATATAGACTTTTTGATTTATTAAAACGACGATGGTTTTGTTTTAATCCGCCTGGCTACGATATTGTTATTTTCAGGACAGAAAGTTTGGACAGAAACGTGTTTTGACAACCATTAAACATGGTTCAGTGCACAGTTTAATATCTTTTATTTCGATTATGTAAGGATTTATTTGAGCGCTTTATCGAAAGACAATGAAAGGGTTATTTTTAAAAAATGATGGAAAAAATAAATTGACTCTTGGTTACTTTTCAAAAATTTCCAAGTTTTGAGTTGGCATATTTTACAGCTCTCCCCTCCCAATCATGATGCTCTCGATACGCCTCTGTCCAAGATAAAGTCTTTGTCAGTCCGGGGATATGTCAAAATAGGAGACGTCGTTAACGCCTGCTTTAAACTAATGAACGATTTCTCGCATTCCTCTGTACAATTAAAATTTGCTTGGGCTTCAGTCAATTTATGTAAAGGTCTCGCTATTGTTGAGAAATTTCTTACAAAACGGCGATAATAGGTGCACAGTCCGAGAAAACTTCGCAGTTCATGTACCGTTTCCGGACGAGGCCAATCGACAACTGCTTTAACTTTTTGTGGATCAGTCTTAACTCCGTCTGCAGAAATAACGTGACCAAGATAAGTAACTTCTTTACGTAAAAATTTGCATTTCTTTGGGTTTAGTTTAAGGTTAGCATTTTGTAATCTAAGAAACACTTTACGAATATTATTTAAATGTTCTTCAAACGTTTATCCCACTATAATAATGTCATCTAAATATACTAAGTAGGCCTCAGACGAAAGTCCACGTAATACAGTTTCCATTAGTCTTTCAAAAGTACCGGGGGCATTGCAAAGACCGAAAGGCATTACCTTAAAGTGCCAGACTCCTTGTCCGGTGGTAAAAGCTGTCTTTTCTTTATCTTCAGGTCGGATTTCGACTTGCCAATACCCGCTCTTTAAGTCCAACGTAGAGAACCACTGGCTTCCATTCAAAGCATCTAAAGTGTCATCTATTGGCGGAAGGGGATAGCAGTCTTTCCTCGTTATATCGTTCAGTTTCCGATAGTCGACACAGAAACGTGTCGATCCGTCCTTCTTTTTAACAAGAACGATAGGTGAGGCCCAAGGCCCCGACGATTCCTCTATTATGCCACCGTCCACCATTTCTTTAATCAGGTGTTCAGCTTCCTCTTTCTTTGCAAGAGGCAAACGTTTTGGATACTGCTTGATTAGTGGATGATCACCTGTATTAGTTTTATGTTGTGTCACATTGCAGTGGCCTACATCAGCGTCACCGGTAGAGAATAAGTTTTGGAATTCCTGGAGTAATTTTTGCACTGCTATTCGCTGTTCCTTACTAAGTCCTTCAAGATTCTCCAGCATTAGTTGAAAATGATGACTATTAGAATATCCTTGAGGACGGGCGACGATATCCACCACTGGTTCACACGTCGCAATAACGGCCCCTTTTTCTACAGTCTTGGGTTTATTGTCCAAATTCAACACTCGAATAGGTATAGCTTCCCCTCTTAAATCCACGAGTGCGGCGGCTACCAAGACCCCTTTTAAGGAGAACTGGCTAGGAAAGTTCGTTACGACATACCGGCAATGTCCAGAGGTTTCAGGAACACCCTTGATAATAAATTCAGATCTCGCTGGTATAGTCGTCTTCCCTTTCGCGAATATAGAACATGACTTTGAACACTACTCGCTTCCTGAAAACAAGGGGATTTCCTCCCCTCCTGTCCGTATCTCGTTCTTCTCTAAGTCTACGGTAAAGATAAATTTTTGAAGAAAATCCAGTCCAAGGATACAAGGGTCAGCGATGTTAGCCACGTAGACCCTGTGCCGGAATTTCTTGGATCCACATTCAATGGATAATCCAGTTTTCCTTGTATCTCTGTCTTTTCACCAGTAGCGGTCTTAATAGAGACGCTTGGAGACGTGTAGAGCAATTGTTCCTTCAGTTTCATGGCGAAGTCCGATTTTAGAAGAGTGACTTTCGCACCCGTATCCACTAGCATCAAACAAGGGATACCACAAATAGTTCCTTCAATATAAAGTCCAGTTTCTCCTCCGCTAAGTGCGGAAACTTCCAATTTCACTTCAGGGGCTTTATTCAGGAAAGGTAGCCTCCGCCCCGCAGGACGCCCAAGACCTAGTTTTTCTGTTTGGGAGAAGTCACGCCGCACTCTCTTTGCACGTGTCCCCTTTTGTGACATCTCCAACAGGTCACGTTCGGATTCCTTCGAGAAGAGCCCCTTTTCCCAACAGCGAGACTATCCGATAATTCCTGGAGTGCCTTGAGTACAGAATCCAGTTTATCATCCTTTTCCTTGGCGGCGTTTCCCTCTATATCCACAGACCTTACATGCCTGGGTGTTTATATCCACAGACCTTACATGCCTGGGTGTTTTCGAAACGGTTCTCGCAGCTTCATATTTCATGCTATACGCCAGAGCAGCCTTCAAATCTTTCGGGTCTACCAGTCTCGTAGAGTGTTGTGTATCTTCGTCCCTGATAGCGTCGACGAAGTACTGGGCTGCTAAACTTTCTCGAAAATCAAGGGGACATTCCGCATAAGCTAGGCTCATCAATCGCTCAACATCGGCGGCTAATACCTGTAGACTCCAGGCCTTTGTCGCCTTGCTTTCAATTCAGTCCTATAAAACTGGGTAAGATGGCTATTTCCAAATCGAGATTCGAGAGCCTTTTCGACGGTCGGTAGGTCGTTCAACTTGTCATTCGGTATCCCTAGGAGAATCTTCGCAGCTGATCCTTGCAGAGAGGCCACAAGTTGACTGGCCTTGAAGCTATCCGTCCATCCATTTGTAGAGTTCACGACGTCAAACTGAGTCTTAAAAACAGTCCAAGATGTTTGGCCGTCAAATGTTAAATGCTTTACAGTCGGTCTAGAATTAATAATTTCTCCACTTGCCAAAATACTACTTGGCTTCCTCTCAAGATCAGAAAGTCTCTTTTCAAAATCGCTGATTTGTCCTTTGACATCGCCGATTTGTTCTTTCACATCGCTGATTTGTCCTTGCACATTGCTTCGTACTCCCTCGATTTTTTCTTGTACGTCGCTGATTTTTTCTTGTACGTCGTTGATCTGTCCTTGCACTTCGCTTCGTACTCCCTCGACTCTTTCATGAACAGATTGTATTTGTCTTCATTTCTTCTTGTCCTGAACGCATTTTCTCTTGTAGACTCTCTAGTCCCGAACAGATCTTCTCTTCCAGACTCTCCTGTCCGAACGACATCTTTTCTTTCAGACTCTCTTGTCCCAAAGACATCTTTGACATATTTTCTTTCAGACTCTCTTGTCCCAAAGTCATCTTTGACATATTTTCTTTCAGATTATCTTGACTGGAACGCATATCTAACATCACAGCAAACAGTTTTTCTATTTTATCTTCCATGGCTGCTCTGGTTAATGGCATTCAAACAGATCCTGATACCAATGTTACGAAAATCGCCAAGTGGGTGTATTTTAAAACAGTCCAATGCACAGTAAACAAAAAAAAAAAAAAAAAAAACTTTATTTCACGGCTCGCAGCTCAATAGCTCAGAACAATACAAGAAACATTAACATGCACTAACTAAAATCATAAGCACAACAATAACGTTATTCATTTCACAGAATCAACCAATCTTATCAAATTGAAAAATGGTCTCGAGACATGAATTTTCTAGAAGCCATCATTTGTCGCCAAGGTCGCCAAATCCGTCGCCAAGACGATCGCCAAGTTTGTCGCCAAGACTACAGGGTTACTTCCACAGGTTTACCATTACCTGAGGACTTCGCTATTATGCCTGTGGAACTAGTTTCACGGCGGCGCATGCAATACGAGAGCAAATTAAGCTATTATTTCGCAACACTATTCACTTTCAAAATGCCTTATTCCTACAGAATAAAATTTTGTCTTTTAGAAATTTAAATTCCATCATTACGCCTGTAAAATAACGTCACATGATGTGAATGACTGCTTTTGAGTTGTAATTCGTAAAGCAAGATCATTTTGCCAAAAATCCACGTGTAAGTAGTTTTTAACACTTTCCAACAAGGTTGAAAAGTGTTTATGATTTCGGTTTGTCTGTCTGTCCGTCCGTGCTCTAACTCCCGTAAATATGCATCGATTTCGACAAAATTTAAATATGTTATTCTTATGTACAGTACCATGTACCCTATTGAAAATGGTCTATGTAGCATTTATAGTATTACTACAGGAGCACTCAAAATATTCCCAATACATTGCGCTCAATGGGAAGTTTTTCTTTAAAGCGTATCATCCTTACTATATAGTTGAGCTGATCCCTGACTTCAAAATAAAACTTTTTCCGCCATGACTGCAAAAACATTGCAATGTCAAAGACAAAAAGCCTGATAATTTCTACACCGTTTGTACGATCCGCTTGAAAATTTCCATAATCATGTATAAAAATATAGAAAACAATCTGCGCTATTTTAAAAATCTGAAAATCCACCCGTTCCCTCATTTTAAAGCGATTTTTCGCTATTTTCAGGAACATTTCATTTCCGAGAGTCAAAAAAGTGAATCATTTGCGTGACAAAATTAGCTATTGCAAGTGATTATTACTTCATATTGACGTCATACTTAACAAGCTTTTTCCAGATTTATAAGTTTATTTATTTATTTATTTACTTAATAAAATGATTTCCTCGTGGATGTTCACAGTGGAATGAAATCGTTTGAATGGGAAAAGTTTCCGCACGTTCCCAAAAGAGCATTAAATTCGATTTTAGTAGAGTAGCATATATATATATAAATAAAATTAGACTTTTGTCTGTACATTTCTTGGAATTCAAAAATTTTGCGATTTCTATCCGTTTCAAGCACCCGGGAATCGGATACGACCCTCAAAAAAAAAGTTTGTCTGTCTGTCATTCTGTCCTTCTGTCATTTTTTTGTTTAAGCATCACGTAAAAACGGCTGAAGCGAATGATATGAAATTGGGTGTCATGATAGGTGGTCACCCAACTTAAAACATAGGCGTCGAATTTTAAAAAAATCTTGATTAGATTTTCAGATTTTGCAAAAATCGTTTCAAACTGCGTAAATTTGTGTTCAAGCATCACGTAAAAACAAGCGAATGATATGAAATTGGGTGTCATGATAGGTGGTCACTCAACTTAAAACATAGGCGTCGAATTTTTTAAAAATCTTGATTGGATTTTGAGATTTTGCGAAAATCCTTTCAAGCTGCATAAATTTGTGTTCAAGCATCACGTAAAAACGACTGAAGCGAATGATATGAAATTGGGTGTCATGATAGGTGGTCACTCAACTTAAAACATAGGCGTCGAATTTTTAAAAAATCTTGATTTTGAGATTTTGCGAAAATTGTTTCACACTGCGTATTGTGTTCGCACATCACGTAATAACTGCAAAGGTGAAAAAATGGTATTTGGTGAAATGATAGGTGGTCACCTTAAACTATAAGCATCTAAAAAAAGCCGATCAGATTTTGGGATTTTTCGAAAATCGTTTCAAACTGAGTGAATTTTTGTTCACACATTATGTAATAACGACTAAAGCGAATGATATGAAATTTGGTCACATGATAGGTTGTTGTTCAACATAAAGTATAGGGGTCCAATTTTTTAAACTTTTTATTAGATTTTGAGATTTGTGAAAATTCTCCCAAAATTCGGTTATATTTTTTCAAGCATCGCGTAATAACGACTAATACGAAATTTGGTGATATGATAGGTAGTTGCTAATCTTAATTTATAGGTGTTGAATTTTTGAAATATTTTGATTACATTTTGAGATTTTGTGAAAATCGTTTAAAAATGCTAAAATGTTTGTTCCAGCATCACGAAATAAAGACAGCAGGGAATTAAGCAAAATTGGGTGACATGATAGGTTGTCACTCAACTTAAATTTTAGGCTTCCAATTTTTCAAAAATGTTGATTAGATTTTGAGATTTTGCGAAAATTATTTGAATATGTGTAAATATTCGTTCGCGCATCCCATAATTACGACTAAAGCGAATGAAATGATATTACTTAGTTACTCTCTAACCTGTAATATTTTAACAATACATAAAAAATATAATTGCGCTTTCTTTACTTTGGCAACATACTACATCCATTCTGTGTACTCCAACAATGCTGACGAAAGTTCTTGCTTTTAGAAATTTGCATTCAGTACTAACCCGTCAACGACGGGTACTTCAGCTAGTGTATAATAAAAATTAAATATGTAAGTTATTTATTTTAGGTGGACAAAGATTAAATATAAGTACCAGGTTACCGAGCCATGCTCAGAATCTAAAGGCTCCTTAAGTGCAAAATAATGAATACGTAAATGCCTTGGCACGTATCAATAATCTTTATGGTTGCCAAAGATTTTCATCGCTGTCGGATCACCCATACATTATCAGGTAAGCTTTGGTCGGCATTCAATGTTACAATGGCATATACTTTGTTTTGAAGAGGGATGCTAAATATTCGATGGTCGGTGCCATCAGAGTTGAGCAAAAAGTAGTTTAACGTAAGGTGCCTCCTTTCCTTCTGTAGCAGATCAGCGTGCGTATCAGCGAAGATCTTGGGCGATGCATTCACTAACAGCGTCTTCGTTACTTCAGAAATATATCTGTCCATATTGAGGACGTTCAAATTCAGCATCAAGAATCTGAGTTGGTTGAACTGTCAGATGAATGAGTTTATAAAAAAAAATTCATCAAGTCTGTTATACACTGTTCGCAACGTAGCAGTACACACCAAAATCGTTAATAGTTTCACTCGTCATATGCTGTGAACAAAGCCATTGTAAAGTATGCTTTCAAATTTCGAATTCTTTGAAATGTGGGTGACATCGAAGAAACAACCACACCAATTCATTAGGAAATTCGGAATGTCCTACATCAATCTTACAGTCCCCAAAATGGTGTCGGTTAATTTTTCTTTTTACTCTTCAGAAAAATGCAAAGCTCCAGGGTGAATGCAATCCATGTTAAAAAGTTTTAAACTATGATAATAAGTACCTACATTTGTGGCAGCTTTGTAGATACTTAGACTGTTTACCCGAAGTATTTGTCGACGTCTAGCATTTCCATGTCGTTCTCCTTCCAAATACTAATCATCTGTTTAATCTGCTTGTGTTTGAACTGCACGTTCACACATTTGGGCTAAGTGCTGCTGTCGGTGATCATTTGTTTCCACAGCTCGTTTTTGAGCTACACTTTCATGCATTTACGTCTTTATAATACATTTATTATGATAATTCTTTACGATTGAAATTGTAAATGTCTCTATAGTGCTTCAATTCAAACATAAAATACTTATTTTTTTCTAATTCAAAGAAAATACATCATGCATAAACAAATTCTACAAACGTAAATTCAATCTTATAGATACATAAATATAGATGCCATAAAAGTATAATCTTACATAAATATGCTTTAAACATAATTTTTATTTATAAATTCACGCTTAAGAAAATAAAAAGTGTAACACAATTTAAATTATTAGTACAAAAGGACACTTCGAAATCATGAAATCAAAAACAGAATAGATCAAAAATATTCTTTTATAATAACCCTAACAACTACTTAAACGTTGACAATAATAGAAAAAACGAATGGACTGAAGAAAATGGACTTCTAACCTCGAATAAATAAAAAATAATCGCTCCTATATAGTTATGCTGATCCCTGACTCTGTCACAATTTCAGTTCAACCACTCAAAATAAAACTTTTACCATCCAAACAGATTAAAAATGTATTGTCTAATAACTTAAAATTTACACGGTTCGTTGGTGCGATCAGCCTGAAAATTATCATAATTATGTAAAAAAAAAAAAAAAAAAAAAATCTGATAATCCACCCGTTCCCTGATTTTTAAGTGTTTTTTTTGTATTTTTAGCCCTATTTCATTTAAGAGAATAAAAAAAGCTAATCATTTGAGTGTCAGAATAATCTATTGCAAGTGACATTGACGTTACATTGAAGTCACGGTTATCAGGCTTTGGAGGAAAAATTACGATTCTAATTCGCTTAAGATAGCTTTTCTAAATTACTACTCAGTTTAACTTTTTTTCAAAAATAAAACGGTTTTCTATGCATTAAGCATGGATATAGGAGAGGATGTTGATACCAAACGAAATGTTTCGAATACGAAATGTTCCTGCAGATTATACAATTCGAATTTCGATGTATAATAAAAATTGAATATGAATTAAATATTCTGAGTGTAGACATTCTATCGCCCGCTGTAATTGTCTCCACAAAGAGCTTTATCCTTTAGTTTAATGATAGTACACAACACAAATCAACACAGTCTAATCCACGTCTAAATAAGAATTGAAAATTTATTAGAAAAAATCTTAGTAACCAAATTTCAGCCTCCCAATTTACTGCTTCCACATATGGACAATTCCCAGCCTGCTGCCGGATGGGGCCCGCCATGGCTTTTGGACCAGCCCTCAGAACAAGTCAAAACCCTGTATAAAACCTATATAAAACATTCAAACTTCCATATAAATCCGAATTATACGACCCGCGATTTCGCTAACATCTTGAAGTCAGGCCCAGGAGGCCACTATCGTAAAGTTCTGCCCGCAACTTTTAAAAGGTTGTCCGTACGATGATAAAATAAATGAGTTGAAATCATCAACTGTAGTGAATGAAAACTAAACTGATGGCTGATCGTCTGCAAAATTAATTTGAATATCGGCTGCGAGCCCAATTTAGGAATCGATCGTATCATTTTTTCATCGGAGTTTCGAACATCGTTTCATTATAAACGGTTGACCCATTAAAAAAAAAAAAAATCGTCAGGGTAACTACATTTAAATATTTATCGTCAACTTGGCGGAATAAGGCAGTTAAAATAGAATTCAACCTAGTGCTGTTATTTAAAAAAAAAATGGAATTTTCATGTTACGTCACAGGATCTTTTTTCATACTGTGAATGACTGAAAAGGGTGTCATTTTCATTTAAATTATTCGGCTAAGCTGAAACTTTTATGCACTTTAGAAATTCGCATCATATGGATCAATAAAATACATAAAAAATATTTTTTGTTTTAGTATATACGCGAAAATACATTTAGCTTTACGTTAGTTACAAAAGGATAATTGTAATAAATTCCGGCAATTTTTCACATAAGATTTACGAGTAGTTTTGTATTAATAACTATGAATTAATAATAATTAAATTATTTACGTATATTACATCAAGGTGCTTGCGGGGATGGCAACGAAGACTCTTTTCGCTTTTTCTTTCGCTGGTTGCCAGGACGATATTTTGAAATAAAAATAACTTTTTAATTCTAAACAAATTTATGTAGCTGAATGGTGTAATATATCTAGTTACTAAAATATTTATTTGTCTGTGTACTGAACATCAAGTTCCATTTATTTTGTTTCTTTGCGAAATTAATTTTTACTATTATATATCGATGGCGTGTATTTTTTAATCCGCCCCAAACTTATTTGAGCGTCCCTTTTAGGAAGATTGCATCAATTGTGTTTTTCAAACGCTCAATAGATGGCGCTACCGTCCAAAAATTTTTAAATTTTAAATTTTGAGCGTTTTAGAGTTTTTTCAATCAATTGACTTCGCTCAATCGTTTCAGGGGCCCAAAATACCCCCAGGTACGATATTTAAAAAGAATCCTTAGAGCAGTTTTCGAGATCGTTCGGACATACACACCCACACACACACAAACATTCCTCGTTTAATATAAGAGCGGATGTAGACACTCTTTCGTCAAACTTTTTTTTTTTTTTTTTTTTTTTTTTTTCTAGAGCCCGTTGCAATTTCCTTCACAACAGGCTTCTAGTTTAAGCGATATTCTGGTATTTGAAATGACACAAAATTGATATATGTTGTTAAGGATAACAAGATGACGCTTTCCATCGAAAACAGTGTCTGTGTGTACAGTTAAATAGTTCTTCTACAATAGCACTCAAAATAATTCAAATACAATACGGTCAATGGCAGTTTAGAGACAGACATCAATTTAAAGCATATAATACTATAACCTACAATATAATAACCTACAATAGCCAATAATCCGACGACGACCTTTAGTGCCTCCCTCAAATTGTGCCAAAAGTCGCCAATGTTGGGAACTTTTGCGATAAATTGCCAAATAGCGTGCGAAAAAATGCTTTGAAAAATGAACAGAGATTGGTGCTATTTTCATTATGTGGCGGTAAATCGAAAAATATCTAATGTAATAATATTAAGCTATGACGATTTCATTGGGAATTTTGAAAATTCCTTTCTCGCGCTGTAATGAACCGATTTAGTGTATTGTGTTTCGTTAAGGAATGGCTAAGGGCTATCTGCGTATTACAATCTGTGGCCAGTGCCGGATTAACAATATAGCAGATGTAGCAAATGCTACGGGCCCCGCGCTTTTGGGGGCCCCGCGCCTTTACCTTGAAAATTTTAGTCTTTCCCCCTCAAGATCTAGCTTTTTTGATACTTTTCAACAAGGTAGAAAAGTGTTTAAGATTTCGGTTTGTCTGTCTATCCGTCCGTATATAACTCGCGTCAATAGGCATAGATTTCTACGAAATTTATATATGTTATTCTTATCTGTAGTACCATGTACCCTATTGTAAAGGATCTATGTAGCATTTATAGATTTTTTTCTACAGGAGCACTGAAAATAGTCCCAATAGATTGCGCTCTATGGGACGTTATTCTTTAAAGCGTAGCATCCTACTAACTACAAGGGGTGATCAAATGAAAAGGTACGAAACGACACGGTGGGTACAAATGTAAACTTTATTGAAAATATACACCATAGGCCTGAGCACAACGATCCCTCTGATGAACAAGCCGCAGGATTCCTTGTTCCCAGAATTCCTGAGACCCAGTCCGTCACAGCGTCCTTGACTACGTCGTCCGAGTTGAAGCGCTTCCCTTTCAGGTGGTTTCTTCAGTGGACTCAACACATGGAAATCGCAGGGTGACATGTCCGGACTGTAGGGCGGATGGTCCAACGTCTCCCACTTGGCCAGTTTCTTGGCGAAAACGGACATTCCATTTTCTCATTGACTTGTGGGACACACAGCCTTCCCAGTATACGGTTATCATACTGCGATGAATAGTGGCCGGTTTAACACCTTCCGCTGTCAGAAATCGGATAACGCTTCGCTGCCCCTAAATTGTCGAATTTTGCAATGTGAACGCCATCCTGTCCTCACACACACTGCCGCGTCAATTGGACGTAGGAGGGTGCTTTTTACAAGAGCTTCTGCTCTCTCCTGCGGGGCCCCCGCATGTTCGTATCCACACAAAAGGCTCCAATCGCATTCCTAGATGTCTCGCTACGTGCTCTCATAGCTGCATGGACAAATATGATAACGGTTAGGTTATTGCGACGTTTCGTACCTTTTCATTCGATCACCCCTTGTAGTTGCGCTGAACCCTGACTTCAAGATAAAACTTTTTCCTCCATGACTGCAAAAAGATTACAATCTCAAGGACAGAAAGCCTAACAACTTCTACATCGTTTGTACGATCCGCGTGAAAATTTTCACAATTTTGTAAAAAAATATAGATAACAATCTGTCAATTTTAAAAATCTGAAAATCCACCCGTTCCCTCATTTTAAAGCGATTTTTCGCTATTTTCAGCCCCATTTCGTTTCCGAGAGTAAAAAAAAGTGAATCATTTGCGTGACAAAATGACCTATTTTAAGTGAAAATGACGTCATACAATTGGGGGATTCCAATACGTTTAAAATAATTTCTCCCGCTTACACAGTTTATTGTTATTTTTTTCCCCACAAATAAATCGTCTGCTGGATATTCGAATGTTTATGTTTACAAAACGAAAGCTTTCGACTGCGAAAAGATTCCGCGCGTTTCCAGATGAGCATGAAATTCGATTTGGGTATGTAATAAAAATTGAATATGAACTTATTTATTTTAGGTGGATGAAAATTAAATATATTGAATGAAAGACAAATTTCCTTAAAATGTTTTTTCTCGCGCCCGTTGTAATTGCCTCCACAAAAGGCTTCTAGTTTTAGAGATATTCTGCTCTTTGAAATGAAACAAAATTGGATGTTATTAAGGATTAAAAAATGAAGCTTTGCATCGAAAATAGTCTCTGTATAGTTAAAAGTTTTTCTTACGGGAGCACTCAAAATAATTTCAATACAATACGGTCAATGGCAGTTTAGAGACAGGCATCTATTTTAAGCATATAATACTATCCTACAATATGATTAGCTAATAATCCGACAACGATCGTGTGCCTCCTTCAAAATTTGCGCCAAAAGCCGGCAATGTTGGCGACTTTTGGAGAAATTGCCACATAGGGTGCGAAAAAAATGCTTTGAAAAATGAACCGAACTTGGCGATATTTTTATTATTTTACGATAAATCGAAAAAGGTATTTACGTACTATCCCGGCGGTCATTAACGCCAAACTACTTTTTCCTCAAATTTGCTGGCAAACTGTTAGCAATCGTATTCCGAACCATCAATAATTTCATGTGTCCGGCATTTATCTTGGCGAAAAGGTTGCTCGTCTTGGCGGATCTCCGGGATAATATGTAAGTACCTCGAAAAATGTCTAATGTGATTATATTAAGATATGACGATTTCTTTGGAAATTTTGAAAATTCGTTACTCGCGCTATAATTAACTGATTTATTGTACTGTGTTTTGTTAAGGGCTATTTGCCTAGGAGTAGGAGGGGGTCTCCGACCGACGAAAATCTGTTAATGCATTAGAACTCAAAACGCGTTAACGGATTTACACGGAACAAAATTGCAACCTTTGATTCTTTAGCGCTTGGAAAATTAATTTGAGACTGTTAACCCTTAAAAGAATAAATTTCTCGCTCTCTGTGTTCGTCTCCGATACCATTATGTTGTATAAAAGGATTATTTATACATTTTTAACTTATTAGAGCAAGTTTAAGAGTTCTTTATGATTTCGGTTATTTGTCTGTTCTGATGTCCACCCATCCAGTGTTCTAACTGCTGTGGATATACATCGATTTGTGCGAAATTTCTGTTTTTTCTATGTACAGTACCATGTACCATATTGAAAATGGTGTAGTATGTAGCATTTATAGTTCTTTTACAGGAGAAAAAAATCCAATGTACAGCACAGTCTAAAAAACAGAACTAAAAAATTAGGGGGGTTTCAGGGGGTCCTCCCCCTGTATCTGTTGATACAGGAATGACTGAATCAACAGTCATTCTTGAAAACATATTTTAGAGATATTCGATTTTTGAAAGAAAACAAAGTTGGCATATATATTACTAAGGCTCTCAAAATGACGCTCTCCATTGAGAATAACGTCCGTATTATTAATAGTTCTACAGGAGCACTCAATTTAATTCCCATACATTGCAGTCTGTGGCATTTGAGAGACACTAATACATTTCTAGCACAAGACAATGAGTATAAAATTTTTATATTCTTCAGTTAAACGCTAAAAAAAATTAAAGGTCTTTTACAGGGTCTCATAAAATTCAATTTATAGTGATAATACAACATTTTTTTATCTACGAAATCTCGCCAGTTTTAACTAAAATACATCGCAGATTTGTCGCAAAAATATTTTTGTATTGGAAAGTGTTTTATAATCTATGAGCTTCGCATGATTTATCTTTCTTTATTTTTTAATTCTTCTATTTTGTAATTTTTTTTTTCTTTCGTTCTTTCTTTTTTTTTTTTGGATAAGACAATTTCTGTAGCTCTATATAGTGGAACTGTAAATTAGTTGTAGACAACTCATTGAAAGAATAGTATATGTATAACTCGGCTGTTCGAGCCTCGTCAATGGGAGACCCCCCTGAACCCCCCTAATTTTTTAGTTTCATGATTGCCATATTAAAACGATATCAATGGACTATGTCGTTTTATCTCTCATCTTTCGTGTATTTCACCTTGTAACCCTATGTTGGAATTTTTAGGATTGTAGCCTATTGATAGAAAAATACACGTGATGCACATTCTACAGCTTAGTAAATATTGTAACAATAGATTAAAGCTGTTGTGAACTAATAGTATTTAAATATATGTAAAATATACTTGTGATGTATATTCTAAAGCTTACGAAATATTGTAACAATAGATTAAAGCTGTTGTGAACTAATAGTATTTAAATAAACGGATGAAATTTTTAAACAATCATTTTATCAAATAACTGCAATCGTACGGAGCTTATAGAAATCGGTGGTTTACGTAACACATACTAACATTTTCAGCGGACATTTATTCTTACTTTTATGTCGCGTTTTCATAACGCATTTTCGTGTCTCATTTTTATGTCACATTTTCAAAAAGGGGTGAGAGATAAAATGACATAGTCATCAATATACTTAATGTGGATGTTGCATGCCTGCATTATTTAGTCAACTCATTACTTAGGCGAAACTGAATGAGTATTCTAAAGTCAGCAATAAGGACACACACAAGAGTATATTTAACAATACTGTGGAACAAAAATACAGTTCTCAGAAAAAAATTTCAGGGAGCATCCAAAAGGGGGGAAATAAAAGAAAGAAAGAAAGGCTGTATCATTATCTTTTTGTTGACTAAAAGCGAAACTCTAACAAACGGAGGAGGGGGTATCCAGATCCTTGCACCACCCACCTATGGCCTTTAGAAAATGGATTCCTTACCAATAATGTTACATTGTTGTCTTTATTTGAAGAATAAATCCAGAAATAAACAAAATATAGAAAGAAAACTAAGTGCCGAAACAAAAGAACAGACTCAGGGTCTGATCAAGGGCGGATTAAAGGGAGGGGGTCCGCCCCTCCCGAGAAAAATGAAATTAATGTAAACAATCCCAACTTACTTCCATAAAATTTATATATATGTATGTGAATCTTCCATCCAAGCCTCCACCCACAAAATTGTATTAATCCGTCAGTGGGCCGGATTATTCATCAGGCTGTGGTCCCGATCATTTCAGGGACTTTTCAGTAACAAGTCGAATGAATTTTTTAATGAAGTTGTAATGAAACTTTTCAAACTGACTCAATAGAACGGAAATATTTGTGGCTATTTCTGAAGATGTTCTCTGGAACGCGAGTTAATCTTCTGCATTTCAACAATATTTTTAAACAATAACAATAATTTTTATTTAAATATTGCACATAAAGTTATTTTGTTTTGCAGTAAATTTGAGGATGGTATTTTAAACGGATGTTGGGTAGCCCCAAAGTTTTTTTGTTTTAGAGCAAAGGCGGGTGGCTTTGGCGAAATTCGAAGGTGTACTAGGGTGTAAACCATCTTAGAAGGCTTTTGGTAGTTGGCTTGCTTTGTTTTTACTTAATTATTTATTTTACATTTTACAATATTTAAACAAAGGCGAATTATTTTTTGAAACAATAATATGTAGAATGTAAGTCCTTTTTTTATAGTTGGGGAATCCACTATTACGATAAATTATCTTATTAATTTCGGAAATTAACCACGTTAAATATAAAAGAATTGATTTTTGGCCGATCGAAACCACAGGTCAAGAGCGCGAATGCCAGTACGTTCATTCAAATAAAATAATTAGAACCGAGAGTATTTTCGCACAAAGACGAGACGGTCGGGGTATCCTAGAAGCCATAACCCCAGGCAAACTGAAAACAAAAAGAATTTTCGGATACTCTTGATCCACAAAGAAACTCACAAATTACTTGTCACATTTAAGATTATTATGTCTTGCAAAAACATTTGAACGTAATACGATAATGAATGTTTTATCCGAATTTTTATTATTTATTATATAGATTATTCTATTTAGAAAAATACAATCCTCATACAAAGACTTTTTTGAACAAAATATTTTATATCATTTTAACGATGATAAGTTGAAAAGTAATGCACATATGCTTGTAGAACACTAACGAAATGGCCTATAGAAGTGTTCCAAACGGTATGTGGAAGTAACAGCCCCCCTGTACAAGCATGTACAGTTTAAATGCCTTCCGTGCATGCAGTATATTTTGAATGGCGGAGGTATTATTGTGCTAGATCTATCTATCCCCAGTTCGATTTCTTATGAATTAACCCATCAAATAAATTAAGAGAAGTTAAAAATATGTAACCTATTATTAGTAAAGACCGTCCAGATAATGAAATAATTTTACAAGTATGTATTTTTATAGGGGGGGAGATAGTGTTTAAAGGCACAGTTTAAAATACATATTGATTTCGAAGGTTCTAAAAATTTTACAGAAACAATTATTATTTTATGTGTGTAAACTTGTCTAGTTATATGTTTGCATATAGGAAAGGTGGGAAGTGTTAGAAATTCCAAATATATATCCATGAACATTAATATTCATTAAAAAAACCTGAGTTGTGCGAATAAATAACTTTAAACATCGCCAGTCTCACTATCTATTTAGCCCCCCCACCCACTTTATTTTGACGGATATTTTTTCCGCACACCAATTTACTTGGAGAAATTGATTTGTCTAGTGCTAACTCACACAAATTTGTTCATTTTGAATCAAGAAAATTCGTAAAAGTTGTGTTTTATTTTATTATCGCACAAAACCTACAGATTAGCTCACCCAAGGTGGAGAAAGGACTGGGATAAACCTCTCGCGAATATAACACGTGGGACCTTTTAGTTTTGTTTACATCTAATTAGCATATGTAACACCATTAATTAACACTAAATATAAATTGAAATATAATTAGCACTATTTATTTTCTCATTTAAATTAGCTCTACTACTTTAATTTGAGGTTGAACGCCTCCCCCTAATATATATATATATATATATATATATATATATATATATTGTTACGAATTTTCGGGGCAATCCGCTGCTCTGGGGCTTAAAATGGTTTAAAATTCGTATTCTACGCTTCAAATAGATAAATTTTGCTTTTTGTTGCATCAAAATTGGCCAATTAGAACCGGAGATACGGAGGTTTCGCTTTCCCATATGTTTTTCTATGGGCTTCTAGAAATCTCGAGAAATATTAGTCCTAGAGCTTAGATCTCTTCACTTTTGAGGACTTATTTTTGGCGCCAAATTTGGCGATATTTCGCCAAAAGTCGCCAAGCTTGGCGACTTTTTGGTCATTTGGCGCGATTTTCCCAATGGGGCCTGGAAGTTGTTTTTCCTGCATTAAAAACGCATAATAACCTAACATTTATCTTCTATGACGTAATCAAAATTCACGCTTTATGTAGAACCCTCGAGAAATTGACTTTTCTGGAAACCTCTTGTACCTCCTGCGCCGGCTATTTATAGAAGAGCGCGTCGCCCCGAGAGTAGTTGCGAGTTGAACATTCAATGTGTGAGGAGCTCTGAGTACGCTTGTTTTGTGTGAACTGATAGTGCTATAGAAGCTGTGTTTTAGCTTGCTTTGTGAAGCTGTTTTTAAAGTGCGGTGTGTAAATTCTTCATTGTTGTGTCTTAAGGGATAGTGTACTATATCCCTTGAATATTTCCACGGAATTTTTGCCTGTAAAAGTGACTTATTTTGTGTGAGAAATACAGCATTTGTGAGAGCTTCTGATCCAAGCGGATTGTTAAAAGCACGTTACTGCTAGATTGTGCTTGTGAATTGTGTGCAGCTGATTGTTCTACGAAGTTCTAGAAGAAATAAAGTTTGTGTTCCATCCTGACAAGTGACTTTTTACTTGAACTTTTTACACCACTGGACTTTAGAACGACGAACCCCAGGAGTAGCAGAGTAATTCCGCAACAATATATATATATATATGGGTGCATCACTGAGCAGGGGGCCCCTTGGTAACATTTGCTACGGGCCCCGCGCTGTCTTAATCCGGCACTGTCTGTGGCATTTGAGAAACACTAATACATTTCTAGCAAAAGTCAATGAGTACAAATTTTTTAGATTCTTCAGTTAAACGATGGGATTTTTTTAACCTCTTTTACAGAGTCTCATAAAATTGCATTTATAGTGATAATGCAACATTATCTTATCTCCGAAATCTCACGAGATTTAAGGAAAATGCATTGCCAAATTTGGAGCAAAAATACTCATGTGTTGGAAAGTGTTTTATAATCAATGCGTTTGGCATGATTTATCTTTCTTGTTTAATCTATTGAAGAAACACACATGTAAGAGCACTGAGTTTTATACAGGTAAGTATATGATTCATCCAATTGTGATCGTAGCGCGAAGATGACACGGCTCAAAGAGAACAGACAGCATTATCGCTCTTCGAGGCAAGACTAAAGTGCAAGCGAAAGCGAGAGAATGTGAAAAGAAGGTTTTGGCCATAGCTTTTATTCTATTCTTCAGATATATGATTTCAGGAGCTTTTTAAACCTTCTTCGAACAACAGAGACTATTTCCCTCAAAACCACGTTTGAATCGGTCCTCTAGTCTTTTAATTTAGGGAAGAAACACACATATGAGCAAAGCGTTTTATATAGATTACACCCATTTCATAATCAAATCGGCGCATAGTTGCAAAAAGAAATAACGTTATCGCTATCCACGGAGATAGTAAAAGCCGAAGATGAATATGAAAAGAAAGTTTCGAGCCCTAACTTTTTTTTTTTAAATTACAGATATAGGATTTCAGTTGCTTTAAGCCACATATGGGCAACCTCCGGCCCGCAACGGCTCTTGATCCGGCCAGCGGTACATATCAAATCCCCGTATGAAGCATTTAAAATCCCACAAAAATCCCAATTATACTGGAAAAGATGCCGTTTTGTCGGAACTCGGCTGTATTGTATAGACCAATCCGAAATCATAGAACCCAATTCAGATTTTATTAAAAACACCTGTCTTACAAATATGTCTTTACGCATTCCATTTATTTATTTTTTCCATCTCTCCTCAAGGCGGAGAATTTCTCTCGTTTTGGGAGTCAGCGGGGTGACCTTGGAATAAAGTCGGCTGCAGCAAGCAGACAAGTGTTACCTGCAGAACAGGTAGAAAGTGAAAAAGCCACTTTTCATCCTCTCCATTTCTCTCCTTTCTTTCCGATGCCCGAGCCCACAGGCCTTCTTACCCATCAAAAGCGATAGGGAAAAAAAAAAAAAAAAGACTGTCTGCGGAGCTATAATTTGTAAGTAATTTTCAGGATGAATAAAAAAAAAATTGACTGATACCCGAGAAGATATGTTTGCTCGTTGCAGTTCTTTTTTTTTTTTTTTTTTTTTTTCTTCATACTGGAAAACGGTACAGTGAAACCTCCGAAAGTTGGACACTCGCGGTTCCGATTAAAAGCGTCCAACTTAAAACCAACTTATTCACAAAGAATAAATTTAATTTTAATAAAATAATTACGGAGCACATAGTTACACGAGAATCCTTTTCTATTCAGCACATAATTTCCCTTGAAAATGATCGATTATTCATAAAATGGATGTCAGATTTATTTTTATCAGTATTGGTATCTGCTGGGAAATGGAGAATGGGAGGAAAATATACACCCATATGGAAGGCAAACTAGATGACTGCCTATCGCCCAATGACGAAAAAGTGCAGCCGTTGCCATTGCTGGATTTACTACCAGCAACATGGCAGCCCATCTTGTGCCACAGAGCTGCAGAACATATTTGATACAGCCAGCAGTGCGAGCCGCACAACTCTCGGGTGGGGGGTTCATTCTCACACTAGTGGGTAGGTAAATTAAAGAAAAAATTAATTGGTCCTAATTAGATTATAATTATAATCATTTTCATTTTAATAATAATCGACTAAAATACGACACGAAATGACACTGCGGCCCGGACAGTACACCGTGCAATTTAATACTTTTTCTTTTTTTTTTCTTTTAACACGAAATAAAAATCACGTAACTCGAAAAATGTTCGTTTTTGATGTTCAGTGGTATATTTGTGACAAATCAGTAGAATGTATTTGTGGAAATGTTTAACTTCTGGAAATCGGTTGCTCTTCATCCACAGCCCCTTTTTTGTGTTTCTCCCTAAGTAGTCATGCTAGAATCCAATAGGTTTCTTCCCTTATTTCGATGAAAAATATATTTCAAAAAAGAATTTTCGGGCCCCAGGGTTGCGACGAACCCCCCCCCCCCTCCCGCCGCTAAAACAATATTTCATTTTTTTTTTTTAAATCCAGAAAAGTTTTTTTAAGCACTTTAGAGTTAGTACATTTTAAATTTACCGTAGGCCATATATACAAAAACTTGTACATGATGAAACTTCCACAAAAAAAAAAAAAAAAAAAAAATGCAAGTATTTTATCAGAATTATTCCAAAGTAATAACTGATTTTTGCCCTTCCAAAGAATAATTTTGTACTTGACCTACAAGTGGTTTGCATTAATTGGGATGATTAACAGGAAATACAATATAACAATATCGAAAATATTGGCGAGTTTTGTTCTGCTTTTATACGAATCTTTAAACACGAAAACATATTTTGGTCCCCTCAGTTTCGTGTTAAACTTTTTTCACTGTATTTAACCAAATAGTTAATAGCTATAAACAAAACATGAAAAGAATGCTAGCATGTTTGAATTAAAACTTCTTGTCAGGTTTTGGGGAGGTGTTATATATAACCCTCAACATTTCTATCAGCGCGCCGTGCACTAATGGCGGATGCTTACAGGCGCAGATTTGCTGAGTTGGGGGCCTGGGCAAAAGCTTCATTGGTGCCCCCTCTTTCGATAAACGTTTTCAAATTTTACAAATTTTTAAACTTAAAGATCAATTTGGGGGCCCCCTTTTTTGGGGGGGTCCGGGCGTTTGCCCCGAATGACCACCCGGAAATCAGACCCGGGATACATATTGTTACGAATTTTCGGGGTAACCCGTTGTTCTGGGGTTTAAAATAGTTCAAAATTCGTATTCTACGCGTAAAATAGTTAAATTTTGTTTTGTTGCATCAAACTCAGTCAACTAGAACCGGAGATACGGAGGTTTGGGTTTCCCCATTGATTCTATAGCAGTTTCTAGAAATCTCGAGAAATATTGGTACTAGGCCTTCGGTAACTTCACTTTTGGGTCTTATTTTTGGCGCCAAATTTGGCGATATTTCGCCAAAAGTCGCCAAGCTGTGGCGACATTTTGGACATTTGGAGCGATTTTCCGAATGGGCTTGTAAAGATAGTTTTTCTGCATTAACATACATCATAGCCTAATATTTCTTCTCTATGACGTAATCGAAATTCCCGCTTTATGTGGAATCTTCGAGAGATACATTCGTCTAGAAGATCCTTGCTGCTTCTGCGACGCCTATAAAAGCAGCGGGCTCTCCCAGTTTGAGTCAGTGTTCATCGAGCTCTCGTCGAGTGAATTTGCTGCGTCACGCTTTGCATTGACGCTATAGAAGCGGTATTTTCGATTGCTTTTCGATGCTGATTTTTAAGTGCTGTGTGCAAATTCTTCATTGTTGAGTCTTGAGGGACTGTTAGTGCTATCCCTCGTATATTTCTGCTGAATTTTTCCTGTGGAATTGTTTTACTTTGTGTGAGAAATACAGCATATATGAAAGCTTCGGTACTGAGTGGACGGTTATAAACGAGCTACTGGCCGTTCGTGCCTGTGAATTTTGTACAGCTGATTCTTTGACAAAATTCTAGAAGCAATAACGTCTGTGTTCCATCCTGACAAGTGGACTCTTTTCTAGAACTTTCTACACCAACTGGACTTTAGAACGACGACGAAAAACCCAGGAAATAGCAGAGTTATTCTGCAACAATACATTTAACTCCGACTCATTTCCTGGCGCAATCCTCAAACCATTATCTCGGCCGCCGACAGAATTTTCGGGCTCCACGTTTAAGACGAACCCCTCCGCCGCTAAAACACATGTTTAATTTTTTTTCCAGAAAAGTTTTTTAAGCACTTTAGAATTAGTACACTTTAAATTTACCGTAGGCCACATATACAAAACTTTGTACATGATGAAACTTCCATTAAAAAAAAAAAAATTCAAGTATTTTATCAAAATTATTTCAAAGTAATGCACTTATAATGCTGAAATTCTTTCTTAATGCATACAGAGAATCACTTGATGCAAGTTATTATAAAATTCGTAGCCAAATGAATAACGCAGAGAGTAAAACGTTAGCAAACACCAATGAGAGTTAATGCCGCAGACTGATTTCGGTAAGTATGACGTACCAGCATCAGTGCGAAAATGTATTCTCGTACTCATGATGGTAGGGCATATACCGATTGTTTTTTCTGTGTTAGAGCAGGTACCTTCTTTATCGAAGGTTTTGGGAGACACATTCTATTTTCCCGTGGGGTTTGTATAGTAAAAATTCGTAACATACGTTCTTCAGGATCGAGCAATTGTCCTCCCCCTCCCCCCCACTGTACCGGTACTCTCCTCCCTCTCGGCGGGCCTGCATTATACCACGGACTAAGACGGTTTAGGACAATCATCCAAGCATTGCGAAAGAACTAAATGAAATTTGCCCAAAAGGTGGCGCTGGGAGTCGTACTCATTAATTTTTGGCGCATGCGTCGTCTGCTAGTAGCTGAAACGTAAACAAATATCAACGGAAGCACCCCGCGGGAGATACTTACGCCGTGTGTCGTCAGAGGGCGCCCGTGCCGTTAATTATTAAAAGGGGGTCGCATATTTTCCTTTCAGAGGCTGACGCACTTTCGCCCGTCTGCCGCTTCCCGATGACCGTCCTAAAGCTTCTTAGTCCGTGATTATACGTACGTGTAAAATCGCCTGTCTCGTACACGTAGTAATAATCCGTTGGCGATAGCGAAGCCTCCGTGGCGCAATCGGCTAGCGCGTTCGGCTGTTAACCGAAAGGTTGGTGGTTCGAGCCCACCCGGGGGCGCATTCGTTTTTGGCGAGAAAGGCACTGGGCAAATATGAGCGAGTAGCCAGTGGGCGAAGCAATGTTTTTTTTGTTTGTTTTTTTTTGCAGAGGAAATTGCATGTTATATATACATAAGTAAAGAACAACAACAAAAAAACGCTATTTCGATTAAACACATATATATAGATACAGTGCAGCACCATTTATACGTTTTTCAAGAAACTAGGGGGAAAACGTATAAACGAAATTCTCAAAAGCACGTACACTTTCGTAATAACCAACAATAACTAATTAGATTTAAATTAAAATACTACATCTTTACTACATGAATACAAAGTACACAGTGTGAACGTAATACAGTGAAACCTGCAAAGTTGACCACCTTCATAAATTAGCCACCTGTCTAAGTTGACCTAATTTGTAACATTGAGTGAACCCTTTATAAGTTGACCACATGTCTAACGAGTATGTTGACCAGGTAATTAGGTAGAATTTGTCCCAAAGCACAGCTCAAAGCTTTTGTAAGTTGACCACTTCCAGAATTTTTTCTATTTACGTAATTAATGTGTTTAACCCTAATAGGCAATATTACTCCTATTTTATGCCATTTTGATTTCATATTTTATGTAATTTTTAGTATACTACATATATGCACTATGTAACGTGTAAGTACGTAGATGATAAAATACTAAAATCAAAAAGTAAGTATTGCACCCTTGATCACCTGTCTAAATTGACCACGAAAACGTAGAACAAACTCGGTGGTCAACCTAGCAGGTTTCACTGTACTAACCTTTTTATTCTGGATTTACAGCTAGACCTAAAGTATTTGTATTCATATTCATTCCGCATGTACAAGATATTTTGTAATTTTCTGTTAAATGACTTTTTGAGAATTCACAGATACAAATTTATTGCAAACAGTTAAAAGTGCCTGTTTAACTTTATAGCTTAAATCGCCAGAAATTGTGTATTCTTGCAATAATATTGCGTAAATTAAAACCCGTGAAAGTTTATTGAAAATTTGCATTACACATTTTCTCTCTTCTTTAGTTCTGAAAAAAACGTGTAATTGAAGTTTGCGATTTCAGGAAAACGTATAAATGAAATTATTTAACGTTGAAAACCAATGGATTTTGCAGGGATCATTCAGAAAACCGTATAGAAACTTATAAACGATGTTGCACTGTATTTATAAACTAAGTAACATGTCAATTATACTTTATTATTATCGTATTAGTGTAATTAATCTGCAGATTAATTACACACAACAAAATAAAGTGAAGCATCAACAATTAATGAGATAGTTACGACTGTAAGCTATTTTTTTTATATTAGGTTTGAGAGTATCTAGAAATTTGTAAACTGGCAGAAATGTTATGTCAGTCAGTCTGTTCCTAGTCTTTGATTTGTTGAGATAAATCGAAGCTCTTTACTGATGGCGGGCACTTACCGTTTATAGGCATTGACTAAGTACTGGTCTCTTATTACAGAGCACCTAATAGGTGGACCAGCGTTGTTTCCTATGAAGGGACGGACGAAATGACACCCAAGCCCATGTCGGGAATCAAACCTATACCCGTGGTGTGGTAGAATGATTCTCTAGCCACTACACAACCCGGGAGGCTCAATGTAAAAGTTTGTTCACAAATATATGTACTTCCAAAGGATACCTCTCCCCTCCTTACTTCGGTGAACTTAGTGACGTTTTCGTAAAATAGGGAAGCGAATACGATCTCCCTGTGTGAAAAGAGGAGTATCAAGAGAAAAAAAAAAGAATGCACAAGTTCCTTTTTTAGTGCAACTGTATGGTGATGGCGGTCCAATTGGCCTGTGGACCATAGGTTGTGCATCCTTGCTCTACCTCCAGGTTTGAACTTTAACATTTAAAAATCAAAGTATAAGAAGTTAAATTTTACAATAGGCATTTACATACTTTAGATTGCATTCGACTGTTGTACTCACTTACACACAAAAATTGTTACTCACAACTTTTGCAGAAATCTATGTAAATAAAATTAGACTTTCATTTGTAAATTGCTTGGAATACAAAAGTTTCGCCATTTCTATCTGTTTCAAGCACCCAGGAATCCAGTAAGACCGTCAAAAAAAGTTAGTCTCTCATTCTGACAGTAACGCTTTTTTTGTTCGCGCATTACGTAAAAATGACTGAAGCGAGTGAAATGAAATTCGGTGACAGGATACGTGGTCACTCAACTTAAACTACATACGTCGATTAAAAAAAAAGTTGATTAGATTTTGACTGGAGAAAGAAATATTACAAGTTTCGTTTCACAAACAACGAGCTTCCTCGTAATTGGATTGGTTTAGGTTCTGACGACGACACTCGTCTTCTTCCGTGGCCATCTCGCTCTCCGGACCAGACTCTCTGTGATTTTTTTTATGGGGTTACATAAAATGATCGTGTGTTCGTACCCCCTATGCCACGTGATTTACAAGATTTATGCCAAAGAATCACAATTGTATTTGCTGCCATTGATCGTGACATGTTAAGGTAAGTGTGGGGAGGGAAGAATTTGATTTTAGACTTGATATCTACCGTATCGCGAAAGGTTCACATATTGAACATATATTAAGCAAAACTTGTAATATTTCTTTATCCAATAAAGACAATTTTATTGCTATACTGGTAATATAATTTTTTTATAAGCCTTCCAAACCCGGCGCCCATGACTTGCTGCATTCTTGTTTTATGTGGAAAATGTTGAAAGTTTTAAATTGGATAAAAAAAATTGAGATGAAATAACACATTTTATTTCTACAGGTGCACAGAACATGTATCGTTCATTATACATAGGACGTGCATTAAGAGTTTAGTACTATATTTGTCTTGTAATTTGCACATACATCAAAATTTATGATATTCTGTCAATGAAGTAATTGACTTTTATGAAATTTCAGATTCTGGCTCCGACTTAAATAATATCGCTCGGGCTTTAAAAACTGAGCCCTAACTCATCTCTAACGCACAGCAGGGCGTCACCTCCCCAAACGACATCCCGCTGCTCGCTCATGAAGCAAACAAAAGCGAAACTGTGGAAGACAGCTTCTTGTAAAAAACCAGTCTCATCCAGTCATATTCGGGTTTTTGTTCAATAGCGTAGTATATATAGCTGCTCATTAGCCATTCACTTCAGGCGCGTCCTTTAAGAGAGGAAAACTCTATCACAAAGTCACCCCCCCTTTTTTTTTTCGAACTTGAAATTCGTTCTTGCCTGACTGGATAGCGAAGCACACACATTCGCGTATTTCTTCACGCAGAGGATTCCATACACTCTTATTAAAATTCTTCGGAAGATGAGAGAAATAGAGACACAGTAGAAGCCCGGATTATATATCCGAGGCGCAGAGTTGGGCAAAATACATCGAAAATGTATTTTCGATACAAAATACATTGATTCAAACACAATAAAATGCAAAATACTTCCTGAATTAAAAAATTCAAAATACAAAACAGATGTATTTTCAAAATAAACATAAAATACAAAATAGAGGGAAAATTTTTAAAGGATTTGAATTGAGAAGAAGATAAATTTTACACCGAAAAGATCCCAGTTTACTTTCTTTAAATACATTTTATCGAGAATAACAGAAGCAATCTCAATAGTTGTGTTAAATAAAACCTACCCTTTGTTCTTTTAATGATACCTTTCAACATTTTACCTGCGTAGCAATAAGATTTGAAACAGGCAATTTCTGAGAAACTGAATAAATACTCAAAATGCAATGAAAACAATATACTTTCAAAATCAGAACAATGAATACTAGTTTCTCTTAAAATCGTTTATAAAACTGATTTTCAAAAGTCACAGTGCTTAAAACAAACTCCTACCTACAAATAATATTTATTAGCCGCCTTTCGGCGACCAGTTATGGCCGTCGATGCCCAGAACACACTGGCCGCTTAGCGACTGGCTTGTGCAACCTACGGCACACGGTCCTCTTCACAAGCGTTATTTGCAACTTGCGGGTCGTCCGCCGGCTAGTAATTATAGATTTACGACAAAAGCAAAATAAACAACACCAAATTAGCCTAAATAAAAGCTATGAAATCCAACAAAATCCAGCCTTGAAATCAAAATCCACCCGGTTAAACGAATTCAAAATTAAACGCTTATGACAAAAACATATGTCACCAGAAACAATCTAAAACACTCAATTAAACACTACAAAATTAAACAAACACTTATGGATTTATGACAAAAAAAAAGTCCCAAAACAATCGAAATAAAGGTTACGATCCAACAACGTTGAAATCAAAATGCATTCGTTTAAACGAATTCAAAATTAAGCAAACGTTGTCACCAAAACAATCTAAAACACTCAAACACTTTAAAAAAATGTGACACCGTTAACGTTTAAAAACACTCGGCTGAGATCAATGGAAAAAAAAAACAAAAAAAAAAAACATGACTTCCACAAACAACAAATACGTTTTTCTCATCTCAAAGAGTGTTGCCAATTTCTAAAAAAGAATTCCTACAAATAGGTGTTTAAGCGTTGTGCAAACAAAATTTTACACATCCTCAAAATTTTGCCCAAAATCTATCAAATTTTTCAGTTGAATTAAGGTGACCATATTTTTGAACGTAAAATTGAGGACATGTCACCAAATTTGAAACACGACTCGGGACATTTTCTAATTAATGAAATAATTAACAGTAATCTAATTAAAAAGCAATGTCATAATTAAAAATTGTCCCCAATTGCTTTTTTACATTGTGGGGACAAATCGCAAAAAACCCACAGAAATTGGGGACTGTCCCCGAAGAACTTCCGCAAAAGGAATATTTTCGCAGTATATGACGTCATCTAATTGATCTACGCCAGGGATTAAGTTCCGTTATTTTTTTTTCAAAGATTCAAGGAATGATTTCACACGAGCCGTTTCGCGACGGAGTTAACAATATAATTCATTGATGTCCCCACATCTCGTCGATCTCGTTAATCGATCTTTGCTTCGATTATGTTTTCTTTTTCAAGGCGTAATATTTAGAGTTGAAATTATCGGCAACTTTGAAAAAGGTTCATATTTTAGAGATCTTTCGAACTGTACAAAAAGTTTTTCCTTTTAATTAGAGATAAAAATGTTGTTTTTATCAAAATTTCAACATGGCTGCCAGATGCACCGGGAGCAATGAGCCGATCCCGGCACCGTTATATTCAGGACTTTTATTATTTAGATTCAACTTTAGCTTACAATTTGATGACCAGCCCCCCCCCCCCCCGAAATTAAATCCTGGATACGCTACTGCATAGATGTGGAGTCGTTAGACTGACTGACACAGTTAACACAGACACGAAGTCTACCTTACTGGTCGGCAATTTTTTGACAAAAACAAAACAATCTAAATAAAAGTTACGATCCAACAACGTTGAAATCAAAATCCATCCGGTTAAACGAATTCAAAATTAAACAAATGCTAATGACAACGTCCCACAACAATCGAAATAAAAGTTATGATCTAACAACGTTGAAATCAAAATCCATCCGGTTAAACGAATTCAAAATAAACGGTTACAACAAAAACAAATGAACAATCTAAAACACCCTAACACTTTTAAAATACGATTTCACAAAATGTCAGGCCGTTAACATTTACTATACATTAACATATTACTTTATTTAATTTTAAAAGTATAGGAAAATATACAGTAACTTGCTCAGAAAGCCATTTGAACAACCTTCATTATATTTTGACATGGAACTTTTTATGATAAATTTTAAATATTTATGGTAGCACTTAAGGGGGAAAAAAACCTATTTAGTTGCATTATACGTTCTCCTGATTAACAAGAATTAACATCGACAAAAAGGATTTATTCACTGCGGCTAATTCAAATAAATCTGGAGTATCCAAATATGGCATTTCGCCATTCTTTTTCTTTTGTCCTTCAAACGCGATCATCAACAATGTCAAGCCAAACAAAATATCGCCACTAAAACATATCTGGATACCACTTGCAGCGGATGTTGAGGTCTGTGACACTCTCTCTCGACCTTTATTTGACTCGGTTAATTCTACATTTTCTTTTTTGCTCTTGCTCTCGCCATCATCCTATAGATAACTGCAATCTGCATGTATGGAACAAAACAAATAATAAAAAAGAACAGAAGGGGAAAAACTTCCTGGTTATCGTGCAGAGTTTTGCTACACCAGAAACAGTGCGCGGCACGTTTTTTGGATATCCGCCAAAGAATACGTCATTTAGTTCTCAAATACTTTCTCTCCAATGCAAATAGCAACTCGCGGCAAAGCACGTGCAGTATTTATTGAATTAGCTGCCAAAATCCCCAGCGTATGCTTCGAAAAAAATATTAATATTTCTAGATGCGTGCTCACGATTTGGAGGCACTATTTCTGACTCAGATTATGAAAAACAAGGGTCGTTTGAATGAATGACTTGTGCAAGTTTCAAATTTAGAAGTTGCCGTCTTTAAGAGCTAGCCGTCTTCAAGATAGCACATTTTTGATATGACTTAAGGAACAGAAAACATTGTTCTTTTAAGTGCTCGGGAAAAAAAAAATAGACATGAATCTTATTCTAAAAAGTATGTTCAAAGCTTCCGTTTCTCCTTAAAATCGTTATGCTCAATGATATAGAGAGTCCTTTTTGTTGGGAGGCTCGGGCGCTTGCCCGGAATGCCTTGCTGACCACCTTGAGAACGACAAAACTGGAGTTGCGCGGGCTAATTTATAACTACGTTCTTTTAGATTTGAATTCTGGTTTTCATAAATTGCTTCGATCGATTCCAACACATAGGTGGGCACATTCTTATCAATACTGAGATTTATTTTATTATTATTATTATTTTTTTTTTTTACGATCTCTGTTTTTATCTGTATTAATGTATTTTAAGAGTTGTTTTCTGTAATTTATATTTTCCACTTTACTGTTATGGGCCAGTAGCGTATATAGGTTTCCATCTAGGGGGGAGGGCCGATCAGGTATTTTAAACCTTATTGTTAATGTAATTTTTTTAAATAGACGTTTTTACAATAATTGCTTGCATTTTCGGAGGCCCGGGCCCACTTGCGTCCTCTCTTAAATACGCCCCTGTATGGGCCCATTGGGTTTGGTTTAGGCATCGACAGTTTAATTTTTACTCTGCAAAATAAATACGAAAAAGAGAAAAAAAAAGGTAATGAAAAATAAAATGAATAAATCAACTTGCTTAATCATTAGTAATCTACTGCCTTGTCCAATTTTTTTATAATCGGTTTAATCTGGTTTAGAAAATGAGAGAGCGCGGGAGAACAGAGCTACTGGTCTCTTATAAAGGTTGCCCCCTTACAAAACTTGTCATTTTTCAGCACAAAATTTACTTACGCTTAAAATTCTGGTAAACACTTGCATTCTAGAAATAATTTTGAACAAAACTACATACAATCATCAAATAGACTCTGATTGGAAAATATATATGTTTATTAAAAAGAATTTTCTATTATTTTATTTTTAGATTGACAATTGTTAATTTTATTTTAACCTGACTATTCTCCTGTCATTTTTAAAAACATATTTCTAACAATACTAATGCACATACTTTTTCAGAAATTTTTTCTGTTTTACCTCCCCAAGCCAAATTTCACACTAGAAGTGGGTACACACACTACACCTCTAAAATGGAAAGTTTGAGCGGAAATTTACATGTGGTTTTCGTTTGCTCCTCTCGATACTAGACCCGTGTCCACTGACGGATTAAAGGGGGCAGGCGGACGGGACGATAGCCCTTCTCGAGAAAAGAGAAATGACATGGAAAATATAAGAGATCCTAATTTACTTCCATGAAACAGACATAAATTTCAATCAATCTCTCCCACCCATAAAACTGCATTTATCCGACTCTGCGCGTGTCGTGGGGGCCCTTAACAAATTAAATATGGAAATCGTGCAAGAATTATTGTATGCTTACAGTGAGTGGTTTTTTTTTTTTTTTTTTCGTATTAACTATGCAAATATTGTCCACGATCCAAGCCGGCATAAGGCGTGTATGAGTGTGCTGTCGCACCCATACAATGTAGAAAGGGCGCCGCAATTTGAAAACCTGTAAAACTTAATGTTGTAAAATCTCACAATTTTATGTAATTTTGAGGGCAAATTAGCCATTTGAATATGTGGATAACTTTTGTTCAACCAATAAAATGTTTTCTCCCTACACACAAACTCAGTACAGTACGCCTATCGATACACAGGGTGGTTATAATTAAAGTTCTCCTATAAACAACATTCTACAAGCTGAAAGGGGTGAGCCGATGGCCACCCAATTTGGCATGCGAACTCTGCACGAGTTGCGCTCAAGGGAGTTTTGTAAAAGGATTAATTCCAAAAATGTTTACCAGATGGTGCTTTGCATGATGAAATTCGCTTTAAAATGACCCAAATAAGGTTTAAAAGGCTAAAAAAAACTATTGAATAAATGTTGAAATTGTCTTTACAATCGAATAAGCCATTTTCGTTGTTACATTTTCTGTTTTTCATATCAAGTGCTCTGCACTTTCTAAACTGTATACAGGTCATGTGACTGTGACCTATAATATACATACCCAAATCGCACTCAATCGAATTGCAGCAAACTTTAAAGAATTTCTGTGCATACCCTAGTAGCACAATCAGTCCAAAACACGTTTAAAATACGTTTTTTAACGTCGAAAAACGTTTTTCCAACGTAATTTCAACGTTTTTTGAACTAGTTGTGCTACTAGGGTATAAGCCATAATGTTAATAGCTCTATAAAAAATTATTAGTCCCATGCACACCAAAATCAATACCAGTCGTGTGAGGGTGGTCTATAATGTATATACTAAATTTGAGCTCAATCGGATGCACCGTTTAGACGCTAGCGCACTTTCAAGAATTTCCATCCGTAGGCCGTAATATAAAATAATTCTTTTTTGCAAGTCCTGTGAGAAAACAATAAGTCCTATCCATACACACCGAAATCAATACCGGTTGTGCGACGGCGGTTTAACCAAATTTGAGCTCAATCGAATGTATCGTTTAGAAGCTATGTGTTCATTCACATTCACACACACACACACACACAAACACATACATATAGGCATCTCGTAAAAATGGCATAAATGAATTCAGAAGACCTTTAAAACGTGTAAATACATCAAAATCTAAAAGTCTAATTTTTTCATCATTACAATACTTTCCTTACATGATACATGTTCGAAAAGTAAGAAAAAACATTGCAACATTTGATTTCGTTCTGTATAACATTTTTATGTTATCATATAAAATAAAATAAAAAAAACGAACTTAATGTAGAAGCGTACCTCAGAATGCCATTCCAACATAGTACCCGAAATTGTAGCTTTGATTACTAGAAAACAACTGCGCTTATTTCATTAAGTAAAAATTATTTACAAGAAACACTTTAATAACATCTATTTTGACCGAGAAATGTTTGTACCAGTTTAATGTATTACGATTTGTAATTTTTAAAATTCTTTTTCCCACTGTACTTTTATTAATTTAATGCTTTTTATTCTAAATAAAAATTTTCATCTTTCTAAATGGGCACGACGATGTATTAAGGAAAAAACCAGCCGTACATATTTACTAATATTCTTTGAAACGTAGTGACTAGGGAATGCAATTCCGCACTGTTTTTCGTCCTGCGGGATTTCGGGATTGAGATTTCATTTAGTTAGGACTTCATTTCAACGGAAAAAAGTAGAAAAAGTAAGATTTTAAGCACTATGAAGTTTAACTTTAATAATAATAATTAATCTTATGAGATAATTAATACAATAACTTAGAAATATGAAAATTATAATCACGATATTCAGAATAATATACCAATTTATGTCTTATATTAGTTGCTAAAAATGAGGGATATATAATTCGTAGATATGTTAACATACGTTATTTTCTTAGTTGCTGAAAAGTACGTACAAAATCGAACAAATTCAATGAATCATTTCCTAGTCTAGATTTAATTTTAGTAAAATAATTAAAAGTGTGAATTATTTAAAAAAATTAAACTAAAATAAAAACTTTTTATAATTAATTCGTGACTTTTGGCTAAGAGATAAATACTATGAAATATTTCAGTTCATTTGGAGATTGGGAACTTTACGAAAAATTTATATTACAATGTTTAGATTTAGATGTTCGATCCAGACTCCCGTTGGAAGATAATTTAAAAAATAAAACTTTAAATTAAAATTTGCAATTATTGATTTCTTTATTGTTAATGAGATACATAAATATGCAAAATTTTTCGGCCTATTGATTGGGAAAGTAGCGTGAAACTGTAATAAAAAATAATTTATTTCTCAGTGTCAATCCCGCGGGACTAGTCCAGCAAACATTTATGCGGGATTCGGCAGGATCCCGTTCCCGCGGGATCGGGATTGCATTCCCTAATAGTGACAACGAGATTATTGAACCAGAAATTAAACATCAAGAACCAACAACATAAATCCTCAAAACTAATGCCGCTCAGAGAGTTCTTGGGGCTATATAATTTTAAGAACTCTTCCTCTAAATTATTATTGAGCTTTTTTAAAGACGCGACACGTACCATTTCCTGTTGGTTTTTTCAACGAGCACTTTGTTTATTCCTAAACTTAGTTTTTCTGAAAGCTGTTTAATTTTGCTTGTTTGTTTGTGTAACATGTATTTCGGATTTGTGTGCTCGGCCAGAAATCGGCTTATAAATCCACGTCAGAAGGACAACACAAGGGGGGGGGGCTTTTCTAAAGGGTCCTAACTCGTATTTACGCTAGTTTCGGAGAAAATCACGGAAAACTCCGAACGATTAGGTCGACAGCCGCGCTATGGGAGCCGAATCTGTGACCTTCACACTTCGGCCTCTACCAGTGACATAACCACTGTGTTTATTTTTTAAACTGCTCAAAAGACATGAGATGTAAGTAAGATTCCAACTACTGATTTCACACGTCATATTTGTTTGTTTGCCAGGAGAGGACAGCTCACGTCACTGAATATGTCGTTTAGAGCTACGTTGCTTCCGGAGTTTCCACCCAGAATTTGAATCCTCATCAGAGCATGGGAGACTTCTGAATATTGGCACCCTCGGAAACTGCTCGCTATCACCATTGGCGGCTCGTGGGATACAGCAAGTACAGCCGGGCTGCACTTGAAATTATCAGCACATACTTTAAAATAATTTATTCTACTAATTTTCCTAAATTCAGATTAGAATTGTGGGATTCCTACGGTAAATTAAAAAATCTCCGAAAAAAACCAAACAGAAAAAAACGTATTGTGGCCGGATCGCTCATTCAGAAAAAAAGCACTTTAATCTTTCCGCAATTCAATTGAGAAAATCTTTGGTTCAGATCAGAGCGCTGAAAAGAAAATTGGCAGCACCGTTGCCATGACAACGACGACGTAAGCAGCCTCTCCGGCATAGGGAGTATGCAGCTGATACAGCCGATGAAAGATTTTTTAACGGCGGCTGAACTTGAGAACTTGACTAACTGATTGGCTCGGACGAGAAGTGAGGGAGGGGGTAAGGAGAACATATGTTTGGGAAAATCTCGACTACGACTTTATATTGCTGAACTTATCAAGAAGGTAAGACTGAATAGACGCTTATGAATGGACAATTACCCATCAAAGCAGTATTGTTTTTAAGTAAGCAAGAACTGCCATTTAGAGGACATGGCGAGCGAGAAAATTCTTTAAACATGGGAAATTTTAAAGAGCGTTTAAAATTATATATATCTGAATTAAAACAACGCCTTTTTATGGGGACATCACTGACCGATTCACATGTTTAAAAGAAAGGAGGATTGAGTTGACTTATAAAAAATAAATAAGCTTTCCTTTTTTTTCTTTTCTTCTCAAGTTATCGTTACAAAAGAAAATTCTAAGGAAACTTCGAATCAGACACGGATTAATGCAATTTTGAGGATAAGAGCGGCTGGTTGAAATTTATGTCCATTTTATGGAAGTAAAATAGGATCTCTTACATTTTTTTATGTAATTTCTATTTTCTTTTTTCCCCCCTCGGTGAGGGCTTAATCCGCCAGCTTTCGAATTCAGTAACAAAGATTTTCCAATCCTGTCTGGAGGAATGGAGGGGGGGGGGGTGGCTCATATGCTTCCGGCTGCACTAACAGTTTTGACCACGGGCCGCCACTGGCTATCACCGAGAGGACTTTCGGAACCACGGATTTAACGTGCAAGTACACCGCATGCACACGGTGTCTTTAATGGTACGTCGCCGCAACCTCTTGGTTACGAGTCTAACACCCAGGGGCGCCCCTAGCAAATGTAAAAAAGACACCCGCTTTTACGATGAAGTATTTCTCAGTTTCTGAGGTCGAAATGGCCCCCCTTCGAAGATGGCGCCCCGATGCGGTGATTACCTTGCTTACCGTGTCAGGCCGCCCCTACCCACTGGACTACCACGGCCCTTCATACGTCATATTTCAAAATTTAGCAATGCAATCCAGGATCCACCGGCATTATTTTTAAGCTCCGTTCTAACCCATTTCTCAGAATAAGAGGATTAGTTGCAATGCGCATGCCCTATAAAATCGGGAATGAGATCTAAATTGACTTAATTTCTACAGATTTTATTTATTTTTTATTTTTCTCCTTCTCAGAATCAGAGACCTTTATTACCTATTTTCTCTAGTCTAGGGGCTTACCGCAATGATTGCGGGCTGTAAATCTAGGAGCTGCAGTATACGATGATGGAATGGGGGAAGTTAACTGTGGGAACCTCTGTCGTGACGCGCTTGGCTGGGACTCCCTCATTTTACCCTCCCCATTACGGGCGCTTCATCGGGACGTAAATTTATATCTCATTTGACCTTGTTGGCGGATTCATAGAAGGAGGGGGAGCAGTGGCGCACTCAGATTTTAGTTTTTTTTTTGGGGGGGGGGGGCTAAAAATGCTGCTGAATTTTGTTATAGGGACATCGATTACAGTTACAACTCTGTTATAACGTCGAAATATTCGGTAGAACTTGACTTGTGTTCGTTGAACACTAGCCCACTATCAATGTGATACGTTATAGAGTCATATATAATTATCAGATCTTTTCAGTGATGTTGTAGCCGAGTTTATCCGTGTTTCATACACTAACCCGCAGCCCAGATGCCGGTCTTAAGTTTAGAATAAGAATAAATTATTGATAAAATACGTATAAATATAATTTAGTGCGCTGAAGGATTAAAAAAAATTTCAAGCAGACGGCAATAATGATAGCGAAATGTTTTTATCGGAGCTGCGTCATTTCTTTCCTTTATTTATTATTTATTAATTTTTAATCTTGAACTCAGGTTTAACCTGTTCCGTCTCAGATTGAAATAATGCCCACTTACCCTTCTGTGACAAGTGTCGCTTCCAAAAGGGTTTTTTGAATGCCTCGCTGGGATCCGGAGTGGTGCTTACGCAATCTCTGGGTTCCAGGTGATCACAGAAAAAACTTTCAAATTTCCCTTATTTTCGTTTTTTTTTTCTTCCTGTGACAGTGAGCACATATTTTAAATTAAAATTAGCGAACTTTGAAATTGTGAAAAAAGATTTTAAAAATCTAATATATTTTTTTTAAAATTAAAGAAAAAAAGAACTTTCTATACAGTATTGTAAAACATGCGAAGTAAGATGCTTCTAGCCTTTTTAAATATTCCTTCTAAAAACAATTTTTAATTATTACTACTGATAAAAGAACTCTTATTATACCATTGCTAGTCACTTCATTAATAAGTGGAATTCATTGCAATTGCAAAATACTCCATATCTTTGGACGTACCACATACGACTTTTACAATGACACTGGTAAAGATATTTACGGGTTGCTGTTTTTCTCCCGCTTTTCGAGTTCGGTCTTTAGAACGGGGGCTGTTTCCAGATTTGGCTAATAGTAGCCAATTTGGCTATTTTTGATCACACTTGGCTAGAAAATTTATAAAGAAAATAGCCAACCTCTATTTGGCTAATTCTTGGCAATTTTTATTGTGGTTGCTAGAAACTGGCCAATATTAACTAATTTGGTCTTTTCTTTTTAGAACATTTGACTGGGTAAGTTTTTTGTTTAACGAAATGTCTTGAAGAAATTGTCTTTTTTAGCCTTAGCAATTCCTTAGGAAGGAAAATTCAGTTACCTCAACCAATTCTAGCACTGAGACTGAGCGAGGGACGTGGGGTCAGAGCTTAGGAAAGGATGGAGATAGATTTGCTTTGGTGATAATATTGTAGCGGGATGCAAGGAAGAGATGAACGCAAATAGACTGGGAACCATACGCGTTCGAATTCTTTGTTTTTAAAGAATAGGGAGTAGCTTACCGAACTATACACAATCATTCGAACGGCACTGCATTACTTAGCCAGTAGCCTAACCAGGATTTTATTTCGTGGAAGGATGACTATAAAATTTTAAGCTAAGTAAGAATATCCAAGAACAATAAGTTAATTTAGTTCACCAAAAAAAAAAAAAAAAAAAAAAAAGAGAAGGGTCAAATTTTCGGGGAGGAGCCAGTGGTTGTACCCAGGATTAGAGCTGAAGCAAATTGTATGTATTCGGTACTAAGATGCGGATAATCACTCAGACTCGAAGTAACGAATTGCTACTTTTCGGTTGATATCGTTACTCGATCCGAATCTGTTTCGGATCGAGCAGCTTCGAACTTCGAATACAGACTGCCAGGCGAGGCGAACTAGGGGGGAAACGGGTTCCAGTAATCAAGTACTAATATCTTCTGTTATTTGTTACTGGATATCGGATCGCGGTTTCAAGAGGGAAAATGACTTTCGAGTGTGCATTTCGGATCGACCAGGTTCGAACTTCGAATACAAGAATGCCGGAGGGAGAAAATGAGTTTCGGTATTTGAGTAGTAGTATGTTCCGGTTGCATTTCGTTTGTGCCGAGCCGAATGGTATCGTTTTGATGAGGTTTGGAAGAATCTATGTTTCGTTACAGTTATGGAGATGGATATAGTATCTGCTGCTCTATTGATATGGGTCGTACAATGGGGGGATAGGATCCGGTGTATAGTATGTTCTTATGCGCAGTCGAACTTTTTTTTGCAGGGAGGGGGTGTTCTTATAATTGTAGAGGAGCAATATCTATAATAGAAGCATGTTAGTAAGGGGTGCTAATTTCGGGCTTTCTAACATTTTAGTATTAAATAGTGGTGGAATCAGAATTCTTTCTTTCAGGGTGGTTCCGAAGCAGGATTTGCGAACTTTTTCTTTTCTTTCTTTTTTTTTTTTTAAGCTAGAATCGAAATATGAGTAATAAATAACAAATTATTTAAATACACCTTTTAAAAAATTATATTTTTATAAAGTAAACGAATTCACACATTTTTATTATTTAAAATATTATTTGGAACTAAAAAAATTTTTTTGGCATGGAAACTTAAACACATTTTTTAAGTAATTGTTTAAAAAATATATAAAAAATTGGGAGGGACACGGGATTTCTATGCCCCTCCTGCGTAAGCCACTGGTATTAAAATAATTTAATAAAGTTCCGTATGTTTCTAAAATGTCGGCGTTTAGGGGGGCATCTGCCCTATTTTATGGTACATTTTATTCCATGAACTCTTTGGAATACGCAAAGTCCGGTGCAACCATTCTTTCTGTATGAAAGGAGTCATAATTTTTGTTTAAAGAATGCTCTCATATATGCACCCACAGAAGGGGCTAACCCCTTTCATCCCAAAAGTGCAGAAATAGAACTGTAAATATCTTAAAAATAGATAAATTCTCACTGAATTAAACAATTTTAATTTAAAATATGGTAATTTTTATTTTACTTCGAAAAATGGTCCGCAAAAGAAGTTTTTGATATGAAATAAGAACTCACAAATAATAAAGATATTATGCTTGTAGAGACGCAAAGTAGTTGATATCATACTGAGATCCCCTGCCCTGTGAATTTTATGTATGTGGCCCAATCCCTGGATCTCAGTATTCGAGAACCCGCTCTCAGAAAAAACATGAGTCACAAGCTTTCCTTTACACTTTTTATGATAAGAATGAACAGGTTAAACCAGCGTTCAGAATTAAAAAGGGGGGGGGTTGAGAAAAAAAAATGGCATATGTCTTTGGAAGATTTCTATGTGCACTCTTAGTAATTCGGATAATTTAGCATTGTATAAAACCATAAATGTGTATAAAAACAATCTGTAAATCAGAAAAAATAAGCTCTAAATACAACTTTGTACAACTTCGCTAAAAATAAATCTTTTTGGTTAGGTTTTGTTATGGGTTTATGTATATGGGCGGCATATAGCCATAACAACACTGTCCCGGATGTGTTGTTATGGGGCACATATAACACCTTATTACCGATTCTATTAGTAGTAACGAAAGTAACGAGTAACGAATACTTAGTAACGAATAGTGAACATCTAAGTAACAAATACATACGGATACTCATTTTGTCGTTACTTTTACAGCACTACCCAGGATGTCTTTTCAGGGGAGGGGTCCAAACTTTTCTCATCTATATATCAATTACAATAAAATAAAGGAAAAAATGCCTTTATCCGTGTCTGTCTCCAGGAGTCGATCCAGGAGGGTCCCATTTTTGTGAATTTCAACACTTATTTTTTGTAAATTTTCATACCAATTTTTAATGGAAGTCAGGGCTTTTTTGTTTGTTAAAATAATTGATTAAATACATTAAAATGTAAGGTAAAATGCAAATGAAGGCCGTTTTAATCCATTATATTTTTGTGAAAGGGCTGTTTCAATCCATTATATTTTTGTGAAGGGATCGTTTTAATCTATTGCATCAATTTGTGATTGGTTGCAAAACAGACCCAATTTTTGTCTGTATCGTCTCCTGTTCTCTCTAGTTTCGGGTGCGCCAGGGCCCGATTGTGACAAACCGGGGCCTGGGCTAGAAGTCTGAATGGGGGCCCCCTACATATTGTTACTGTGTCTGACAACTACTTTACGTATTTTTTCTGTGTTCGCATATGAATCTTTGTCATGATCAAATGTATCCAACATGAAGTACACTAATATTAGATTAATGAGAATGCTTATAAACATTATAAACATATGAAACATCAACATTATGAAATAAGCTTTATTAAAAATGAAGACTTAAAAAATACAACTAAAAGCCTGACTTTGTCATTATATTAATAATCATAATTGGCAAATTTCTATTTATGGGTGCCCCATTCTCGCTGGGTAACCACTTAGAAAACTTCAGTGTATCCTGCAACTTACAGCATAATCACGTAAAATCTAGCAGCCATCCTAGTTACCATTTCTTTTTGCAGAAATCGTTCATCTGCTGTGATATTTTTTCGATGGAGGGGAAGGGAATTAAGATAAAAAAAAGATTATTGTAATTTGTAAATTCATAAGTGTAAAAAATTAAGTATTTACTGCATTGTAAAAAAAACCCTTTAACTAAATTTACATACTGTAATAATTTAGGGGCCCCTCGAAATCGGGGGGCCTGGGGCATATGCCCCTCTTGCTCCTGCGATAATCAGGGCCTGGGTGGGAGCTGACCCCCCGAATCCCCCTTGGCTATGCCACAGGGAGGGGCTGCAGATCTCCACCTTCAAAATAAAATCCTGTCTATGTTACTAATATAAACAGAATTCCTCAGTCCATTCGTATTTAATGTACAGTATGAGGGATTGTTCATTAAATTAGGTTGTTCATTAGGATTGTTCATTACATAGGTACCTATTTTTTTCATTTGCCCTATAACCGATTTTTTTTTTCTTTGATGGCTGAACATGTACGGAATTCGAGAGCAGAAAATATAACTTTCGATTTGATTTTTTTAAATAAATGTTTTAAAAGATTTTGAGAGAATGTCCCCCCTCCCCCGCCCTTATGTAAGAAAACATGCCCATACTGTACAACTACATTCATACTGTTCTACAAAGTTTAATTGAAAATCCAAAAGATGGCGCTGCAATCGACGGATTGGCTATTTTTGACTAATTTTCAGAAGCCATTTGGCTATTTTCTTAAATTTTGATCTGGCAACCCTGGCTGTTTTGGTGATATTTTCTTATCAGTCTAGCGCGGGAATCCTTCTTGAAAGGGGAGTAAAATTGTTGGCGATCTGTGGGAAGTATTCTCATCGCTTAATATAAGGGTTAGCGATTTATCGCCAAATATTGGCGATATCGTTTAGCTGACTATAGTCTTAGGAACTTATTTTTGGCCCCAAATCTGACGATATTTCTAGAAAAACTAAGATTAGCGACATTTGGCACAATTTTATGAATGGGGCCTATAATATTTGCTTCCCTGCATAGGTAGTAAGCAATAGGGATTCAAAGTAATCAAGGTTCACGATTGATTGTGGACTTTTCTAAAAATGGAATCTTATGAAATTGCTATGCTCGCAGTGAATACATTCATCACCTGTAAGCCTAAGTGCTCTGCTTTTTGAATTATGGTATTATAAGTGCAAATGACACTTTCTCGCTTGTTCTAAGAAGCTTAAAGCTGTTTTTGAACTCTACATTGTTGTACGCTGAGGAGTTCTGCTGGAGAATTTCTGCTGAGATTTTAGAGTGTGGATCTTATTGTAAGCGGAATACAGCATTTGAGAAAAACTAATGTTCAGCTGACTGTTGAAAAGTGAGTTATTGCTGTTAATTTCCGTGAATTGTGTATTGAAGATTGTTCATCAAATTTCTAGAGCCAATAAAATTTGCGTTTTGTTCTGACAAGTGGACTGAGTACTAGAACTTTTCATATGCATTAGACTTTTAAGCAACGAACCCGAAAACTAAGCAGTGTTTTCTGGAACATTGTGCATTTTCTGTGTTTCGTGCATTTAAAGACCTTATTACACGAACAAAATTTGGAGAAATTTAGATGCTGCAACCAGTTGCCGAAACTCGTTTCGGCATAACACTGAGCATGCGGGATTGCGATAATGAACTAACTCGGCTGTGCTCACAAGCGCCAGAGATTCGCTGAATGGGCGATTGCTAGAGCATGCAATTAGGTAGCATATCGCTTCAGCAATCTTTTTAAATATTTGGTTTCTCGAGGTTTCCATAAATGTGGAATTCTACTAATGCTTTCATTTAGATCTATTTCCATATCACTAGGCCATTTGAGAGAAAGTTTTTCCAGACTCATCAGTACGATCGGCATCACTGAGTCTTCCGCCATTTTATGGTGTAGAAAAAGGAGGCACTACGATTGGCCAGTGGCGTAGCTAGGGGGGGGGGCAAGGAGGGACATCTGTCCCCGGGCGCAGCACCAAAGGGGCGCCAAATCGATGTTACGAAATTTGAGAAGAAAAGAAAAGAATTTATTCGTATTTTTATTTGTTGACAGAAAAAGAAAATAAAATAGAACAATCACAAATGAATTTTTTAATAAAGTTGTAATCAAAAATTTCACAATGACTTGTACAGCAAATGTTTGTAGCTATTTCAGAAGATTTTCTTTGGAAATCGAGTTGAGCTTCCCCATTCCTTTTTTCTTCTCTCTTGCGGGCTTCTGTGTTTTTGTGGGATTCAAAATTTCTGTCGTGTAACTGTGTTTTTTTATATTTGGCCATTTTTGTCTCTGACTAAATTCCTAGGATGTTCCAGAATTCTTGTTTACAGTATTTTATCAAGGTCAAAACATTACTCAAGTTTTCCCAGTTAACTTTTAGAATGGTCTTGGAGGATTTAGTTTTGGATATTTATGGTGTTACAAATCAAATTTTTAGCAATGGTAAAAAAAAAAAAAGCCTATATCTGGTTCATCGGTAATAAATAATGGCATTCTCAAACCCAAAATAGCTCTCTTAAATTCAGATAAAGTTTTCCTCAGTTTTTGAGTTCAAAATGGCGCCCCTTGCATATCTTGCTTACTGTGTCGGGGCGCCCCTGTGTACGATCGGCCCGTTTGGTAATTAATAACGCAATATTTCAATACAGCTCTTATTGGTATAATAAAATGTAGTATTATTTCTAATAAGAAAAGAACGTATAAAAAATACAGCGATCACTTTACTTGTGTAAACTAATTCTTTTTAAAATCTTGTATTTTAGATAAATTTAAACTTGATTTTAACATTCATTAATAAAAATTTATTCTTTATACAATCATTATCAAAAATCAAAGCTGGAATCATTAAAGCTGTAGCCCACAATTCAGTCTTCAAATTGAACATGAGGCAAAATATTTTTCAAAATCTCGTGTATGTTTATCTAGAAAGTGGAATAAACCAGTCGTAAATTTTTTGACTCTTCACCTACCTTGTTGCCGGAAGACTACCGACCAGAGGCTTCTGTATTCGTTATGTCTACGCGTAGACCACCTACTATGTACTACCATCCGGTACTTGAGTCATAAATTAACGTTCTGGATACAGTGGCGGCTCGTCCATTTGAGCACACGAGCACGTCAACCCCAAAAGTTAAAATATATAAAATAAACACATTGACAAATTAATTTTTTTAAATATTAAGTATACTTCTAGATTTTTGTGAATTAAAAAGAGTTTTACTCTCTCCTCCCTCCCCCCCACTATTATTAAAATACGCTTATTATTTCTAACGCACTTACTACAACAAAGCCCTTAATCGATCGCTCGTGCGAACGGAAAAATTCCCTTCTGATCCGCTCTCCGAAAACAGAAGCGGAGAGAATTGAGCAAGAAGTACGTCTCTACTGATATCATTCCGTTCGCACATTTTCGGTGTACACAAGGGACTTTTTTTTTTTTTTTTCTGTTATCTCTTCCGGATTTTCCCTCGGTTTGTTACGTTCGGTTAGTTAATCCATTTTTATTTCATATTCTTATTATTTTCTTCATTTCTATCCTTTTTCACTATAATATTTTTTACAGACTAGTGTAAATAATTAAGATGGGAGCAAAAGGAGTGTTTCGGAACAAAAGCAAGGACAATTTTCAATATTATCCTTTGAAGAAAAATTGAAATAAAATGAATCAAGACAGCACCTTTGCTCTTATTTTGGTGACGAAATGTAAGACCAAAGATGACTTGTTTTCTTTCAGTTGCGTGCATTGTTTTCCTTTAACTGCTGGAAACGCAAATATATTTTAATTTGTAAGGTGCGTCGTATCTGCATGTTTAATTTTCGACATTTGTTTTGTGAACCTCCATTTAAATAACCCAGGAGACGCCACTGTCTGGATGCTCCCTCGTAATTCGAAGACATTTGAGGAGAACTGAATGTCCACATGAGAGTTTTTTTTTTCTCATATGCTTCTACTTGGTCTTTAAGATTGGCTTTCATTCTTTATATAGTAATACTCTGCTGTACTTATCGTTTTAAAAAGTTGCATATTTGTACTGTATAAACTGCTTTAAAGTCTGCGTTTCTGGTTCCCCTCGCCAAGAGAACCTTCCAGTTAAGGTAAGAAATATTGTACTTTTACAGTTTTTTATATTGCTGAATGCTAATTATGATTTTTACTTTCCGAACATGTACCATGTAAGGAAAGTATTGTAATCATGAAAAAATTCGACTTCGAGATTTTGGTGTTTTTACATGTTTTGAGGGCTTCTGAATCCATTTATGCTATTTTTACGAGATGTGTGTATGTGTGTGTGTGTGTATGTGTGTGTGTGTGTGTATGTGTGTTTGTGTGTATGTGAGTGAACACGATAGCTCCTGAATTCGATTGAGCTCAAATTGGATATATATGTCATAAACCACCGTCGCAAGACCGGTATTGATTTTGGTGTGTATAGGACTTATAGTTTTTCTACAGGGCTACGACAAAGATTTCTTTTACATTATGGCCTATGGGGGGAATTTCTTGAAAGTGCGCTAGCGTTTAAACGATACATTCGATTAAGCTCAAATTGGGTATATATGTTATAAACCACCGTTGCAAGACCGGTATTGATTTTGGTGTGTATAGGACTTATAGTTTTTCTACAGGGCTACGACAAAGATTTCTTTCACATTATGGCCTATGGGGGGAATTTCTTGAAAGTGCGCTAGCGTTTAAACGGTAGATTCGATTGAGCTCAAATTGGGTATATATATTATAAACCACCGTTGCAAGACCGGTATTGATTTTGGTGTGTATAGGACTTATAGTTTTTCTACAGGGCTACGACAAAGATTTCTTTTACATTATGGCCTATGGGGGGAATTTCTTGAAAGTGCGCTAGCGTTTAAACGATACATTCGATTAAGCTCAAATTGGGTATACATGTTATAAACCACCGTTGCAAGACCGGTATTGATTTTGGTGTGTATAGGACTTATAGTTTTTCTACAGGGCTACGACAAAGATTTCTTTCACATTATGGCCTATGGGGGGAATTTCTTGAAAGTGCGCTAGCGTTTAAACGATACATTCGATTGAGCTAAAATTCGGTATACATGTTATAAACCACCATCCTAAGACCGGTATTGATTTTGGTGTGTATAGGACTTATAGTTCTCCTAAAAGGCTACGACAAAACTTTCTTTTATGTTATGGCATAATGGCATATGGGGAGAAATTCTTGAAAGTGCGCAAGCGTTTAAACGGTGCATTCGATTGAGTTTCAATTTGGTATATATGTTTGAATTATTCATCGATTAAAATTTATTTAAGTGCTTGGTAATGATCTTAATCGTAAGTGTTCGGAAAGTCGAGTGGAGTCACTCCAGATTTTTTGAAATAAAAATGCGTGCTTAAAATTTTTTCGTGCTTCTTTTAATTATATGTTTACAAGTAATAATACAAGTTTTGAGTATCTTTAAAAAAAAAAATTGGTTTATATCAGAAACTGAGCCGACCGGATTTTATGGTGGGGAAAGCACCGTACTACGGTTTCGGGTTCAACTCCCGGCGGTCGGGGTTTGATCCACGACTGGGCACGGTTGTCATTTGTCCGTCCCTTCATAGGGGGCAACGTTGGTCCACCTACTAGGTGCCTCCATAATAAAGTGGCCAACAATTCCGGGTCCGGCCCGCTGTGGCCAAAGCCTTCCAAGGCAGCGGCCGGCCATTGAAAAAAAAAAAAAAAATCAGAAACTGGAAAATTCAAAATGTCTTATATTTCAAATGCCAGCAATTTTTTTTTTTTTAAATGCCCGAAAAAAAATCATTTTGATGCGTTTGGTAATCGGGTCAGTAAAATATTCGAAGTGTAGAAAATGAATGCCATCATACATACATTCATTATTAGCTGGTGTGCAATCTATCGAGCTGCAAATCGCTAGACGAGATACATGGTAAAGCAAGTATAAATTAGTGTTGACCTGACATAAATATTAAATGCAGTTCATTCGACTGCTGAAGAAGAAAAAACATTTTTGTATCACTGACGTATGCCTACCCCCCCCCCCAATGGTGGGAACTAAAGTCCCCCCTTGAAGGTGGAGAGTTAAAAGGGAATTTTTTTTTTTAAATAGAAAATTGTCAGTTAATGAATTAAAATATTTTATTCATAAAACTTGTCCCCAGATTATTCCTATCACATTTTTACCCCCCCCCCCAAAAAAAAATGCCTTTAAATAAATACTTGCATTTAGTATAGTAAGTATATGAAGTGCAGTTGAACTCGATTACAAAGTAAATGAAAATACCAGATCACTATTAATAACCCTACATAACGAATTACGTTGATAATGGACTTCCAAGGGTAAATGGTATGGCGTTCTATGGACAAATGGTACAGAAGGTTTTGATGGTAAAAGAAAGTAGCTATAATCAGCAAACAAGCCAAAATGCAGAAAAGAAAGGAAAGGGGAATTGAACGTATTTTAAATAATTACATCTTTTTTTATTTAAATTTTTTCTAATTTTCAGATATTACAGTTTTTGTGAAGCACTTTTATGGATTTGCCTCCTTCCCCCCCCTTTTTTTTGGGGGGGGGGGGCAAAATCTTCAGTTGTCCCCGGGCGCTGGTAACCCTAGCTACGCCTTTGCGATTGGCTGGCATTCCAGCAACCAGCAATATTTTCCCCTCTGAACGAAAAAGTTGGAACCGTTCCCTGTGCAACCAAGGAAATTTCCAGAAATGAGGTTTCCCCAACTGGTTGCGTCAACCAAGTTGCTCCAAATTTTGTTCATGTATAGGGATAGACGCGAGACGGAAAACTGGTGTCTCGCGTCTCGCAAAACAGCCTAAACCTTTGTCTCGTCTCGCAGAATCCCTATATCGTAGTGTTAAAAATGTCTGTCTCGTCTCGCAATAAAGCTGTAAATCTCTGTCTCGTCTCGCAAAAATCGTCGCGCGTCCATCCCTATTCATGTAATAAGGCCTTAAAAGATTCTACTTCCATGATTAACCCTTTTAAGCGCAACCATTTCTCAAAGCTGAAAAAAAGGGCAGCCATTGCCATCGCTTCATTTATCTACCAGCAACATGGCGGTCGATCGAATCGTCCATTGCGTGCTAAATCGAGCGATGGCAACGGCTGCCTTTTTTTCATCATGGGTAGTCTATGCAGTTGTTATTTTATATCAATGTATTTCCACCATATTCTTCCATTTTTCAGCAAATACCAGTACTGTTAAAAATAATCCTGACAATTATTACGGGAAATGAGGTGCTAAAAAGTAAAGGATTCTCGTGTAACTATATAGAATCTCGTGTAACTTTATAGAAGTCAAATTTATTCTTCGTGACTGACAACAGTCAAAACGTCAGAGTTTTGTGTCCTCACGGCGAGTACACCGTGCATTAAAGGGTTAAAGAAGCCAATTGGGCGCAGGCGAGTTTATGTTATGTGGTCTACTGAGTAAACAGTTTAGAATATTGTTGCAGGAAGTTCTGCTTAGCTTTCAGGTTCGTAGTTTTAAAGTCCCGCGTATATGGAAAGTTCTAGTAATCCTTCCACTTGTCAGGTCGAAACTCAAATTTTATTGGTTCTAGAAATTCGATGAACAATCTCTAATACACAATTGACAGAAATTAACATGCAATAACTAACTTTTGAAGTGTCAGCTGAAGCAGACTCTTTCTCAAATGTTGTATTTCCCACACAAGAAAGTCTTTCCGAGTTCTAAAATTTCAGCGGAAATTCTTAAGAGGAACTCCTCAGCAAGCAACAATAAAGAATTCACAGTTTTCAAAAATAGGCTTCTCAAAACAAGAAAATAAAGCTTATAAAAGCGCACACAATTACAGACCCTTATAACTCTCAAAGATACGCATTCTCACCGAGCAAGCTCAGAACCGAACAGAACTCTGCAGCGACCTACTTTTTTTATATATATAATTTTTGGCGAAATTTCTAATGATTTCGTAGTATTTCCATCTTCGGCAATTGGTCGCATGTATTGATGACGTAATACTGATGCTATTGCATAATACCCAAGCAGAAAAGCAAGCATTACAGGCCTCCTTAATAAAATAGCACCAAATGTCGCCAAGTTTTTTGGCGAGATATCACCAAATTTGATAGACTCTGAGTGGAGGCAAAAAATAAGTCCCCAAACTGCACTCAGCTAAGTGATTCAAAGAATCAGCTAAGTGATTCAAATTCAAAGAAATTCAAATTTATGAAAAATCTACAATTATTCATTTCAAAGATCGGAAATAATACAAGAGAAGAAACTGACAATTATTATTTTACGAGCGCGATATTCGCGATCGCTATCACGGGGCTTCAAAACCCCGTTATCATGCATAGTGATCTGCGGTATCGGCTGTTTACTTCCACCTATAACTAATATAAGGTATGAAAAATTTCTAGAAAATGAATTATGTTGGATCCGTGATCCATTTTCGTTTGATATTATTAATTCCAATATTCCTTTAAATGTAAAAGAACAGTTAATTGATCTTTCAAGCGACGAAACACTGCGCAATCAGTTTAACTCTCTGACTTGCCAAAACTTGACAGGGCCACCAAATCCTTTGGAAATGGTACAGACTGAGATGTATTATAATCTTCGGGTTACTTTGTACAAAAAAGATAGCTCTGTGCATGTGTTAAAATACTGTGCCCTTGATACAATTCACATGAAGTACCCGGTTCCTGAGTGGCTCATGTCTACACTGATGGCTCCTTTTTTGATGATGGTATGACTGCAGGATCAGGAGTTTTTTCGAGTCTGTTCTCTTTTTATGCCTCTGCGGAGAAATACAGAACAGCTTTTGACGGAGAGGTGGAAGCCATCAGGATTGCTCTAAAGCAGCTATTGGCTCTCAAAGATAAATTTATAGTAGTTTTGTTCTCTGATTAATAAGCAGCAATCCAGGCTATTGGCTCAACTAGTCCTTCTTCATCGTACGAAACCATTCAATGTTAAAAATATGTGCGAAAGTTGGTTTTAAAGAAGAAGCATGTGGCGCCTCAGTGAATTCCTGGTCATTGTGGAGGAAACGGGAACGAACAGGGTGATTTCCTTGCAAGAAGGGGCTCGAGATTAGGGATGGACGCCAGACGCGAGAATTCTCGCATTGTCTCGCGTTCTCGCATTGTCCCGCAAGACACGACGCGAGACGAGACAGGCATTTTTTTTGCGAGACGAGACGCGAGACGAGAAAGAAAATATTTTGCGGGACGAGACGCGAGACGAGACAGAGTCTTGTCTCGCGCGAGATTTCTCGCGAGAATTCTCGCATTTTCTTCCGTCTCGCATAAATACGATCTGAAAAGCGACAATTTGCCTGAAGCCTCTACCGTTTAACTTGCGTCTCCTTCGTTTTCGGTCCTGGTATACTATCAGCACTCTACAATACGCACAAACACGTAACATTTAAAATTAGAACAGACGAGAGATATACAAAACACACAAAGGAGAGGATAAAGAAAGAGGCGGAAAAAAAAAGAAAACAGAGAAGAGTTGAAAGAAAAATAATAAGTAAATAGGAAAGGCGGTACGGTATGTTCAAATCTGACCACTTTTAGACGGAGCCCGGGGCATTAAGTTTGGGGCCCCCCTTACTGTCCCCTTTTTTACGCATTAAGCCCCTTTACTGAGCCTACCTTTTTTAAGCATTTTAACCCAGTTTTGACAGCTGTTGTACTCGAAAATTGCATTAACTGTAGTTTAGTATTTAAGTTAACTGTAGTTTTTGTACTTTAATCATATCGTATTTATCACCCCAAAAAAATATCTCTAACTTGATCTAGTGATAGACAATTAGGTAATACTTATATTATAGAGGAAATTCAGTTTTTTCCCCACAATTACTATTTCAGTACATACGAATTTATAATTTAGATAATCGGGATATATATGGGCCCCCTTTTTCTTCAGGGGCACCGGACTACCGCCCCCCCCCCTTGCCCCTGTGATAATCGGGTTTCGGGTATATCAGAGGGAGATTAGAAGTAGAGCAATTTGCATTCGCATTGATGCTTAGTCTGAGTAGGTTGAAATATGGTTGAATATCCTTGGTTGAAATATCCTTGTACCGATATTATCCTCAAACTTTCCCGCACGTTGCGGCGCGCGAAGGGGGGTGGGCGCCCACCCTGGTGACAACTTCCTAGAGGCGGTTAAATCCCTATCGTTGGCCTATTTTAAAGAGATTTAAATGACATTTTTTATTCTTATATATTAATATCGGACGGAAAGAAATGCAAGCAATTTTTTAAAACTATTTCTCTTTTCGATTATATTATCATGTTTTCCCTTACTTCGGCTTGTAAAACTTCAGAGTGTGACACATTTTCGTGTAAAAATCTCTCTATTCTAAAAAAAAGTAAAGGCCGCTGTCGACGCCGCTGTCAAAAGCTTGTCAGTGTATCTCCTCCTAAACCGTGGGGATTTGAGTTTCGACTAAGGTGCCCACAGATTCGAAAAATTCCGAGGAACATGCTAAGCTGATTTAAATTTCGAAAATCGAATTATTTTAGAAGATATTAATAAAAAACTGAAAAAATAAACCGAATGGTTGCCAGATTTGGCATAAAATCATTCATTCCTTTGCAACAAGGCGTTTCCAAGTATCTAGAATCGCGTGAAATTTACAAACATGTGTTAGAATTACGCCCATTGTACGCCAAAATAAAAACTATATGAAATAAGTAACTCAAAATGTGTTACACAAAGTTGACAATTTTCAAATAGTAAGTTCGCTTAGACAACGGGAGTTTAGAATTAGCGATTATTCCTTTTCCAAAACAGAATAACTAATATCTTGAAAATGAAAAATAATTAAAATGCAGATTATTTTAAAGCCGGTTCTCGTCCAGCTGGATTATTTGCTGCCAGTAGAAATATTTGGCGGCGTTCACTATGCCATTATAGCAGTTACAGTACACTTTGGATATTTGCTAGCGCGACGAGATGGTATAATTCGTGGTGCTAAGTACGCCAATCTGCAAACGATTATGTAAATGAAAATATGGATAATGGTTTTCCGGTAACCTTACATGAACAGTAATTATAGGTTTTGAGCATGTGTAAATCGCCAAATAATGAAAAGTCGCCATTGGTGGCAAGCTATCCTATCTGTTCCGTAGCTTTTATTAACTTTACATGTACGGAAGTCGCCAAATAATGAAAAATCGTAATGGGTGGCAAATTCGAAGGGTGTCCAATAGGTTTTACATTATTAAAAATACAGCTGAAACAGATGTTCTGATTTTATTATGCTTTAGCTCCTAATTAATATAACTTTTGAATGGCAACATTGAAAATCATTGTGTTTCTGAAGAGTGCAAATAATTTTTCCAGCGATTATAAGCGGAGTCCGCACTCCAGCTGTAGTATAGCTCAGGACCCGTAAAACACGGATTCCCATAACAAAATATCTTCCGTGTTATGAGGGGGAGGGGTTCTACTGTAGTGTGAAGTTTAAATTTTTATGTACCAATGAACATGCAAGAACCAAGCAATGCGTAGCTCAGTAACATTCTATCTGACCCAATCTTCGGGTTTTGTCTGTCGAAATTATGTCTTTTTTACGAATAAGCCTGATTAGGGGCCGAATGCCTCATACGAAAAGCGAGCGTAGCGAGTCTGGGGGCCTTGGCCCCTAGTGATACAAAAAAAAAAATCACTTCACCAAAAGCTATAGAGGCAATGGGGCTACTGTGCACACTGTGTACTTAAAAATCAGGCCACTGATCTTGAAAAATTATCGGAATGTCAACTTTCAATAGAGATTAAATACAAAATACACGAATGTACCTCTGTTTGCGCCCTTTCGGATGCCCACTCCTTTACATTTTTTATTCCCCCCCCCACACACACACACACGCACGCACACTCGCATTCATTTGAAAAAATAAACCCATTTAATGTTGTGCGGTTTTTTCAGGTGCGTTTTTCTCCTTCCACTGCTTTTTCACTGGTTCTTCAAAAACTGTACTATGTACTTTTATCAACAGTCACCCAGTATTCATCATGTCCAGTGGCGTACACAAGGGGGGGAGGGTTTGGGGGTTCACCCCCCTTGTCAAAATTTTTTTAACAAAATGTCCACAAATTTTCAATTTTTAGCTTAAATATTACGCATTTTAACACAAAGTTATGTCTATAACCCCCCTCCCCCCCTTGAAGGAAGTCTGCGTATGCCACTGATCATGTCAAGAAAGAAAAAAAAAAGTAATAACAAACACAAAAATTGTCTTTCAAAATGAGCAAAAGCGCTATACTTATAAAGATATATTGTAAAATACTACTATATGTATAAGATCTTTTCCTGTTTTAAAACTTCACGCTATGAGATGAGGAACAACCCTCGCAGAATTTCTCTTTATCCTTAACGCTTCCTCCAGTCATTTAAAAAGACAAACTTTGAACACAGGACTGGGGCCGAAAGGAAACGCATGCTTTGTGTTGAGATGCCAAAGCTTTTTTTTTTTTTTTTTTTTTTTTTTTACGCAGAATATCAGATGTCGGAGGGTCCCTACTACAGAGTTCCAGTTAAAACAGAAATGTCCGGAGAGAGATGTCCCGAGGACATAATTGCCTGGTGTCTTTTGGATTTGCCGACACGATGGATGACCTCTCACTCCAGAACAGAATGGACCTACGGAGTGCGAGCTATCTCAGCACGTGGAAGTAGGTGCGCCCTATCACCGGAAGAATTTTTTTCCCCTCAACAATAGGACACCTCCGAACAGATTGCGAGATAAGGCGCCAGAGCGGTGACAAGTTGCAAGATGACCGCTGCTTTCACAATTGTCATGAAGACTTCCGTTCGCTATTCCACCCACAAACAACTATTGAGTGACCGTTTTTTTTTTCCCGGAAAAAAAACAAGGGTGAGGAATTAATGTATCGAGAATTTCGCTAATGATCGGTTTCCAGACAAAAAATAAAGTATGTGGATTCTGGACACTGGAAAAGACACCGATATATGGTTATTTTCTATCATCCTCCAAAGGTATGGGGAGGGGGCTCGAGCCCCAAAGCCGCCGCCCATTTCGTACGTCACTGCAGAAGCGTAACCATGGAGTGGGATATCGGGATATACCTCCCTGCGAAACTTTCAAAATTAGTTATTAAGAGCTTTCAGATTTTTGTCGTCAATAAGAAATTAAGTTAATCAATACAAAATTGTATCTTATACAACCCCCTCGACAAAATTTTCTGGCTGCGCTCTTGCCTCATCGACTAGCATATAACGACCATGTTACATCCTCTGTCACTATTAAAAGTGGCGTTTTTTCCGCTCACCATTGGGGAATAACACTCAACATACAACATGGTAAGATGACTGAATTGTGAAGGTCTCTGTGAAGGTTCTGAAGGCAGGGTTCTATCCTGCCGTGCGGCTATCGAAGTTTTGGGCGGTTTTCTCCAGATGTAACGTGAATACGCGTTAGAGGTCCTCCTCCCATTGCACCCCTTCTAAGCAGATAGCTCTTTCGTAGCTTTACCTTAACACAAAACAACACAGAAACATTAATAAATCATCAATATAGCTCTTATGTGTTCATGATGTAAGTAGTATTATTCCTTATAAAAGCGTTTTTAGCCATTAATAGAGCAGTTGGTTTGTAACAACAAGGTATTTTTAATTTCATATACTGAAGTATTTAATGGATTTTACATGAATTCCAGCTGGAATATAACATTTATTTTTATTTTTAATTTGGGTTTTTATACAAATAATTATCGAATCATTTGTATAATGAATGTAAAATAATGTGAACTCTGATTATTGCACAAGTAAAAGAAAAAGACGACCAACAAATATTAAAATATTTTGCAAGAGGGACTCAAACCATTGGTTTTTGGCAAAGACATTAGAATATACTCGTTCTAGTATATTCTAATGCCTTTGGTTTTTGGAGAGGGGGGGGGGAATAAAGGACAAAGTGTCAATTTAAGTTGGCTAATTTTGAGTTTTACGATATGCGAGAAAAAGTAGAGCGTGTTAATTGGCATTTGGACCTTTGTATGCCATGCCATTCCTAATTTAGATCCTCATTAAAAGGAAAAAGAAATTTCCGAGCATTGACTTACTCTAGAAAAGTGTGGTTCAGCTCCATATATTTACTATGCTCAGTGGCGTGCACAAATGGTGTGGGGGTGAGGATTCAGTCCCTCCCCCTTTGTCTATGCATTTTTAACATAAAGTCCGTACAGTTTTAATTTTAAACATACAGATTATGGCTTTTATTTAACCAAAAGATTACTTCCATTCCCCCCTTCTCTTAAAGAAAGTCGGTGTACACCACTGATTATGCATCTGCACATTATTTATAAGTACATAAAATATTTGTAAGTAATAATTACAACAAAAAGAAAAAACTGCCATTTGCTTGAAATTACCTAAGTGATATGATAATTTTAAGAAATAAGAGGGCTCCCCAAAAGGGATGCTTGCTTCAGAGTGGCTTTTTGAAGATCATGTTTTTCTGGAATACAAATAAAGGGAACACAAGGTCATTAGTTAAAGAATTTTGGTTCTAGAAATACTGGCATATAAATTTAATTTTTCATAATCAGCTGTACGTATCGTAATACAGCGGATCTGTTGGTGAGCTGTTAGCTATTTTGTAAACAGCAAAAAACTTTTTTGTTTTCTGCTTATACAGTGTTAGGTGATCCGTTTTGAATAGCAAATGTACAAATCTAAAACGTTATAAAAGATAAAAAATCCAAGAGGTTGAGAAAATAGTTGTATGGATTTTGAGGCCCCTACATGTGGGGGCCCCGGGCATTCGCCCTGCCATGCCTCCCTATTTTTACGGCACTGTCTTTCGCCATAAGCCAAGCTATGCGAACGCAAATGAATGATCTACTGGAGTGATTGCGCAAATCCAACGCTCACAAGTCCTTTCTGTTGTCTCTTCTTTTTGATAGTGTAAATCACATATCGGCAAATCTGGCCCGCGGCCCGGATGTGGCCCTCCAGGGTATTTTATCCGGCAAGTGGAAGATTTCAAATTTCCATAGACCAGTGGTCCCCAACCCCCTGTCCGCGGATCAAATGGTACCGGGTTGCTCAAGAAAAATTACATTATTTCCATTTTTTTTTCTGTCGTGCATTTCTCTCGAGGTCTCGAGTTTTTTGGGTTTGTGCTAATTTATACAGAACAGATTTTGTAACAGAAAAAAATCTCATGACTATTTTACTGCTTATTAAATATTTCAAGACTATGAATTAAAATTCCAGTCTTTTAAATCCCTATTGCCATTTCCAACAACCTAACTGTGTGAAACGGGATTTTCTGCACTGACAAGAACCAAAATAACAGAATAAAGGAATGAATTGTACATAAGCAACACACTTTGGGTGTCATTGCTTCTTACCTCCAGATCTAACCGACTCGTTGCAAAGAAATAAGCTCAGTGTTCTCATTCATTTAGCGTCCTAGTGAGATGAAATCTTAAATCATTTTACATTCATTTTTTGTGAAACTGTATATATTTTGAAGGTATGTTTAAGCACAATTAAATTAAAACAATCAGCGTAACCCCTCCCCTGACCAGTCCACGGTAAAATTATTATCAAACGCTGACCAGGTCCCGGCGATAAAAAGGTTGGGCAGCACCGCCACAGACAATCAATATAAACCAAAGCAAAATCCCATATAAATCCCACTTATACGGTCCGTGACGTCCCTAACATCCTAAATTTTGGCTCGCAACCTTCCAAAGGTTGCCCCTACCCGGTGTAAATGAACAGGTTAAACCCGGGTTCCCCGATTAAATATGAAACCCATATCTCATACACTAAAACGGGAGGGGGGATAAGTAAGCTTCACTTTAATTATTCACTATTCCGCTCACTATAATTATTCACTATTCCGTACATTGGGGCCGTTTAATTAGATCAAAATTTTATTTGCCCAACATGTGTCCCTGAGTTCTGCAACATATCTGACAAAATTCAAAGCTTTATATATTTTCAAAAGCAAACGAAACTCCCATCAACCATAAATATTACATTTACGCAGTTACGCAAATAAATAAATTTTCGGTGTTATGTCACATTATATATACGGATTAAATCCGAATTTTTATCATTTCAAATAACTATATGAGTTAATATGGTAACTAATATATGTACTAATATGGCAATATCCAACTAATTGCTATTGTTAATATTAATTTTCAATAACTAGTATTAATGTTACTAAAAATATGGTAAAAATTCGCAGTCCTTAATTTTGCGAGACTCGCGAGACGTCTCGCGTCTCGCGCGAGACGAGACAGGCAATTTCTGTGCGAGACGCGAGGCGAGACAAAGTGGTTGCGAGACGAGACGAGACGCGAGACGAGACAGAGGTTTACCACTGCGAGACGAGACGAGACAGTCCTATTTCTCGTCTCGCGCGTCTCGCGTCCATCCCTACTCGAGATTGCTTCAGTCAAAATGCTCTACAATTTCTTATCATTCCATCAAGCTGAATATTAAACAAATTATGTCTAAAAATTTTAAAATACAGCTTCTTGACCGTCTGCAGTCAAAGCAGTGGAAAATTGATGATCTCCTGGCCATTCTCAACGCCCCGCGTCGTGAAGCTGTCGCACAGTTCCGTCTTTTGAGTGGTCGCGACTGCCTTGGAGAGAATTTCCATCGTTTAGGGATTTTGGACCATCCAAGCTGCCCTCTTTGTGGTACTGACGAGCCATTGAATCGAGAGCACCTTCATCGTTGCATGTCACTTTATGGCGACTCCGAGACAGCGTTGTATTGGAAAGGGAGAGAACTTTTGCGGCAATGACTTCGGAAACTTGCCAAAAATTTTGGTTATCGATTGGAAACGAATATGCTGATTTAAAAAGAAAGTCAATCAATATTTTTATTCAGTTTGCATCGACCTACTCATGTGAATCCGGCTTTTCAAGTTTCCATTGAAACAAAATATCGATCTCGATTGGATCCAGAGAATGACTTACGGCTTGCGATTTCCAATACAGATCCGAACACAGAAGCAATCATGAGTTCTTTGCAAGCACATACTTTACATTGACTTTTTATGATGTAAAGTTTTAAAAATTCTTTTTCATTAAAAAATATTTATATCCATATGCATGAATAAAGCATTGTTTCATGAAATTATGTGTTGATTTATGAACTGATTTTTATGATGTTAAAACTTTTATAACATTTTTTATGATGGTTTATAAGTTTGATGCGCTATTTAAAAAAGGCGTTATTTCAATCTATAACGTCACGACACTCTTAAAAACACCGTGTAAGAGCAAATCCCAGAAAGAATTTCAATGTAACTTCGTTGTCAATTTAAAAATCTGTCTACTGTCTATCCAGGGGTCGCGACAAAATTTTACTCAAAATAGGGGGTCGCAAATGAAAATAGTTTGCGCACCACTGTTCTAGGTGATCGATTTTCATGCAACCAAATGCAAATTTTAATTATTTAATGCGTAGAGTACTAATTTTATACTCAGTTAAACTCCCGAAGATCAGGTCAAACCAAAAAGTTTTAACGACATTTGAGGTTATAAAAGAGGTTTCGCGCTACAAACGAGTTCGAATGTACTTTATGTATGTGTAACTATGCTTCATCCCTCCTCCCTCCTTCCGCGTCCAACAGTTTTGAAAATTTTATATTTATACTAACATCATAGAAACGAGTAGTTCTGCCAGTTCCTAAAAATGCTTAACCCTTTCTTGGTGGGAGACGCAAACGCGAACTTACATAAATAAAATAGCAGCACATTTCAGAAGTCTGTTTAGTGCAGGAGGGGCATTGCAAGACAAATGAGGCAAAAAAGAAAAATGCTTCCTTCACCATCTCAGAATTTTATGAATTTTCTTTTCTTGGGTTGCCTTACCCAAGAAAGCAACAAATCTGAAATATTTTTTATTTACCTCTTTTAATTTTGGAGTTATGGGGGGGTCAAAGTACCCCAGAGGAGTGACGTAGAAATAATTTAGGGCCATTTTTGCCACTTTATTGTTTTTCATGCATAGAGCATAAATAGTTCTTCATATGCATGTCCACTTTCATGCATAGAGCATAAATAGTTCTTCATATACCTCTTAAGACTAAATCCATGAAATTACCGAAGTATGAACTCGTTATTTAATAATGCTCCGTAGAGTGTATGTAAGTGGCCTATGCTTTATGTATATTTTTTTACATACTTTATTTACTGGCTTTGGTTTAATTACATTTTTTTTTTACATATTTTACACTCGCAAAAGTTAAGCACGGAGAAGAAAATGCTAATTTCCGGAAGCCAATCAGAATTGAAGAGGATGCAATTTGCTGAAGAGGTAGATGGAAGCATTCAAATATGTTAGGTAACAGCCAATCGCGCTTTCATGTCAAGAAATATGCGAAAAGGGCAGTCTTATGATGCCAGCTTTATGAAGGGTTACAGAAGTTGATTGTAAGTGCTGATAGAAGGTGTTTAAAACTTCCGTACAATTTGTTTTCAAGACATACGTGTTTTTATGACTTCCAGAAGACGAATGGAAGATTCTGAACGCTGGCGTGCTGTGGGGCGCATTGAGGCAGGACAATCGATCACAGATGTTGCTCTTTTCTTCGGCGTTCATCATTCTGTAATTTCACGTTGATGGAAACAATTCCAAACTACACAGACAGTTGTCCGAAGGCTCGTAGCCGGTCGCCCGAAGGTTACAAACCCCGCGGAAGATCGATATATTGCTATTTCAGCCAAGCGGAATCACAGAGCGACCTCCACACGTGTGACATCTATGGTTACAGCGTCCATTGGTAGGCGATATCTGCAGCTACTGTACGCCGAAGATTACATATGAGTGGACTGTACTCCCGGGTACCTCGAGTTTGTGTTTTTCCATCCGTCCAATCAAGAGGGGCACGATTAAAGTGGTGCCGGGAACATGTCAATTGGACTGTGTCTGACTGGGGCAATGCCATGTTTACTGATGAGTCAAGATTTGCTCTGGAGCCAGATGACAAGCGTATAAGGATATGGCGTGAACAAGGAACATGCAACCAGCCCCAAAACATCACCGAACATCACGCATTCCGAGGCAGACGTATTATGGTGTGGGCAGAGATTTCATTAGGATACCGCACCGACCTGCACATCTTTAAACGGGCTGTCCGGTATCGAGATGAAGTCCTAGAATCCATTGTGAGATTGTACGCTGCAGCAGTTGGCCCTACTTTTGTTTTAATGGACGATAGCGCACGTCCCCATAGAGCTGACATCGTCGATGACTACCTGGAGAGTGAAGAGATTGTGCGTATGGCGTAGCCAGCATATTCGTCCGACCTTAATCCTATTGAAAATCTTTGGGATGCTCTCGGCCGTGCTGTATCTTCACGTTTCCCACCTCCAGCCACTCTTATTGAGCTGGAAACTGCTCTACAAGAAGAATGGCGATTGCTTAATTCTGCGGTGGTTGACCACCTATTTGAAAGCATGGTCACAAGGTATAAACTTTGTATACAGATAAGGGGGGGGGATCACATACCCTATTAATGTCCTTTTTTTTCATTTTATGTTGTTTATTTTCACTTTATACATAATTCTATATGTCTCCAGTATGTCATTATGTGATAACTTACAAAAATTTAATATTGTTTTTATTTCTGTATATAATTCATTTTGTTTTATGCATAAATATATATGCTACTTTCCTGCCAAATTTTGTGTCAATCAAAGCAGTATTTGTTGATTTTTTTGCATTTTACATCTTCGTGCTTAATTTTTGGTGGTGAGTGTATTTTTAGTATATAATTAACATTTAACGACTTTTAACATTATACATTTGAAAACTAAAAGGCTATAGTTCTTAAAACGTTCCAGGAGACTGGCACAAATGTGTGACGGGGGGATATGAATGGGAAAACGCTTCGGCACACCAGCTTACCGGCCGGGAAGTGTTTCTTGCGGGCACGTATGCATGACAGTCGGGGTGAAAGGGTTAAAACTCCATTTTAAACAAAATGGAGTCAGAAAAAGATTCTGTTTTCAGCTCGGAATCTAGGGCATGCAGTATGAATTCATTACAACGAACTTGCGAATATTACAACTTTCGAACTGCTGCCTCAGAGTGCTTTCCATTATCTGTGTCATATGTGAAATTAAAAAGTTAAACATCGGCGCAATGGCCCCCTACGCTGGGCTAAGGCCTGTGCTGCCCAACTAAGTCCATGGGCTCTGGAAGCATTATGCCTTGGTCGAGGGGCGTAGCCAAAGAGGGGAGGACAGGGGGGTCGCCCCCCCAATGAGGAATGTGTTGCCATACAAAATGTTTATTCTAAACTCCCTTATCACACACACGTATACATATGAGTTGCAGCAGTCGTAACCCCCCCCAGTAGTAGATAAATGATCTACTACTCCCCCCCCCCATGAAAAATTTTTGGCTACACCACTAGCTCGGTCAGGCAGTCAGCCTGAACCGAAGCCCCTAGTGTTTATCTCACAACCAAGCTTGGTCCTCATTTTATCGATCCACACAAGAGGTGAAAGGCTGTGTCACCCTTGCCCTGCCAGGGAATCGAACCCCAAACCTGTGGCATGGCTGTACAGTGCGCTACTATTAAGCCACCGGGCTTCATATGTGAATTTACAATAGTTGAATCACAGTTACTGCTACCACTACTACTACTATTAAATAATAATAATAACAATAATTCATAAATTAAACGTCAATGTTTGTTAAAATATTTTAAATTCTACTCAGTAATTCTTTAAAAAAAAAAAAAAAAAAAAAAAGGAAAAATGTTTGGCAACAGACCTCAGAGCTATAAAACTGAAGAATGCTTAGAGAATAACCATGGCTTCTTCTCAGTACTCATATTTCAGAACGTAATTCAGATCAGGCATGATAACAATTTTGCTCGACAAATAAAAAACACTTCAAATTTGTTACTTAACGTCTAAGTGTCATTATTTTATGAAAAGGATAAATAAAACGTGTCTAACCTCTTTCCCCTTAAGTGACTTAAAAAAAGAACCAAGGACGAAAAGAGCAGAAAGAAAAAATAAACCAAGATGGCCATCAGACAGTACTGGAGTAACTTTCTCACAGACTTGTCGTACACTGAGAAGTTAATGAATGCCTAATAAACACAACAACGATTCTCTCTTCTATTCTCGCATGCGGAATGATTTAAAACTCTTGAGTGTGTCGGATAAGGACGAAAATGTGGAGTCGTTTCCATTCCGCAGAACAACTTAACCCTTTGAGGCGCAACCCTTTCCCAATGCTGACAAAAGGGCAGCCGTTGCCATCGCTCGACTTAACTACCAGCAAGATGGCGGACGATCGAAATTTTCATCGCGTGCCACAGATCTAGAGACCCTTTTTTTGACTACAGCTGGCTGTGCTTGGGCAATCTATCCAGCTGTTCTCGCATTCTTCCATTTTTCAGTAGATGTCCGTGCTGTTAAAAATAATGGTGACGATTTTTTTACGGGAAATGACGTGCTAAAAAGTAAAGGATTCTCGTGGAGCTATGCCACCCGCAACTATTTTTATAGAAATCCAATCTATTCTTCGTGACTGGCAACAGTCAAAACGTCAGAGTTTGGTGTTCCTAGATCGGGAACACTGCGCGTTAAAGGGTTAAAAACATTCCTCTTGTTAATTTTCCAAAAGTTACACTTTTTAATTTGTATACGACCCCCGTACAAAACAATTCCTAATTAGTAAAATGTGCCTGTGCCCCATACACACATGAGGTAACACAAAATTTGAGAACTATACCATAAAAAGTGTCAGAGAGATGAAGATAAATATAACGCTCACCTAAACCACTTTTCAATGGCTCTCGAAGGGAAAAAAATCGCATCGAATAATCGCATTTCGGAGGTTATACAGAAATTACAAAAGAAAATCTGTTTTTCCGCTCTAACAATCAACGTTCATATTCAAAATCACGTATAGTAGCCGGGGGCGACGTTGCATGATGAAAGGCTCAAATTTGGTACATCACCTCATTAGTGTATGGGACACATTTTACTAATTGGGAATGTTTTTGTACGGTGGTCGTATACAAATTTAAAAAATGTGACTTTTTGAAAATCAACGAGAGGCATTTTTTTCTTAACCGAGTCTTATTTCTCTTGTCTCCGTGTCGAGCTCCTGCTAGACGAAATCTAAGAGTTTATTCACCCTCAAGAAGTCACTCACTAGCATACGAAAATCTAAGAGGTCTTCGTAAACCCAGACACCTAAGAATATGTGCCGGAGAAGCCTGCTCAATGTTACATTTTGGACAAATCTGGTGGGTTTCTTGACCACCCTGGAAGGCAAGGCTTCTTAGATGGCCACTAAGGAAGCGGGACAGTGATCCACCAGGGGAATCAGAACGGTACGAAGAATGTACCGGAGGGACAAGCCAAGTCATTTTATCAGTATGTTTTCTGGCAGAATACAGCTCAAGGTAAGTCAGACAGTTAGAAGTAGACAAGGCCTCCCAGGCACCCTTCTTCGTAAAGACATCAGTCTCCTCATTATCCCAAAGTGTGTCCCCTCATGTCTACATCTGAGGGGATCCACTGAATATGCACATCACAAGAGAACGAGACTTGTTTCAATTTAGCGAGAATTGAAGCTCCAGTCCTCACACTTTTTACCAGTTTGACAAATGTTGGATGGTGCTATGACTATCAGGGGCGTATTTTTAATTGTTTCAATCTATTTTTTATCCATTTAATTACCTTATTTTTATGATTACTTCATTAACAATGGAATAGAATACAACTCATTAATAATACGTTACAATTCGAAATCAGACATTGTTGACAATAATATAAAGTTATGAAATTTCAACAAATGCTTTCAGTCTATATTAGACCTTGCTGGAAGCATGTCGTCTTTGCTGTTCTTCGGTGCCTTTTGTATTTTGTACTTCTTTATAAGGAAGCTTTTCTTGCGTTTTACGTTTGTTTGGCCCCCTCTAGTGGACAAGTGACGAAATGGGAGGAATCGAGAGTAAGTACATCATATATAGACACTACTGACACAATATCCTCATCATCTTGCACAACAGCCAACATACGAAACTATAGATCAGGATGCATATCACACTTTCCCCAGTTTCTTCCGAATATTTAGCAATCACACCCCCACCATCACCAACTATATCATTAACAATTTCACCTACACTTTCATCCTCACCCGCCATACAATCACCTCCTTCTACGCTACTTCTACCATAATACCTTCTCCAATCATATCGTCAATACCCACCCCAAGCAATTCATACGCACCCTGCCTTACACCACTTCCATCCTTCCCAGTCTTTCCCAATATTAGAATCTGTAAAAATAAATTTATAAACAGACGCGTACGTAAATTTTTCTCCCTCCTCCGACCAGTCACACAATCACCCACACCACCTAGACCCCTCCAAGTTAAACATATAAAACACGTACATTTTAATGTTTAATAGTCACAATTCACACACGTCACCATCTAACAACATCCTACACAACAAATTTAAAGCTCGGTAGATTTCCGCCTCAATAGTCACATAGTTCATAGCCAAATTACAATAGCAGCTGTTTTTAATACGTTAGGTTGCCTTTTATGTTTTTACAAGTGACCAATAAGAAGCGCTACTGAAATATGCTGAGTATATTCGTATTCGGGATATTCGTAAAATTCACATTTTTTTTATCTTGGTATCAGTGGCATTATAGAAATTGCCTGCGTAGTATGTTTACACGAATGTTCTTAAGAAGCCAGTGAGTGAAAAAAATGGAAATAACTCGTGAAGGTTTCCTTTGGATGATTTTTTATGAAAGAAAAACCTCACTCGACAAGAATGCTTAGTATCACTTCCTGAAACTTTTGCTAATGAAGCACCATCAGAAAAGACTTTGGTTCGCAGAATTTCGTTGTGCTCCTACGTTCGTCATTGATGAATCTCGTGAAGGAAGACCAAATTCGGTAGTGATTCCAGACAACATCAATGCTATGCGCAAGATGATTGAAGAAGATCGGCATGTCGCATATCGTGATATAGAAGCATCCCTTGTCATATCACAGACTGCAATACATTCGATTTTGCACAAATATTTAGCTGTTAAAAAGATTTGTTCCAGATGGATTCCTCACAATTTGAAAGAAGCTCAAAAAGAGGCTAATGCAAATTGGCGTAAGGAAATGTTAAAAAAATTCACATTAGGGACTGCAAAATCCGTATACAACATTGTTATAGGTGACGAAACTTGGATATACTGGTATGAGCTGGAAACTAAACAACAATCCACTGTTTGTTGATTTGAAGCCTATGAAAGTTGTTCATTCACCAAGCACTTCCAAGAAAATGCTTAATTGTTTCTTCGCCTTACAGATGTATCACAGCCATTCTTTTAGAGGATCGAAAAACTGTTAATTCTAAATGGTAAACAGAAATTTATTCGCCAAAAGTTATCAACGAAATCAGGAAAAACAACAAAAATTGACGCATCATTCCTCATCACGACAACGCCAGTTCCCACGCAGCACCTGAAACAACAGATTATTTGAAGGATAAAAATATGAAATTGATTTCTCATTGCCTATGTTCTCCTGATTTGTCACCTAGCGACTTTTTCTTGTTCCCTTATGTCAAACAAAAAATGCGTGGGCATCGATTTTCATCACCTCAGGAAGCTGTTGATACTTTCCAAAACCATATTTCGAGATATTAACTTCAAAGTGGAAAAACTGTTCCAAGAATCTGTTTGAACGGGTGGAAAAGTGTATAAATCTTAAAGGCAAATATTTTGAAAAGCAATAAAACAGTTTGCTCCCAAAAAATTATTTTTCTTCCTACTTTTTGTAGAAACTTAAAAGGCAACCCTCGTACTATATTCTCTCAACCAAAACCAAAATACTCGAACCATCGAGCTCCAACCAAGCTTTGATAGACCTGAGATACTATCTTCAAATTTCAGTGTTTTTATCCAGGAGACCCAAAGAACGATTTCTGTTCTCATTAATTACACCAAAATAATCGAACTTCAGCTTTATCCATAAAAATATCTCTGATCATTCTGTTTCAATGCATGGAGGTTTTTTGAAATATCTAAAGTGATCCAGAGCTCTTTACATCTCCCAGATGAACGTTTTTTGAATCAGTGAGACAACATGCTAATTGTAAAGAGCAAGAAGTTGTTATCTGCCGCTGCAAGTTTTTCACGAACAAACCATGAGCATCTGAAATAATATCCTTCACCTTCCATCGCACCGTTTTTGAACCGAATGAAACAATATCTTCGAATTCCAACCTCTGTATTGAACAGTTTTCAAGAATGATTTTATTATTATTATTATTTTTTTTATAATCTGCCCTTTAGTAACTGATTTCGAGCTTCATGTAAACACCCATATGATCGTCCCGTTTTGATGAGAGAACGTTTATTGAAAAATCTACATCTGGAATATTATCAAGAACGGAATCACCGTCTTTACAAAAAGTGAAACAAGCTAGAACAAGTCAACAGAAATTGTCTTATGAACCATCCGATAATGTGTGAAGGAAGAACGACCTCCTCGCAACACTCCTACTCAACGAGTGAATAAAGTTATTTATATCATGTTTAAAAACTCTTACAAACTCTACTTGAGGTTCCTGGTGGTCGAGATGAGAGCAGCACTTACAGGGGCGGTTTAAAGGGGAATTTCTTTTTTCTCGGGGGGGGGCGACCGCCCCCCCCGAGAAAAAAGAAATTCATGTAAAAGATCCTGTTTTACTTCCATAAAATGAATGTATATGTCAATCTTCTAACTAACCGCCCCCACCGACAAACTGACCGCCCCCCCGACAAACTTGCAACATCTGCCACTGAGCACTTAATTGATGACAGCATAATTATTTTTAGAACATTACGTATTCACTAACAGAACACTATTGAACAAAAATCTAGACACAATCGAAATTGCCATTCTAGTCCAGCTATGTATCCATCGAACTAACTGAGACGGAACTATCTCAATATCAACACAGACGGTTATCTCAGGCGGGAAGTCGCGCCACGTGTACAGTGGCGGATCCAGAATTTTTTTTTGGGAGGTGCTATTCATTTAAAATAAGCTTTTTAAAAAAAGCTTGTTTCACCCAATTAAAATGTACTATATTAATCAAAATTTGTAGTACATTTTAATTGGGTCTTATAATAGTCTTAATAGTCTAAACCGATGTGCATGCTTTTGGGAGGGGCTAAATTATAAAATACTAGCGGCTACCCGCGACTTCGTCCGCGTCGGCTTTAGAATTAGGTCCCGAGAGAAACGAAGCATGTGTGAGTAACAAATATGTTTGCGACTAAAGAAACTGCATTTAAATATTATTTGCTTTTTACTTATTTTAAATGAAGTATAATGCATGGTAGTATACTTCATTTAAAATAACAGAGTATGTAAAATTACTAAATTTATATTTTTTTCAGGCATTTGGCGAATAGAGACAGTTACGACAGTATTTGCGAAATGTTTGGAGTGTTCTTGTAAAAGAAATATTTATGCTATATGCATGAATTTTAGCCTATGTTAATCAGGAATAGTGCAGCTTTCTATTAGCGAAAACGTTTTAGAATCGGTTCTATAGTTACAGAGATACCCATAGAGCGTAATGTATTAGAATTATTTTGAGTGTTCCTGTAAAGGAACTATTTGCGCTACATGCATTAATTTTAGCCTATAATACTCAAGAATAGTGTAGCTTACTATCAGTGAAAAAAGTTTTGGAATCGGTTCAGTACTTACAGAGATACACATAGAGCGTAATGTAATTCTTATGAGTATCCCTGTAAAAGAACTATTTGTGATATATGCATGAAAGGTAGCCTATAACACTCAGGGTCCCCCCAGTGTCTAAGAGGGTCTGCTCTCAAACCTGGAAGGCGGGAGATGCCAGGTTCAAACACCGGTCGTGCCTGTCGACCTAGCCGCTCGCAGTTTTTCAAAAATCTCGCGAAAATACGGGCTAGGATCCCTTAGAAAGTTCCCCACAGAGGAATAACCCATATAGGCCTAGGACCCTAGTGCAGTCAATCGGTCTTAATCCCCAAACAAACAAACAATAATACTCAGGAATAGTGTAACTAAGTTTTAAATTCGGTTTAGTAGCTATAATTCCATAGAGCGCAATACATTAGAATTATTTTGAAAGTTTTTGTAAAAGAATTATTTATGCTATATGCTTGAAAGGTTGCCTGAATGTTAATCCAGGGCATAAGCTATCTTCATTACGAATTTTTCCAAATCCGTTCAGCAATTTGTGTGTGATTCAGTCAAAAACATCTAAACACACAAACGTACACATTTTTTAATGAATGTCATTTTATCTCTCAATACCCTTATTTAAAAATGTGTCCCAAAAATGCGACATAATAAAGCGACATAAAAAGCGACATCATTTTACATGTATTTAAATACTATTAGTTCACAACAGCTTTAATATCGAGATTAAAGCAATCTTTAGTCTCGATATTGTTACACTATTTCGTAAGCTGTAGAATATGCTCCACATGTATTTTTTACATATATTCAAATATTATTAGTTCACAACAGCTTTAATCTATTGTTACAATATTTCGTAAGCTGTAGAATATGCACCACATGTATTTTTCTATAAATAGGTTACACTCATAAAAATTTCAACATAGGGTTGCCAGGCGAAATACGCGAAAGATGAGCGATAAAATGCCAAGTTAATTAATATAGTTTTAATATGGCAATAATAAAACTAAAAAATTAGGGGGGTTCAGGGGGATATCCCCCTGACGAGGCTCGAACAGCCGAGTTTTTATATTATTGGTAGGATTTGGAAATTTATGAAGAAACACATTTGGACTTTTCTTTCTAATGCTTTTTAATTTGGCGTAAAATCAACATAATTTCCATACCATTTCATGTTTTTCAAATGCATGTTTATCTGAAAATAGAATTTCAGCTTTATTTCAAAAGCATAAATCATTTTGTGCGGGCGATAAAACGGTTTTTAATTAATAATTAGAAAAGAATTTAAAATTTCAACATTCTGAGCCTCAGGTGCACAGTCATGGGCTTCTATGCTCAAATTTTCAAAGCTCTGCTTTCTGTAGATTTGTCTGGAGAACATTCATTTTTATTATTATTGATAGATAGATTTGGCATAAAACTGGCATAATTTAAGTGGAATTTAATGTTTTTCAGATGCACGCATGCGCTTCTTTATTGAAGCAATAGCATTCTTGTTAGCTCAAAACATGAATCATTTGATTGATACGGGCGAAACTCGCCAAGCATGGCAACGTAAAAACGGTTTTTAATTGATAATTAAAAAGTAATTAAAAATCTAAAATTCTAATTAGCCTATAACCAACTCCAGGGTCCCCTCTATATCTAAACCAAAATGCATCCTAATCTATTCAGCGGTTTAGGCGTGAAAGCGTCATAAACAAACAAACAAACAAACAAACTCACTTTCGCATTTATAATATTAGTTAGGATGATCATTTTAGTTATTTAAAGTGTATGATAATGTTACCCTTTAGCAATGTCTTTTGGGGGCGGCCTAGCCCCTCCCCTGGATCTGCTACTGCATGCGTATTTCTCAATTTGAAATAATTCGCCACACATTTTGAAACTATCGAGTCTTTGCAAACTTCCTTTTTACTTAGAGTGCCTTCTGAATAATCTGCAATGACTGAACTTGTCCAGACTCAATTTTTCAATAGTACAAAAATCAAATGTTGATTCTCATCACTGTACAACAGCTGTTCCTTGGAAATAGAAAGCAATAAACTTCATTATTTATACCAATTATTTTGTCAGTGTTTATTTTCTTGTTCTAATTTTCTTTCCATATTTTCTTGCTGTTTTTTAATATACCATCCAAATTTTTCTGTAAATGTTCAAGATCAGAAGCACTTTCATTAAAATGACTCAGTTAAAATATCAGAAAAATAGTTTCAAACAATCAAAGCGATCAGTTAGCATAAATTAATTTGTTCGTATTATAAGTCTTAGATGCATCCACATAAACAAAGCCTGAGAACAGTTAAAATTTTATTCTCAAATTGAGGAATTAGGGAGGCGTTGAGCACCGATAGAAATTTTTGTAGGTGTATTCAATAACACCCACATACAGAGAGACTAATTATTAAATTTTAGGCTTCAACAACGTAAACGGAATGCTCAGAAAAGTCTTCCGTGGGTGCTCGAATTCTGAAGAATTACTCATACGAAAATCCGTTATCTTAGCTCTTCTGATCCAATTTATCTTATGTAAATTATCTGTGTTTACTCAATATCTTAAACATTTGACAGCCACTTTTATGGAATAATCCACAGAGAACAACATCCATCAAATTTATTTATGGGGCATCCACACAGATGACGACCAACACGAAGTAACATTTTATTTTAGAATCATGCAAGCACTGAGCACTCATGAAAAATTTCCAGCAGTCTTTATGCTTCGAAGCACCCAGAAAAATTTTCCTGAGGTCCCCACATTTTAAACCATCCACAAGGACAAAATCAAGAAGGGATGAATATCGTTTCATTTTATAAACAAAAGAGTTAATTTTTTTTTTTTTTTCATCATTCACCATTCCTTTCCCTCCTCGAGAATGATTCGGGAAGGGAGGGTCGGTCACTCTGGGCACTCTCCCCACTTGCTACGTGCTTGAGTATGGAATACTTAATAAGTACTTATAGTAATCATGGGCGTCGGGAGGGGGGGTCAAACGGGTCACTTGACCCCCCCTGGAAAATGTGACCTTTTTTAAAAAAAATTAGGCATCATATACAAAAAATGTCACCTGCCCCTTTTCCGGAAGTAAAGTAATTTATGTATTTTAACATACTGTAAGAACTTGCTGTAAAATTTCTGTAAAAAAAATATTATTTTCCTAATTGCTGGTATGTTTCAACCAAGGACGAATTAAAGGGAAGGGACGTACACCCTTTCGTTAAAAAAAAATCAATTTAAAAACCCTATTTTACTTCCATAAAATGGTTGTGTTTCAGTATGTGAATCTTCCAACTAACCTTCGTCCACCCCCCACTCACACACGCACATAAACAAAATTGCATTAATCCGTCGCAGATTTCAACACATGCGCAGCATCTGTATAGAAAATCAGATCATTTTCATATTTTATCTTGTAATCTTAATTGTTCTAACATTAATATTTAAGATACATTCTTCGCCTGAAATGTACTTTTACGATTTCAAGTTTCTTATCAGTTTATTTGCCCCTCATAGTTCTATAGTTTTATTTTTACATTCCATAATTTGCTTGTCAAGCGTATTTCCCAGTGACGACAAAAGGGCACTTTCGAAAGGCAATTCAAAACTAACGTCGGTGGTTCATCGAAGGTGGTCAATCGAAATATTCAAATGAATGACTCGAAGAGAGGTAGTCTTGACTAAATCTATTTAATTAAATGTACATAATATTTACATTGAAGTTTTACAAAACGAATGCGCATGTGTGCGCTTATCGAAGTACAATCGAAACTCGTCTGTCGTTCTCTCACATCGACAACTAGTTAGAGAGTGCTTGCTCACGCCCTCTGCTGGAGAGCGAGATTTCGCTACACTCCCCACCTGAACTCTTCAAGAGAGTTCACCTACACAAATCTAATTCGAAAGAAAATACAATACAAATGTCTAGTAAGGAATAAACAAACACAACTACTAAATTATATGTCAAACAATCGAACTTAAATTTTGAATTCTCCACGTAAATAATAATCTAAACATAAACTTTAAAGGATGCAAATTATTAACACTGAATACTAGATTATGAGAAAAGTTAATGATTATTGTCATAAAAAAGGATATAGTCTTGTCTTTAAAGTTCATCAGTCACTTCAAGTGGGTACAAGAGTTGTACGGGCTTCCTAAATAGTCCCTTTGAAGTTTTCACTAAACAAGCTCGAACATGTCCGGCTCTTCCAGTGAATGATTCCTGAATAATACCCAAGTCCCACAGTAGTTTCGACTTTGATGTTCCGTCTATCAGTACGACTTGTCCAATTTTCATGTCTTTGGAGGATTCAGGAGTTTTAAGATGGTACGCAGTTTTTAAATTTAGTAAGTATTGATTCCTCCACTTCTTCCAGACTTGCTTAAGAAGTTGGGTTTGGTACATCTTTCTTCGAGTTAAAGATTCTCTAGACGTATCTTCAAGTTCTACCAAACTTATTGGAAATTCTGTTTCATTTCTTCCAAAGTTTAAGAAATGAGAAGGCGTCAAAGGCGAGGGTTCGTCCAGGGAATTGTTAACGTACGTCAGCGGTCTCATGTTCACAATCATTTCTATTTCAGTCAGTAAGGTGGATAACTCTTCAAAATTCAACAGTGCACGACCTAATATTTTTCGCAACGGATCCTTCACTGACTTTACTAAACGTTCATAGAATCCTCCCCACCATGGGGATTTTTCCGCAATGAATTTCCAAGTGATGCCTTGGGAAGAAATGTAATCTTTCAACTGATGACTCAACAATATTTCGGAGATGTGTTCTAGTTCTCTACTGGCCTTTTTAAAGGCCTTTGCATTATCCGAATATATAATAGTACAATTTCCTCGTCTGGCCACAAATCTCCTAAAGGCTAACAAAAAGCATTTCGTCGACATTGTTGTAACTAACTCTAAATGTATCGCTCTTGTGACCGCGCAAGTGAAAAGTGCTATATAAGATTTCATAGTTCCCGTACCATTCTTAACATAAATTGGTCCAGCAAAATCAACGCCGCAAACATTAAAAGGAGGCGTTTGGGATATTCTATCTTTGGGTAAGGGAGCTGTTATCTGGCCAGCAGGTTTTGCTGAATACTTCGTGCAAATCAAACATTTACTGATAATCTTCTTTATTAATTGTCGTCCCTTAGGAATCCAGAATTTCTTTCTCACTTTCGTCAACGTTAGGGATACTCCGCTATGCATTACCTTTTCGTGTTCCTTTCTTACCAACAACTCCGTGAATCTCGACATTTTAGGAAGGAGGATCGGTTGTTTTTCGTCTAGAGAGAAATCTGACTCAGCGAATCGACCTTTGATCCTGAGTATTTTCTTAGAGTCCAAAAATGGTGCTAAAGAGTAAATCGACGAATCAGATCTTATTCCTTGATTATTTTTCAAGTTCGCAATTTCCGAACCAAAAAATTCTCTTTGCGAATCTCGAATCCAAAAGTCTTCGGCTAATTGTATTTCTTCTGCAGAAAGGGTTCCATTTCTCTTGGTCGTATGTCTAACGTTGAATACGAATCTTAGAACATATGAAGTAACTCTAAGTAGTTTGGTCAGGTTACTGAACTTCTTCAGGTCTAATAATTTTTCATTTGATTCTACGGAACATTTGTTCTGAATAGTGTGTTTAAATCTGCTCCTCAATTCTAACTCCTCGTTGTTCATCGGACACTTTTCGCCTCGAGGCCAGCAGTTAGTTGGCTGCCTTAAGAATACTGGCCCAAGCCACCACATATCATTTCCTCTCAGTTTTTCGATAGAAGATCCTCTTGTGATCAAATCAGCAGGGTTCAGTTTTCCTGGACAATGGAACCAGTTCGAGGGTTCGGACAATTTATGAATCTCTTCCACTCTATGCTGCACAAACGGCTTAAATTTTAATGGATTGTTTCTAATCCAATGGTATACGATAGAAGAGTCTGTCCAAAAATAGCAAGACTTTACGAACTTTAATGTTTTCAGAATCTTGCGACATAATCTAGCCGACAAAAGTGCTCCCATGAGCTCTAGTCGAGGCAAGGAAAGAATCTTCAAAGGAGCGACTCGACTTCTGGATGCCACAAAGCTAGTGTGAAAGGTCTTGTCTGAATTTTTAATTCTCAAGTAAGCAACTGTCCCATAGGCTATTTTCGAGGCGTCTGAGAAACAATGTAACTGGACTTCATCGAAATTATTTTGTGTAAGATAACACCGAGGAACGAGAATGGCTTCAAGGCTAGACAGTTCTTCGCACCATTTATTAAACCTTTCTCGAAATTCAAGGGGCAATAGTTCATCCCATTGAAGACCTAATTGCCAAACTTGCTGAATTAGAAATTTGATTCTTATTACAAATGGGGTAATGAATCCTACAGGATCGAATATACGCCCAGCTACTTGTAGCAGAAAACGTTTCGAATTTATTTGCTTTCGGAGGAACTTCTGTAAGTTATGCGTATCAAAATAAAAGCCATCCTTTTCAGTATCCCACGCGATACCCAAAACTTTAGAAGTTATACCAGTCTGTCCTAAAACGTCTCTAGTTGTTTCTACAGATATGCCATCGTCTTGCCAAAGTTTCCTTAAAATTTCCGAATTGGTTTTCCATTTATGTAATTGCATATTTGCCTCTTCAAAAATCCTGATACATTCTTTGCTAGTAGCAAATGCACTGTCGGCGTCACTAGATCCCGTAATAATGTCATCGACATAACAAGATTCATTTAGTAATTCACAAGTGTCGGGAAATTTGTCGGCAAACTTTCTCAAATGATGTTTAATCGTGGCACCGAGTAAAAACGGGGAACAATTTAGTCCAAATAACACTCGAGTGAACCGATATACGTGTGGGGATTGAGATTCGAAACTAGGTGAATCCGACCAAAAAAATTTTGTGACATCTCTATCCCTTTCGTCGATTTCGATTCTGAGAAAGGCTTGTTTGATATCGGTCGTAAAGGCTACTGGGTATTCTCTAAACTTGAGTAAAAGTTCAAACAGGTCGGGGTAGAGGTTAGGCCCTATTTCCAAGCAGTCATTCAATGATAAGTTTCCTTTACTATGACTCGACACATCGAAAACTACTCTGAGTCTGCTTGTTTCTCGATCTTCGCGTATTACAGCTCTGTGGGGCAAATAAAACTCTGGATGTTTAACTTCAGGTTCGGCATTTTCATAAACCGGCTCGATGATGTTTTGGGTGAGGTAATCATCAATGACCTTTTTATATTCTGAAAACAAAGTTCGGTCATTTCGAAACTTCGAACAGAGTCTAGAAAATCTTTCAAGAGCGATTTCACGATTGTTTTGTAACAGATGTCCCTTTTCAGATTTCCAAGGTAATCGTACTTTATATGTTTTATTTTGGTGTACGACACTAGATTCATATTTTTTCAAGCTTCTGTCACTAAGTGGATCAGAAGTTTCAATTTCAGATTCAATTCCGAGGCTTTCCAACTGCCAGAATTTTTTAATATCTTCAGAGATATTGCTTTCTTCAACTATAACTTTCATCGCCAAGGAATCCATGGACTTAGTTTCACCCTTCCCCAACAAACACCATCCGAACAAAGTTTCGGTTACGACTAGCTGTTTATTAGTCCGTTTTATTCTTCCCGAAATTAGAGAATAATAATAGTCTGCCCCAATTAGAATTGAGATTTTATCATTTCCGTTTTCTGTGTAGGTGTCCGACAATTTCAGACTCCTCAAATCTTTGATTTTATTTATTAGATCAACATCCGGAGGAGAAATTTGTGCTGATGAAATTTCTTCGATTTCTAACACCTCGACATATACGTTTAGATTCGGGTCATTTCTATTTTCTAATTTGACCCGGACAACGTCAAAGGACTTTTCCATAGGTGTTTCACCACCAAAGGAATGGACCGAAAGCAACTCTTTGCGAATGAAAGGAAGTTTTAACTTTCTAGAAACATCTTTCGTTATGAAACTGCGCATGGAGCCACTGTCGAATAACAATCTTACATTTTCGAAAAGATTATTTTTATTACGTGCGGAGACAGCCGCCGTTTGGAGAAAAATTCTCTTAGTGTTGCTATTTTTCTCAATTTGACAGGACGAGACGGCCGTATCATGCGGAGCGGACGCCTCTGGAAGCGAATTGGCGTCTATGGGATTTTCCCTTTTTGTTTTATTATGAAACCGATAACAAATGGCTTTCGAATGTTTATATTTATTCCCGCAGAAGGAGCAACCGTCTCTCTGGCGACATTCATTAGCCCGGTGTGATGGAATCAAGCAATTTAGGCATCTGGCTTCTCTTTTCAAAAGCTCTCTCCTAGCTTCAACGGTACCCTCCCCACAGTTCTCTGAGTCATGCTGGTTTTTGCAGAAGATGCATTTCGAACTAATATTGGTTAGCAGTTCGTGAGCGGAAGTCGGAGTCTTCGAAACGCTGTTTCTATATTTCGGTGAATCAGCGCTTCGGACTCGGAACTCACGACCTTGACCCAGTCTATTTGCGCGCAGGGGATTTCTACCGGAATAAACAGCAAGTGCTCTTTCGCGGCTAAGGATTTCGTCTTCCAAAAATTTCAAAAGAGTTTCAAGATTCCAACTTTCTGACTTATTTGATCTGCTATACTCTAATGTCAGATCGGGTGGCAATATTTTTAAAAGGATTGGTACTAGGAGGTTTCCATATGATTTTGAATCAATTCCCAATGACTCAAGATTCCTAACTTGGATTTCGGCACGGTCAAACAGTTTTCTCAAACCCGTAGTATCGCTCGAATCTCTGACAGGGGGGATATCTAACAGTTTTCCCAAATGAGAGTTGATTAACAGATTATTTTGTCCAAACCTCGAGCGTAAAATTTTCAAGGCAGCGTCATAATTTTCATCTTTCAATGCTAAGCCCGAAACAGCTTTGGCAGCAGATCCTCCAAGACAATTTTTCAAATAGATCAATTTTTCAATTTTATTCAGATTTGGGTTTTTATCAATTGTGTTTTCAAATTGGCCTATAAATTCTAGCCAGAGTGATGTATCACCGAAAAATTTATTTACTGTCAGCTTTGGCAGTTTTATCGAGTTGGTAACTTCAAAGGTTTGATTCGAAGCGATCGACGAAGTTGTTACTTTACCGTTGGCACTTGAATTTGGAACATGAACTTTATCACGATCTAATTCTTCAATCCTATCGCACAGTTTACATTTATAAGCTATCAAATTATCCAAATACTCTTCGGAAGCTTCCACTTCCGTTTCTACTTCCTTGACATCAATTTCGTTCAAAATTTCAGAATCAACCAATTTAATATGATCTGTTTTTTCTATCAACTGATTTAACAAAAGTTTTAGTTTTTTCGGATCTACTTCCGATTTCAAACTTTCATCAATTTTTCCAAACAACTTCGTTATAAGACCCTTTTGGGTCGATCTCTTTTTTTTCAACTTGTCAAGACTCATATCGAAATCAAAATGCGGACTTACCTCCCTTACTAGAATCTCGAACAATGTAGTTGATCACAAATAAAGAGCATTCGGCCCTTACCGGCCGCTATGCACCATGACGACAAAAGGGCACTTTCGAAAGGCAATTCAAAACTAACGTCGGTGGTTCATCGAAGGTGGTCAATCGAAATATTCAAATGAATGACTCGAAGAGAGGTAGTCTTGACTAAATCTATTTAATTAAATGTACATAATATTTACATTGAAGTTTTACAAAACGAATGCGCATGTGTGCGCTTATCGAAGTACAATCGAAACTCGTCTGTCGTTCTCTCACATCGACAACTAGTTAGAGAGTGCTTGCTCACGCCCTCTGCTGGAGAGCGAGATTTCGCTACACCCAGACAGCACATAAGCTTAAATCAAGCTTGACATGTCTTTGAATTTGACTTATTAATACAAGCTTGACAGTTCAATTCATTTTAAGCATGCAGCAAGCTTGGGGATTACAAAAAAAATGAGTCAGCAAATATTTTCCCGCCGAACTTAAGTCATTTGAACTGTCAAGCTTGAATACAACTTGATTACTGCTTGATTTGGAAAGCCACATTCACATAACAAATAATTTATCATCAGTCATGACTGTACTTGACCATAGAATTTTTTAAAAAAAGATTCTATATTTGCAAATATTGAAATTCTTCAAAATAAAATTAAAATATAGTACAAAATTGATTTCAAAATCAGTCGTTTGTCTCGATTTTGGCAAATATTGCCCAAAACATTATTTTAATTTTGATTCATCCCATAGAAAAATAAAAGAAACAGATCGGCATCGGCCAATACTGATCAATCTTGCCAAAAAAACGGCGTGACAACCATAACAGTCACTTCAAACTTTAGTCTTGTCTCTGCGAGTGAGATTGGCATGGTGGTTAGGACGCTGGCTTCCCACACCTTAGGTCCCGAGATCGATCCCAGCAGCGGACGCTAGATGGAAACAGATTAAAATAACTTGAAGTTTCAGCGGAGAGGGCTCCCCAGGTATTAAGCCTTTTGTTGGGGGGAAATTTTTTAAAGTTTCAATTAAGCTTGCTATGTCAAGCTTATTTCAAGTTGGGCAAGTGTAAACTTGAACACTTGATTCAAGCTTGCATTAAGCTTACACGCTTGAAATTTTCAAGCTTAATTCAAGTTCATTGACTTGATAAATCATGCTTATTGCAAGTTTGACGCAAATTTGCTGTGCTGTCTGGGTTAAAGAACTAAGTTTTTATTTTCTTTCAATTGTATGTGTGTGTGTGTGTGTGTGTGTGTGTGATTATCAACAAACTAGATTCTACCCACGACTTCGTCCGCGTCGGCTTTAGAATTGGGTCCAGAGAGAAATGAAGCATGTGTGAATAACAGAAAAGAAATAGTTTGATGACACTAGCACTATAGACCAAAATAACCATAAAAAATCTTTAAACTCGTTTCTGTAGTTACAGAGATATCCCTATAGCGTAATGTACAAGAATTTTTTTTGAGTGTCCTTGTAAAAGAACTATTTATGCTATATGCATGAAAGGTATCCTATAATACTCAAGAGTAGTGCAGCTTACTATTAGTGAAAAAAAGTTTTAGAATCGGTTCAGTAGTTAAAGAGATGTCCATACAGCGTAATGTATTGGAATCATTTTGAGTGTTTCTGTAAAAGAACGATTTATGCTATATCCGCGAAAAGTAGCATATAATACTCAGGAATAGTGTAGCTTTTTATCAGTGAAAAAAGTTTTAGAATCGGTTCAGTAATTACAGAGATACCCGAAGCGCGTAATGTAATTCTTATGAGAATCCCTGTAAAAGAACTATTTACGAAATATGTATGAGGGGTAGCCTATAATACTCAGGAATAGTGTAGTTCTCTATGTGTAAAAAAAAGTTTTAGAATCGGTTCAGTAGTTACAAAGATGCCCATAGAGCGTAATGTATTAGAATTGTTTTGAATGTCTGTGTAAAAGAATCATTTATGCGATATGCATGAAAGGTTGCCTATATGTTAATCCAGGTTATAAGCTATCTTCATTCTAAATTTTATCCAAATCCGTTCAGCAGTTTTTGCATGATTGAGTCACAAACATCCAAACACACCAGCATACATATTTATAGTAGGATTTGAAAATTTATGAATTTCAAGAAACACGTTTGACTTAATTCTTTCTTATGCTTTTTATTTTGGTATAAAACTGACGTAATTTCCATGCCATTTCATGGTTTTTAAATGCACGCTATTCTGCAGATAGCATTTATGCTTTATTTCAAAAGCATTGGTCATTGTATATTAACGACATTAACAATTCTCTGCATACAACATTCTCCATTCTAACAGATGAGACTGCCGATATTGTTGTGAAAGAACAATTATTCCTTTGTGTATATTTTGGCAAATCAGCACTACTGATAATTAAAGAATTTCTAGACTTCTCAATCCTACAAAAATTGAAAAGCACTTGCTCATTCCGTTACAGAAAAATGTTCCCATATCGGACCGAACATGGAAAAACTAATAGAACAACACTCTCACAAATAACCGTACAATTACTGGAAACTTTCCGTAAAATTTTACGGAAATTCCTCGTTTATATTTGAATGCAGAGTAATTTCTGTGTATCAAGGGCCAGCGTTTCACTGGTACAAAATTTCTAGTGGAATTTACAGGAATAGAATTCCGTAAATATACGGAAATAGTAATGGCGTCCCAGTGGCCAGTACATTTTCAGCGTTTTCACGAAATTATTATTTTTTTTTTTACAGTGAAGGTTATGACACATGTTCTGTGATGGTAGAAAAAGAGGATGGCGTGCAAGCAATCATCAAACGTATCTGCTTAACAACTGCGTATTTTCACTGTACATCACGCAAATTAAACTTTCAAACTACAGCCTTTAAATTATGTAAAATTCCTTACATCATTTGACTGATATTTTTTTTAAATAACCTTTTTTTGTACAATTGTAAATCCTATTTGCTTTAAAATTAACTTTCTACATTTTTCACTTTAACAAAACAGTTTTATCCTTCGCCTGAATCATCATTTTATCATTTCACGTTTCAATTAGTTTATTTAACTAGTATACAATGAACGCTCTCTCATGTGAACACCTCGGTATTATGAACACATTACGACGCTCCCAGCGAAACTCCGTAGACTTAACATAAAATGAACTCTTTGCATTCTGAAGACCTTCTAATTTGAACATCCCAGTATTATGAACGCTACTTTTGATCCTCATTGCACCCGTACTTCTCTATAAATGAAGGTTTGTTTTATTTTTAATCGAAATACGGGGAATTCCTCTAGTGTGCAAATTCGGAGAGAGGTACGCTGCACGAGCATACACATTGCAAGTACTGCATTGTACCGTTTATTAAGGCAAAGGTGCTCAAGGGCTATTTGACTAAGGAGCGGTGCTTTGGACGCAGGACTTTTTAAGGGGTTCCTCCGCTTATTCAACCTCTGGAGAAAACCACTTAAAACGCAACCGTTAGACATATGGCCGCGCAATTGGCCCGAACCCTGGACCTTCACACTTCAGCTATCTACCATGCTCAGTGTCTATATCCACTCGGCCATACTGGGGCCCATGCACAACGTAAGAACAGACTAAAATTACTTTTTTTTCGTATAATGTACCGATTACCGAATATGTAACTTTTTTTTTGGGGGGGGGGGGGTAGTTGTCCTATTACTTGTCATAAAAAATGGATTAAAAATTTTCAAGAATGTAGTGTAATTATATAATTTTGTTGTTTTGTTTTGTAAAAAAAATTTTTAACACGCTTTTATTAGCTTCACCTGTATGTATGTTTGTATACTTGTATGTTTCTAACCGACTCCTTTGAACTCGATTTTGACCCACTTTAAACGTGCAGATTTAATTTAAACTTTGTAGATATATCAAGGATCGATGACAATACAATAATTTGATAAGTTTATCACATTATCCTGATTTTAACACGCTTTTATTTATTAGCTTCACCTGTATGTATGTTTGTAACCGACTCCTTTGTACTCGATTTTGACCCACTTTAAACGGTCAGATTGGATTTAAACTTTGCAGATATATCAAGGATCGATGACAATACAATAATTTGATAAGTTTATCCAATTATCCTGATTTTAACACGCTTTTATTTATTAGCTTCACCTGTATGTATGTTTGTAACCGACTCATACAGGCATCAAATTTGGCACACTTTAAACGGTCAGATTTAATTTAAACATTGTACATTTATGAAGAACCGGTGACAATACAATCCTAACTAATATTATAAATGCGAAAGTGAGTTTGTTTGTTTGTTTGTTTATGACGCTATCACGCCTAAACCGCTGAATAAATTATGATGAATTTTGGTTTTAGAAATAGATGGGACCCTGGAGAAGGTTATAGGCTACTTAGAATTTTAGATTTTTAATTACTTCTTTAATTATTAATTAAAAACCGTTTTTACGTTGCCATGCTTGGCGAGTTTCGCCCGTATCAAGTGATTCATGTTTTGAGCCAACAAGAACACTATTACTTCAATGAAGAAGCACGTGCATCTGAAAAACATTAAATAATACGGAAATTAAGCCAGTTTTATGCCAAATCTATCTATCTCTAATAATAAAAATGAATGTTCTCCAGACAAATCTACAGAAAGGAGAGCTTTGAAAATTTGAGCATGACTGGGCCCATGACTTCGGTAAAGTGTACCTGAGGCTCAGAAATTTTAATTTCTTTTCTAACTATTAATTAAAAACCGTTTTATTGCCCGCACCAAATGATTTATGCTTTTGAAATAAAGCAGAAATTCTATTTGCAAAATCACATGCATTTGGAAAACATAAATAAGTATGGAAATTATGTTGATTTTACTCCAAATTAAAAAGCATAAATAAAGAAAAGTGTACTTACGTATTATCACGGTGGTCCGCCAAGACGAGCGATTTTTTGCCGAGATAAATATATTATTTGCCGAGATGCTGTGCCCGGCATTAATAATGCCGGGCACAGGAAATTATTAATGGTTTTGAATACGATTGGCAAAAGTTTGGCAACTCATTTGACGGAAAAACAGTTTGGTAGGAATGACCGCCGGGATAATATGTAAGTACCAAGAAAAGTCCAGATGTGTTTCTTAAAGTTCGTAAATTTCCAAATCCTACCAATAATATAAATGTGTACGTTTTTGTGTTTGGGTGTTTTTGACTGAATTACACAAAAATGGTTGGAAAAATTTGTAATGAAGATAGCTTATGCCCTGGATTAACATACAGGCAACCTTTCAAGCACATAGCATAAATAATAATAAGACACTCAAAATAATGCTAATGCATTGCGCTCTATGGAAATTTTGTAGCTACTAAACCGATTTTAAAACTTTTTTCACTGATTGAAAGTCCTAGGCCTATATGGTCTTAGGCCTATAGGGTCCTAGGCCTATATGGGGAATTCCTTTGTGTGGAATTTCCTAAGGGATCCTAGCCCGTATTTTCGCGAGGTTTAGGAAAAAAACACTGAAAACTGCGAGCGTCTAGGTCGACAGGCGCGACCGGAGTTTGAACCTGGCACCTCCCGCCTTCCAGTTATGAGAGCAGACCCTCTTAGACACTGGGGGGACACTGAGTGTTATAGGCTACCTTTTATGCATATATCACAAATAGTTCTTTTACAGGGATACTCATAAGAATTACATTACGCTCTATGTGTATCTCTCTAAGTACTGAACCGATTCCAAAACTTTTTTCACTGATAATAAGCTACACTATTTTTGAGTATTATAGGCTAAAATTCATGCATGTAGCGCAAATAGTTCCTTTACAGGAACACTCAAAATAATTCTAATACATTACGCTCTATGGGCATCTCTTTAACTACAGAACCGATTCTAAAACTTTTCGTTAATAGAAAGCTGCACTATTCCTGATTAACATAGGCTAAAATTTATGCATATAGCGTAAATATTTCTTTTACAAGAACACTCGAAACAGTTCGCAAATACTACCGTAACTGTCTCTATTCGCCAAATGCCTGAAAAAAATCTAAATTTAGTAATTCTGCATACTCTCTTATTTTAAATGAAGTATACTACCATGCATTATACTTCATTTAAAATAAGTAAAGAGCAAATAATATTTAAATGCAGTTTCTTTAGTCGCAAACATATTTGTTATTCACACATGCTTCGTTTCTCTCGGGACCTAATTCTAAAGCCGACGCGGACGAAGTCGCGGGTAGCCGCTAGTAATTTTATAAGTTTATCTCATTATCCTGATCAGAATCGCCAGGATTAAATAATTTCCTCATTTCTTATCCTGATTGAAAGTAGAACACTTCCAAAGATTACAATCTTAAGAAAACCTTTTTTACTGTGGCCGTGATCGTATAGTAGTTAGTACGTTGCGCTGTGGCCGCGATCGTATAGTAGTTAGTACGTTGCGCTGTGGCCGCGATCGTATAGTAGTTAGTACGTTGCGCTGTGGCCGCGATAACCCAGGTTCGAATCCTGGGCACGACAATATTTTCATTTTTACAAAATATCGTGAAAGAACATGTTAAGGCCATTCTTTTTAAGACGCTTTTATTTGTTGATTAGAGACCTATTTTTCCTTTTTAGTGAGGAAGGTAGCATTTAACTGCAGGTTGATTAATACTTTGGTGCACAGCAGGCGAAATGGGACCCTTAACTTAGCGTACAATTTGATTTTAGCTTACAATTGAACTTTAGCTTTAAATTTGATACCCAGCTCACCCCGAAATAAAATCCTGGCTACGCCACTGGAGCACAGTGAAAATAAATTATCTCACAGTTTGTACTTTCCAACTTTGTGTTCCTTAGTGTCTTATGAGAGATATCGAAAATTAAAAATAAATTTTAAATACATACGGTTTAACAAAAACTAAAAAACACGCTTTTATAGAAAATCGAACTAAAAAGTGAAAAATAAAAATATAGTTTAAAAAACCAAAAAACATGCTTTAGTGATAAATTGAACTAACTGAAAAGCGAAAAATAATTCTGAATATAGAAATAAATTAATGGACGAAAAATAGTATTATTGTGAAAAAAGCGTGGGGTGCTCCATACATCAGTTTTTGAGAATATTCGATCGGTACTATTAGTACAAAAATGATACAAAAAATATAGCACAAAGCGCCCCACGCTTTTTTCACAATAATACTATTTTTCGTTCATTAATTTATTTCTATATTAAGAATTATTTTTCGCTTTTCAGTTAGTTCAATTATCACCAAAGCGTGTTTTTTGGTTTTTTAAACTATATTTTAAGTAAAATAAAGAGCTACCAATGGTCGATGGAATAAGACACTGGACACTGGTCGGAAACGCTCCGATGTCGTATTCACTATCGGAAATAACTTTTTTTTTCCGACACGTCAGACAAAGGCGAAAACTTGCATTCCGATAACGAAGAGTAGAATTTGGATGGGTGTTTTATTGCGTGTATTATGGTGTGTTAAGCACTCCCACAAAAGAAACCCTTTCCCTGGCAAGGTTGACTCATCCTCCCTGTTAAAAAATACACTCCTTCCTTGATCGATTTCTCTCTATCCCTCGGAAATTCTGACGACAATGCATTTGTTTAAGAAAAAGGAGAGAAATCCGTGCGTTTTGATTGGTCGATCGGTCCCAGTGTCGAGATTGACCTCGCAGGTACAAAAATACTCACTTCTTTTATTCGACATTCATAGTGCTAACGCTAAATGGAAGGTCGCGCCTATTTTTCAGAAGAATTGGACTATCCGGGAGAGAGAACTATCCGTCACTGTTATTCTCCGATAACATAGTGGTAGGGTCCCTTAGTTCTGGCCTACCTGAGGAATTTTGAGCAGTTTTCTCCTCGTGAATACACATTAGAACCGATTAGTATGTCCTCTGCTCTAGGCATTCCTACCTGGGGCAGAGAGTCCTAATATGCTTTGCCTTAAAAAGAGAAAAAGAAAAAAAAAAAAAAAAAAAAAAAAAAAACGAAAAAAGTACATTATATATTTGACTGAATTTAATTTGATTTAATTGACAATAGCCTCCAAATCTTAAGTCAAGTCCTTGATCTGGGTAATCAGCATGGCTTATTAGGCAGTGTACCGTTGTTGTTACTAATACCCTCTGGCAACTGCAGAAAGGAGCCAGATCCTCCATATAGAACGGCGATGATCGAAAGAGAGTGGCTTCCAATTTAATGAGCCCCAGTGGGTGGAAGACCGATTTAGCTCGGGGTCTACAATCTACGGTCTCGGGGACCGATTTAGGTCGAATTGAACAAAAAACAGATAAGAGACCTAGCACCTGGATCGGCTCAGAGGTATTGTTTGAACATGGAGGACATTGGAGTCACGAACAGATTTTACGTGTACGACCTCCCACTTGCGTACACAATAGGACTTTAGAAACTAGGCCGCATTTTGTCGGGGAGGACAAAAGCAGTTTTGCCAATTTTTCTTTTATTGGCCATCCAAATTTTCACGACGAATTTATATCCCCACCACGAAATGTATATATCCCAATAATTTTGTTTCAGATCGATTTTATCACTTCTTTCCCCCTCCCCCCGCCCAGTGACTGCAAGTATTTCCACATTTTGACCCAACCTGGAAAATTTTCTGGCGACGCCCATGATAGTAATACGAAAAAAGAAAGCCAAATAATAGCGATAAATGCTTAAAACACTAGTTTATTTTATTTTTTGTTAATAGCAATAATAAAAAGTTTAACATTCGCATGAAAATTCAATGTAACAAAAGCGTCACCAACTACAGTAACTGTAATTTACAATCAAAAATAGTGTCCGTGTACTCACCAGGTTTCGAACCTGGGACCTTCTGCGTGTTAGTCACATAGAGATGAATACCAGGAGATGGCATTACCTATCTGATAATGAAGCTGAAAATGTTACCGCGCCGCTATATTGCCTTGACCAAAACATTGCCGCATTAATATGTTATTCTATGGTGACAGATAGTTCTAATTTTAAGAAGTAATGTCGCCAAAGTTGGTGCCAAGAATAATTACGTATTTGACATAACCATAGAGATATGGACATAACTGTATTCTGTAACATTTGTAGGGAGAGCGTGCGGCGAGAGCTGCGTTTGAACCCAGGGACTTATGGGTGGTAGAATGAGGCGCAATCCGGCTCGGCCAAAAGGTACCCCTTCGACCGGCCTTTATTTGCCGGTTGTTGAGTGCGCGGAGGTGATCTCGTGCCGCCACACTACTCCTCCCCTAGAGAGTCAGTCGGAGGCTGACGAACGATGTTCCAAGCGTTATGGAATGCTACCACTCGTTGTGGACTTTTGTGAGGTTGCTGGCGCACGTTGCGGACTTTGATAGAGCCGAGCGAGATATGGAAGAGGTCAGTACTGGCGCCATCGGTCGCTATTGGCGAGAAGGAGAATGCGTGTTCGTTGTCCGGGTCATCAATGTAGGGGAGAGCGTGGGGCGAGAGCTGGGTTCGAACTCTCGGAATTCGCGTGGTGGAATGAGGCGCAATCCGGCTCGGCCAAAAGGTACCCATTCGACCGGCCTTCAATTGCCGGGTGTTGTGTGCGCGGAAGTGATCTCGTGCCGCCACACACTTATTTCGGATTTGTGTGCTTGGCTCGGAACCCGCTTATAAATCCACGTCAGAAGGAGACATAACTGTAAAACTTTTTAATGTAGATTGCTGAGATTTTGTATTTAGAACTACTGTAACATATAACTGTGTATCTTTACTTTTTAATCCATATTAATCGTGCATCTTTCACTGTTATTTAAAAAGGGATCAACAAAATGTTCCGCCATACTTGGACCAACACAGTTACTTCATTTCGTCCAATGCTGAAGATAGCTAATGCCAGCTCCTGGTATTCTTATCGGTTAGGCAGATGTGATAACGGATAACCACTACACGATGGGTTAAAGATAGTCTAACTTATGCGTTTATTTATTGCACCTCAAACATACGGATAAAGCAAAATGAGTTGAGACGGATATGAAGGTGAAAGTGCGATATGGGAGCCATATCTTTTCAAGAGCTGTAAGTGCTCTCTTGTATTTTGTTACTAAAAGAAGGAAGGGAAAAACTCATTTGTTCTTAATACAAGAAACGTTCCAGCGCCACCATAGCTCAGTGGTTAGAGCACTGGTCTTGTAAACCAGGGGTCGTGAGTTCGATCCTCACTGGTGGCTGGGCTGTCCTGTATACCCGATTGCAGCGCCGGCGCAAGGTTATCCGGCGCCAGCCTGCTAAAATCGCCCCCCCCCACTCCATTTTTTTTTTTTTTTTTTACAGGAGAAATAAGTTTTGAAGAAAGCATTTGTTGAAAAAAATAATAATAATAAATTTATTTATCGGGAAAAATTAATTTTTCTGCATTTCATATTTACAAACTTTTCTATAATTTCTTTTGTATCTATCTCATGACAGATTTCACTTTCAATAGCAATCAAAGCTAGATTTATGAGTTTTTTCTGAGATATATACTTGACCGTAAATACGTCTTGATCAATTTTAATTTTGAGAATGATCTTTGGCATCAACATTAACAGAAATGCTGAGTAGTATTCTCAATATGATATTCAAATTCGGGAAGCACAATTTATTTGACACAATTAAGTTCAGAATATCGAATGGGTCTTTCATACCGGGTGTAAAAATGTCTTTGGAAGCTACTATTTCGTCAAAAAGTTCTTCTGCGTTAATATCTTTACTATCACCATATTGTAAAAAATTTTCTAAATTACTGCATTTTATTTTCAAATCTGCATTATCGATTTCCGATAAATTACACAAGAAACTAAAATTATCGCAGTGATCCTTCATTGCGTCAAATCTTTAATTTAATGATGCCCAAGCTGTATCCAAAATTCAAAAAAGACATTTGTCCTAAATTTCTCTTCTGGAGATTGGGGGGATTCGTCAGCATGTTCGTAATCGAAGTGACATTTCTTTTTCCTTCGTCGGATTTCTTCAACAGTTTTAAAATGGGGCTCGCCATCCACTTCTTCACTAAGTTCTTTGGCTTTCTCAAGAATATTTTTGAAATTGACGTCACTTCTATGTTCTTGAATGAATGATTTTAAGATACTTATTGCCTGCCATTTTTCTTTCCTTTCATATTTGCCCCGTTATCATATCCCTGGCCTCTCATATCATCTAGAGGTATGTTCCGCATTTTCGACATTTCCATTACTGTCTCACATAGGACGCTACCTGTAGAATCATCAACTTTAATAAAGCCTAAGAAATGCTCCTTGATTTCAGCCCCTCCATCACTACAGACGACAAACGTATGACTACACTCATCTGTTCAGTTTTGGTAACATCAGGCGTAAAGTCCAAAATTATACATTAGTACTTGGCGTTTCGAAAAGATAGTAAGATTTTCTCTCTTATACTACTGCCAATAATTTGCGACATTTTATTTTGACTATCTTTGCTTGGATAATGAACTTTACTGTTGCTGTTAAAAAAAAAAAAAAAAACCGGAATTAAACTAATTCAAGCTATTATTCTACATGCTTGTAATATTTTAACTTCAGAATTTGAATCCGAAGCAACGAAGTCTGACTTCTTTCTTTATTATTATTATTATTATTATTATTTTTTGTTGTTGTTGTTCCTAAATGAGCCCTGAAACTGAAACCAAGGTTTAAGATACGGCCGCATTTTTTTGCATAATTCTAAAAGACTTATCAGAATGCTGAAATGAAATTAATGGGCTTCTCTTTTTTGCTAAAGCATTCAGAGAAAAGTTGGAGCTGAAATATTGAAGAGAAACAGGGATAAAAGTAAAAATTTCCTGATATGGAATTGTTATAGAATGGTTGTGTGGATAATCTTCTATTTTGAATATTGATGAATTCAAATATATAACATGTGCGTCTATGATTTTCAAGACCACTTGCAAAAACAACACAGGAAAAAGAGATCGGACAATATCTCTCGGTGAGAAAAATGGAATTATCTTTATAGCAATTTGATAAAGCTTTTCCCTTATTTTAGCTTTTTTGCTAAAGAATTTTTCATCTCAGCTTAAACCCTTCCTGGAACAGATCACAATTGGCACGAAGTGGCAGTAAAACAGTCTCTCTGCGTCAAAAATCCCTCAACTTAGATTTGTGCTATTTTTGAAAATGCGTCTTTCAATGTTTAATTTAGTACAGTTAAAAAGTTTCAATTTGCTGTTTAAAATTTACGACTAAGTAGTTGATTTCTTTCTTAAATATTTGAGCTGTGAAACATAATTTCTCATACATTTTTTATTTTTTCGTTTAAAATTGCTCTATTGCGTTTTAATTAGCATATGTTAAATTCGCGAGCACGGCGAATTATTATACAGTTTCTACTAACCCAGATTTCTGATATCCGACTAGCGGCCGTGCTAGCGGCTTTTATGTGCTCCAAGCGGTAAAAAAGGCAGAATTTTTCACAAAAAGACTGTATCATTATCATTTTAGTAGCAAAAATCAAAATTAAATACGTCTTTGGTGCTAGGGGGAATTTTCGGGGGATGGGGGGCGTAGCATCGGGCGTCATTCTAAACTCAAAAACTGAGAAAAGGTTGATCTTCGTAAAAGGGGGCGCCTATTTTTACATTTGCAGCGGGGGGGGGCACGTACCCTATGGCCGTCCTTGCTTTTACATATTGTAATATATGTTTCTAAAAGTTTTTACTTCTCTTTTACATATAGTAATATACAAAACCATACACAGGGGGTTGGTCCTATGGATCCGAACCGAACCCTGCCCCTCCCCGAAATTATCACATTATATATATATATATCCTATATCCTATGTGTGTGTGTGGGAGAGAGAGTATTTATATATAAAATGATAAAATGATGATATTCAATCAAACAGACCTCCCCCCTCTCCCCACCCGCCTACAAAAAAGGTCGGACCCCCTCCAAAATTATTTTCTGGATACGGCCCTGGTTATATATGTTCCTGACCCCCCCCCTTTATTCGCTACGGCCTTGCAACACATTTTATCAGACAAATAAACAAATTATATACACACTGCAATCATTATTGATATAAAACATATCTTCCTAAATTATTAATTTAATAATCACAAACAATGCATCACACGCTTAACAATTAAACACTTAAATACTATAGCCAACTCAGGGCGAACAACTAACTCATTAAAACTAACTTTGATTAAAATACATCTGCTGATAAAAGCGACGAAAAACTGTTTCCCTAATTAAAAGTACCGCCAACAACACAGGGAGAACAGAACACTTGGACGGGAAAATTCTACCATCAAAAGCTTAACTCGTTTCAGTTCCTTATAGCTGCGGGGAAAAAAAAGGCCCACTCGTACTCTATTCAGCCGTCGTTCGTCGTACAGCAAAGTTACAGATACCAATCGTTTACGATTGACGTACACTTTAATTTGCTATACATAAAAATTGCACAAGGGTCCGTCTCCATATTAAAATTCGCATCAACTTTTATTTTTTTTCCAATAGCAACCCCTAGATTTCACTTCATATTTCAAAAATTTAGCTCATTTTAACCCCGGATATCAATTTTCAATAAATTTCAACAGAAAATGAGTGAGTTATGAGCACCCAAAATCCCCCTATGCTAAAATATTTTTTCATACTTTAATTCAGCGTTTCAGAATTAAAATACCGCCAAAAGTCTTATAAGAATATTGCACACTGCAGACGATAATATTAAACTAGCTGCGTGCCCGTTCTCCGCACGGCAGGGAACGAAAATATTTCTTACATGTATAATTCGAATTGATTCCAATGGTTTGGAATCTAAAAATAAACCAAATGACTTGACTCTTGGCGTAAAACTACTCATTAGTTATTCGTAAAGTTAGTATAAGTACTGACCTGTGGCCATCGTTAATATCATGACGGAAAAAACTGTGTCGGTGTCATTCACGATCAGAAAAGAAAAAAGCGTTACGGTTTGCAGTGAAAATTCCTAATTTTCAAAATGTCTCATTTCTGCATCATACTCTTTTTTAGATTTAAGTTATGCCATTAATACCTTAGATACTACATGATGTGGAGAACCGTTTTATTTTATAATTAAATAGTTGTGTACCCGCTCTTCGCAAAGCAAGAGGAGAAAATTTTCCTAAAATGTGACCATAACTACTTGTGACAAAACAGAATCTCCAAGAAAAAAAAAGTTCAGATACTGTGTTTTCTGTGGAAACTACCGCGGGATATATTAACGCGACTTAAAATTATTTAATGTTTAGTTAGCTGTGATGTAAGACGGCTGTTGAAAAACGAATAGAAACGAATAGTTTCACGAAGTATTTATTAATGCAGTATATTGTGCTTTGATCAATATTGCCCTAGCATATCTACTAACTATTACTTATACTTTCTTTTACTGATACCAATATATTTTCGTTTTTCCATCTTTAATGCTTAATTTAAAGAAACGGTTTAGATATTTGCTACGAATGTAGTCTTTTATTGTTTGGCGATTCTTTGCAATTTACGCATTAGCATAAACGATAATCGTTTCACTTTATCGTTGTCATTAAAACAGCTTTCCATACATTTTTATGCACAATTCTTGTCAGATTGACGTATTTAGCTCCGCAAAATATTTCTTGCAATTCGAAAATGTGTCCCGTTTAAAAACTCAATCGAAAATAATGCTGGGTAATTCATTGTTTAAAAAACAGCATTCATTTCTTTTTCTGGCAACGTAATATAAAACATGGAATTATTTCGTAGGTGCGTGTGACTCCATTATTCTGATTGAGTTTCGAAAGGGGTTTTAAACTCGTTACACGAAAATGATGTAGATTTCGCATGCGAAAATTCAGTTATTTTAAAGTAATTTTATTTATTTTTTTCAACTGGCAATTTTATTCATTGTTACTGTTCCCAAGACAACCATAGCGGAAGATATCATACCGAAATCTTGAAGCAGCTTTTTTTTAAATAAAAATCCTTCTTTACATAAAAATTCGTAAAAAATCTCCTAATTTATATTTTTCCTCCGTTCTTCTTTTAAAAGTGGGCGAATTGTATGCTCCGTCTTTAGCCACAATATAAAAAAGTTATGACGGATAGAATTAAAGATGCAACGGTTTTAAAATTATTTTACGCAAACTTCGTCAAAAGAGAAATTATTTTTAAAAATTCCCCAAAAATCGGCAAAATATGTTACATAGTCAAAACAAACTGTTTTCGAAAGAAAATTTTCTCCTCTGTCCGATGATGCAAACATCGTTTTACTGCGAGTGCAATGACCGGTGTTATTACGTATTATGCAAGAAAAATCGCTAAAAATCGGACAAAACATAAAATAAAACCTTTTCTAATTCGAATTTCGAAAAAATCGCTCCGAGGCGTGTTAGGATCTATCCTAGTGAAGCCGTATGCAAAATTCGGTAGGTCTGCGACCAACCGTCTCGTCGCAATGCGATCGAGCGACGGGCGCAAAAAGATTGGTGGTCACAAACCTACCTACAAACCTAGCTACATACAATGTTTACTCTCGGATTTTATTATATATAAGATGAAGAATATGAAATAACAAAAACAGTGATAATATTGGGTCGGCAAAAAAGTATTTGTGTTTTTTACATGAAATTCAAACAAATAAGCATTCAATCATGAAACCATTCTTTATGTTCGACCGTAGCTGAGAAACATTCACGATTGTAGCCAGAAGAGCAGAGAACAGCCTCTCACTCCAGGCAACATTTCATTTGTCTATGAGAACCTTCAAAAGAAACACTCAATAACAATTTCAAAATTGAAAGATTTTCAAAATCGTTTCAAAATCAACTGATTTTGAAAGATTTTCAAAATTAGTCGTTTTTCATTTTTCCTTTAAATCATGTGTACGAACCAAAGAAGTTATGGACTCAAGGGTCATTTGAACCACTAACTAAATATTCTAAATTCTACACCTGATATTCTTAGTACAAAAAACTTTAAGACTAGAAACAGTATTTTCCGTGAAAATAATATTTATTTCTTTTAACTCTCGCGAACGAAATTAATGAAAGGCGAAAAGTTCGGAACCTACAAATAGCGTTTCTCAATTTGCAGAAAGTCCTTAAAATCGCGCAAAAAATAATTCGCAATATCTCCGGAAATTATCGTAGGAAATAGGTGAAAATTTAGGGTAATTTTAAGGTATTCTTTCGTTTAATAAAGTAGTATGTTGCCATTGAAAAAAAACGAAGATGGTGCAGAATTAAATATGAAGATGGCCCCTTATGCAAATTAAATTACTGGAAAATTAAAGTATACGTTATTTGCAAACGAATGGTATATGTAACTTTGCAGTCCGACTAATAATGGCCAAATAAAGAGCAAATGGGCCTTTTTTTCCCCGCAGCTGCAGGGCCTGATTACTGAAAAGGCTCGGGAAGCTTGAGCTTACCTTCAGAATTTGAAGGGGGGATTGAAAATGACTGAAAAAGGGCGATAAAAATTCAAAATTTTGTTTTTAAATGATATTTTAAGTTATTGTAAACATTTTTAATGAAGAGAAGTAGTGCTTTTCAGAAGTCCTGGTACTTCATGTCGCAACATTTCTAAATTGGTTGTTTGTGATGTCTTTGCCTGTGGCATTACTGCAGTTGAGAGTTTTTTTCTGTTATGGGGAATATTTGGCCGGCAAAAAGGGGTAGACTTTTAATATGTAATGTTAAACATCTTCTAAATGTCAAAATTCTCAACTTCTGTGTTGTGATTTTTATGATGTCATCAAAACAAAGAATTCCTGAAAAAAGCCATGCCTAATGAAAAATAGGACTAAATTAATAAAGTTTAATGTTCCGGTAAGGTAATGAAATGTTCTTATTTATTTGTTAATGTTTAAAGTAATTTCAAAAATACTGTTAAATCTCGTTAAAATGAACTAAACTATTATAAAGATTAATGAATAAAATATTTTTATCAAAGGAAATTTTCAAATTAATGAATACAATGCTTTTTTCAAAGGAAATCATTAGAACTAATTAAATCAATGAAATTTCTTTTTTATGAATAAAATATTTTTATGAAAGAAAATCATTAAAACTTTACTTTTCCCAAATAAAAAGGGGATAGGGGGCCCGAAATGAGACTGAGCTTCCCCTCACTTCAGAAGTGAATCGGGCCCTGCGCAGCTGTACAATCAGTTTAACTTCATATCTAAGAATATAAACATCTAAAATGCTACATAATAAGCCATTGCCTTGTGCTGATCCCTGTACCACAAATAATTAATTGCAGTATAACTGGATTGCACAGTAACACTAGGTATAAGAAAATTTAAATGATTTTTCTTTTTATCATGGTTTTAATCAGGCAGTTTCCAATAGTGAAACAATAGACTAAACAACATATTATTTAATAAAAATTCTTTTTAAAAGAAATGAGTAGAGAAAATACTGAAGTATAGCTGTCCGAATCACAGAATATAAAACGTGTTACACAGAAGTACAGCCCCAAAACTAAAATTTCTGCCTCGACATGCTTTAACATTGGTAAATAGAGTCAAAATTACATTATGAAAAAGGTTTTTATACGGTTTTAAGAAAAATACAAGATTTTTGATAATTAAATATAGCTGTACGGGCATTGGTTAACATACATTATTTTCAACTAAAATTGAAATGTGGGAATAGCAACAACTGTTTGCTATTAGAGCAAGGTCTAAAAAGAAATATAAACAGACATCTTGAGTTTCTATCATTTGACTGAAAAAGCAAACGCCTATTTGCAGTGTTGTAATGCTAACATCCCCCCCCCCCCCCGAAACGCATGACTCAGCTGGGAGGGGGCGGCGGATTAACAAGTTTATAACAACCTAGCATAAAACCCACTTTTTATGTATATAACCAATATAGGAGGCAATGTATAATTGGGGGGGAAAAAAAACTTAATTGACTCGAACAAAATGTATTTAAAGCAAAATAAACCAATGTATTTTTTTGGGAGGGGAAAAATTTATTTTAAAAAGTTAATTTCACCTACATAAACTGTATAATAAAGCAGAATGTTACCCTTTAACAATTTGGGGAGGCTGAAGCTCCCTAGTCCCCACCCTTGGATCCGCCACTGGCTACTCAGTGGACAGTCACAAATTTTATTGCCTGCAATGGTACCTCCGCGTTTAACATTTGTGTTCTTTTTGTTAACGGCATTGATTCTAAGAATCTAGTGGTTCTATGTATTTCCTTATTTGCACCCATGATAGTGATGTTTCTTTTCTTCAAAGACTGAGAGAGAACAGAAAGGGCAGGGGATTGAGAATTTCTAATCGACTAGACTCTTCGATTTCAAAAATGGTACCCATAGAATTTTAACAGAAATATTGCTGTTAATGGGAGCGAACTATACAATATATATATTTTTTTCTTTTTCCTGGAAATAGATGAAAATCTACGGCAATATAATAATAATAATCTCATTTGAGTCCCGGAACACAGTTCCGGCTCACAAAAAAAGTACCGGAACGTCGTTCCAGTGCGTCCCAGCCCCACTACACCGTTGCGTATTTGTGAACGGTGTAGTGGGACCGTAAGTATTTTTATTGCCTGCCATGTGTGTACCTTAATTAGTTCTACAAAATAAATTTATTTATTTGTTAATTCAAATGATCAATTTAGATCATTAGATTTTTAGTCAAAATTAATGTCTCTTTTCATGTTCTTTTGGAATTATTATTTAGAATCATGAATTTTTGTACTTTGAAATGTCATGTCTGTTGCTTGTGTACAGTTTGTATGCACAGTAACTGCATGTCAGTTTGTACTTTGACAGTTCAACAAAAATGTAACCGGGAGACTTGAATGTCCCTCAAGCGTGTTCCAGGCTCGCTCCTGTGGAGAGTGGTGTCCCTCTTTCCCATCAACACCATTCTCTCTTCAATTCAGTTTTTCTACCGAAAGGTCTTCCATATTTTTTCTTTAACCAAAAAGAAAAAAATATATATTGCTCTTATTTTAAACATGACCTGAGAATATGAAATCAGAACTCCATCGTAAACATTTGAAGATGCAGAAAAAGATAAAAATATCGTCAGAGGCTCTTGGCTGATAAATATTTACTTCTAATATTTTATTGGATGGTTTATTATTGAGAGTATTTAATCTGACATCCTATGCGGAACTTTATCTTTTATGACCTGTGACAATTGATAAGAACTGGTTTATCTTAGTATTTATTTGTTGGGACTTCCCAGAGGGGGGGGGGATGTCGCCACGTACATATCTCCTTCTCTTTGAACGGAATCCACAGGGATTATAACAACCCAATCGGAATATCACTATTGTTATTTAGGTTGTTATCCTACTAATATTATAAATGTCAATGTTTGTATGTATGTTTATTACTCTTTCACGCTGAAACGGTTTGACAGATTCGGATGAAATTTGGAATTAAAACAGTTAAAGTCCTGGATTAACATATAGGCTACTTTTTATCGCGCAAAAAACACTGTTCCTATAACATGCAAAAAAACTATCTTTTATTTAAAAAAAGTACAATTGAGTTTTTATTTTACAGGACAGTCGACAGATGGCGCAAAATCATAGAATATGCAATTTTTAATAAATAAATTCATTTTATCGTCTGCTATGCCTGGATAACGAATACACCTGAATAAGTTTTCCATCTGACTTGGATTTATAAACGGACATCGGGTCAAACAGACAAATCATAAATACATGTTACACAAACAAACAAATTGAAAATAAGTTTTTGAAACTTTCATTCACCTCTAATTGTGAATTTTTCCTCGCATCTTTTTCCCCATTTTATTTCTATTGTATTACACCCAGAAAAAGGATGTTAGAAATATCAATTTCATTTTTTGTTTAATCACTCTCATAAATAATGATACGCTTTCCAACTTAATGGAATAAGGAAAGAAAATAGGGAAGAGGTATGGATTATAATACGCTTTTATTATATAGCACTTTAGTGCGTATTTAAAATCTAAATTCAAACACTTGTGAGAAAAACATATGACACCAAAACAATCTAAAACACTCAATTAAACACTTAGAAATAAAACAAACGCTAATGGATTTATGACAAAAATAAAACAAATGTCCCAAAACAATCAAAATAAAAGTTACGATCCAACAACGTTGAAATCAAAATCCATTCGGTTAAACGAATTCAAAATTAAACAAACTCTTACAACAAAAAACAACAACAAAGTGAAATCTCATCGCAAAGAGTGTTGCCAATTTCTGAAAAAGAATTCTTACAAATAGGTGTTTAAGTGTTGTGCTAACAAAATTTTACACATTCTGAATAAACTTGCCCAAAATCTATCAAAAATTTTCAGTTAAATAGGACTTAAATATGAAATAAAACTGTCCTTGTGTTGCTTGTCACGCAAAAGAAGTATTTCCGCCTGTCTCTATGACATATCTAAACGATCTATGCGAGAGATAATGTTCCGTAATTTTTTTTTTCAAAAAATCAAGGAATAGAATCCTGTCGGTTATGTTTACTTTTTCAAGGAGTGATCTCGGAACAAGTTACAGTTAAAAGTAGCTGCAAATTAAAAAATGGTTAATTTTTTAGAGATCTTTCGAACTGTATAAAAAGTTTTTGCTTTTATTTAGAGGTAAAAATGTCGTTTTTATCAAAATTTCAACATGGCCGCAGATGTACCGGGTCCCGCGAGCGATGGGCCGATCCCGGAATTGTGACAGGCACGGCTTTTATTATTTAGATAAAATAAGAATTCGGTTATGCATAATTATAATTTTTTACATTTTTATGGGTTGTGCATTTTTCAAAAACTAATTAATTATTTGCAAAAATCAAAGCAGGAAAATTCGCTTATACTAATGCATTTTTGAGATAGTGTAGGACAAAATGAAACACACTTTAATAAATATCACTTTTATTTGTCTTAATAATATAATAAGTAGCATCAAGGACGGCCCTAGGGTAAGTGGCGCCCCCCCCCTTCAAACGTAAATAAGGAGCCCCTTATATGCTCTAGATCAAGTTTTTCTCAGTTTTTAAATTCGAAAAGGCGCCCCTTCGAAGATGGCGCTCCGATGCGATGCTTACCCTGCTTACCGGGTCGGGCCGCCCCCTGAGTAGTATAATTTTGTATCACCCACTCTTCTTTCACCTGAGCCCCTGGCTGAAGCTAACTTAGCCACCTCCTAGCTGTGCAAAGAAAAACAACTAAGTTGTGTCCAAGGGCGACATTTCAGCTTTTCATTTGGGGGTACGAGATTTGATGTATTAAAATCCACAGTATGGAATAAATAAAATGCTTGTTAAATTTCGGGTGCGACAGCGCCCCCTCGCACCCTCTTTTTGCCACCCCTTGTGCCCTGCAGTTTCAAAGTTTGCCCGTCGATATCTGACGTTCAAGTTCAACTAACCCTCCCATTTCACCCACCAACATCACGTAGTACAATATTAGGGGGAAAAAGTCCCCCAATAGAATTTATCAAAGGCTTTTTTTTTGTATATTTATTTTTACCGCGGTCTAATACACATAATAAAATGCCCTGATAGATCTGTCCCCAATACAACCCTCCCCCATAAAAAAGGAGCAGATTCCTTCTTTTCAGCCACCCTCTAGAACGACCTTAATACGATACAGCGAATGCCTACACCAGGGTCCTTGGCCCTGCAATGCAAAGAAGGGCCTGGGAAAAGGGTAGCCCTGCTTTTATGCGTGATCATGCACTAGTGTTTCTAGCGTATACAAGGGGGAGAGGAACCCTCAGCACAGAACAGTTTTTGCATTTGTTTGGGGGGATTTGCATTTTACTTTTCACCTTCAACAGAATGGAAACCCCCGACTTGTCCTTCAGGCAACCTCAGGCTCCGTTTGTGCTTCGAAGACTGATCGGCGTACATTGTATGTTACGGAATACCTGATGATTCAGGAGTCGGGGAAAGCCCTCAGTGTATATTTTTCTTTCTTTTTTTTTAAGTAAGGAGTAGAATTTGGACTTTTTATATTGTTTTTTTTTTTTAAATTACTATCGTCTTTTCGAAAACGGTTCCGCCATCCCTCGGGGGCATGGCGGGGGGCTCTAATTAGGACATTAAAGACAGAGGCAGAAAATTTTTGAATTTTAGGTAAGTGAAAAAACTATGTATACCAGAGGCGCCGACTTTGCAAAACGTTTGTGGAAGCTCTAGAGAGAATAGTTTTTCGAGGCGCGGGGGGGGGGGGGAGGATATAATTAGTTATATTTTTTTAGAAAAATTTCCATAGATGATGTTTCCTCCAATAGCTTTACATTTTTAATACGAAAATGGAAGCAAAAAACTTTTAAAAACGGTAAACTATTTTTTTTTTTTATTTAAATGAATTATTCTGAAATACTACATGTACCTATACATCATCTTATGGTGATCACTGACACAATAGAGAACAATTCAGATCTTAAAGCAGAAAATTCCCCAAAAGATCTTTTTTCTGAAGAAAATGTTGGAATTTTCTCCGAAATTCTAATACTTTTTTCCTACAAAAGTAACTAAAACTGTCTCTTAAAATTTTGTGGGTGCTCCACATCTATGTGATTTCTCCTGTGGGTGTTTGAGCCTCGGAGCACCCATATAATCGGTGCGACTGTGTATAAACGATATTGTGCATGTTATAAATGAATCATTTTTGCATTAAAATGAAACGGAATGAATTGTCACTTCACGAAAACGACATGTAAACGTCGTATGAATTGGAAATGCATAAACAGTGCTTTACTGTAATAAAGTTCGGAAATTTTTTTCTACAAATTTAATCTTAGACGACATAACAGTAAGAGTATCCAAGAAAAATATAAGATTTATCAAAATAATATTTTTTTAATGAACTCATGTTGATTTTAAAATATGAATGAAATTCTTAATACGATTTCTGAAAATTTACTTTTCTAAGTAACATCACTTTAAAAACCGCGATTTCCAGCTCTGATTTTTTGGCTCCTCCATAACATATTCATAAGGGAAAAGACCCTTTCTACTTAAATAAGGATGATAAAGTATTTCTAATTTAAAAGCTATTAAGCGCTCGAGCAGCCGTGGAGTCGTAGCTAAAGCCAAGATAAAATGCAGAATACGAGAAGGAGTTATTGGGAGTAGGGAGGAACACAAGAAAAGAGTTCGGGGGGGGGTCTGGTTGGATATCCACCATGCGTATCATTGTTTTCCAATTATTCCTCATCACCACTGTGATATAGACCTGTGGTCCCCAACCTTTCTACTGATCGATCAACGTTTGATAACGACAGACCGATCAACGTTTGATAATTTCACCGCGGCTCGCTGAAGAGGGGGAAGGGGGTCGTTGATTTTTTATAATTTAGATTGTTTTGATTTAACAATCTTAATTTAATTGTATTAAAACAAGCCTCCAAAATAAAATACAGATACACTAAAAAATGAACATAAAGGGATTATATGAATATAAAGTGTATTTAGCATTTTAACTCTCTAGAATGCTAAAACAATAAGAACACTGAGAATGTTTCTTTGCAATTTGACGGTTCCATCTGGAGGTAAAAGGAAACAGTGACACCTGAAGTATGTTGCTGATGTCTAGTTTATTCCATTGTTTTGTTTTGGTTGTAGAAAACCCCGCTTCACTCAGATAGGTATCGGAAATGGCAATCATTTTCAATTTTATAACTGCAATTTTAATTCATAATTTTGAAATTTTTAATAAACAATAAAATAATTTAAAATAGTCACTAGATTTTTTCTGTTGCAAAGGTATAAATGAGCGCAAACCGACAAAGCCGCTCAAACCTGAAAGAAATACACCACGGTAAATAAAAGGAAAATAATTTAGTGTTCCTAAGGCGGCTCGATGCCATTTAATACTCGAACCGGGGGTTCAGGACCACTGGTATAGATTGTTTAAACTTTGATAAAATGACAGATTTATCTAAATTATTGAAATAATAATTGTAATAATAATAAATAACACTTAAAAATCCGATTTTAAGGAGACTGTTCTGTTTGCAAGCATTAGGGTTTGAGCTCATTAACCGTAGGTATAAAAAACGTTTTGAAATAAACAGATAATTTTTGTATTAATTTAGTGCTAAAATGTTTGAAAAGAGATTAGCCTTTCATTATGTAAATGCAGAGTCACTTTAAAAGTACTCATATATGCGCCCGTTGCATAGAGAGAGAAGTTGGGAAATGGCATCTTCATCAAAATAATAACGACTCTTCCTGGTGTACGAGAAATTCAGCTAAAAGGAATTACTTTTTACACTCTCGGAAATTAAATATAACCACAACTCTACAGGCTGGCTGCCTTTCCATTTCCAGGGAGTGACTAATCACTCTTTTCGTCTAACCCTTTGAGGCGCAACCCTTTCCCAATGCTGAAAACAGGGCAGCGTTGCCATCGCTCAACTTAACTACGAGCAAGATGGCGGAGGCACAGCCAGCTGCGTCAAAAAAGGGTCTCTAGATCTGTGGCACGCGATGAACGTTCCGATCATCCGCCATCTTGCTGGTAGTTAAGTCGAGCGTTGGCAACGGCTGCCCTTTTTGCTGCATTGGGCAATCTATCCAGTTGTTCTCGCATTCTTCCATTTTTCAGCAGATGTCAGTGCTGTTAAAAATAATCGTGACTATTTGTTGACGGGAAATGACGTTCTAAAAAGTAAAGGATTCTCGTGGAGCTATGTCACCTGCAACTATTTTTATAGAAATCAAATCTATTCTTCGTGACTGGCAACAATCAAAACGTCAGAGTTTGGTGTTCCCAGAGCGGGAACACTGCGCGTTAAAGGGTTAAGAGTGTTGGGACAAACAACAACTGACTAAACGATGAAACCGAATGTAAATGATAGGCCTTAAGACTAATTTTAAACTGATTTTACAGATAATTTAGCCGAAAGTTTTTCTTTCGTTCTTCTTTTTCGACCTTAAATTTTAATTTCAACTATAGCTTCTCATTTACATGAAAATTTTTGTTTAGAAACAAGATATCTATGTTGAGCTTTCTGGATAAGGGACGAACAAATAACTAAGAAAACTTGCTATATATGAGCTAAAGATGTGTTCCCTGAATTGCAAAGGCAGATGTAAATCAAAATGTATTACATCCTAACATTCCACCAGATTGCTTAAGTTCTGGAAATGGAAGTTTTAATAAATCTGGATCCGTTCATCAGGTCTTTCGATCCGCGCAAGGGTTTGATGGTAGCGAAGTAGTAGTGTGAGATAGGGCAGTATTCATTTCTATATTTCTTCCTGGAAACGGTTAGCCCCTCCTTCGAACCTGAACCTGTAAATGAGAGCTCTAAAAATGAAATAAAATAAAATATAATGAAGCCGCATTTTTTTTTTATTGATATAAGGTTTATAAAACCGTATAATAATTTCTGCCACACTCACTCAGTATGACAAAGCAGCACAATTCCTCATCGGGTTCTTTTCTTCTCTCGCTCAACACAGTGACCCAGCTGTCAAACAAACAACATAATAATCCCGCTAATGACTAGCGATCCTAAATGTATCTATTTTTTCTGTCTCTATTAACTTTTGACCTTTTTAAGTCACCTTGTCCAAACTAAACTCCTTCCGAATTTTTTCGAGGGGCACCTACCGAAAAAAGAATTTTTTTTTCTGCTTTGCGAGGTCATTTGAACAATAAGCCTTTGAACCACCTTCGCAACACAATGGAAACGAACACCTAGAGTAGAATACCGTTGTGGGGTCCTTGTTGGGGGATCCTTTAAAAAAAAATAGCATTATTCTGTTTATAGCAATGATGATGTATATATAAAGAGAGAGAGAGAGAGGGAGAGGGAGACGCGCAACTCAGCACTTCGGCTGAAAAAGAGGAATACTCCATTTTCTGTAATTTTCTGTCTCCTATTGCGTTGCTATGTCTTTTTCCTTATGATTATTTTTTTCCCCTTTTTTATGAATACTTGTGAAAGTGAGCAGAAGAGGAACAGGTGGTAACCATGAGGATGAGGATCAGGAATTCATACCAAGCAGTTCATTTCCCTCCCCCCCCCCCTTTCACTCCAATGAAGGAAGGGCAATTTTAAAAACTATTCTATTTTACGCTGTAGATTTTTGCTGGGGTGTTTTCAACAAGCCATAGCAACGTATCAAACAGTTTAAAAAATAAACAAAATACGTAAGTGAAAAAAATCCAGAAGCACTCCCAAAAGTGTACACAGCTACGGAAAAGAAAGGCCACTTGACCTTTAATTCGGCCGTCGTTCATCGAACAGTAAAATTACAGGCACCAGTCGTTTAATAAGAACGTACACTTTAATTTGTCATAGTACATAAAATTTGCATACGGTGCCATCTTCATACGTCATATACATGTCCTAGGGTACATGCCCTGAATGCTCAGTTCAGGAGTTGGGAACTCCGTTGTGGGAAAGACCCTTTTTGGATATTTTTCTGCTGGAGAACCTCTGTTTTTTTCATCACCTAACTGTTCAAGCTACCCTAGAAATATTTTTAAAAAATAAATAATTTTGTATAAAACATGTAACAGTGATGAAAACTCTAGTTATGTTTTAGGAAGAAAATCCTCTTTTTGTGAGCAATAAAATGCTTACCAACCTACAGGGCCATTGCGAAGACTTTTTTTAGGGGGTGGGGGTAAGATGCCGATAAACTACCAAGTCAAATATCGATATTTTCCAACTTATTTATTAATGACTATGTCATTATATCTCTCACATCCTTTATTGAAAATTGTCCGAAAAATGTGTCCCAAAAAAAGCGACATAAAAATACGACATAATTTTACATATATTTAAATACAATTAGTTAACCACAGCTTTAATCTATTGTTACAATATTTCGTAAGCTGTAGAATATGCATCACATATATTAATGACTATGCCATTTTATCTCTCACCCCCTTTATTTAAAATTGTCCGAAAAATGTGTCATAGAAAAGCGACATAAAAGTACGCGACATAATTTTACATATATTTAAATACTATTAGTTGACAACGGCTTTAATCTATTGTTACAATATTTCGTAAGCTGTAGAATATGAATCACATGTATTTTTCTATAAATAGGTTACAATCTTAAAAATTTCAACATAGGGTTACCAGGCGAAATGCACGAAAGATGAGAGATAAAATGACATAGTCAATTAATATCGTTTTAATATGGCAATAATGAAACTAAAAAATTAGGGAGGGTGGGGGGGGGTTCAGGGGGGTCTCCTCCTGACGAGGCTCGAACAGCCGAATTATTTTTTTACATATATTTAAATACTATTAGTTCACAACAGCTTTAATCTATTGCTACAATATTTCGTAAGCTGTAGAATATGCATAACATGTATTTTTCTATAAATAGGTTACAATCATAAAAATTTCAACATAGGGTTACCAGGCGAAATACACGAAAGATGAGAGATAAAATGACATAGTCAATTAATATCGTTTTAATATGACAATAATGAAACTAAAAAATTAGGGGGGTTCAGGGGGAGGGGGGGGGGTCTACCCCTGGCGAGGCTCGAACAGTCCAGTTTTTTTTTACCAACTATATTACCAACTTGTTACTTTTGCCAACTAGGTTCGTGCAATTTTGTTAAGTGTATCAGAAATAGAAAGTAAATTACAGCTTTCGTTAATTTTTTTTACCAAGTTTGCTAATTAGGTAACTAATTTTGCCGTTTAACTGAATCTGCGAATGGCCTCCCCTCCCTTTCAGCAAGTGCCCTGCCAACCTACAAACAGAACGTGTATTTTTAACACGGAAGCGCGATCAGTTTTTATAATACTTTTATGCAAATTTTCATACAAAGTGATTTATTTTGTTTTGCTTTAATACCAGTATTAATACCAGCCTTTTTAAGTGTTTTAGTATTTATTTAGTATTAGACAGTATTTGTTCTTCTACAAGAATTCGGTACTTAAAAAACAAGATTTCTTTTAAAAGAAATGATATCAGGATTGATATCACAATAGATTGAATTGATGTGAGATGGGCGACAGTAAACCTACTAGGAGGAGAAAAAAAAAGTTGAATGTGGGGAGAGTTGGGGGAGGGTGCTATAGAAACCGTCACTCGAAACGAAATGAGTGGATTTAAGAAAAGCCTGACGTTGAAAAGAACTCGAATGAAAATGACACCCTATTTGCAATATGGTTTTGTTATACTGCCCTATCCAATCTTTTCCACCTCCACTTCATTTTTCCCCAATAGGATTCAGACAAAAAAAAAAAAAAAAAAAAAAAAAAAAAAATCATATTCGTGACAGCTCCAAGTATCAGCCCAGCCAAGGTCACATGTGGTACACACCGTTACATCACCTATGACGCATATAAGTATTCTTCATTCACGACACCTGAAAACAAACAACTGTGATGCGGATATGTGATCGTTGGGTGCAGGAGGGTACGACGGACAGACGTGATCGACCGCATCGACCTCAGTGCACCACGTCACGTGATGACAGGCAGATTGTACGCATGGCAGTGACGGACCGCTCAGTCACATCACGAACCATATCACAGCAGATTCAGTCTGTAACGCATCATCCAGTGTCTGCGCGTACCATTCGACGTCGTTTACAGCAGAATGGTCTGTCCGCAAGACGTCCGTTGCTTTGTCTACCTCTGACGCGGAACCACAGACGTCTCCGCCGCCAATGGTGCGATGAAAGAAGGATGTGGACGACAGAATGGAATGAAATTCTCTTTACTGACGAGTCACGCTTCTGTATGCAACACCACGACGGTCGGATTCGAGTCTGGAGACACCGTGGAGAGAGGATGCTGAACAGCTGCATTATGCACCGTCACACTGGTCCTGCACCGGGTATTATGGTATGGGGCGGTATCGGATATCTCTCTCGCACTCCTCTAGTACGCATTGCCGGTACTTTAACCAGCCAGCGCTACATCTCCGAGGTGTTGGAGCCAGTTGTCCTTTCTTACCTTCAGGGCTTGCCAACAGCCATATTTCAGCAGGATAATGCACGGCCACACGTGGCACGCATTGTCCAAGGGTTCTTCGTCAATCACCAGATTGAATTGCTTCCCTGGCCGGCGCGCTCTCCGGATCTTTCGCCGATAGAAAACATGTGGTCCATGGTTGCTCAACGACTGACCCAGAGTTCATCCCCAGCTGTCACACCAGATCAACTTTGGCAACGTGTGGAAGCTGCTTGGTCTGCTGTACCCCAAGAACACATTCAAAGTCTCTTTGAATCAATGCCGAGGCGTGTGGCAGCTGTGATCTCCAACAACGGCGGCTACTCTGGGTACTGATTTTGGCAGGAACCACGCTTCATAGAATGCTGTAAATTTAATCATTTGTTACTTGGTCAACATGTTATCTACACAATAAATTTTGTTGTGATATCTCTTGTTTTTCTTGGTGTTGCAATTTGGGTGGCCAGCAGTGTATTAGACAGTATTTGTTCTTCTACAAGAATTCGGTACTTAAAAAACAAGATTTCTTTTAAAAGAAATGATATCAGGATTGATATCACAATAGATTGAATTGATGTGAGATGGGCGACAGTAAACCTACTAGGAGGAGAAAAAAAAAAAGTTGAATGTGGGGAGAGTTGGGGGAGGGTGCTATAGAAACCGTCACTCGAAACGAAATGAGTGGATTTAAGAAAAGCCTGACGTTGAAAAGAACTCGAATGAAAATGACACCCTATTTGCAATATGGTTTTGTTATACTGCCCTATCCAATCTTTTCCACCTCCACTTCATTTTTCCCCGATAGGATTCAGACAAAAAAAAAAAAAAAAAAAAAAAAAAAAAATCATATTCGTGACAGCTCCAAGTATCAGCCCAGCCAAGGTCACATGTGGTACACACCGTTACATCACCCTATGACGCATATAAGTATTCTTCATTCACGACACCCTGAAAAAAAAAAAAAAAAGACTAGAGTGTTTCAGACATTTTCTTGACAGGGCCCCAAACAAAACTGAGGAAAAGAATAAAAATAATAAAATCGGTCATAAATTTCTGGAAATCGCCCGATACGGTTACGCTCCTTTGGACGAGAAAACTTCATATTTCCATTCCATTCTTTCGAAATAAACCTGGAAAAACGTTCGCTCTGCACAATAAACAATATACGTGATTTACACTCTTCGGCTAACATTTATTTATTTATTTAGGGGTGGGGATTCTAAATTTATGTTTCGCAGTTTAATAATAACAAATTCACGTTTTATGTATTACAGCACAACCTGTCACACAAAGCTTAGGAAATAGGCATTTGGCATTTTTATTATTAACAAAATTTCCGTCCGTGTTAGACCCTCGCTTGGCCGAGCGCAGAAGAGAAATTTAGCGATTAAAACATTAAAGTGTGCTACGTACGATACTTGTCCCGCAGTGGTCTGGGCGCTAAACTCTTCCCATAAGAACACGGCAAGTGAAGCAGCATCCGGCTTGGCCAGTGCTTGGGAGGGTCATCTCCCTCTCGGCTCGTCCGCTGTGGAACCGTGTACGCTAGTGGGAGCTCGTGCGCGTAAAATCCTTCATGGCTCCGAAGTCCTCCAAGTTGTTAAACGATACCACTGGGGGTGCCGATTTCAGGTGATGGTTGGTCCCTCATCTGGAATCGGTTCTAAATTAGGAACCAACAAGTAGAAGTCCAACCCCCTTGGGGGCACTGGCACTCCTCTTTCCATGGTCTATCCATGGACACGACAACAACAACGTACGATACTTTAATACAATTACCATTTTCAAAGTACAACATTCTTTTTTTAAAACTTAAGGTGATATCTGGCTATCGGAACGAAGCTGTGGAGTACCGTGTTATTCTGCGGGAAAATATATTTCACTTGTACAAAATTTGTGTGTGTGATTATGGCTGCCGGCTGTGCACCGCCACATGCCCGGCTGTGTCATAAAAGGACTTTAGCTCTGTACGCGCGATGGGTGATTCGATCGACCGCCATGTTGCTGGTAGTTAACTCGAGAGATGGCGACGGGTGTACTATTTCGGCTTTGGAATCATTTAACCATTTTTTGCGACAAGCACTTGAAAGCGTTGGAAAGCGATGGTTTCACGAAAGAAAAATACCCAAATTTCAGAAAAGGCACATTATGCATCGTACCAGCTTGGCAGCGTAGAAAAAAAAAAAATGTGGCAAAACATCAATAACTGTGAATGCTGTGAGTGAAATAGTTTTTTCTGTAGAATATTTGAGACTTTGTTGTTCGGTTTTCGAACTGCAAATAGCACCTTAATTATGCGTATAATCTGTGCGATGTCGTTTGTTGTGCAAAAAGAAATGAATGGAATAAGATGGATATGAAAACAGGCATAATAATAATAAAAAAATCATATTTTGGTTATTTTCTCTTACTAATAATGTAGGATGTACTGCTTAGGATGGGGGGTACCTTGGCAGGAAGACTTTTTAAGGGGCTCTAACGCGCATTCACCTTACATCTGAAGAAAACCTACCAAAACTCCAGACCGTTAGATCGACAGCCGCCCGATGGGACCCGAATTCGGGACCTTCCCACTTCGGCTGTCTACCATTTTCAATGACATAACCACTGTGCCATGGTGAGGCCTAGGGTAAGGTGGGATAAAATGAGTAAGTATTTCTTTTTTATTAAAAGTGTAAACAGTTTGTAATTAAATGATTTCAGCCGATATTTTCAACATTAGTAGGCAACATTATGCTCATTAAAAAGCTCATTAGGAGCATTTGGAAACATATATTAACTAAGATTATAACTATGACCCATTTTGATCTACCACACTGAAACATAAATAGATAAAAATATACAAAAAAAAAAAAAAAATACTTACTTTTTCTTTTAATATTCTGTAATTTATTATTTATTATTTTTAATTGAAAATGGTAAGCGAGCCTATTAAATTTTCAGGAATGTACTACTTTTTTGGAAGCACGAGAAAAGAATATGGATTCTCGATAAGCAGATGATATCTAATATCATGTTTCTAAATTTCTAAATGCAATTAATAAACTTTTTAATGAGTATAAATGTTGCCAACGAATGTCTGAAAATATAGGATAAAAAAGAAATTCATTCAAATGCAAACTATTTATATTTTTCATCAAAAAGTAATACCAAGCTAGCATTTGATAAATAAAACAAATTTTTTGAAAATATTTGTAAAACATTCTTCAAATCATAGTAAGTGTGCCGAAAAAAAAAAAAAAAAATTGCAACGTAAGATGGCTTTGTTCGAAATTACACATTTAAAAATACTGTAAAGCGTTATAAAACTGAATATTTCAGAAAAAAACTCCCTGTTTTCTAACTGAATAGATAGTTTTTAATTATATTAAGAAAAAAATATGACTCTTAGAATATCTCTGGCTAAAAAAAAATGACCGGCAAAAAAAAAAAAAAAAAAAAGTTTAATAGTATCCAGTTCTTTAAAATAATCACTTTTACAGACAGCTAACGAATATTGTTAGCATGTTGGTATAAATACAGCCGGGAGTAGCGTCCCTTTTAGGATTTTTTTTCTTAAAGAATTTAAAAACGCTTAATAGAATAAAATACTTTGAATTTAGCTCAATAGGTAACACAATAATTAAGGCAGGCATTCGCAAAAAAAGCGAGAACAGAAAATAAAAACATTCCGCACGTAAAATGCACACAGAAGAGAAAATGAAAACAACCGTCGACGAACAGCCACCAGTGAGGATCGAACTCACGACCCCTGGTTTACAAGACCAGTGCTCTAACCACTGAGCTATGGTGGCGCTACGATTCTGATCTTTATTACAGAACTGGACACATTTTTCTTTTTTTATTATTACCTTTTTAAAAATTTTGTTCAATACCGATTTGATTTCGCAATGTTGCCAAAACAAAGAAAAAAATCTAGCTAAATTTATTATTGATAGAGAGAAAAATAAATAAATAAATAAGTAAATAAAATATGAGTGAATTTTTCTTAGCGATTTAAATAATTTGCTTTCTGACTTCGGGAGAATGAAATTGATCAGCACTAGATACATGCGATGCAGAGCCGGCTCAAGGGGGTGCGAATGTAGGCGATCGCCTAAGGCCCCTCGCTTAAAGAGGCCCCGCTCCTGGGCCATTTTTTTGCTATCACATTAGACCGAGCTTGGTAGATGATTGCAGTAGGGAATCCAGGGAAGGGGGTAGGGGGCTTTAGCCCCCCCAAAGAGACATTGGCGGTTTTACGGGGGGGGGGGGTTAATTACCCCTCCCAGGATTTTGAAAACGAAAGTGAAAAATAATTCTGCATGAGGAATTCACTGGGGTGAAATAAACAAATAACACTATCTACATGGCAAACATAGGAACTGTTCAAATATAACAATAATTTTGATCGATGGGCGGTGGGTGGGGTGGTTGGGGGCAAATATGCAAGGTTATTGTTTTCGGTAGTTACATACTTCATAAATTATGTGATTAATTAAACATTTATTTCACATTTGATGATTAATTAAACATTTTATCTTGATTTATAAAGGAAGATGTCCTGACTGACTGACTGACGATCATCGCCCAGCCAAATCTACTGGAGGTACAGACATGAAATTTTAGGAGCTTGTAGCTTTTGTGCCCGGCGTCATTTAAGAAGCGATTTTTAAAAATTCGAACCCAGTCAGGGATGGCCGCCCAAACCGTTCTTTTCACGTTTCCCTTCATAACTCAGTGTTAAAAAGAGATGGCCATACAATTCTTGCTTTAAAATGTAACAACACAAATACCTAAAAGTTGTTTTTGGGTTCTTTTTAGAATTCGCACCCAAACGGGCGTAGCGGTCGAAATGTTCTTTAACATTCTTTTCACGTTTCCCTTCATATCTCAGAGGAAAAAAGAGACAACCGTAAAAATCTTGCTTTAAGTACCTAATTAGTGCCTAAGTACCTAAAGTGCTTTAATTTTAATACCTAAAGGTTGTTTTCAGGGTTTTTTAGAATTCTCACCCAAATGGGCTTAAGGGGGCCGAAACGTTATTTTCACATTTCTCTTGATATATGAGAGGAAAAATAGAAATAGCTTTAAAATTTTTGCATAAAGGTATAGGGAATACAAATGCTTAAAATTCGTTTTCTGGGTTCTTTAGAATGCTCATGAAAAGGAGGATAAGGGGCCAAAACGTTATTTTCGAATTTGCCATTATATCTCAAAGGGAAATAAAGATAGTCATAAAATTCTTCCTTTAGAATGTAGCGAACAAGGATGCCTAAAAATCAGTTTCAGGGTGTTTTAGAATTCGCACCCAAGTGGGTGTAAGGGGCCAAAACGTTCTTTGAAGTTCTTTTCACATTTCCCTTCATATGTCAGAGGAAGAAGAGATAGCCTGAAATTCTTGCTTTAAAATATAGTGAACACAAATGCCTTAAAATTATTTTCAGGTTTTCTTAGAATTCGCATTATAACGGGGATAAGGGGGTCAAAATGTTGTTTACAAATTTTTCATCATATCTCAAAGGGAAAAAGAGATAGCCACAAATTCTTGCTTTAAAATGTAGCTAACACGAATGCATAACAGTCATTTTCAGAGTTTTTTAGAGTTAGAGTTCAAACTGTTGTGAGGGGCTAAAACGTTATTTTCATATTTGTCTTCATATATCGAAGGAAAATGAAGATAGCCATAAAAATCTTGAATTAAAATGTAACGAACATAAATTTATAAAAATCTTTTTTAAATGTTTTAAAAAATCGACCATTATAAAGGGTAAGTTGACAAAAAAAGGTGTCTTTTAAGTAATATTTAGCTCTTGGGTGCTGTAAATTTCAGGACAAAGATTTTTGTCTACCTGGTGAAAGGGCGAATCAAGTTTCAAGGTTGCCAGATTAAACAAGAAAAATCCCCAAGGTTTGCCATTTTTGATGATATATCACGAAAATTGGCATAAATGAAATAAGTCCCCGAAGCGATATCTTCCATCTTTGTCGAGTGCCCCATCAGTGGCCAAGCGCATAACGCGTTGCGCTGGGTGACGGAAGATGCCTGGTTCAAAACCAGGTCGCGTCCGCCGACTTAACCGTTCGAAATTTTCCGTGGTTTCCTCTGAAACTTAGCGTAAATACAGGTTAGGACCCCTTAGAAAGACCCCCATGGAGGGCACCCCGCCATTCGGCCCAGAGCCCACGTGTTGCTAATCGGCGGCAATCCCACAACACAATAAAACACAACCATCTTTGTCGAGAAATTGCCTAACCCTATTGTTTATTTAACGGGAATATTGGTGTCTATATTCGAGTAAATAAAGGTGAAGTATAGTCAGAATATGCGTGGCGGGAATTAGGCGATTTTAACTTAGATTTCAATTTTGAAGAACAAGAGGACAAATACGCGGGGAATATGATGCACATTCCAAACAGTATTTTAAAAAAATCAAGTATAGTTAGACTATGCCTGAAGAATATTCTAAAACAGTTTTTGTAGGCGATTAAATATATAACCAAAATTTGTTTGATATTTATTTACTTATTTTCATTTGTTGTTATTGTTGTCGTGTCCATGGATAGACGACACTATCCATGGAAAGAAGGGTGCCATTGCCCCCCGAGGGGGTTGGACTTCTACTTGTTGGTCCCTAATTTTGAGCCGATTCCAGATGAGCGACCAACCACCACCTAAAATCGGCACCCTCAGAGGTATCGTTTAAAAACTTGGAGGACATTGGAGCCACGACGAATTTTATGTGCACCAGCTCCCTTTAGCGTACACGGTTCCACTGCGGACGAGCCGAGAGGGAGATGACCCTCCCAAGCACTCCCCCAAGCAAGAATGCTTCTTCACTTGCCTTGTTCTTGTGTTCTTATGGGAACGGAGTTTAGCGCCCAGACCATTACGGGACTATTTTCATTTGTACTTGTTGGTTTTGACAATATCCATTCCGTGCGAAGAACGGCTGCTTCAGCTAGTTTACATATATGAAGTGTATTGTACAGTCAGAAGGGTCCCCTTTCCATTGTACGCCCTCCCCTCCCAGTAGTCAATCCTTCTCTGAGACACAGTTTATTTAAAATTATAAAATATCATTACCCCTCCCAGACTGCAACTCTAGAACCGCCCTTGCAAAGAGATTGCTAAAGTGTATCATTCTGCTTTATTATACACCTTAAATAGCTAAAATGATCATATATTATTACTTAGCCTCTCTCAAAAGCATGCACATTGGTTTAGACTAAAATTTTGATTTATAGTAACATTTAATTGAGTGAAACAGCTTTTTGAAGTGAGTGAAATAAGCTTTTTTTTTTAATTTAGCACCCCCCCCCCCCGAAAGAAAAAGAAATTTCTGGATCCGAAACTTGATGGTTGTGATATATCCCGAGAAACAAAGCTAATATGTACTAGCAATGCAATGCTGGTAGTAACTTACCTAAGACTTACCTAGAAAAGAGGGCCCGCGCTTGCGCTTCGACATCGCCTGGAGCCCCGCACGCCAATTGGGCCGGCCCTGTGCGATGCGAACATATGCGAACGCGCACGCGGATAGCTTACTTTCAAAATGGGAAGGGAAGAGGGCACAAAGTTTATCAAATTTTCTGAAAGACCACGGATGCAGAAAATAAGATGAAAAAATCCGAAACACGTTTCGCACGCCTCTTAGAGTCGTGTTTTGGTCGAATCGAATCATTCCCACCAGTAGCGTAGCCAGTAATTTTTTTCGGAGGTGGGTGAGATGCCAAAAAACTAGAATGCAATATAACTTATAAAAATCGATATAACATTTATTTTTTTTATTTTGAGGGGGGGGGGGGGGGTGGACCAGCGTTAATTTGCCTAAACGTGTTTGCATATAAAACTGAATTAAAGAGAAGAGAAAAGAAATTATGTTTAAAATCTTTGCAGTTGGAAAAACATATACTAGAGAAAATTTTAGATTTGGCTTCTGGCGGAAGCTGAATCTCAAATTTCTTAGGGGGGAACTTTCAAATATACCATGAGGATATCAAGGAGAACTTTCATATTTTTCCACGAATACGCAATTTTCTCCATATTTTATGTTTACATTTTCCGGAGATGGCTGCAGCCCCATCTGTCACGCCCTGGCTACGCCCTTGTTTTCCATTGTCATAGCAGATCTGTACGTACAACCAACAACATAAAAAAACCTAAATTCAAAACTCCAGAATAATTCTGGTCGGCGAAGTATCCTAATAAGCAAAGTAAATTAACAAAGACAGAACGCCGACTACAGCTGATGTTCTTTAACACTGATAAAGCTGCAGTGCAGGCCTCCGCACAGTATTTCAGGAAGGAAGGCTTTCATTATAAATACATTTGTTGCTGTTGTGTCTGATGCTCTCTGGCAATTGTGAGAGGTGACAGATCTTCCATATAGGACGGCGATGGGTGAAAGGGAACGGCTTCCACTTTAATGAACCCCAGATAAATACATTTTGTGGGTAATGGCTGAGTAAGGCTTTAAAAAATGATAATTAAGGTTTTTATGTTACGAAGATGGGGAGTTGGGGTCAGATCATCTGACTAAGTGTGATATGGAGGGGGGGGGCAAGGGATGAAAATTTACAGAAAAAAAGTGTTGGGTAATTTATGGAAGGATTCAGAAGAGCTACGATTGTTTTCCTATCGTTCAGTGTTGCTTCGTTTCGCAATGCATTGAATTCTCTTGGAATGGAACTAGACCTTGAGGATTCTCTTAACCCTTTAACGCGCAGTGTTCCCGCTCTGGGAACACCCAACACTGACGTTTTGACTGTTGCCAGTCACGAAGAATAGATTTGATTTCTATAAAAATAGTTGCGGGTGACATAGCTCCACGAGACTCCTTTACTTTTCAGCACGTCATTTCCCGTAAAAAAATGGGCACGATTAATTTTAACAGCACTGACATCTGCTGAAAAATGGAAAAATGCGAAAACACCTGGATGGATTGCCCAATGCTGTAAAAAGGGCAGCCGTTGCCATCGCTCGACTTAACTACTAGCAAGATAGCGGACGATCGAAACGTTCATCGCGTGCCACAGATCTAGAGACCCCTTTTTTGACGACAGCTGGCTTTGCGGTCTCTACATCTGTGGCACGCGATGAACGTTTCGATCGTCCGCCATCTTGCTGGTAGTTATTCGAGCGATGGCAACGGCTGCCCTTTTCTCAGCATTGGGGAAGGGTTGAGCCTCAAAGGGTTAAATTAAAGTAATAAATACAGCACACATTTCTCCCCCCCCCCCCCCATGATATATACATCTCCGAAAACTTGCGATGCCCTACTGTTTCGACTTCACCTACTTCACACACTTCATCGACAGCTTGTAAATTCTGGGCACCCGCTGTGGTTGGTCTCTGCATCTGGCCCCATGCTTGTACTTTAAGTAGATTTATTCTCCCTCTATAAAAAAGGAAAGACTGCCGCATAAATTCGTTCTTTTCTGCCTCCCTGACGTAACTGTGTGACCTCTTTGGTTCGTAGAGAGCCAGCCGGCTTACTTCCTAACAACTGCAGGTCGTAAAAGAAATGAATTGTGTCTATACATCATACCCCCCGGGACTGTAATTAGCTGTCAAAACTGTCTCCAGAAATTAGCGCCTCGCATTAAAAGAAAAAAAAAAGAGCTTGAGAACCGCAGATTGTTTTTGAGTGCTCCGAATCTCTCAGCCCCCTTTCGTGCTTGGAAACGCCGTCCAGTGAGAAAAAAAGGGAAGCAATTAACAATATCTGACGACTAATTAAACAGTCTGACATGATTAAAGGGGTTATCCAATCTGTCTTGTTGTCTAACTCCTCCTGGAAGCGTTAGTTTGCCGGCAGAAGGAGGCAGGATGGATACCAAGACGATATTCTTGTCTATCAGATTTTCTAATTCCATCTGAGTGTCTGCCGGCTGAAGCAGTCAGGATATGAGATAAGAGTATCTAACCCCTCGTTACACCCAGCCCACTTTCACGGCAGTGAGCGGGAAAAATGGAAACAACAGGAGTGTAAACACCTCTCTCCTCCTGCTCATGCCATGACCTTTCTTGCTGACCTCCCTGCCCTGAACTATCCCCCTTCAAAGGATTTTTAAGGGAGGAGGAGGGAAGTATAGTAGAAAACTTCATACAGGAAAAGGCGAGTACAGCTGAATGTAAACGCTCACTGCTTTTGGAGTTGACGCAGAAGTATTTCTTGGAAAAAAAAAGCTAAAGCGAGAGAAGAAGTGGGAAGGACACACGTTATACATGCTACAATGGGCGGGTTAAGGTACAAATGAAGCGATTTCCCCATTTTTCAAAAAAGTTATTTTGACCTTTTTTTTTTACATTTTTACATGAGAAATGCTTTAAACATAAACACACTCTATATATATATCGCGTTTGTCGCGTTCTACAATGTGCATCTGTGATTTCATCTATGGACTGCTTACATTCATCCGGAGTGGACACCACACTTTCTCTAAGTGTGCATAACTGTGCTTAGACAAAATATGCTTGTGATTTTTCAGAATTTCATTTTTAGTTGGAGTTCATGTACAGATAGCTATCATCAGCAATATGCAGAAATCCTAGAAAATTTTCAATGAAAACAATTTTCGCAATGTGTTCTTACCATATCCGGCCTTCACAGTATCCTCTGATGTGAGATGATGGACGGCATAGTCCCATTTCTATTCACAATTCCCAAAACTTGATCCTTTTCACTTTCTCTCGGCAAAATTGAAATTTCCGATTTCATTGGAATACATCACAGAGTACATCTGTTTGTTCTACTACCGGTGGCATTACATCTTTTGAAATACACATCTGAAATTCAAGAAGAAATGGTATAGAGACTCGAGTAAAAATCAGGAAAATTCTTTTGGAAAAGGAAAAGAAGTTGGGTTCTTTTTCTATCAAAAATGTTTCCAAAAATTTCAGTGTTGTCTTTTTATCAATGTATTGAGCATATTTCTGCTATTTTAAAGAAAATTTCATCTACATTCTCATCCGTTCTTTTGCTTAAGTAAAATATCGTGACTCATAAACTTTAAATAGTATGAGTCATTTTTCAAAATCATTCCTCTAAAACAGTAAACGAATCACATCGTGTTGCTATTTTGCTGTTGTTATTGTTGTTGTAAGGGCAAATCTATCTGCTAAAGTGAGGAAAAAAGCTGATGTGTAAAATTTTAGCACTAAATTCTAAACGTGATAAAATTGCCATCTCTATTTCTCATGGCCTGATTTCTGTTAAGGAGGTATGCTGAGTGGAGGTACCCTAGTTTTGAATGTACGTTTAAAAAAGGTTATCCCCCCCCCCCCCACATTCTAATATAATTTTACCATTTAAAAAAAGACAGTTTTAAATGTGAACAATTTTAAAGGTGGAATATTTTCCCACCTGTATTAGAACATAAAGGGGCGAAAAAACGCCATGCCTCAGCGCCAAACTGTTTTAACTAGACCCAACATTGATATCAGGTTGTAACGAAAGTTTTCCGCCAGATTTGCTTGAGTCAGCTCACGCGGTACCCAGCTATTGACCTTATATGTCAAGTTTATGCGATGCTTAGCGCGACTAATGGGCATGGCACCATAGGCGTAGAGTTATATGGGCCCGTGGGGCTCGAGCCCCCCCAATAAATTGTGAATAGGGGCTGAGCACACCCAATAATTTACCACTCAATACAGAAAACTAATTTATACTAACATAAAAAAAAGTATTTCACGCCATTTACAAACGTTTAAAAAACGTTTTCTTTGCTTCTATTTTTAACTTATAACATGGTAGAAAGATACTAACATGGATACTTACCTTACATAGGTGTAGAATTCTATGGACCCATAGAGCTCGAGCGCTTCCAATAATTTACACTTACACACAGTAAGTCATAGCTGCCAACTACTACGGAATATAATTAACCACTTTTTGTAAACAGTCTATTTTAAAATTATTTTTTTCAAAATAATAACCAGCTCGAGCGCGCAGCACAAAAATTTTGCTATATTTTAAGCCGAAAAATCATGTAGAAAAAGTGGTTCATTCTATTCCGTACTAGTTGGCAGTTAAGAGTAAGTTATATGTACATAAATCAGTGGCGTAGCCAGAAATTTTTTAAGGGGAAGGGGGGGGGTACGACTTCTGCGACTCACATATATGTATACGGTACGGGTGTATGATAAGGGAGTGAGGCATATACATTTTGTATGGCAAAAAATTCCTCATGGGGGGTATAACCCCCCCCCTTGGCTACTCCACTGACGTGAATATATGTGGTTGTGGGGCCCGGCCCCCCCAATAATTTTGAAAACTTTACGCTTATGCATGGCACTAAAGTCTAACTCTTTTAGCTAGCTCTCGTGGATGAATATTTTATCTTCTTCCACAAATTCTCGTAGGCGGGCCTCATCAGCATCAGCCTGAGCGCTCTGCTTCTTAAATGTCCTAGTCCTCGTTTTTGAACTTTCGGTACCAAATCTTCACAGTGTCATATGATACAACAGTAGTACCTTAAGCTGTACACATGATTCAGTGTCATTCTGTAGCTGACTTTTTGCGACAGAATTGAGAGTAAATGATGGATCAATCTGGTAGCGTGGTAGTTCCATTTCAGACACCTTATACTTAATCATAACGATATTGTTTTACGGATTTCACAACACAGTGCTCTAAAACAAGTCTTTTCTTTCAAATAACAAAAATCGTTTTACAAAATATTGGCAAAGACACCAACGCGAACTGCTTGTGCAGGCAATACTTGGAGTGGCGGAAAACTTTCGTTACAACCTAATAGTTTCTGCTAAATCATTAGAGTAACACTACTCGGCTAGAAATCGGAACTGTAAATCCCACAGTGCCTCTCACCGCGTTTTCCATTTCTATCAGAGGGAATCCCTTCGGACCTCGCTCAAGCACGGATTACTCGAACGCTATCTTATGGGCGTTGTACCGTGGAAAGTTCCTCTCACAGATTTTTGTTGTATTTTCCGGATTTTTAAAAATATTTTTGGAGGAGATTTTTTGTCATTGCTAGGTGATAGCTACTAACTTCAGGCTTAATGACTGTGTATGTTTGTTTGTGGGATTACAGCCGATTAGCTACTCGTGGGCTCTAAGCCGAAGGGTGGGATGCCCTCCGTGGGGGTCTCTCTAAGGGATCCTAACCCGTATTTGCGCTAAGTTTCAGACGAAACCACGGAAATCCCCGAACGGTTAGGTTGACGGACGCGATTTGGTTTCGAACCAGGCACCTTCCGTCTCCCAGTTCTGAATGCTGTGCACTGTTCTACTAGCGGGGCTTGTACAAATATTATCGTGCAACTTTTGAACAGCTTTTTAAAAAAAAATAACTGCGCTAGGGCGTTAGATAATTTTAGAATTTCTCTTTACAAGTTGCACTGTGAACTGGCACTGACAATGAACCTGTAGGAGTTACGAAACACTCAGGAAAAAATGCTAAACATAGGGAATTTCGCGATATTTCCAAAAACGAATAAATCCTCGCCCCATTTTTGAAGGCAATTTTTGTGCTTATGAATTTTTTCTAAAACTTGGACGAGACATACAGCTTTACTGTTAATGTCAGTCCATAGTGCATACAGTGAAGAAGCTTTATAAATTTTTTCGAATGTTTAACATCATGGGTTTGTTTTTAAAGCTGTTAAAAAATCCTGTGACGACGATCTCTTAAGAAAGGATATGAAAGCAAAAAAGTATTTTTAATTATCCATAATATTTGGTGAAAACTGGGGGGTGCTATAGTTCCAGAGTTCCTATGCACGAGTCTCCACTGAAACTGCTGAAAACTCACCTATCCAAACAAAACGAACGTCAAAGAATTTACTGCTCCCACTGATTAACCCTTTAACGCGCGGTGTCCTTGCGCCGTGAGGACACAACTCAGAGGCCCTGTGGGTCCGGAGCCCATCCGATTTTTTTTTTTTTTTTTTTGTGTGTGTGAACATTTTGCCTTTTCCACAGTTTGGACCCCCTCCGAAATCGCTACGTTCCTGACTCTGACATTTTGACTCTTTTGATTCACGAAGAACAAATTTTCTTTCAATAAAATACCTAAGGGCGGCACAGTAACACGTGAATTCTTTTCTATTTAGCACTTAATTTCCGTAAAAATGATCGATTACTTATAAAATAGATGTCAGGAATAATTTTTATCTGTAACGGCATCTACCGAGACCTGGAGAATATGTTGAAGATAAACTACATTTTAGTACTTTTTTAAACTGCCTATTGATGGCATAGGACAGCTAATTTCCACATAATAAATTTCTTAACACCAGCAAAACTGTAAAATTTTCACGTAGTATGAGTTTAGATTTTTTAAAAGCCTTTTCCTTTCGAGTACATGCCGTTAAGAGACTTTTTCGTTTAAAAAAAAAAAAAAAACCTTCGCAAACACTTAAGATGCTTAAAATAGAGGAAATTCAGACGAAAAAACTTTCCGGATAACAGGCGTTTAAGTGCAGATCTTTAAAGCAGTCAACAGAATGGGGTACAAAAAAGGCTTCACTTCTGGAATAATAGAGCCTTTTTAATGATTTTCTTTTCTGGTTTTATCTCGGTCGGTCATCCATTTAAGAATTCGCAGCATTTCGAGTGCATTTTAAGTAAACAGATTGATTCAAATTACATGTTGCACTCTGTTTTAAACTGCAGGTTTTAATTGCCTTAACTGCTCAATTTTTGGACCAAAATCGCTTCAAAAATTGTGTATTTTTTTTTTTTTCATATTTCAAATCTATATGCATTTGGAGAATTGAAATGTGCATTTTTTCTTTCTAGAAAAGATTTTTAATATAGATTTTTATCATGAGAAACTAAGCTTCAGAAAAACCAATTTCAGATGTTATTACATAAATTTTTTTAAAATAAATTTCAATTGAATTACAGTCAATTTCCGTTTATTACATAATATAAGAAAATGAACCACCGCCTAACGCTTTGCAGGTTTATTGAATCATGGTCAGATTCATCGCCGTCTGAGGAGCAGTCCAAAAAATCTAAATCACTATCACTATCAAAACTAAAATCTCTTTCAGAATCTCATAAATCATCCGTAATATACACTCTGTCAATTGCTGAACGATTTCGACCAGCCATTTCTGATTAGACAAGGCGGCAAACAAGTGAAGTTAGAGCATTACATACTGAGTATTATCTTCAAATGCCGCAATTTAGCGGACGACTAACGACATGTGTTGGTCAAAACCTAAATTAAACGTCGAACACTGTACCTAATTTATTTCACTGGTTAAACGGTGAAAACGCGGGATGCTCTCCTCAAAACAGGAAGAAAAACACCTGCCCGCGAAAATCGCGTGATGAGCAAATTTTGCTACATTTGAGTTGCACGTGGAAATCGCGGGATGATCAGACAGAGGGCTAACCCTTTGAGGCGCAACCCTTTCCCAATGCTGAAAAAGGGGCAGCCGTTGCCATTGCTCGACTTAACTACCAGCAAGAGGGCGGGCGATCGAAACGTTAGTGTGAAATCGAAATGTCAGTGCTGTTAAAAATAATCGTGACCATTTTTTTTACGGGAAATGACCTGCTGAAAAGTAAAGGAATCTCGTGGAGCTATGTCACCCGCAACTATTTTTATAGAAATCAAATTTATTCTTCGTGACTGGCAACAGTCAAAATGTCAGAGTTTGGTGTTCCCGAGCAGGAACACTGCGCGTTAAAGGGTTAAAGCAAAGACAGGCTGACAAAGTGAAATCATAAATACTTTTCAACTTTGTTGGAAAGTGTTATAAACCATGTGGAAATAACTTTATCGCCTTATCGCGCACCGAGTTCCAAGGAACCGGCAATGATGAAACATCCATCCTCCCGCAGTCTATCTATGGTGGCCGCGGGGCCCCTCTTTTTTTTATTATAAAAAAAGTCATTGCAAAACGTAATAGCTCACACTGCCGAAAGAGAAAAGAACCTCTTGATTCTCTCCCCCCGACCTCCTCAGCCCCACTTATTTTTTGATGAAACCATCCTTTCTGGGAATCCGAGCAATTTACTCTCCATAATCATCATTGAGTTGAGCTGAGAGAGGAGATAAGACCCCGGGACTCGCACTTTATTGCGGCTGCTCTCGTCACTAATATTCTGAGACCGGCTACGTGGAGCGCAATTTCAAGTGCTGCTGTGTGATTTATAAAGACTGAGGGAGAATTTTTTTTATTAATATGAAGAAGATAATTTATTATATAGATAAAATAGAAAAAAATCTTAAAGTTGTATGCCACCCTTTTGCCCTCACGTCCCCTCAAAAGCGGGCCTTTAAATCTGAAATCCCACCTGTTTCCCAATTTTTAGTGGGTTTTGCTCACTATTCATTTCTAGAAAGTAACTCCGAAGTTTAAAAAAAAAAAAAAAAAAAAACAGCATAAAAATACTTTCTTCCCTTTTTTATCCCTTCCCTTGAACAATTTGCAGTGAAGAGTTTAAAACTGCTTTTATTAATAAGTTTTGTCTCAAAAATAATGTCTTAATTAGATTAATTTCGCACTTTTTGCGATTTTAATTCTCTCGGAATAGATACTGTAAAATATGAAATTTTGATTTTGTTCCAAAAAAGCTAAACTAACTGTTACTGGGCAAAATTTTTGTCCAATATACACAAGTGTTCTCAATGTTGCCAAAGAACAAAAATCAGGACTTTCTGACTGTTTCGTTATTTTTTTAAGATTTGTAAACTGTAACGTGATATCACCGTTGACAAGTATGTTATATAATAACTGTGACATTATGAAACTTCATGAACTGACATTATGAAACTAATAACTTTTAATCAATTGAAAATGTACTTTTTAAATCCAGTATAGATAAAAATTTCTGCAGACGTTTATTTCATTTTGAGTTCTAAATTATAAATCAGAAAGATAAATTATTCTATTTTTTAAATATAAAGGCTATAGTGCGCACTAGAAAATCTGAATATATTTTAAAAGTCTGAATGCTTTTGTTGCAAGTCTCTTTAAAATGGCGGGAGGGGGGGTTATAAAATACTTAAGTTTAAAGAAAGAATAATACAATGCAAATAAATTAACGTTATCAAGAAAACAGAGGGAAATTTTTTACTATTTATCTACTGCAGATAAGGGGGGGGGAGAAAAGCCCACTTGCTCTTTATTTGGCCGTCGTTCGCCGTAAAGTTATTACACATAATAATCGTTTACGATCAACACACGCTATAACTTGCTGTGCATAAAATTTGCATAAGAAGCCATCTCGATATTTAAATTCGTACCAACATTTTTTTTTACAATGGCAACGCCTAGATTTTCTTGATATTTCAAAAATTTAGCTCGTTTTAATCCCAGATACCAATTTTCAATAAATTTGAAGTGAAAATGAATGAGTTGAGCTTCCAAAATCCCCCTTCCCCTATGTTAAAATATTTTTCATACCTAAATTCATATCTCATATAATATGGATATTAAAAAGCTGATTTTTATTCGATTATTAGAACTAAACGACCTAAACATAATTTACTATTATCATAATTTTTAATAAAATATTAACATGAATTATGAATTACTAAATTAATATTAAAAAATTATGAATAGCGACCTAGCCAAATTTTAATGGAAAAGATGCAAAAAGTAATTTTACATGGCTGTGAAAATTTTCAAATTTTTGTGTTCAATAGTTTAATTTACATGAATTAAAATGTTTTTATGAGTTGCGACAAGTTTTTGAAAATGCATAAAATAAATGTAAATTAGATTTCTTTTGCATAAAAATAGTAAAAGTTAGCGGTATTAAAAAGCAGAAAATTTTGAAGCAAATAAAAGGTACAGTTTGGTGGTTTGTACTGTTTGGTGGTGATTTTATAAAGCATCTATTGCTGCGTCTACTACTACTGCACCACAAATAAAATATTTTCCAGGTATAGAATTAGATGCAGTAGATGTACGTCTTCCAATACAACGTCCTGTTTTGGAAGTCAACAGGTTTGTTGGGGAAGTCAAAAGACCTGAGGTTACAGATATTAAAAAATAATATCTGTAACCTCAGGTCTTTTGACTTCCCCATACTTTATAAAACATTCAACATAACATTTTTTTAGTCTAAATTTTCATCAGACTATAAATTAAAATACCGAAAGTTCAATAAAAATATTGCACGTTGCAGGCGATAATATTAAATGGAGAAAGTGAAATAACACAGTGATAAAATATTGCGTCGGAAAAAAAGTTATTGCATTTTTCATATGAAATTCAAACAAATAAATTTTGAATCATGGAAAAATTCTTCAAGTTCCACCGTAGCTGAGTAATAGTGAAGCTTGTAGCGGACCGTAAACCCCCCGCAACCCTCGCAGTGCGGGGGGGGGGTCTCGGCTGAAGAGGGGCTCCCACACAATGAATTATTTAAAAAATAAAATGAAGTAATTACATATATGAATTTTCACTTTTAGTTTTCCCCGCCCAGGTGGTGTAGTGGCTTAATAACCGTTCTATCACGCCTTGGGTCAGAGTTCGAAACCCGGCTTGGGCACGGATATTAACTTGTCCGTCCCTTTATAGGGGGTAACGCTGGGTGCCCCATAATAAAATGGCCAAAATACCTTCGGACAGTTGTAGTGGACAATGACTAATCGGCAAGTGCCCGTTGGAAAGAAAAACTTTTCGTTTTTTAAAGGTAACAGCAGAGCATAAAAGATAAAATTTGTTTTGAAACACCTTACAAAGAGCTGGCAATAAATATACTTATAGATAGAAGGCATCCACAAATTTACAGTGTAATTTCTCCTAGCGATTATTTTTTTTCTCATTTAAATCCCGACAGCCCTCTTACTTAGCTAAATATAGCAAGTGAGATTGCCGTTGTTAGACGACAAATCGACTGACAAGTTTGAAAATGACTAAGAAACCCATGTAACAGACTGTAATGAAAAAAAGGACGTTAGACTTGAAATACTTCCGTAATTTTTCAAATTCTAATGGCGGGGGTCGATCCAGAAATTTTTTCCAGGGTCCCATTTTTGCGAAAATTGCTTAATTTTGTGAATTTTTATCACTTATTTTTGCGAATTTTTATTCCAATTTTAATAAAGTCACTTGTTTATTAAAATAATTGATAAAATAGATTAAAATATAGGGTAAAATGCCAATGAAGGGCCACTTTAATCGATTGTATTTTTGTGAAGGGGCCGTTTTAATCGATTGTAATTTTGTTAAGGAGCCGTTTTAATCGATAGTAATTTTATGAAGAGTCCGCAAAACGGACCCCATTTTCGTCTCCATCGACCCCTGCATTAGCATAGGAATAGCCTCCTTATTTTCTTTTTCTATCTCCGTGTGCCATGATTTATTAGATAGAGATTCTTTGTTTTCCGTAGAAGTTAAATAATTCCACTTTTAAATTTGAAGTGAGATTACAAATGTCTTTTGTCAGGATTTGAAAACCTTCGAGAGAACTTTTTTTTAAAACCTTGCCTAATGATTGCCGAAGTGTGCAATTTTTGGTGATATGTTACCAGATATTTCTCAAAGAATGACTGATGACGTAATTAACTTGCAACAAAATGGCAATTTGGAGTATTTAAGCGTGAAGCCTTCCTTTTAGCCTAAAAAAAAAAAAAAAAATCTTTCCGAAACTTCACATTTCCACCTAGGACTGTACCACTTCATACGAAGAGGTGACATTTACACAAGTACAGATTCCTTCTTCCTACTGAAGAAATTAAGAAAAGCAATTCTCACCGCGCAAAACGGGATATTTGCTAGATCCTAATAGAAGTGGAATCAACCATTAACAAAACACTTCATTTCTGTAAAGTATTTTTAATATTTATGTAAGTAATCCGCACATTTTAGATAAATTTAAACTTACAAGTCTGGCATTTATTTCAATTTTTTGTTTTGAATCTTCATAATTGTTAATATTGATTCACTTTGCATCATAAATGCAAGGGAATACATAAAAAGCTAGCAATTACATAAATTATACAAAGGGGGCCCCAGAAATTTTTTTTTGCGGGGGACCTCGGACTTTTGCGGTACGCCACTGTTTAGAAGAACAGAGAACAACCTCCCAATCCTGGCAGCATTTTATATGTCGAACAAAGAGAGCCTTCAAATACTTAATTTCAAAATTAGAAAGTTTTTCAAAATCGCAAGCAGTCGTTTTCCTTTTTTTTACTTCCTTGTACGTAGTATAAGGAAGTAATGTGATCCCGAAAAATTTTGGGGGCCAAATTTCGACGAAAAAACCGATTTTGACTACCTGTAAATTTAATTTTAAGAATTTTTTCGATGCATCTCATCGTAGGCTAGCATGCACGATCATATAAACGCGTCTGCAACTCATTTTGACCAGCGGCGAGTCTATTTGTGGCCAGTTTTTCCATGCCGTCTCTATACGTCTGTACGTACGTATGTATGTAACTCGCATATCTCAAAAACTATTGGTCGTAGAATGTTGAGATTTGATATTTAGGATTTTTCTATGATCTAGTTGTGCATTCGATAACTATCCATTCGATTTCGACCAAAAGGGGAGGCCTTTTGGTCGAAATCGAATGGATAGTTTATGTACAGGACAGCCCAAAAGATTCAAAATACATTACGCTCTATGGGCCGAAATTCATTAAACTCGCATGTTTCAAAAACTATTAGGCGTAGAATGTCGAAACTTCATATTTTGAAGTAGAACTTCTTTAGGCGCAACTAGAGACTAACTCAATTTTTTTTTGGATAGTTGTAACATCTAGTTGTGCACCTCCCCTTTTGGTTCCATTCGACTGGATAGTTTATCTACAGGGCCTCCCAAAAGATTCGAAATACATTACGCTCTATGGGCCGAAATTCATTAAACTCGCGTATCTCAAAAACTATTAGGCGTAGAATGTTGAAAGTTTATATTAAGGATTGCTGTAACATCTAGTTGTGCACCTCACCTTTCGTTTCCATTCGACTGCATATTTTATCTACAGGGCGGCTCAAAAGATTCTAAGTACATTGCGCTCTATGGGCCGAAATTCATTACAGCGTATTTTAGTGGTATTGGGCTAGTTCAAACGACTCAGATGTGATATATGCTGTTAAGAGTTACAAAATGAATTTCTCCATTAAAAAAAAGTGTCTTTATCATTTATAGTTCTGCTACAGGAACACTCAAAAGATTTCCAATACATTACGGTCAATGGCAATTTTAGGGGCATCCATTCATTTCAAGCACAATACTGTCCTACCACATAAGTTAGGTAATGGTCCGACCACGGTCACGTGCCTCCCTCAAGAACTACTCCTAAAGTCGCCAAGCTTGGCGACTTTTGGTGTACGTGTGTTCGTATTTAACTCTCAAATCTCAAAAACTATTATGAAATTTCATATAAAAGATTGTTGTAACATCTAGTTGTGCATCTCGATTTTTGGTTCCAATCTACTGGAGAGTTTATTTACAGGATATCTTCAATATAATACAACTGTAGACAGTCATTGTTTGGTCCATGTGCAAAATATCGCCGTCTGTCGTCGACCTTTGCGATTTCTGGCGAAATCTCGCCAAATTTGGCACCAAAAATTATTTCGTATTTTGTATAACTCTAAAACTTTAACCCGTAGAATTTTGAACTTTTGTACTTTGAACTATGGTAATATCTAACTGTTTTCAATATCTTTTTTGACAGTAATCGACTGGGAATTTATTTACAGGATGAGCCAAATGACTTTAAATACATTGAAGTGTATGGATGCATTCAATTCATCGAAAGTCTGTGGTCAATGACTACTTTGGCTATCCCCCAAATCTCGCAAACTATCTCAAGCTTGTCGGCTTTTGCTGAAATATCGTCAAATAAAGTGTCAGAAGGAAATCTTTCAAACTGAACTCAGCTTGGCGATATCGAAATATTTGGCTAGAAATCGCTAAACCTTACTATTACTGATATTTTATCTCTTTCAAACAAATAAGTTTAGAGGAAGTGCGTCGAAAATGTTTTTGATTTAATAGACGTGCAAGGAAGTCATGTGTTGTACACATCAGATTTTTTTCTCTAAAAAGCATGTATTTGTATACGAACCAAGGAAGTTATTGAGTAACGGGTCATTTGGACCACTGACTAAATATTCTAAGTTCTTTCCCTGATGTTCTCAGTACAAAAGACTTCAAGACTAGAAACAGTATGTTCCTTGTAAATAATATTTATTTCTTTTAACTATCGTGAGCGGAATAATTGAAAGGCGAAATGTTCGGAGCCTACTTATAGCGTTCTTTAATTTGCAAAAAAATCCCTTAAAATCGGACAACAATGAATTCGCAATATGTCCGGAAGTTATCGTATAGGAAATCGGTGTAAATTTATACTTAAGGTAATTTGAAGGTTTTCTTTCGTTTAATAAAGTCAAAATAGAGTGTTGCCATTGAAAAAAAGGAAGCTTATGCAGAATTAAACATGAAGACGGCCCCTTATGCAAATTAAATTAATAGGAGATTAAAGTATACGTTATTTGCGAACGAATGGTATATACAGCTTTGCTGTCAACGAACAACAGTCAAATAAAAAGCAAGTGGACGTCCCCCCCCCCCTTAGCTCTACATAAGGAGGCTACTTAACGTTTAAGTACTATTCGGGGGGAAAAAACTGAGCATTCGATTAATTTTTTAATCAATTTCAAATTCATTTTCAAAAATAAATAAATAAATAAATAATATATCTATATCTATAAGGGAAGAATTTTCTATTTTTATACAGAGTGGTTGGGGCCAAAAACGTACTGCATTTTGCTTTTACAAATTTTATAATTGAAACTCGTAATGGTTTATGAAACCTAATGAACATGACTTCTGATCAAGATTTAAAATAAAATTACAGTAGAAAAGGTACTGAAAAAATTATAATGGTTCTTTTGAAACTACTTTACAAAGTTTTGTGAACATTAAGTTTATAGGAGCAGTTTAATTTAAAAATAAGTAAATAAATGATGATATTTCAGACGGAAATTCAAAGAATTTCAGCAGTTTTATCGCGATTCATTCGAATTTCATTTGAAAAAATCAACTCGCGCTGATCTCTAATACTTACTACAATATATTACATCAAGAAAAGTCCATTTTATCGTTTCAATTTTAGAGTTATAATTATATTTCTAAAATTTTTCAGAGAAATTCTAAAAAATACAGCTAACAATTGTGTCCATTACATGAATAAAGATGGCGCGACATGTATCCTTAAACCCCCAAACCACCCATTTTTCACGGTTTCCCCCCTAGTCCTCGATTCGACTTTCGCTCGTCAGGTTAAACAGCCTTAACAGCATTTTACAGTTGAAACGGCGGTGTATTATTGCCACCAAATTTGGCAAATGAACTGTACAGATATGTTATCAAAAAAGTTGTGTGAAAATTTCATTAAAAAAATGTGTACTACGTGGCGCTTTACATGGTGAATTTGCTCAAAAAATGATCCAAACTAATTAATAAATGTTCATAGATTATTGAATAAATGTTAAAATTGTTTGTACATTTCGAATCACACCTTTCTGTTATTAAATTTGCTGTTATTTTTCCTGCAAAGCGCCACCTAGTGGACGTTTTTTGAGAATTTTAATTTTTTTTAATCCTTAAGCACATCTCATGTACAGGATAAGGGCACCAGTAATGGACACTTTAACAGCTATGATAAGCATTAACTAGTAATTGCTAACTACTTAAACTATCTGGAAACAAAATTTTTGTTTTAAAAACTTAAATGAACTTTGAAAATTCATGTAAGGTATAATTTATTATACAATAAATTGGAAAACTCTATTTTTTTTTATATTTCATATATTGCCATTAGTGATTGATACTTCCTGCTCCAGTAATCAGAGGCGTAGCGAGAGCATCATGATTGGGAGGGGAGAGCTGTAAAATATGCCAACTCAAAACTTGGAAATTTTTGAAAAGTAATGGACCAAGAGTCAATTCATTTTTTGCATCATTTTTTAAAAATAACCCTTTTATTGTCTTTCGATAAAGCGCTCAAATAAATCTTTACATAACCGAAATAAAATATATTAAACTGTGCACTGAACCATGTTTAATGGTTGCCAAAACACGTTTCTGTGCAAACTTTCTGTCCTGAAAATAACAATATCGTAGCCAGGCGGATTAAAACAAAGCCATCGTCGTTTTAATAAATCAGAAAGTCTATATTATGTCCATTCAAACACATTTTATAGAATAAAAATTCAATAAATGTTACAGAAAATGTAAGTAACAATAATTAAACTAGCAAAATGGCTCCATAATTTGCTTAAATTACGTGTAACATAAATTTTTTTAAAAATTACAATTTACATCTACATAATTATCGATCTGTCTCAATGCTCTGGTCATTTAAATATATAGATAAACTTTTTTGCCTTTTATACAGAATTATACATAACTATATTAAAAAATAATTTTCTCGGTAATCTTTTATATAGTACATGAAAACATCCTTTTAATGCAAAATTAAATTTTCACAAGTGAACTACAGTCAAATTAAATATGTACATTAAATAATTAATTCAATAAAAAATGTATGTAAACACAAAATTTATAAAAACGTGAAGTTTTATAAATTTTTTAGGACAGCAGTAAATGTGTGTCTGTTTTAAAATCATTTTTCATGATTTTAACACCGAACTCTCACTTCCTTTTTCTAACCGATTTTTTAACACTGATTTTAGTTCTTAGAGTCTACCAAATTTTAAGTTTTTGCATTTTACACAGAATCATACATAAATATTTTAAATATACAGATTTAAAAAACTAATTAAACAAAAAAGTATTTAAACACAAAATTTATAAAAGAAATGAAGTTTTAAAAATTTCTAGAACGGCAGTAAATGTGTGTTTTAATTTTTTTATAAATAAAATTAATATTGAACTCAAAACTTACTAACGCAATCCTATTCTTACCGATTTTTCAACACTGATTTTAGATTTTACAGTCTATCATTTTTTTTTTTTTTAGATTTTTTACAGAATTACTCATAAATATTTTTAAACATAACTTTCACAGTAATCTTTCATATAGTACATGAAATGAAAACATTCTTGGGATGCAAAATTAAATTTTCACAAGTAAACTACAATCAAATTAAAGATGTAGAGTTAAACAAAAAACTAATTGAATAAAAATGTATATAAATACAAAACTTTTAAAAGAAATGAAGATTTTAATATTTCTAGAATAGCAGTAAATGTGGCTTGTATTATAAAATTGTTTTTCATAAGCTTAAAAGTGATCTCAAACTTACACTTTCGTATTCTTACAGATTTTTCAACTTTGATTTTAGATTTTACAGCCTGCATTTTTGCATTTTGTACAAAATTATACATGAATATTTTAAAATATAATTTTCAGCTATGTTTTAATGATGCTACATAAAATGAAACATCGTTGGAAAGCAAAATTAAATTTTTACTAGTAAACTACAAAAAATTATATGTAGGTTTAAAAAAAACACTATTTCTATGAAAAATATATGTTAACACAAAATTTATAAAAGAATTGAAGTTTTAAAAATTTTCAAGAACAGCCGTAAATGTGTCTGTGTTTTAAAATTATTATATATTAGTTTTTTACAGTCTACAAATTTTAAGGCTTTAAAACTGGCCGATGTGTCAAGTTCCCCCTTTCCTTGGAAAATAAATTGCATTCATTAAAAATAAACATAATTTAAATGAACTTTTTATTTTAGTAATTTTTTAAAGAGAATACTAAATGATAAATACTAAAGAAAATGACTAAATCTTAATTTTCCGCCCAAATGCTTTTTTACTAAAAAATTTAACTCACTAAAAGAAAAAATAATAAGATTGTATAACTTACATTTTAGATTCAAATAGTTATGGGCATTGGGCATTTGTTAATGTAACTGGATTTATACATACTTTTTCATTTTAAGCTTATTCTTCTTTGTTTCAGCATCGACCAGCAGTCTAAGTCAAGTTTGTCAGTCCAATCAATCCATTTCACATTTCATTATCATCAAATTGTTCATTCTGCCATCAGTCATTGTTGTCCGTAAGCTCCCTTTCAAAAACTTCAATTGGCTAAACGTTCTTTTATTCGTACTTACTCCGTAACTTCCAGTTAATACCAGTTGACACAGTGTAAATGCTAATTTCAGTACGTTTTTAAAAGTCAGAGCAGTTTCTACTACTGCATCCATTGATGACGCATTCTTATCTTTGCAAAGATCAAATAAAATCTCTAATTCACTTTTCAGTGCATGCATATCGGGTTTTGAATTCATGGGATACATCTCAATTATGTTTTCAATTGCAGTCTCTGTTAAAACATCTTTACTTAAAGGAAACTGGAACATAGAATGAAGGGGCAAAATTTTTGTCTTCATAGTAGAAACATTTTCTTGAAGGCCACTAGCTAATGTGTCTAGAACAGCTTTGACTTCTTTTCTGAAAAACTGTTTAAATTGCAAATTTGCTGCAGTTTCTCTAGCATGGTCAGATCTTTTTGGGAGCATAAATCATCTTTACTTAAAGGAAACTGGAACATAGAATGAACGGGCAAAATTTTTGTCTTCATAGTAGAAACATTTTCTTGAAGGCCACTAGCTAATGTGTCTAGAACATGACTTCTTTTCTGAAAAAATGTTTAAATTGCAAATTTGCTCCAGTTTCTCTAGCATTGTCAGATCTTTTGGGAGCACCCTTCTTCTGTGATGCAGTTGGAAATCACGTTTTGCATCAATGCTAAACTTTTCAGAAAATGCTACAGCACTTTCGATCAAATCACCCATTCCATCAGTGTCTGCATTAATTTCCGCAAGTCTTCTTGTTGTACTTTCTGTTATTGAAATGCAATCAATAACATTCAAAATAGGTGTTTCCAAAATTTCTGACAATACTTTTACCTTGTAAATTTTGTTTTTCATAAAAAATATGCTTACTATAAAATCAAATGTTTTCGTCTTTTTGTAAAGACCATAAGCTTTTGTTTTTGTAGTAGAATCGACCCCAGTTTGAGATGACATTTCTTCCAATAAATCTAAAATAAGTTCAAATGATTGACAAACAGCTCTAATCGTTTCTGCTTTAGCCGTCCACCTTGTTCTAGAAAGATTTTTTAAGATTAATGCATTTTCAACTTCGGAAATTTTATTTTGCAACTGTCTAAACCTTTTTGCACTTGAAGTAAAAAATACATATAATGCTTCAAGAGTATCAAACATATCTCTTATTATTATGCTAATGTTACAACTATGTTCCAGAGCCGTATTGATTCGATGATCATAGCAAGGGATGTACAAAACAGGATGACCGACAATTTCTGACACTTTTGTTGCTCTCCTTTAAATTTTCCGGACATTGAACTGGCAAAGTCATATGACTGGAAAATCATGCCAGATGTATTAATTCCCTTTTTTTGCAGAATGTCACAAATTTGCTTGGCCATTCCTTCACCTGTCTTATTTGTGCATTCTGAAACTTCAATCAAAAGCTATGAAGCTAGTTAAGATTTTGGGAAATTAATGGGGATAAATCAAGATTTTTGGGAGGGCCCAGTATGCTCAATGCATTCCATTTGTTGATTTCTAGATTTTATTTGTTGATATTAATGTTTTTTAATCGATGACCTTTGTTACCAAAAATAATTTTGATTGAGTACTCTTGTCTTAAACTACATTAATAATTGCCCTTTTTCCGTTCACCAAGTGGTCCCTATGAGTTCGTAAAAACAACCGCCGCCCGTGCTGTGGACATCCCTTGAAAGGGGTGTAAATTAAAGGAATTTTTTATCATATTATTTATATAGCAGCAGTATTTTTTAACTCAACTAGTTTAGCTCCGTGGTAAACTAGTGATTAGGACGTTTTACTGGTAACCCGTAAATTCAAAATTTCTGTTAAACTAGGCAGTCAAAATCAGATACATTTTCTCTTTTCGTTAAGATGATGAAAAACTTCAAGGAATCGATTTTCTGTGGCTTGTGAAAAATTAATTATAGTTTGTCCTTTTTGAGGTATATTTTCAGCGGCATTTCATTTAAAGTATATGAGAAAGGAAAAGAAAATTGAACTCATTTCCTTAAACATCTGGATAAAATCTGCAGAAAGGTGGCAGTGACAGTTCAAAATAATTATTGGAGGAACTGCCGAATGTGTGCGGAATAATGTAGCAGCCTGAAGGCCTGGGCACCCAGTGGACATGTAGACGGGAATAACAAACGAAGCAATGCAAAGAACCCGGGACTGGTACAAAAATATCTGCATTCATTAACAGCCAAGTATGGAGGAGGAGTTCTATAAGGGTAGCTTTTTGATGGTACAGTACCAAGGCTTGGAAAGAGGATGGGAGGAAGAGCGTCGGAGTGTTAAATAAAGCAGAAACACGTTTTAATCTTGCCTTCGGTCAATTCCAAGTCTGGTATTCATCATCATCACTGACCGCCCTCCCAAGGTTTACTAAGCTATTCTTTTTATACCCCTAAGATCGAAACATGCCCATTGCATGTTTCGATCTAGAAGAGAAAATAATAATTAAAACATATAGTAATAAAAATAATAAGATTCTGAAATTAATGTACCCTAAATACATTTTTTCCCACCTGAAATACAATTTTTCCCAAGTGACGAGCGAGATTTTGCCAACTCGTATAAATTTTGGGAGGGGATACTCCCCCCCCTCACCCCCCCCTTAGCTACGCCTCTGCCAGTAATTGACACTTAAGAAAGGAGTAGAAAAACATGCTGATTTAATTTTTTATGCAATGACGCAAAAAGGACTTAAGAAAATGAAATAAAATTTGGTGACATCATAGAAGGTCACTCAACTTAAACTATATAAGTCGATTTTTTTTTTTTTTAATTATCAAATTTTGAGATTTTACGAAAATTCTGTTTTAGCTGTAGAATTCTGTTTACAGAGGAAGTTTAATTATAACCACCCTGTATATTTGAATCAATGTACCTTGTATCGAAAGTAATTTTTGATGCATTTTGCCCACTTCTGGCCCTGTAATGATCCAGTGTTTGTTTGTGCACGGTAGGGAAATCTCTATAACAGCCTTTTTTTGCAAGTACGGGATCGAAAAGATTAACTGTGTACTAAGAAATAAAAGGTATGTAAATAATATTGTGTTGATAATAAAGTATACTAATTATTGCAGAAATCAAAAATTGTGTTGTTGTTAAATTTTTGTGGGTTCCTGGAACTATTTCAGACCCATTGATGCATGTTGCATACGGCATATGTGGTTTAATGACAAGGTAAAAGTTCACGGTACCACTGAGCCACGAGTCGGGCATGTCCCTCTTATTTTGTTGTTGTTGTTGTGTGTGATTATGGCAACGCTACACTAGGGCAATCTGCCAAGGGGGGTGCCTTGGTAGGAGGACTTTCTAAGGGGTTCTAACGCGTATTCACGTTACATCTGGAGAAAACCTATCAAAACTCCAGACCGTTAGATCGACAGCCGCGCGATAGGACCCGAACCCGGGACCTTCCCACTTCGGCCATCTACCATTTTCAGTGGCATAACCACTGTGCCATGGTGAGGCCCCCTCTTATTTTTTGTGAATGGACACTCTTGTATACACTTTGTTATTTCAAACACCAGAAACCAAACCAATAACCGGAGGGTTGCATTTACATTTTCCGAACTACCACCGAAAACCAAACGTGTACATGCTATGGGTGTACGTGCACGATAATTCTGTGGTTCCTAAAGACTTTTAGGTTGTTGCTTGCAGTTTTCTAGGCGTGCCACTACTCACCAATCCCACACTTTTTGACGAGAACCTAAACTGTGGCCTGAAGTTTCAAGACAAGCTCTAAATGGAACATTCGGTGATCTGAACTGCCCTTTCTCGGCAAACGAGGCAAATAAGCTCGGCCTTAGCACTAATACTCTGTTTGACATAATGACGCTGCCCTAATGTAAGCCTGACTCCCACTCGTTGAAGCGTCCCTTGAATGGATGCGCCCCGTCGGCCACTTTACATCTGGAAGCGATACGTTCTCGAATTCGTGGGAGAGAGCGCACGTGTGTCTGTCTGTAGAACACAAACCATCTGTCAGTCCGTCCTGGTGGGAGGAGGAGAGAGAGAGAATCTCCCATCTCTCCTCTTTCTATCTCTATAGCATCGAGCTATTAAATATGGCAATCACCAGATATCGTGGGAAATCGAAAAGACCGATGCGTTGTTTTCAGATCATGATGTCGAATGGGATTTTGATTCCCACAATTATTTGAGGGGTCTTAGGAGGATTCCGAGCTGGACTAGCTTGTATTTTGCGGTCAAACTATTTTTTTTTTTTTTCTAATGGGCAGGCACTGGCCACAAGCCTTTTTGCCATAACTACCCGAAGGTGTGGCCCTTTTATTATGGGGGCACCCAGTGGTCGGCCACGTTACACCCTATGAAAGGACGTACACATAGACAACCACGCCCAGTCGGGGATCGAATCCCGGCCGCCGGGAGTTGAACCCGAAACCGGAGTACGATGCTTTACCCACCATACAACTCGTTCGCCCAGCGGTCAAAATAATGGTAGTCGTCAATGGCGTCCTCGGCCACTGTTGTGCAAACTGCAGTACGGAAGGAGGGAGAACTCCTCAAAATACACTGTACATACTGGCCAAATGACTTGTCACTTAATGAAGCTTCACTTCATTTAACCCTTTAACGCGCAGTGTTCCCGCTCTGGGAACACCACACTCTGATGTTTCGACTGTTGCCACCACCGAAAGCGATTTCCAAAGGGTAACAATCTGCTTTGTTATATATTTTGAGTAGGTAAGATGAGATATTTTTATAAGTTAGCCCCACCCCCCCAAAAAAATTACATTCGTTTAAAATGAAATTTTTCTTTGCGGTATTTAGTTCGTTTGGGTCACAAATGAGCTTTTCAGAAATTAGCCCGTCCCCCGAAAAAACTTGTAGTGCGCTATCGCTGGGTTCTGGCAGAGCGTTTAATGAATCACTCTGGGAAGCAACATCGGCTTAGGAAGGAGAACCTTCTCTGTCGTGTCTTTTGAACGATTGAGAAGAAGGGGGCTAAACATGGGTTTAGTAGTCGATTTAAGTGCACTCAGGGGGGGAGGCGGGCGATTGCCGCATCTACTCACCTTGAATCTACTACTGACGGAGAAGCTCTTGTCTTTGATCAACTTAGAATCAAACGTGGGTCTTACGATTACCGTTAACCATGGAACTTAGTAAATCTGTTGCCTTTACTCAGGATAAAAATGATTCGAAATTAGTGGTTTTTGCTTAATAATCGCACTTTTTTTGGGCCAGTTTTTCATTTTGAAAGCCTAGTAGCGACTATTATGCGGGGGAAATCTACTACATAATATTCTAACTCTAGAGCTATTTTTTCTGCTTCAAAACGGGGGTGCGACTGTTACGCGAGTAAACACGGTAATTCAGGTTCGATATTTTCTATCCTACTATATAGTTACGATGATCTCTGACTCACTGATTCCGTAACAATTCCGGGTAACTATTCCAAGATAAAGCTTTTATTACTATTACTCCAAAAGTATTTAAAAGTTGAAAGCAAATTGATAAGCAAAAAAGAGCAGTAACATCGATACATCGTTTGTACGATTCACTTGAAATTTTTCATAGTTAAGTATAAAAATATAGAAAAGAATCTGCGCTACTTTAAAAATCTGAAAATTCACCCGTTCCCTAATTTTTAAGCTATTTTTCGCTATTTTCAGCTCCATTTTATTTCCGAAAAATTTTTAATCATTTGCGTGACAAAATTAACTGTCGAAAGTGACAATTACGTGAAACCAAAATCACGGTCATCAGGCTTTGAAGGGAAAATTGTGGTTTCCTTTAAAATGTTTTTCTATATTACTCAGTTTTTTTTTTTAAATAAAGTTATTTTCTCTGCATGAAACATTGATACAAGAGGGAACGTTTCCAGCGAAACGAAATCTTTTGAATGCGAAAAGTTTCCGCAAGTTTCCAGAAGAGCATGAAATTCGATGTCGGTCTATAATAAAAATTGAATATGAGGTTTTATATTTTAAATGAAGAAGATTCAATATATTCAGTGTAGACATATTTTGTTAAAGGTTCTTGCTAGCGTCCGTTGTAATCCCCTCCACAACTGGCTTTATCTTCTAGTTTTAAAATAAAATGCAACTCTGCTTCCGTGTTGATAAGAGAAAAATAACCGAGTTAAAAGAAGAAAAAAAAATCATTTACTTACCATAATAATAACTATAAGAGAAAGAGTGGAAAAAAAACCCATAAACTCTCCGTCTGTCCCCAATACAAGGGGAATTGCGGTAATTAAATTCGTTTGGCGGTGCTTTTTATTAAGCTAATTTTATTACGCATGTATCTCCTTCCACCACGTAACCAGTTAAGTAATGTGATGCAATAGGGAAAAAAAAAATAGACAACTTTCCTTTTTGTGTCGACATCTGCTTGTTAAATTTGGCTTAGAAGGTCGTGGCATTGCGTTCATTGGGTATTGGGGTCTCAGGAGTATCGTAGGTCAGAGGAGAGGTGACCACTCATGCTTGACCATTCGCGGCCCGTTCAAAATCGCGGCAGGCACGGATTGTGTGCTGATGATAGGTGTGTGTTTGAAGTTGATTCTTCTCAGCACCTTTGTGTTTTCCGGTTTTCTCATAAATGTAGCTAGCTAAGCATCAGGTTTATGAGTGATCATCGGCGGCGTCACCTTTTTACTTCAAGAGCAGAGAGCCTGTTATAGGTAACCGTACACGATCGAAGGCTTTTTTCAAAATTTGTTTAATTTTTAACTTCAGAGGTACATTTTATTATTATATCTAACTTAAAAATTAGGACAAGTTTTTTTTTTTTTTTTTTTTTTTTTTGTTGTTGTATTGAAAGGTATATTCAGCCGGAAAAAAAAGGGAACAAAAAATGATAAATTAACATTTCAGCAAAACATGATAATTTAAAAATAAATATATGTATCAATATTATGTAAATTAAAAAAAAATGATCACCATGACATTATCCAGCAAATAGACTATTCTCAAAATAATAATAATAATAATAATAATAATAATAATAATAATAATCTGAATACCCGAGAAGCTAGAGCTTTTAAAACATATGCATATATTAATATTTCTGAAGATTCTTCACAAGTCAAAATATAAACCATTATAAAATATAAAATTTTTAATGTATAATAATGAGCATAGTCTGTTCTCTTTATTATTGCTTATAAAACACGTATGCACAATTTCAAGACATTTAGTGGGTAATTTTTTATTTTATAATGTTTTACGTTAATCGGAAAAATGTAAAATTTGAGTAACTTTTAAGGACCTGTAACTTCGGTTAAGGCAGATATAAAATTTAAACGGCTTTGGAAAGCTAAAATATATAATTTTAATATTTCAGCTAAATGGAAAAATAGATATTTTCATTCAATATAACGTTTTTAACGTATACGGTTATCTTAAAATATTTGGGGTTTGACGGAGATGGGATGCGAAAAGTCTAGAAAACACGAGACAAGCCGCGAGTCGAGACAGACAGCTTTTGTGCGAGACGAGACAGAAGCTCGTGTCTGTCGCGCTGGTTTTCTTGCAAGACCGTCTCGTCTCGCATTATTTTACACTATACTTCTCTTTCAGAATAGCTGTAGAGCAGTTAAAGAAGTATGACGTCTCCCTACTTCATCACTGTAGCCTGCCTATACGTTAGAGATGAGTTCGGGCTCATTTTTTGAAGCCCGAGCCCGAGGACTTTTAATCCGAACCCTCCATAGAACCCGCCCATCCGAACCCGCCCAAGCCCGAGCATTATTATTTAAATCGGAGTCCGAGCCCGAAATTTCAGCTAAAGATAGAAAAAAAAAAATCAATTACTTCATTGATAGAATGCAATAAATTTTGCCGTTTGTGCAAATTAAAGACAAATATAGTTGCAAACTCCCAATGCACTTTCTAATTTATTGTATGCATCCTTTAGCATAAAATGGCGGATCTCAAGACTAACTAAGGAATATAAACCGCCGTTCTAAAATACCCAAAGAGCTTCATGCACCTTCTAGGCGCCCGTGCCGCTATTTTTATTTATTAATTTTTATAAGTACTTTTCCTCATGAATCAATTTTTAAAATCTGTTTCAAGCAGTATGTTCAATAAGGCAGAAATTTTTAGATCTCGAGCCCGCCCGAGCCCGAATACAATTGTGAATTACGGAGCCCGAGCCCGGGCTCGGGCTGAGCCCGTCTCATCTCTACTATACGTCCCCGAATTTTGATTTTCAATGAGGAAGCTTAATTTGCACTCTCTTAGTAAGCCATTTTAAACATATTAAAATTGTATTTTGTGAATCAGCAACTAAAGGAAGGGAAACTAAAACGGCATTTTTGGACCAACTATAGATCAAAGATGAAAAAATCAGCAGTATCCGCTGTTTGTGTATTTATGGCAACGCTGCACTAGGGCGATCGGCGAAGGATGGGCGGGGGGGAGTACTTTGGTATGAGGACTTTCTAAGGGGTTCTAGCGCGCATTCGCGTTAGATCTGGAGAAAACCTACCAAATTTCTTGACTATTAGATCAAGAGCCGCACCAGTGGTATCTGCTGATTTAGATTTCTAATAATCTGATATACTTACAGCCATGGTCGCCGGCAGCATAGGGCAAGGGGGGCAATGCCCCCCCTGGATTTTTGTATTCAGTGTTTTCCCTTGCTTTTTTGCTCTTTCCAACATGGTAACCATATGCTGAAGTAGTCTTTGCCCCTCCCCTTGAGTAGTCTTTGCCCCCCTTGAGCAGTCTTTGCCCCCCTGGAAAATATTCTGCCGGCGCCCATGCTTACAGCTAAAAATGCAGAAAAAAAAGACAATCCATGATTTTGCTAGACAAAAAGACGCGCAAGACGATTCGGACATTTACTCTTACGAGATACAGATGCGAGACGAGACAGAGGGCAACAAGTGCGAGACGAGACAACCCTTTTTCGTCTCTTTTCGTCTCGAATTCAGTATGATTTACTTTTCTTGTTTTATATTTGTTATCACTGGAAGATATTACGCTTATATTTGAAAAAGTAAGTCTCAGGCTTAAAATGCATATTTCTGGAACGTTTTTCCCTCGATTGTTCTAATGAACACAACGTCCGTATAACTTACTCCGATGAATTCGCGAGTGTGAATATGACATTATAAAGGCGATATTGGAAAAAAAAAATCATACACTTTTAATTAACGGTGTATGCCTGATTTTAGCTGGTTGATATGCAACACCAGCAATTTCGAAATGCATTTGTCTTTTTATTTCGAAATCCCAAACCGACAAGCAATAGTGCGTAACGCCTCCCATTAGTCTTTCATTAGATCAACATAAATTAAAAACCACAAGTGACAGATTTAAAAGTGAAAAAAAAAAAGGTTTATCGCATATAAAGAAAGCCCTTGTTACATTTTATTACTCCACAAACAAATATAGAATTTCATTCGTTCAAAAGATGAACTACTTTTCAGATATAACAAGTAATAAAAGAAGAAGAAAAGAAAAAAAAAAAAACATTTTTTATAGTGCAGTGAATCGTTCAACGCCCTGTAATTGACGTGGGGGGGGGGGGTTAGAGGGAACCTGTTCTAAAAATAGTTCACGAGGAGGCATTAAAAAATTTGAGGGGGGAAGTATGAGAGGGGCGTTAAACGGGGGAGGGCGTTTTTTTTTTCGCTCACTCTCTCTCATATGTGTTTCTTTCGAGCCTAGATACTAACTACTCGGTGGTTCTCACGCAGTGGCGTGAAATGGGTGCCATTTTTGGCGCTTAAGTGCTTCATCCCCGAAAAAAAAATGCAACTTTGCAGAAATTCCCCCTCAGTCAATTCAGTGATCAGTCAGTAACCAGAACCCTCCAATCCCCATGGTGTCATATATGTTACCATTTTTTAAACTCAATTTTTTTAAGGGTAAAATGCTTCAAAATGTAATTTTGAAGTCATAAAACCATTAATGTCTTTAATTAATTACGGTGGTGGTTTGTATCCATAGATGCCAGCTTTAAAGGATGAAAAATATTTTAGAAACAACATGGATAAAGTCAACAGCAACAAAATATGTTTCCAATTGTAAAGTTGTTCTACTGTTTTAATAATATTTAATATGAAGAAAAATAAATTATTATCATTTATATTTAAGAAAAGATATGCTTTTTCACTAGATACTAAATAACTTTTAAAAAAGTCTCATTTTGAATGTTTAGAAGAGTTTTAAAATCATGATGCCCGACCGGTGGCTGGTTCAAAACCAGTAGATCGCGTAAGACAAGCTAACCGTTTTTTCCGTGGTTTTCTCCGAAACCTCGCGTAAATATGGGTTAAGATCCTTCAGAAAGTCCCCCACGGAGGGCAGCAACCAACCCCTCGGCCTAGATCACTCGGGCAGATAATTGGCCGAACACTACACATATTAAAACCATGGTGCTACCGTTGAAAAACAAATAAAAACAGCATTTTCCACAATTTTTTTATTATATTTATGTTGTTTGACTTAAAAGAACACCATTTCAATGAAAAAGTAATTTTTTGCTAAGAATTTCTCATGGTAGGCATTAGAGGGTTAAAAAAAACGAGAGAGGGAGGGAGGGGGGGGTGAGACAGAAGCACTCCAGGACAGATATTGCACTTAACCCTCTCGTCACCAAATTATGAAAAATCAGAGAAAAAAAATCTGTCTATCATTTAATGCGTCTGAAATACTATTATAAATCATGCAAAAATATTTTTTTCTAATGTCGATTAATATTAGATTTGTCTAATATTTATTTCTGCATTTTCGAAGCATTTTGTTATGCTAAAATTAATTTAAAAGGATGCACATATTGGGCAAAGGTTGAGGAATAAGAAAAAAACTATACTTATCTTAAAAAGAAAAAAAAAAACGGTAAAAAAGCAGCGTAAATGTTTTCTTAATTTTTCTCCTGAAACAATGAAGCGAAAACTGTGAAAAATGATCTAAATTGACTAGTACTGCAATCTAGGCACGATTTGTGCATCTAGTTAAGAGCCTCATATACTTTCTACATGAATTAATGATATTGATATCGCTGAAAAAAAAAATACTAAATTCAATTGTTTTCTCTCTAAATATTGCTATTTGAAGTAGGAGCCTCACATGAGGTTCAGGGTGACGAGAGGGTTAATAATGTGAGTTGCTGTTATCCTTGCAAAATACTGCACGTTTGATTTTTTCTTGCTTCAACACGCATCAGTAGACTCTTGCGTGTAATACAGAAGACACATTATGAAACATTCTGGAGTCTCCCAAAAGTCTTTCAAACTAACTCTTTTGAAAAGCTGTTTGTTCAAAGCTTGTTTTTATTTTTAACTTATATATTTTTTTATGTGAGAAACTAATAGTGAAACGTTTTTATGAAAAATTCTGCCTCGCTTTTTCCAAATATATTCTTCCTGTTGCGTGCTTGATTCTTTCCATTGCCATAAAACTAATTTCATTTGCATTGAAGAACAGAATAAATTTTCAGGCTCCCTAATTCTTGCTGGACGGGGAAAATATAGTATTTTTTATTTTTAATTGTGAGGGGTAAGCCATCAACTTGAAATTTTTAGTGAACAGTCCAAAACAGTTTTTGGTGAGCAGTATGTTTGATTTTCTTACCTCCTGTCCTCCCTTCCATGCTGTGAAATGAAATATGATGATGGATAAAAAATCATAAAGGTTTTTCTAGTGGAAGATTTTTAGAAGTTTGCACAAAGTAGTTGCACACAAACACACACTTTTCCCCCCGTTATTATTTACAAAAATGTTTGGGAGACTTTGATAATACATTGAACTATTACTTGTAGGTTACCCTAAGGTGTAAAATTTTCTCAAGAATTGATGAGTTCATAATATTTACGTACACCTCAAAAAAGACACTTATTTTGTGAGCAACAATTATCCAACATGTTTTATGTAGGTATGATTTCGGGCTCATTTCTTAAAACCCGAACCCGAAATATGTTTAAGTCGGATACCGAAATTTATCATAAAAAATAAAAGCCGTTTACTTTATTGATTGTACATAGTGAGTTTTGCGTTTTTATGCAAGTGAAGGACAGATATTTTAGCCCAAAATGTGACATTTATATGCCTTTTTTTACTATTAAATTTTATCAAATCATGCTTAAATTTTGGGTCCTACCATGGCTGAGTGGATGAAACACTCAAAATGGTAGACGGCTGAAGTGGGTCCAGCGTGCTGACCTAGCATTCGGCTCGGCTGTCGATCTAACGGTCTGGAGTTTGGTCGGTTTTCTCTATATGTAACGTTGAATACGTGTTAGAACCCCTTAACAAGCTTTCCGACCGATGCACCCCAATCTTGGCAGATAGCCCTTGCGTAGCTTTGCCTTTACACAGCACAATACAGATACTTTAATTTTACAATGGAAAAAATTTCTGTTTTCATAAAAAAAAAGTCCGTTGAATAGTAACATTTAACATTTAAACATTTAAAAGTTGAATAGTAACATTTAACATTTAAACATTTAATTTTTTTTTGGGGGGGGGGGGATTTACTTTGATATACTAAATATAGTAAAATGCGGATCATATATTTTGTTTCATTAAAACGTTAGAAACACTTATTATCAGAAAAGAAATTTTGCATAAGCTGAAACAACTTGCATATGAAAACTTTATTTAGTAAGGACAAAATAATTTAATAAATGTGTTTATCTTTTTAAAAAATGATAAGATTAAAAAGTAAAAAAAAAAAAAAAAACTTTAAAAAAGATGTTTTTTCTACTTAAATGGCGAGTCCCCTTTTTAAATCTTTAGGAAACGCGTAAGAGTATATTTTCGGAGATTTTACTGTAACAGGTTTTGCTTTTAATTTATGCAATTTAATTCATACCTGATAATTTTAATAAATTAATAACTACTTAGTAAAATTGAACTAATTTTTTATCGTATAGTATGTATAGTGAGATACTTGTTAAAAGGCATTGCCCATTCCATCTTTGGAATACTTATTTATTTATTTTCAGGAAGGATTCAAATAAAACAGTGGTGCCCAACCTTTATCTGACTTGAGTCAATTAGGTATCTAAAATTTTTTGGGGAGCCACGGGAGACTCATAATAATAATAATAATATTGTATTTTAACAGCGGTATTGTATTTTATAGAGCTAATAATTTTTTGACATTTCATGCCCGAGTTGATATAATAAGCCACATCAGAAGTTGCTCGCGAGCCAGAGTTGGGCATCATTAACTTAAATATTAGTTGAACTAAACATTCAACTAAAACTTAGTTTTAATTGAACACAACTAAATGTTCAACTAAAGTAGTTGTTAGTTGAAGGTCCAACTAAATCGGCTCAACTAAATTATTTTTAGTTTTCTGTTCAACAAAAACTAATTTAGTTGAACAGAGTTAGTTGAACCTTACAACTAACAACTATTAGTTTAATTGTCATTTACCTGTCAACTAACTAAATTAGTTCTAGTAGTTAACTGTTAGTGGAATGCTAGTTTTTTCCCAACTCCGTCGCGAGCCACGTGTGGCGAGCTAGGGGGTCGGGCATTCCTGAAATAAAATTTGGTGTGTGTGCTTTGTTGTAGAACCACATGTCTTTCGAATGCCCTTCATTAAAATAAATTTTATCTAGTAGAATTCACGCACTTGCATTTAGAGTTCTCTTATTTGATTCTTGGCGATATTTCTTCTAATTCCAGTAACCCTAGACTGGGAGTTAAGGGAAATCGTTTCAGCTGTTGCAGAGAATCGTAATAAATCATTCTTTGTTTATTTGTTTTGGTAGGGAAGCTTCTCAGCCTAGTATTTTGCCATACTTTATTTTATTTTCCCTATCCGAATGCCAGAAGTCGGAAAGACGACACGAAGAGTTAACTCATTTGAGTGAGACCACCATATCAAGTGCCCTACTTTATGGACGCGACTATCGGCTAGAAAGCTGCTAGGTTTTTTCATCTCTGCCTTACACAAAGCCTCCTGCAGTCGGAGTGCGAGATAGATGAACCCGTGCAATATGTAATGCAGTTATCTCAATCATGATAAGAGCGGAAACGTAGCTTGGCGGAGAAGGTAATAAACAAACATCACGAAACAACGTATAATAGCATCCATACGAAAATTAAAATAGCAGACCGGTTTCAGCATGTATGACATGCCGCCGTCAGTGCTAGAATCATGGGTTACATGACTGAGATGACTAGGTATAAGCTCATGGCTTACAAAATACATTGGTCGTTTAGTGGTTAAGGCGTTGGACCGGTAACCAGAAGGTGGCGGGTTTGATCCCTCTATACCACTGAAGACCACAGTGTATATTCGGTGTACGTGCACATTAAATCGGTGATTCCGAAAGTTCCTTGGTGGTAGCTAGCTGTTTCCGAGAAGTTCCAACATTCAGAAGTCCCCTCCTAATGAAGAACTAAATTTTGGCAGGAAACTCCAGAAAGGATCCCCGTAGCATTAAACGACACAATTTGTGACGCGATCCGTCCTCTTCTAAAACAGTGATGACTTGCAACTCTTGTCCTCGGATCTTCCTGGCCGACACGCTATGAGGACCATAGATTCACATAACCATAGTTTTCCTGTCGTTCGTTCCGACACGTTTATACTTGCACTCTGTATGGGAGCAGTTCATGATCCGTTCCCATTTTTGAGTTTCTGACGTAAGACATGTCATTTATCTTTCACTTAAGCCCCACCATGGCGGAGAGGATAAGATACCGAACATGAAAGATATCTGAACCATGATGGTCCAAGATTAAGGTCTATCGCGCGGCTGTCATTCTGGGTACTGGGCATTGGGCGGAGTTCTCCCGATGTGGGTGAAAACGCGTTAGAACCCCTTTTAAAACGTTCTTCGCCCGAGGCATGTCCTCTTCTAGGCAGATACTCCTCCTGTAAGCTAGCCTTAGCACAAAACACGCACCTTTCACTTCTTCACTGGTCTACCATCACTTCAGTCTGTGCCCATGGGCGCCGGCAGCATAGGGCAAGGGGGGCAATGCCCCCCCTGGATTTTTGTATGAAGTGCTTTTTCTTGCTTTTTTGCTCTTTACAACATGGTAACCATACGTTGAAGTAGTCTTTGCCCCCTCTTGAGTAGTCTTTGCCACCCCCCTGGAGTAGTCTTTGCCCCCCCCCTTGGGAAATATTCTGCCGGCGCCCATGTCTGTGCCTTCAGCCAGCACAAAAAATCGGAGAGAAATAGTCCATGAACACGTCTACACTGAGCATAAAAATCCCTCTGAGATCCTAGTGAAATTGCCGTTCCATGGATCGGAAATCTTTGGATGAAAGAGAATACAAGTGGGTTGGGAGGATGGGGAACAGGGCGCGGGGCTACTGTTCTATGGTCTTTATTCGTTTGACTCCGCGAAAAAATAGCATATTTTCATCAATTTTTTTTCATATAAAAAATGAAATTTTTCATTTAAACTTTCTATTACATTCAAGATACATATTTAATGAGCATTTCATGAAATTTTTATTGAAAAACATTAAAGCTCAACCATTGCGAGGTCATTTCCGGTGATCCCTACGAAAAAAAGGTGCTCCTGCGTTGACTGACAGCAGAACTCATGACAGGATTATTTGAAATAAAAAAATTAAATTGTGTCTTTTAGTTAATACCTAAAACTATAATTAAGAAGAAAAAAGAAAAAAATTGAAATTTGGATCTTTGGCTGAGTTTTTTGAAAAAAAAAAAAAAAAATCAAATTTCGCTAAAATTTGACCACAATTTCAATTTGGGTTTTTTCAAATTAGTTGCAATTAAAAAAATATATATCCTTCATCCATGTCCTTGTAAAAAATATCTCAAAGACGTGCACGAAATTTCATCAAGATCAGTTCAGTAGTTTTCGAAAAATCTTGACAACCGACTTTGAAAAAAGCGCTTCGAGAAAAACGCGTTCAAAGTTTTGAGTGACGATAAAACAAATATATATATATTTTTTCAACTTAACATAGAATCGTCGATTTCAGACCCATAAAGTAAAAGATCCTGCTGCAGCTGCAATGTCCAGGACATCCTTTTGCTCTTGTCTGTGAGGAATCCTTGCTTTGCGAGTCTCGGACGCAGATTTTTTCTCAGTCAAGAGTAAGCGATTCTCATCCATTTTTCGGGCATACTCGTGGCAAGTTCGACCAAGTTTTATGTCCATGCCGGGCATAACTAATAATGAAGCTGCCTTGGAAGTATTTTTGGATTGATTTTCCGGATTAACTGGTTTAAGCTTTCATTATTATTTGGTGTGAACCCACCAACACACCGCTCCAAAAGCTCTTCCTTACTAAGGGCTTCATAGCTGATAAAACATCATTTAGTAATGCAATATAATCATGTTTAAATGATCCAAGATTGTTTGTAACCGAAGCACGCTGCCAAAACTTTTACTCCGATCGAGTTAAAAATTTAAGACAATATTCTAAACATGTCGTAGATTTTAATAAGACCTGCAACCTAAGTAGACCTAAAAACTGTAGATCTAAAAAAAAAATTAAAAAAAAAATTAAGACATATTTTTTTTTTTCATTTTTTGAATCCCCCAAATCCACGTAACTCCTTAAGGTATAAATACACTGAGACTAGGATGAGCCAAAGTCGTAAACTTGCGAACAGTAGCATACTCTTCTAATCGGTTCGTCAACCAAGAGTCAAGGTACAGTGACGAATTAAAACAGCTTTGTGGGTGGGGGCACCTAGTTGGAACATTCACATATATATCCATTGCATGGAAGTAAAATAGGATCTTTTACATTAATTTCTTTTTCCTCAGAGTGGACGGTCGCCTCCCACGTTAATCCGTCCTTAGGCGCCCTTTAATCAGTGCTGTTGAGGTAGCAACCTTGTTTTTTTTCGGTTCCATCCGGGTCTCGAACATTTCTATGAAAAAAAAAAAATAATAAAATAAAATAAAGAAATAAAATAAAAACATTAGACATTCAAAAACATTCAGAATATTTTTTCATAATCTGTAAAACTTCTTTCTGTAGTTTTTTTTTTTTTTAAATTTGAGTGTGAACAGGCTAAATGTGGGCTCAAACTTAAAAAGGGATTAAAAGAAGAAAAAAGAAGGAATAATGATCCCATCTTGATTCTCAATCCGCTGTTGCTCTCAGGCAACTGTTTTCTTATATAAATTCTCCCCCTCAACCCCCCCCCCCCGCACCGCATTTGTTATTTGGGGCGCACACGTACTCGAGTTAGATAAAGACTGATGTGTTTTAAGTGGGAAAATCGAGAAGACCTTGTGAGAAGAAGTCTTTTCCTAATCTATTGACTGAACAAAATGTTCTACTTTTACACCCACCACGATCTTAGGCACTATCTTTTTTTTTTTTCTGCATCTTCTTCACTTCTCAAATATTAGCATGCCACTCGAGAGACGTGTTTTCGATTTTCTTCACTTACTTTTAGTGTTTTTTTCTTCCCTTACTTTCACTACACGCGCAAGATAAATAAACATACATTTAACTAGAAGATGAAGCCCGTCGGGCAGACAATTACAATGGGCGCTAGAAAAAAAAACATTTGACAAAAATATGTCCACACTCAGTATATTTAATCTTTGCCCACTTAAATAAATAACTTCATTTTCAATTTTTATTATATACCGAAATCGGAATCGCATACTCTGCGGAATCTTCCCGCATTCTAAAGATTTCGTTTGGTGTTAACATCCTCCCCTATATATCAATGCTTCATCCACAGAAAATCATTTTATATGTGAAAAATAAATAAATAAACTGGGTAATCTGAAAAAAAAAATTTAAACGAGTTGGAATCGCAATTTTCCCTGCAAACAGTGATAACCGTGACTTCAAAATTATAAGTTTTGTTTTTTTTTTTTACCTCTCGGAAATAAAATCGAGCTGAAAATAGAGAAAAACCTCTCAACAATCAGAAAACGGGTGGATTTTAAGATTTTAAAAGTAGAGCAGGTTTTTTTTTACATGATTATGAAAATTTTCAAGTCGATCGCACCAACGGTGTGAATTTTATTACGTTTTAGACAATAACTTTTTAAATAATTTAGAGAGGAGATCATTATGTTTCCATCGATTCTGAAAACTTGCTGCATTGGTGGGTTTAATTTACTAACAGCTCTACAATTTGTAGGTCCACTTGTGTTCAAGGGAAATCGCCAATTTGAGATGATGTAAAACCTCCTGTAAGGGACACCTCTATTTAAGGGACAGTCGTGTTAGTCCCAATCCCTTTGAAGAGTGACCTTAATGTATTAAACTCTAAATAAGGGACACTCTATTATTCAAGGGACTCCGTAAAAAAGTTTCAAAACTAGAATATAGGTTTCAAAAGCAAGTTTATGGTAAGTGAAAAATAATTTTGTGAAAAGAGAACAATAAAATAAAAAATAAAGAATCAAACTCACGGAACATTTTCCTACATCCAGTGACAAAAATGCAGAAAATTTTATGCTGAGTAAATAGCATGACAAGCAGAAGTGAAATTCGCATCTGCTCTTTTCTAAATGGGGTAGTATATGTCATTTGTCATGTGAGTCTAATGTGTGCAACGACGAAAAATCATTTTAGTTAATTAAAAACTGATCCCAGCCTCAGCTTTTATTCGCAGATTACTACAAATTACTGGAAAATGTGAATGGAGACCCTCTTTTCAACTTCTGCCGGAGGGATTTAACCTTATCCTTTTCTTTTGAAAAGTGCTTACGTCAGTACAACAAGGAAAAAGGAGTCAATACACTGGAAAAAGGTAGCAAGTTGTAGTGCAATCAAAATGACGTACACATTCAAAAAATTCAAAATTCAGTTTTCAGTAGTGGGAAGAAAACTGTTAGCAAGTGTTGCAGGGCAGTCCAATATAGGATAAGGGAACATTTCAATCATTATCAGTTCTTGCTAAGATTGGAGCCGACTTTCAAACAGACCCGTGTAACGGATTATTTTAAATAAAGATCTCTAAGTACAAAAACTACTATTTTAGCAATAATTTTTTTTTAAATTATGAATTTTATTTTTTATTAACATCTAATTTAATGTGAATTCTAACTTCACTAAAATTGCTGTGGCCAGTGGCGCACACAAGGGGGGGGCAGGGGGTCCGCCCCCCCCCATCGGCTTTGATATATATATTTTTTGATTGATTATTATCCTATATCTATAGTAAATAAAATAATTCCAAAAAAAGGTAGCAATAGTTTCAGTTCTAATAAATAAAAAAAGAAATTTTTTTCTCGTTTTCCTCAACTTTTCAAAAACGAACTGAAAGCGAACATAAAACACCATCTTGTTCTCAAAACTGAACAACTATTACTTTGCTTCCTATTATACTGTGTAGTGTATTCTTAGGGAACTGGATGGGACGAGTTTTGATGAATTCCATCTAATGAAAACGAGCTGTTTCATCACTGATTTTTGTCAATCTGGAACATTCCTAAAAGTTGCACCCCCCCAAACCATAATAGTTGGACCCCCCAAACCGTAAAAGTTTGACCGCCCCCCCAAACCGTAAAAGTTGCCCCCCCCAAACCGTAAAAGTTGGACCCCCCCCCAAACCAAAAATCCTGTGTGCGCGCCTGGCTGTGGCCAAATTACTTATTTATGCAAAATTTATTTAAAGTGCAGCCTAGATTTCTTGGTAAATGACATTTTTTTAATATGTAACTTCTGAGTAAGGGGCACCTCTATTTAGGTGGGAAAATGTCTGGTCCCATGGGTGTCTCTTATTCGGAGGTACTACTAGTTCACATCCTGTAGAGCTGTGAAATATTTAGGAAAAACAATATTTCCCAGATGAGTGCTATCCACTTGTGTTCTCCATTTATCTTTCTGGTTTAAATATTTTTTACTTCCAAATTGCAGCTTGGACATTGCTCGTAATATCTATTTCAGAAATAGCGCAATCTTTTCTTGTTAAAGAAATAATGCAAGTTTTAAAAATGAATTGATGTGCTGGTTTTTAAAACTGTTCACGGATCATGCATTAATTGTATTATTATTTTCATAGAACAACTTAAGCAGGAGCAGAGAAAGCCCCTTATTTTCATAAAGTAACGATAGGCACAGAAGGGAAATCGCTGCCACAGCGTTTTTACAACGTTGGGAGCGAATAGATTCTGTTAACTCTATGCTAATCAATGGTACATGTGCAAATAAGACTGTGGTGGGAGTATTTTTGAATGCTTATCTTTTTCATGTGTTTGTGTGAAATAAGCTTTCCAGCTATTAAAGTAACAAGTACCAAAGCTATCTTTTAATACAGTATTGTTGCAGAAAACTGTATTTAATTCTTGGGTTCGTCATTCTAAAGTTCAGTGTATGTAGAAAGTTCTTGTAAAAAGTCCACTTGTCAGGACGTAATTCTGCCGAGAGCTTATACGCTCTGTATTGTGCTCTTGTGAGCGAACTTCTCGCTAGATTTGAGGAGCTTATTTTTGAATCCTGTTTGTGAATACTTCATTGTGGTATGCTGAGGATGACATTCTGACATTGTGGATGACATTCTCCCCCCCTTTTTTTAAGCAGTTATTATTTTTTCTTTTTTTTAAAACAGCATTTTAAAATTGTTGAAATTATTTCATATAGTTACAATATTTTGTATCGATCGTAATTATCAATTTCAAAAATCCTTGTTATTTTACACATGCAATTCTTTTTTACTTCAGTAGAAAACAATTTGAATTAAAATTAAATTACACATAAACACTAGGATAGAAATAACTTCCTGTGGATTTTATTCTCGCCCTTTAAAAATAAAAAATCTAAGAGATTGTAAAGATGATTTTCAATATCTTGAATACATATTGTTGCGAAATAAAAACCTAATTTGCTCCCGTATTGCATGCGCCGCCGTGAAACTAGTTTTACAGCATAATTTCGGAGTCCTCCGATAATGGTAAATATGTGGAAGTAACCCTCTAGTCTTGACGACAAACTTGGCGATCGTCTTGGCGACTTGGTTGCAGAAAACTCTGCTTAGTTTCCAAGTTCGTAGCTTGAAAGTCCAGTGTTATGTAAAGTTCTAGTAAACAGTCCAGATGACAGAATGAAGCACAAATGTTATTGGTTCTCGGAGGTTGTCAAACAATCTTGAGTCCACAGTTAGTAGAAATTAAAATAAGCGATAACACACGTTTTATAGCAGTCAGCTTAACACAGAAGCTTTCTCAGATCATGTATTTTGCACACAATAAAATCCTTCCACCGACTAAAATTCAACAAATTGCAGATTTTAATTATTTGATGAGTAGAATACTAATTTTAGACTATATTTAAACACTTTGGAGCATATCACTCCAAAAATTCGTAACAATCTATACTATTAAAATCTGTGCGCGTCTGTGTGTGTGTATGTGTGTGTGTGTGTGTGTGTGCGTGTAACATCATCTCCTCCTAAACGGCTGGGAGTTTCGAACGAGGTATCCACTTATTCGGAAAATTTCGAGAAAGAACCTCCGCTAATTTAAATTTCGAAATTCGAATTAGTTTAGGAGATATTGATAAAAAACCCCATCAAAAACGCTAATTTTTGCTCTCCGCAATTCCGTGATTGTAAACCCTGTACTCAAAAAAGTGAGAAATAAGCATCGAGGTTGCCATGTTTGGCTATTTTATTAAATTATTTAGACTCCTGCAGTAAAAATAAAAGAATAATGATTTTTTTTTCTGTTTAGATTATTTACAAAGTTATTTTTTAATTAAAATATTGCGATGTTAAATCAGAGCTGGAATTCAATGTGTTTTATGTGTAAAAGAATAAGGGATTGAGAGATTTCCGAGACTAATATGTATATTTTTTACTTTGGTCGAAAAAAAAATGGCTCATTTGGCGATTTTGAGAAAGTAGTAGGCTCTACCGATTTGTACAGTTTTGGGCTTGGCGCAAATTACTGAGAGCGTAACGAAATAGTATTTTTAATAACAAGTATAAGTTTTACGGCGCTATACTTCGATTTTTCATATAGAAATAATGCAGTTATTAAGGCGATTTTAAACGATCTATAGAATTTTCACGAAATTAAGTAAACTGATTTAAGTTAGAGAAATTCCGCCAAATTTCAGAAAATTGAAATTCTCGCATTTTGTACATGGTAGTTAAGTGATTAAAACCCGTTATAGTTAATAATAATTTAAATAACTGCTACTTATCAATAATATGCCTGCATTAAATTTTGGCAATGGAACCATATAAATGATAGATAACTATTTCCCATTTTGATTGCTGATAAATCAATGCTTCGAATGATTCCCTGAAAACAAAAAAATCTTGCAAAATGGTGTATGTTGGCATTTGGCGATCGAAGTACTGTGTAATAAATAATTGATTCTTATTTGTTAAAGCAGCGCTACGGAAGTTTCTTTTACTAAAAGCTGTTAGAAAGGCGTAATTAATACTGTCTAATATATTTTTTGTTTTACGAATTGAAATGTATGTTGATTCCTACTTTAGTACATTTCTGAGCAAAGTTGGCGAACAATATTCAAATGTAGTGCAGCTCTGTACGTATTATTAATTCCATTCCACAATTGAGATGAGCCGATGTCACTAGCGTATGCATAGATATTTTTTTTTAAATTCCGCAAAACAAAGTATTGCGTATTGACTTTAGTGTCAAGTTTAATTTGTGGTTTGAGCTATTGGCCATCGACTGGCGGCGTTAATTTCGCCAATATGGCAGTTCTAGCAAAGTAAACATGAATAACTCATTTCATGTTCTATTTTTAACATTGCTATAATTTCCGTAGCAACGGAATCCATTGTTGCCACTTAAGTTGTTAAATTTAACAATTAAGTGAAACCACTCATTTCTACAGCTTTTAAGACTCGAAAAAGTGAAAGCGCATCAAACGTGAAATAAATAGAACTAACTATAACAAACTTGAACTTTAAAAAAAATCTGGAGTGACTCCACTCGACTTTCCGAACACTTACGATTAAGATCATTACCAAGCACTTAAATAAATTTTAATCGATGAATAATTCAAACATATACCAAATTGAAACTCAATCGAATGCACCGTTTAAACGCTTGCGCACTTTCAAGAATTTCTCCCCATATGCCATTATGCCATAACATAAAAGAAAGTTTTGTCGTAGCCATGTAGGAGAACTATAAGTCCTATACACACCAAAATCAATACCGGTCTTAGGATGGTGGTTTATAACATGTATACCCAATTTGAGCTCAATCGAATCTACCGTTTAAACGCTAGCGCACTTTCAAGAAATTCCCCCATAGGCCATAATGTAAAAGAAATCTTTGTCGTAGCCCTGTAGAAAAACTATAAGTCCTATACACACCAAAATCAATACCGGTCTTGCAACGGTGGTTTATAACATATATACCTAATTTAAGCTCTATCTAATCTACCGTTTAAATGCTAGCGCACTTTCAAGAAATTCTCCCCATAGGCCATAATGTAAAAGAAATCTTTGTCGTAGCCCTGTAGAAAAACTATAAGCCCTATACACACCAAAATCAATACCGGTCTTGCGACGGTGGTTTATAACATATATACCCAATTTGAGCTCAACCGAATCTACCGTTTAAACGCTAGCGCACTTTCAAGAAATTCCCCCCATAGGCCATAATGTAAAAGAAATCTTTGTCGTAGCCCTGTAGAAAAACTATAAGTCCTATACACACCAAAATCAATACCGGTCTTGCGACGGTGGTTTATGACATATATATCCAATTTGAGCTCAATCGAATGCTCCGTTCAGGAGCTATCGTGTTCACTCACATACACACAAACACACACACACACACACACACACACACACACACACACACACACACACACACACATACACACATACATACATACATCTCGTAAAAATAGCATAAATGGATTCAGAAGCCCTCAAAACGTGTAAAAACACCAAAATCTCTAAGTCGAATTTTTTCATGATTACAATACTTTCCTTACATGGTACATGTTCGGAAAGTAATAATCGAAGTTTTCATGCAATTCTACATATCTTTAATTTTATTTCCTTCGCGTGTGGATGTCATTTTTTACGTCATTTTTGCTATTTTGCTGGCAGATTATCCGGAGCAGCACATAACCTCTAATATATTTGCTCCTCCGGACATAAGCAAGAGCGTATGTCCGGCGCGTATTTGTGTAACCCCACTGTGTTAATCAGATTTTTCTGGTGTCAGATTTTTTAGACCATTTTTTACCGCGGAGATTCCGATCCTGGAGTATATTGATCACTGATAAATGAAAAAAAAAGATCAATTATATGCAAGCAGGAGTGGCCAAAAATTTTTCATGGGAATGTTACGGGAGTTAAGAATATACATTTTGTATGGCAAAAAACTCCATAAGGGGGGTTGTGACCCCCTATCTCCTCCTTGGCTACGCTACTGTACGCAAGCATCAGTTGTCACGTCATGAAAAACCGTCGTAGATGGCAAACTCCGAAGTTGTTCTCAGGGTTATACAAAATTAAAAATTTTACTTTTAGTAAATTTTACTTTTGATACAGTTCGAATATTTGGTTTTAATACATTTCGGCCACCAATGTAAGATGAAATATTACTAAATACGGCAACACAGAATTTTCTTAACTATTGAATTTGACACTATGCAACTACAGTAGATTCCCTATAACACGCTAGATACGTTCCGTGTTATAGGAATCCGTGTTGTACGGGTCCTGCGCTATACTCCACCTGGAGTGCGAACTGCGCGGTATAAAACTTATTCGCGCTCCGTAAAAATGCAATGATGTTTGGTGTTGCCATTCAAAAGGAATGTTAATTACAGGAGCTAAGGCGTCATAATATCAGAACATATGTCTCATTTCACCGTGCTGTACGAGTCTCTTTTAACGTTTTACACGAAAACGATCGTAATGTTTTCGTCGTGTTCTAAGAATTCGTGTTGTAGACCCATGCTATAAAGGGGTCAACTGTAATCTGTAAAAAATGAAAAATGAAATTAGTTATTTATTTAGCGCGAATTGACAGTGAGATAAACGTCACTTTTATGTAACAAGTGTGATACTGCATTAAGAGTTCAATAAGGGTAGTAAGTTTTTTCTCAGAAGTTACATCACGAACGTTTTCATTTACAAAAGCGACATGATTTTCACCCGAGCAGGGTACATTTTTGGCTTTTAAACGTAAATGATGCATCCATTGTTTCATGTAGGTTTTTTAATTTAGGTAAAATTTAATAAAGTCGTGTGTAACATAACTGCCTAATGCATTGTCCACGCTTTAAAAAATGCAAGATAAAATTATTGTCAATATCATGCAATGTTATTTATGTGGTATATACTATATATACTAAACCTCAATGTGGTATATACTAAACCTCGTAAAACGAATTATTTGATGTAGAAATCAGGCATTTTTCGAAAGAGAAAAGTTTTGTCTGCATACCATAAAGTTCTTTCTTTTTTGATCGCCAGTCACATTGACGTAGTTTTTGTGTCATGTTGCAATCGTCTAAAATTTGCACTCATGACGTCAACTTTTAGTCACGATTCAAGTATTTTTTCACGTTTTGAGATTCCGAATTACTGGGTTTAATTCGAATTACATATGTGTAAGGGAAATATGCGTTTCCCACAGTGCGGAGAACGGGCAAGCAGCTAGTATGTATTATTTTTTGAAAGTATATTTATTAAATTGCAACATCATCTTCGTGGAGATTAAGAAAATCATGTAAAGATTAACGAGCATCCCCGATATACCTTCATGGAGTTTAAAAAGGGGGGGGGGGTAGAGAAAGAAAGAAAGACTCCGTTTTATAAGTTTTGAAGTTATTAGCAATCTGAAACTAACTATTCAGAAATGACTAATTAAATTCAGAAAGAAGAAATTATATTTACACCCGTCCTTTTAAATCCCTAACACAATTGTCAAAGGGAATGAAATTTCGATAGATAACATCTTTCGAATTAATAATCCTTCTTGGCTATTCTTTCGAAGAAGGATTGGGGAAAGGATTTTTTGATAAGTTCGCAACAGTGGAGATTAAGATCTTATAATTTCGGGTTTCTTAATGTGTAAATTTAAATAATGGCTTAATTTTTACAATAGCGCTTGTTCAACATATGTAGTTTAACTTTTATTTCAAGAAAGGCTTTTCTGATGCAAAACAGCTCTTTTAATTCTATTCATTATAATAATAATTATTATTTTTGCTTGTTTCGTAAATAAGGTTAAACGAAAGTCTGCATTATAATCTTCATTCCATTGTCTCCTTTAGCTGTGCAAAGAAGATGCTGAAGTTCCGGAAACATTTGCGAAGCAGTTAGTCGCGTGAATCATTGTCTGGCCATGGAACTTCATATGTGGACAGACGATGAAACCCATTTGCACGAAAATGGTCAAAATAGTACCTGTATTTGCGAATCTGATGAGCCAACTTATCGTGGAATATCTTATATTATTTTTTACTACACACATCACAAATGTGTCTCTAACATGAAAGTCATTGGACACTCTTTTAAAAGCTATTCAAAAGTTTCATGATTTTTATTTATTTTAAATGCGGTATTCTACCCCCACCAAAATGTGAAATTTTTTTTGGAGGCAGTGGCAGATTAATGCAAGTTTGTCGGGGGGGGGGCGGTTAGTTAGAAGATAGACATTTACATCCATTTTTTTGCATTAATTTCTTTTTTCTCGAGGGGGGGGGGAGCGGTCGCCCTCCTCCGCCCCCCATTTATCCACCCTTGTTTGGAGGATGTGAAAAGTAAAAGTAGATATGGAGTTTTTGCTCCTTTGATTATATAATGGTTGAAATTGACCGTGATACCCGAAACTAAATTGACCCACATCGTTCAACAATTGCATTTCGAGTATGCCCGGCGATTACCGAGGGCCCTCGGATCAGGGGCCCTGGAGATGCTCACAAAAATGGATATACAATTTTATAACTAGAGTAATTTGATCATTTATTTCCCAGTAATTTTACATCTTTACGCAATGGAGGATCCCCAGAAACCCCACGGCTCGAGGGGCCGCAAAAGCTCTAAAGTAGCTGAATGTGGTTTTTAGGCACGTAAGCCTAATTTTCAAATGTTACATATTCTAATGTTCTATTCAGTTTAAAATCCTCCGTACGGGGGCCCCTTTTTAATCTCTAGCCGAGGGCCCCCAAAGGAGCTAGTCCGGGCCTGATCTCGATTTACAGAGAGTCAGTAATGATACTTACTTTTTTCAACACACTCCATGGTATAAGACATGTTAGACAAAATCAAGTGGAAAAATATAGAACAAAATATGTGAAAACTTCTTGTTGTGAAACAGAATGACGGAATGCATGGTGTAAACGAATGTGTTGGGCCCAGTGTCCACAGGTGGACGCACATATGGATAGTCTGCGGAAGGCAAAGCTACACGATTATCTGCTAAAGAGGTGGGGGGGGGGAATATCTTGGGTGGAGAATTTTTTAAGGCCTCCTTTCAGTTCCAACCTCTAAAGTCGAGCTGCAAGGGGTAAAGGGGACGTCCGCTTTAGTTAAGACTTTTTAATGACTTGGGTTCACCGACAAAAGATAAATGTGCTAAACGCGAACCAGTAAACCCGTACAATAGAGAATGACGTTCTGTTTTTCTTCCGTTCAGCGTTGTAGTCTCGCATTGGAATACATTAGAGTCGCTTGAAGTAGAAAGAGGCCTTTAAGGGTTTCTTAAGGACTTTAAGGAGTAAAGTTACATCTGGAGAAAACAACTCAAAACTCCAGTCTGGACTTAACTAATGCTCTTTGAAAATGGCATTATAAAGTTACATCTGGAGAAAACAACTCAAAACTCCAGTCTGGACTTAACTAATGCTCTTTGAAAATGGCATTATGTAAGTCCAGACCGTTAGATCAACAGCTACGCAGTAGGCCAGAACGCTGGATCGTCACACTCCAGCCATCTACCGTTCATCTACCAGCCATCTACCAGCCATCTACCAGCTATCTACCATCAGTGTTCAATGTCACTCGGAGAGCGCGCATATGACTACTTTCAAGAAAGGTCCTGCGTTTCTATTATAGAGGTGCTCGTCTCGGGATTTCAAACACTTTAATGCTAAAACAATACAAATAAGTCCCAGGAGGAGGGGGGGGGTCACAGGGGCACGTGCCAGAATGAGCAAAGATGGAAAAAAATTACACTATACAAGATTGACTTATTTTGTAAATGAAAATGAAACTACAAGAAAAAGGACACAAAAACATTTTGTGCCCCCTCCAGAGTTTTTGTCCGGATTCGCCATTGGTTCAGTATATTATAGAAATGTTTTCTATACTGACTGATAGGATTGGATTGAATTCTGGTGTAACAGAATTCATGAAGGTCCATTCGCGCTTTGAAAATGGCATTATGTAAGTCTTATGGCTCCTTGGCTGCCTTGGCCGCGATCTCAACGTAAAACCGAAAGTTATTTTGCGATTGGTCCCTCTTCGACGTGCTCTTCTAGGTCATCGACCCCCGGTAACGATTTTAAACGAGGAAGGGAATAAGCGAACACGTACGTCTAAAAGGTGGCTCTGGCTCGGCCGCTGTGGCTATCTGCTCTGCGTTGCTAAACTGTCCGGCACACTGACCTATTGAGGAAATCTCCCACTTCCCCACTTCCCGCAAAAGCATTGAAAACGTTCTCGGGGGGGGGGGAGTAAAATCGACCGCAAAAACTCACCCCGATAGAGTTATCATTATTACATTTTCTCTTTTTTTTTCGGGGTAGCTAGCTCTCCCTTCACTAGGAAGTAAAAGCAGCTTGCACAGGTGCTACACCTGAGAAAAGAAAAACATCCGTTTTCACTTTTTAAATAAACGAGTGAAAGCGCGCGGCAGCAAGGTGCAATGCCTGTTACTCCACAGAACTTTTTGGAGGAGTGCTGCATTTAGAACTTTTTTTTTTTTTTTTAATCTGGGACAATGTAAAAAGGTCTAAATTTTTTCCCCCGCTTCCAGGCGATGTGCCTGCTTTTTCTTTAGCATTTCACGAACTAAATAAGTTATTAAGCATTAAAATAAAAGATATAATAAAAAATCGTTAATTGAGCATATTCCTTGTAAACAGATTTTCGAGTGAAATTCGTGGGAGAAACAAAAAATTAGAAAATGCATGAAGAATGTGCTTTTATATTTGTCTTTAATTTGCACAAACCAGCAAAACTTAGGCATCATCAATGAAGTAATTGACTGTTATTCATTAAATAGCTGCAATTTGGGTACCGGACTCCGACTTATATCGCTCGAGCTCCGTTTAGAAATTCTCATGCTCGCTGAGACTCAAGCTTTAAAAAAATGAACCCGAATTCCTCTCTTCTGATGGTTGATTTATCAGTGAAGCAATGGCTGATACAGAATTTCATCTTGAGAAGCTCGAAGAAACAAAATCTCCCTCAAGGTGTAGGTACACAAACTGAAATAAAGTAATTGTCCCAGGGACACGAAAAAATTCAGGATAATTCTTTATAAGCTGTTTTACCCTCGTAATAAATGAAACAGCGGTGCCTTTTATAAAACTTCCAGAAAAAAATCTCTAACATGGAATTGCACAGCAAAAGATTTTCGAAGAGTGACACATCCTACTGAATTGTCGATTTTTAAGAATTTTTTTCTGAAAGTCTCGCAACTGATAAAGGTTTCTCGCTTATTGCAGTGTATAGTACGGCTAGTAAAGAGGCATTCTAAAAATTTAGAAGTGCGTGACATAATTAGTTTATTTGTATTTATGTACCAAAATCACATGGTTTATTCGAACTACACCGTAAAGGTAATTTTGACCTAAACAAAATGTTACCATTAAATATAATTTTTAAGGGGGGGGGAGGATTGAAGCCTCTACCTTAGCCCCTTACCTGAATCAGCCACTGCAGTGCACTCATCCATAGGAGTAATTGAAAATGGTTCTCTATACAACAAAGCAACGTACTGCTATTGTAAAAACACATTACAAACTTGACAAAATTTTGAAAATCGTCCAGAAGAATCACGCAGGAGAGCATTGCGGTTTGTTTGATTTGTCTATTCTGTTGCGTTTATAAAGTTCAAGGTCTGTAACAACAAATCAAAACTATAGTTCTTGAATTGTAAAGAGAAATCCAGTCTGCTATTGCTGAAATTTAATTAACCGACTTGGAAAAAGTCTTTGAGTTGTCTGTTAGGGCAAGTCTACACGAGGGCATCTGCCTACAAAGAGAGCGAGGTGGGGGGGGGGTATCTCTTGGTCCAAAGGCTTCGAAAATTGAATCGAATCGAAAGAGTATAAGTATGCTAGGTTAGCTTTTGGGCAAACATCCTATGATTCAACTAATTTTCTCATTATCCTAAAATCTGATTAGGCACTAAAAGGATTATCGAAATAGACTGTAGATAACAGTATCTAATTGTTCGCTATAGAATTGAAAACTTACATTTTGTTTCTAAACATACATTTTGTTTCTAAACATTTTGTTTCTAAACATAATAACTGAAACATTTTGTTTCAAACATTTTGTTTCTAAAACATAATAACTGAATGATCCATTGCAAAAACCAGATAACGGACCAATGATCGAGTGGTAAGACAGCGAAGAATGGTCGATGGCTGAAGTGTGAAGGTCCTCCAGATGTTACGTGGATTCGTGTGTTTTCTCCAAATGTAACGTGGATACGCATTAGAAACCATTAAAAAGTCCTCTCTCCAAGGCATCCACCTCCTTAGGCAGATAACCTTCGTGAAGTGTTGCCTTAACCCAAAACAAACCAAAAACCAGGTAAGTTACAACTTTAGGGGAATCCACAAAAACTGCAACAACACATTTATGTATGTAGAAAACTTCACATGAAAATAAGGCAGCGAACTGTACAACGATGAAGATTCTCAATAAACGCAAAACTTGTTCACGAACACTGTTTAATAAACCTTCGTAACTGCACATACCAGAATAACTTTCACTAAAAAACATAGAAATAGATGTGAAACAGGAGGAGACATAGATTTACAAATTTTATGAGAGACGAGACAAAGATTTAGAGATTTTATGCGAGGGGATATACATGCTTTTATCATTACTACATAAGGATTTTGCGATTCGAAAAAAAACACGAGTTGAAAATTGCACACTAGTCCCAATACATGCTTAAAGGACTATTGTGAAAATGGCCTTTGATTGATTGCGTACTTTTGTGTTATAAGACTGTTTTTTTTTTTTTTTTTTACTCTTGATGGCTAACTAAATCTCCCTCACGGACTTTACAAGCGAAGAAAAATCGTCTAATTGCGGCAGAGACTCGAAATTCAGGATGATTCTTCAAAAGCTGCACAACACACCGTAATAGATGAAACAACAATGTCCTGAACGAAACTTTCAGAAAAAATTCTTTAACACGGAGTTACACAGTAAAAATTTTCGAACAGTGAAAAATCCTGCTAAATTTTCGAATTTTAAAGAATTTTTTCTGAAAGTTTCGTACATGATACTGGTTTATTATTTATTGCTGTGTATATTACAGCTTGTAAAGAGGTATTCTAAAAGTTCTGCAGGGCTTGGCATAATTAGTTTATTCGTATATATGTACCGAACTCACATGATTTTTCTGGAATACGCCGTTAACTAAATTAACTGAAGACCCTAGTGCGTGGATCAAGATAGGTTTGGGTTTACTATAGTTAACCCAATTATGACATTAGACTAAAGCTTTTGACCAATGACATTAGACTAAAGCTTTTATTTTATTAACACTGATACAATAAATATAATAATAAATAAATAAAAACTCTACTTGACTAATTCATTTCCTGGAAATCTCTGCGTCTGAATGAATTACCGTCGCAACAAGGAGGGGGTGAACTGGGTCACCCATTATACTAAAGTGATCGAATGGGAAGAGAAATCAATTAATGTGCCATTGTTTAGAGTTCGGACCGCAGGTCATTGGGTGCCAGCATGTCCAAGGAGCAAGCAGAGCACTGTTTGCATAGGAACGGCGGGGAAGGAAAGGTTAGTCTAATTGCGGAAGGCTGGATGTGTGGAGACTGGGAAAAAAAAAAGATGTGAAGTGCTGATACCCAGACTGGGAAAGCGACCGGGCGACTTGCGTTAACCCTTCGAGGCGCAACCCTTTCCCAATGCTGAAAAAAGGGCAGCCGTTGCCATCGCTCGACTTAACTACCAGTAAGATGGCAGAAGATCGAAACGTTCATCGCGGGCCACACAAATCTAGAGACCCTTTTTTTGACGACAGCTCTTTGCACATGTGGAACAAAGCACAGAATATTTAACTTTTTACCTCAGAAAGCAACAAAACAATCGATCTTCAATTGAATACAATGCCGGTCCTAGGCATTTTCGCAATTGGTGCTAAGTTCAAAAATGCCCACCCCTCCCCGCACAGACATGTAGCTATAAAAGTTTTCAGAAGGGTAAAACGAGGATTTCAACAATATATGAACACTCAAATATACATATATTATATAGTAAGGTATTTCGGCGCCCGGTGAAGAGTCGCACCGAACTCTCCACCCTATGGCTCTGCTTAAATGCGATTCAGATGTGTAATGTATTAATTATCTTTTACAGTATATTATTTTATCAATAAATGAAATGTTTTGGAAATGAAATAAAATATAAACTAAATATATTCATGCTTTTCCTTTGATATTTTAGATTTAGTAGGTAAGTTTATTGTGTAACTGCGTACGAATAGGTGATTGTAAGATTTCCAATAATGGAAATGCTGGTGGATATATCAGTGCTTATTGAATTTCTGAGTCTCAGACGTCTTCAATAAAATACCATACGACGATTTGTTTCCTAAAACTGTAGTAAACTAAGCTAAGCGATATCGCCAATATTTAGCGAGAAACCGCCATACATTATGTTGAACAATACAGGGAAATCCAAAGCTCCCTACCTTGTAGGGGTGGACGCGAGACTATGGTGAGACGAGAAATGGATAAGGTTTCGTCTCGTCTCATACTTGGAGGTCTCGCCTCGCGGTCTTATCTCTCAAAAGCACGACACAGCGAGAAATCTCGTCTCGTCTCGAGCTTTCGCTCCCATCCCTCAGTGTAATACGGACTTAAAGGATATTATTTCACATCTAGACTCGTCTAGTGGAAGTAATAATGCTAAAACACGTATTTAGGTGGTAAATAGGTTTTCTATGCTGCTCGAACTACTTAAACGTTCATTTTATAAAGCAAAAATACCCCTGTGCGGAAATTTCACCTATCCTATCGCGGTAGAGTCTAAAGATGATTAAACGCGATAAACGAGTTCGTACAAGGAACTAAAAATGAAAACATGTTGGTGTTACATAATATGCGAGACCGGTCTGTCGTGAGATCGCGATAAACGAGGGGGGACTAAGGCATTTTGGTGTAGTACAGTACGCGAGATGTCGGTAAACGTGGGGCGAGTGTACTTCTTGCGCTTTGTACATACAGGTAAAAATGAAGGCATTTTGGTATACAGTATACTTAACAAGTCGACGGGTTTCTCGCGAGACCGCAATAAACGAAGGACGAGTGTATTTTTTTTTTTTTTACTTCGCACAATTAAGTAAAAATGAAGGCATTTTGGTGTAGTAAAGTACGCGAGACCAGTATAGCGATCTCGCGTGAGACCGCGATAAACGAAGCAGACGGATGTATTTCTTTTACACTCATGTCCATAAATTAAGGATAATTCAGAATCACACAGAAATTGATCTCTAAAATAAAAATTTCACCTGTGGAATGATCACACACATCTTGAAGAAGAATATGCAAATTACAGGAAACCACCAGATGGCGTGGATGGTACGTCACAATGACGAGAGTGTAAGAGAGGGGTATATAAGGAATGGTGGCAAAGAAGTAAAATTGTTCACAAGCGCTGTGAAAGCCTTTCAGTGCAAAAACCGCATAGTTATGGCACAAAGGAGGCATTTGGATGATGTTTTACGTGGCAGAATTATCGGACGACTGGAATGTGGACGTACCCAGCTGGAAGTATCCGAGGAACTTGGAATCGCCCAGAGTGTCATCTCCAGGCTTTGGCAACGATTCCAAGATGATGGTAATGTGAGTAGACGTTACAGCACAGGTCGCCCCCGAGTTACAACGCCGAATGAGGACCGCTATTTGGCAGTTATTGCCAAAAGAAACAGACGGAGTACAGCATCAGACCTGTCTCGTCAGCTCTCTTCAGCTACCGGTACGACAGTTTCAAGGCAGACCGTATACAGACGCTTAGGGCACATTGGTCTATATGCTCGTAGGCCGTCAGATGTGTTCCACTTACCGCAACTCACTGTCGCCTGCGATTAACCTGGAGTAGAGAGCATGCATTGTGGACACCGCAACAGTGGTCTTGTGTGATGTTTTCCGACGAGTCCAGGTTTAGTTTGGAGTCTGATTCTCGCCGGACATTCATCTGGAGAGCGCCAGGTACCCGTTACCACCAAGAGAACACCATTGAAAGACACCGTTACGGTGGTGCAGGATGGCTCGTTTGGGGAGGAATTATTCTTGGTTCCAGAACTGACCTGCATGTTCAGAGTGTAACGATGACAGGCCACATCTATCGGGATGTCATTCTGGAACAACATATACGTTTGTTTCGGGGCGCCATGGGTGCTGAATTTGTGTTTATGGATGACAACGCCCGTCCTCACCGTGCAAACATTGTAGACGAATGCCTTCAATCGGAGGATATCACCCGTATGCATTGGCCAGCACACTCACCGGACTTGAATCCAATAGAGCATGTGTGGGATATGCTTGGCCGACGAATAGCAGCCCGTCAACCCCCTCCCACCTGTCTACCGGAACTTCGGAGTGCATTGCTTGATGAGTGGTGTAATATTCCCCAAGATCAGATTGATCATTTGATACTCAGCATGCCTAGGCGTTGTCAGGCCTGTATTGCATCGTCCGGGAGACATACTCCGTATTAACCATCCTACTAACCATGTTATACTGTTTTTTGTAAATAGGTTCTTTTTTGAAATTTGGTCAAGGGAGTAAAACTTGCAATTTTTATTAATTATGTCAAACATACAGCATCTTTTTTGCTCTTTACTTTTTGTTTAATAAATAGACTTTACAAATAAGTCAAATTTGTTTTGCTTCTTTCTCTTTCTTTGCCTTAACTTCATTATCCTTAATTTATGGACATGAGTGTACTTCACTCAATTAAGTAAAAGTGGAGGCATTTTGGTGTCATATAGAATGTAAGACCGGTCTCGTCTCGTCTAGCGTCCATCCCTACTACCTCGCGTTCAAGTTAACTAATTTTCATTCAATAAAATGCAAAATTTAATTAGTCGACTAGTAGAATAAGAATTTTAACCTAAATTTATTTCCTGAAGAGTAAATAACTCCCGAAAATTCGCAACTATAAAATAGATGAATTTCTTTAAAATATAGCTTAAAAAGTAACTGCTAAGCATTGGCATAATTAGGTAGACTTTTTGGATAAAGGGCTTTAGCCTTATACATTTAGGACTTCATATCTCCTATTCTGGCAGTAGGAAATCTAATTTTTCTAGGGGTTTTAAAATCTTTTTAAGGGGACAGCCTACTTTTAAAATGCCCCAAAAATTGATTTTGAGATTTTTATCTCATTAAATAGTTTACTTTATTCTAAAAAGATTGATACCAACCATTTTTCTGTATGACAATTATTTATTGAGATAAAAAGGAAAATGTAAACGCAAGTTGGGCAGCATGCTGTAGAAGCTGCAACTAATGTTGACACTAAAAGCATAAAAGAGGCAAAAAAGAAATGTACAGAATTTAATTTAGAGACTCGAAGAGCCAGAAAAATGCTCAACAGTTCTCAGTTTGAGGCAATAAAAGAAAACGAAGGCAATGTGCATGAAAGCGGAAAATTTTAAATCGAAAAGTTCATAAAGTGAAATAAAATCAAATTTTTATGTTGCATAGTAAAAAAAAATATATACATGGATATAATTATTAAAATAACTTCAAATAATGTACTTTACCAATATTCGTGCCTTTATATCCTAAAAATGTATCTTTTGTTAAGGTATGTACATATTTTTTCATATTTACAATTGTCGAGCTTTTCTTTAGATTGATGTTTCTTAAGCCATATTAAAACATATTTTGGGTTAATCATTTTAAATACTCAGTAAAATTATTTTTAAATAGTAAATGTTTCAATAGAAAATGTTTTTAATTTTTAAAAATTAAATTTATGTTCCAAAACTACAATTTGAACTTTAATTGGCGTTTTCTCAAAACACTGTTTTTCAAGTTTGCGCGCATGATATTTTAAAAACTATTTAAGATATCAACTTGAAAATTTTCTCAGGCATTTATTTTAATATAATGAACAAAATGAACTAAAATGAAATTGTTGTGTTTCATAGAAAAAAAGTTATGATTGTAAAACTATCAAAATTTTTATGATAATTTAAACTTTTAGATTAAATATTTTTTTTAATTTAAATTATGAAAATAATTAAACCATTTTAGTTTAGATTGTTAATTATAATGTTTTGTTTAATTTAGAAAAAAATTATGAGGATCAAAGGAATTCTAATTGAGATATCTTGCGCGCAGTGGGAAAGTACCCTTGAATTGTTTTTACAATATTGTGTGGTAAAATAATATTTTTTAAATTATCACCTTTATAATAAACTACAATAATATTTTTAATCAATAGAGTAATGTCATAGTAGTTAACTGAAAACAAATTGTGTTTCTGCATGCATTCATTATTTTTTTTTTAATTATGAAAGTTGAACTAAAATTTCTACATTTGCCCATTCTTAATAGTAGGCTGTCCCCTTAAGGAGGGATTAATTCCTCCTAGCGCACATTCTGTTACGCCAAATAGACTGATATATTCGGATTTTTTTTGGTGTACTCCTGTAAAAGAAGTACTATAGTTAAATGTGCCCCTTTGACTGAAGTATCTGGTATAGCGCATATAAAGTGTATGAATTTCATGAAAAATCTATGATTTTTTTTTTTTTTTTTATCGCAGCTAAAGAAAGGAAAACCAGAACATAAACGCTTTACTACTTTGTAAAAAAAAAAAAAAAAAAAAAAAAAAACACTAACGATAACTGACAGGCTACAACTGAAAAAACCCTCCGACATATGTAGAATGTACCCCCCCCCCTCTCAAACAACCTCTACTTTTTTTGAATGGCACAAGATTATTCACACTGCCCCCTTATTCAGAGAGTGCCGGCCTTACCGTCTGTCGCCGGAATGACATCATTCAATAATTTTGTTCCGCTGCCATTAAAATGTTATTACACGTAGATCCGTCCAATTTATTACCAACCTACTCTGTATTTGGCATTATGTTTTAACAGAAAGGGGAAGGAAGTAGGTCAGAGGAATATTACCAACTCTTAGGCCAGCTTTATACTTCTTGTTACCTCCTCACCCCTTTTTAGATCCCCCATAAATTAATATACTAAAGCATTTAATATGTTTCTTGTTTATATGTCTTTTCACTAAAATCCAATCCATTTGAAACCTGTATAACATTAAAGGTACAGGGTATATCCATACGTAAACTATGCATAAGAACATTGTGAAAATTTGTGAATCACTAATAACAAGTGGGGCTTAATAACACGACATTAAAATTTATTTAAAAAAAAATCCAAAGATCATTATTAGATGGCATACTCTGTTCAGTAAACCAAGTCATATTTCTGTACGTGAAAGACTGTGTATCTCAATAAATAGAACAGGTAGTGCTTCCTTTAAAACAGATGTTACAAAATCCAATTTTTCGAAGAATTCTGTTTAGACGCGTAATAGTGTGACCGTTTGAATACTACCAATTAGCACACTTCACTTAACACAAATAATTTATGTGTTACCTGGTAGATAGCACTACCAGTATCTTAGAAAACATACGCGGATCGTTATACCCTCTAGGATCCTTTTGGGCCACCTCCTCCTATATGTTCGGAACCCCCCCCCCCCCCGAATGGCCGAGCGCATAGCGCTCTTAACCCAACTAGGAGACAGGAGGTGCCTGGTTCAACCCAGGCCGTGTCCGTAGACCAAGCCGTTCGGAGTTTTCCGTGGTTCTCTCCAAAACGTAGCGTAAATACGGGTTAGGACCCCGGGCTTTCAAGGAGGGCACCCCGTTCCATCCTGCCTAGATACCTAGTGCAGATAATCGGCCGTTATCCCACAAAAAAATATGAGTTATTAAATATATATTAAATATTAATTTGTCAAAAATACATAATTATTGTATAACAAAATATTGCGGATTATCCAACTTATCTGACATTTCAGTTATCCGAGATATGCTCATATAGTTTATTCAAATATATAAGAAAAAAGGTAATTTTAAAATATCTTCTAAACAAGTAATGCAATGCAAAAGAAAAAAAAATCACATGAGCATAGACAAGGAAGAATCGATTCCTCTGGGCACCCCCCACCTTGCTACACGCCTAAGTGTAGAATACTTTATACTTATGGTTGTAAGAAAAAGGAAAGCTAAATGATAGAGATAAAGGCTCAAAAAACTGTTATTTTATTTTTAATTTTGTCATTTCCTTAATAATAAATAAAAATTTTAACATTCGCCTGAAAAATCAATGTAAGAATAAGTTCTGGGTTATAACAAAAACATCCTAACTACATTAATTGCTATTTACAGGTAAAAAAAAAAAAAAAAAAAACTGTACCCACCAGGTTTCGAACCTGGGACCTTCTGCGCGTTAGGCAGATGTGATAACCACCACACCATGGGTACACGTACCACCTCGAATCATATACTTATTTACTGTATCTCAATGCGATAAGGGAGCTATACCTTTTGAAGAGTTCTGAAGTGCCAATCGAAAGAATAGGAAAGTGTTTCGCTTCTAAAAGAATAAGAGAAAAAAGCCATTTACTCTTAATCCTTTATAAGGCCGTGGTCAGAATACTTACCACCTACGGTCTATTAAATACAGAAATCAATTATCATTAGTGAATTTTCTGATTTTTGTTCAGTTATATTGGTTGGATGTATTCCATACACCTAGAATCTAAATTATATTTGGCTTATGATCTTTTGTTCCATGCGTAATTTTAAAGAAAGCTCGAATAATGACTCGAAAATAGAGCATAAGAATCATCTCTTTTAATTATATATTTTTGAGTTTAATTCCATGTAGAAGCAGCAGGTAGTTTTCCGACTTTGATTTTGTCAATAATTAATGTACTCTCATGCAAAATTTCTATGTTTGTTTAATACTTGTTTCTCTAATTTTCACGTGGGATATTACAGTAGAGGGAAAATATATGAATTAATCTTTAAAAATGTGCCAGAAAAATCTCAAATACTTTCGACTTTTCACACATAAACTCGCCTTATAATAAGTTAATACAGCGCTTAGTAGCTGCGCCACCATAGCTCAGTGGTTAGAGCACTGGTCTTGTAAACCAGGGGTCGTGAGTTCGATCCTCACTGGTGGCTGGTTAACCATCTTGTTGCTTGCTTTCACTATATTCAAGCCGTTTTTTTTAATATATGTATGTTCAGTGACAATTTTTTTATCACGCGCATAGACTGATTTGAACGATTCTTTTTTTTTATTCGTAAGGGGGGATAGCTTACGAGGGTGGTCGCGTATTAATTTGATCACGTTCTGATGATATTCTGAAAATCGGGAAAAACTCGTGCTTTTACATCATTACCAAAAGGCTTGCCAATAGCGCTGATATGGCGATTTATCACTAAGTGTGACGTCAAAAAATAAGTTTAACCCAGCTTCTTCTATACTTGCAGAGAAAATGATAAACCCCGGTGTTGTTCGTTCGGGAGGAATCTGGCTTTGACCGAAAAAATGTGCGTAACTTGAATTATCCGAAATCGCATATTTGTTAATCTACGCAATAGTGAGCACAGAAGGAGACTCTCCTCCGTTACGTCCTAGTAAATGTGGACACGAACAGGTTAAAAAAAAAAAAAAATTCGTTTTAAAATTTTTTTTCTCATATACTGATCTTGCAGCATCAGGCTCGGATTGGGCCCTTTGGGGGTCCTCTGCTAGAGATTGAAAAGGGAAGGAAGACTTTAGAGGGAATAGAAACCACATTTGCCTAAAAACAACATTTGACTATTTTAGATCTTTGGGGGCCGCTGACTCTTTGGAGGGGAGGGGAGGGTGTCGAGCTGCGAGGTCTGTGTGGTACTTCGCTGCGCCAGTGTGTAAAAGCGTAAGATTTCTCAAAAATAAATAATCAAATTACTCTAATATATATATCAAATTATTCTAATTATAAAGTATCACAGTGAAACCTGTGAGGTTGACCATCTGTCTCAGTTGACCTAATTGACCAAGAACAGAATGGCTTGACTATTTTAACATCGAGTGAAACCTTTATTAGTTGACCACCTGTCTAACTTATGTTGACCAGGTAATTAGGTAGAATTTGTCCCATAGCTAGTTCAAAACCAGTGCTGGATTAACAATATAGCAGAAGTAGCAAATGCTACGGGCCCCGCGCTTCTAGGGGCAATGCCCCTTCAGCTTGAAAGTTTTCGTTTTCTCCCCTCTCCCAAGATCCCGTTTTTTTTTTTTTATTTATAGCAAAAGATAATTATCGTAATTTTTCTTACTTTCTTTCTTTTTTCATTTCGCAGTAGGATGCTATTTCGTTCAGTCCCAGATTTTTGTCTACGCGACTATGTATACATGATTTGTAGACAGGTTTTGTAGACATGAACTGTCACGGTGAAGATCTTTTCAAATGTGTTGGCCAGATAATGTGGAGTTGGGAGAGAATAAAATGCTGAAAGTCGCACAAGGTTATAGATTTCAATTCCAAAGATTGTTGTAATTGTTTTTTGTTTCAATTCCAAAGATGTGTTGTATGGAACAAGAAATACAAACATGGCACACTCATGGATTATGATGCCCCTTCCAAACAGTATTTAAAATTTTGAAGTATAGTTGTAATATGCTAGGCAAAGATTGTAAAAACAGATTCAGTATGCGATTTTAAGATAGATTTCGATTCCAGATGTGTTTTATGTAACAAGGGAGAAAAATACGGCCCACTCATGAATAATGACACACTTTCCAACTTAACCTCGGAATAAGTTGGAAAGTGGGTCATTATAAGAAAATAGGGAGGACGTATAGATTATTATATGCTTTTAATATATAGCACTTTAGTGCATATTTAAAACGTGAAAGCGCTTCAGATTTTACTTTTTTTTTTTTTGGATAAGACAATTTTTGAAGCTCTAATATGGAACTGTAAATCCATTGTAGATAACTTCTTGAAAGAAAATACATAAACTTAACGTAGCTGATGATTGCTCGCATTATTTATTCAACTGATTACCTAGATGAAACTGAACGAGTATTCTAAAGACAGCAATAAGATACTTATACAGGAGTGTATTCCACACACTGTGGAACAAAAAATTCGGTACCCAGAAAAAAATTTCAGAGAGAGTCCAAACGGGGGAAAAACAAAATTTAAAAAAAAAAAAAAAAAAAAAAAAAACTGTTCATCATTATCTTTTTGTTGACAAAAATCGCAACTCGGGGGAGGGGGGGATTCAGACCAGGCGCCTAGGCACGAAAATTTTTCGGGGGGGGGATATGAACTTACATGTGTATAAATAGACGGAATTTCATCACTAATCCAAAAATTTCGGGGGGGGGGGGATATATCTCGATATCCCCCCTGGCTACGCCCCTGATTCAGACCCTTGGACACCCACTTAAATATGGCCTTTAAAAAGTGCATTTCTTATCAATACTATTACGTGTATGGAGTAGGGGGTAAGCCATGTTAAAAAAAGCTTTTGGTATTTGGCTTGAATTATTTTAATTTATTTATTTTTTACATTTTGCAATGTTTGAACACAGGCATTTCGAATTATTATTTCAAACGATAATAATATATAGAATGTAAGTCATTTATTATATTTTGAGAACCCACAACTCTGATAAATGATCATATTAAACACAGAAATTAACCGCGTTAAATATAAAGGAATTGTTTTTGGCCGGTCGAAATCATAGGTCAAGGTTGCGAATTTCAGTAAGTTCGTTCACATAAAATAATTAAAATGGGGAGGATCTTTGCACAAAGCCAAGACTGTCGGGGTATCCGGGAAGCCATAACCCCAGGCAAACTGCAAACAAATATGGTTTTCTGATACTCTAGCTCCACAAAGAAACTCGCAAAATACTTGATCACATTTAAGATTATTATATCCTGCAAAAACATTTGAAAGTAATACGATAATGAATGTTTTATGACGAATTTTTAATTATTCATTATATCGATTATTAAGAAAACATTATCCTCTAATTGAATTTTTTTTAAACAAAATATTTTTGATCATTTTTACGAGGGTAGGTTGAAAAGTAATGCACACATGCTTATAGAACATGAACGAAATGGCGTTTAAAAGTGCTCTAAACCAGACAGGACATAAACTTAAATCAAGCTTGACATTTGGCTTGGCAATGCAAGCTTGGCTTAAGCTTTCTTTTAGCTTTCAAAGTGCGCAGTGATGGCGCCATCTGTGAAAGAGAATGGACATTAATTGTCTAGCGTCCTCAAATTTGCTGAAAGTTCGTAAAAGATGTGCTTTATTTTATTACCAGTGCCATATTACCGGCAGGGCAAACGGGGCAACTGCCCAGGGCCAGATTTTAGGGCCCAAAAATCTTACATCTTACACTTTTGTAATTTTAAAATAAAATTACAAAAGATAAAAAAAAATTCAGAAGTTAAATAATTTTTTTAATTATAAAGTATGAACAATGAAAATAATTCAAATTTACTTTTGTATAAATTAATTTAAACTTATTTTTTATTCTTCGAAATGCTCTATATCGATATAGCATACCAATATGTAGGAAAATAACTACATTTGTAAAGAGAATTTTTAGCGTTAAAAGATAGCAAAATTTTTCAATTATTTGTTATTTTAAGAAATATTTACTAAAATGACTAAAGTGTTTGTATTCCATACATGTTAGCAACTGTGATATAGCATTTCGAAGTAATGTTTAACTATCTGTTCCTTTGATTTCAGATTACTCAACACAAAATGTGACATACCAAGAGAACCCCAAAGTGACTTACCACGCTGTTTTCTCGCCAAATTGATAAGTGGGCGATGTGTTATTTGTTTCTTTTATTTTTCCATGGGATGCATCAGAATTAAAATAATGCATCAAAATAAATTAAATTAAAATAAAAATTAAAATAAAAAAAAACACGTTTTAAAACTTTCAGTACCGCATTACTCATGAAGCAATACTGCTGGCCAAAATCGAGACAAACGACTGATTTTGAAATCAATTTCGTAGTATAATTGTATTTTATTTTGAAGAATTTCCATATTTGGAAATATAGAATGGGTTTACTTAACACAAATTTTGTGTTAAGTAATCTGAAATGAAAGAAAAAGATAGTTAAACGTTACTTCGAAATGCTATATCCCAGTTGCTAACATGTATGGAATACAAACACTTTAGTCATTTTTGTAAATATTTCTTAAAATAACAAATAATTGAAAAATTTTGCTATTTTTTAACGCTAAAAATTCTCTTTACAAATGTGGTTATTTTCCTACATATTGGTATGCTATATTGATATAGAGCATTTCGAAGAATAAAAATTAGTTTAAATTAATTTATACAAATGTAAATTTGAATTATTTACATTGTTCATACTTTAGAATTAAAAAAATTATTCAACTTCTGATTTTTTTTTTATCCTTTGTAATTTTATTTTAAAATTACAAAAGTGTAAGATGTAAGATTTTTGGGCCCTAAAATCTGTAGAACCTGGGCAGTTGTCCCGTTTGACCTGCCGGTAATATGGCACTGGTAATATAAAATAAAACACATCTTTTACGAACTTTCAGCAAATATTAGGGACTCACCATGGCATAGTGGTTATATCACTGAAAATGGTAGACGGCCGAAGAGTAAAGTTCCCGGGTTCGGGTCCCATCGCGCGGTAGTCGATCTAACGGTCTGGAGTTTTGGTAGGTTTTCTCCAGATGTAACGTGAATACGCGTTAGAACCCCTTAGAAAGTCCTCCTACCAAGGCATCCCTCATCTTAGGCAGATACCCCTCGCGCAGGTTTGCCTTAATCACACACAATCACAATTACAATCAGCAAATATTAGGACGCTAGACAATTAATGTCCATTCTCTTTCACAGATGGCGCCATCAACGCTCCTTTAAAAAGGAAAAATCACGCGAGTATCAATTTTCAAGCTTAAATCAAGCTGTATTTAAACTTGACAATTCAACTTGACTCCTGCAAGCTTGCTGCCAGCTTAGTAGTAAAGAAATGGGGGTTCTGCTCAGCCGGTGCCATGTTAATTCGCCGGTGCTGTTCGATGCTTTCCCTGGGCTGAGCGGGGTAGGGGGCGTGGTCGGAACGGATGTTGAGATCGGATGGGGAGCGGATGCTAAGACCGGATGTTCGAAGGATTGATAAGAATTTTTTTCCTTTTTTTTTTTTTTTCAAATAAGGGGACTTGTAATTTTTTCAGATTTTGACATATTTTTCAAATAACGGGACTTGTAATTTTTTCAGACATTAAGATATTTTTCAAATAAGGGGACTTGGAAAAATTTACAGATTGTGATGCATTCTCTAATGAAAAATAAGGGACTTGGAAATTTTTTTCAGATTTGAACGCGTAACCTACAAAAGAATTCATAGGCTAATGATTGTTGGCTTAAACCATTAGGCCGAGAATCCTTCAGGTATAAAATTGTAGGTGTATTGTGGTATACTTTAGTTTTGTAAATGAATTGGGACTTTGATTAATTCTTCGAAGTTTATTTTTTATTTATTTAGTTTTCTTTACCATTTAGTAATAGAACCAATGTAAATTGAATAAATGTTGCTTAATACATGCTTCTAATGTTTAGCAAATTTTTGTATACTGATTATAGCATATATTTAATAAGTAACAGTTTACTAGAATATCAAAGTAGGGATTTTTAAACATTTCTACTGTTAGGGAAGTGAGAAAATTATACCATAGAAAGATTTTAGTACCTATAGTTTTTACAAATAATGATTTAGATATTGTATGAACCTTTTTTATCTAAACATTTTTTCTTCAGAGATTTATACCCAACTTAATACATTTTTAATCAAGAGTTAATTAATTTTTATTTTTTTATTTTTTTTAACCAAGAGTTTTAATTTTAAGTTAATAATTAATTTTACAACAAATACATTTCTAATCTAGAGTTAATTTTTTTAACCAACAGTTTTAATTTTAAGTTAAATAATTTTACAAAAAATATTTTTTTAATCAAGAGTTAATTTATTTTTATTTTATTATTTATTTATTTTTTTACCAAGTTTTAATTTTAAGTTAAATAATTTTACAACAAATATTTTTTTAATCAAGAGTTTATTTAATTATTTTTTACTTTTTTTTAAACCAAGTTTTAATTTAAAGTTAATAATTAATTTTACAACAAATATTTTTTTAATAAAATGTTTTTAATTTATCAAGAAAAAAAATTTAATCAAGAGTTTTAATTTTTAGCTAATTTTTTTGTATATCCTATTTTTGTTAAGTAGCCGTTTAACATTAAAGTACAGTTTTCTACAAATTTCTTCTACTGATAGGAAAGTGAGAAAATTATACCATAGAAAGATTGTAGTACCTACAGATTTTACAAATAATGATTTGGATATAGTGTTATATTCTATTGCGTGAAAATCACTTTAGCCATATATCCCCCAAAACTCAAGTTTTTGTATACGAAATGTATGAATACTCAAAGTATTTATCTAAACATTTTTTCTTACCGATACATTTTTGATAAATTTTAGGCACCGATTATACAAATTTATCTTTTTTATAGATCAATTAGAGAAAAAATTACATTTTTAGTAATCCTACAAAACTTTTTTACTGTATATCACAAGTAGTATAACTTGATTTATAGAATTTCAATACGATACGAGTTAGATTGTTTATGTGCAACACTAATTTCAGTTTGACTATGAAAGCATAATTTTATACATGAATTAACCTTTTGAGTGATATTTTATTGATGCACTTAACCTATTTTATAGAAAGGCGGGTATAACTAGCACATATCTTTTAGAGTGGTAGTACTATTGTTAGACAGTTGAACTATTGAAATAAAAATTGAAGATGCGTTTTACCACAATTGCATGCACAGTTTTATACCGCATGTACATAAAATATCTTTCATCTACTTAGATAGTTTAAATCGCAAAGCGTTATCATTACTTGAACTAAAAAATACAAGGTTTTTACTTACGTGAAGGGACATCATGCTAAATCTTCTAGTCTCAAGGCAAATTTCTTGGCCCCAACATCTACACGGCTAGCAAGTGAGGAAAATAGACTAATGATTTAAAACACATTATCTCTAAATTCCCTCCCAGCTGCCACTTGAAGAAAGCTCTTTCACCATATAGCCTTCAAACTCCAGTTTTCGTATACAAACTGCATGAATACTTAAAGTACTTTGGCTGATAATGCTATTAATATTAATTATACTCTTTGGCTTACCAACTTAAAATTTTGCAAAACATCAAAATACAGGAAAACATGTAAAAATCTTTTAACAGTAACAAAAAAAAAAAATCACACTTAAAAAGTACAACACATCAAAAGTGCAAACTATAAGAACCACATAATTATTTTCAATTAAAGCAATTTGAAAAAATTAAGAAGTAAGAGCTAATCAGGCAAATCAAATTAGAATTACGGTATCCTCCTATATGTAACTAAAATAATACACAGAAAATGTTGACAACTTACCCTGTACTTGTACACGCGAGAGATGAAAAATAATAATAAAAATACTTAAGTAATTCACAAATATATCCACTGCAGAAAGAAACATCCACGTGCCTGCAATATTGCAAACTCATTCGGCACATTACTGATAAGAAATTGAGATAACAAGAGTGTTGAAATACGAATGAACCGGTACAATAACAGTGGTTCTAGTTTACCGATAAGATAAAACCAGGGAGGCTGATAGGGGTATGAAATTGGGGACATGTGCTTCATTCTACGTTCAAAAATGGGGACTTATGGATTAAGATCATGTTAGATTAAAGCCATTTCAATAAAAATCTATCCTTTTTGTAAACATGGGCATTATATCCTAAATTAAAATATCAAAGTTAAGCTACAACGATTAATATATTTTACGTAGTTTAGTACATGCTTCAATAAACTTTGTTAAATTTGTAACTTTCGACCTTGTAGTGTATAAAAGATAAGTATAAAACGAGAACCTTAAATCTTGACCAAGTATGCTAGCTTTAACACTTTTTATTTCATAGATTTTTATTTGCAAGTAATCAATGCACACATGAAGAAAACACAAAAATTTTTTGCATATATAAACTGTTTTATTTACAAAAATATATTTTAAGTTACACAAACTCTTTACACAATTAAGAAAATAATAACTTTTCAAAGTGTAATCCACAATTAATCATGCACAAATCAGTAAAATCTTACTGTTGTAGAAGCAAGCATACCTTTTCTACATAATCACAATACTAGTTATACACCAATAACATCACATAATTACACATGTTTTATCATCCTTGGAAATAGCAAAATCTGAAAACGGTTTTAAAAATGTATTAAATAGCACATTTTGAAGATAATTCATATAGTCTTCAAAGAAAATGTTTGAAAAAAATTCTCCGTCATAATGACAAGTACATTTGTTCTCGCATATCTCTCTTGCAATATATGGCATGTCAACCGTAAACCATGCTTTACTACTTATAAGACCCTCTCGCTCATCAACATGTGTTTGTTCTATTCGAACAAGCATGTATCCTTTGTGAAGGATGATCCTGAACCCGGCCTGTGTTTTTAAAAATTTCCTGATGTACGATATCCATTAATTGTTGTTTAGCCTCATCATAATTGCAATGGGGTTCACGGTTGCATTTTTGCGGCTTTAATTTTAAAATTAAATGAGGTAGGGTCGTCGTATATAGCGTTTTTAGAATGCATTCCAATATTTCATTTCTCATTTCACAAAGTTTTTTTATTTGATCATTTAAAAGTATTAAGGAAATTGGATTTAACGTGAATGAATCTCCGGTTTTGTAAAGTTGTTGTAAGATGCATTTTCCATCATCATTAAATACAGATAATTGATTATTACAAATAAAAGACCTATTGTTATGACATATATTAAAATCTAATAGTTTTACAATAAATTCGATCCATGTGGAAGGGTTCATCACGATTCCCTGATCGGTTGGTATATAGTCTAATTGGGCATTCTGAATAAATTGTCTAATATTAATCTTCAAGTCAGTTCTTTCATCGTGAAGTGAAACGTAGATAAGTCTTTCCAAGTGCCATGTACTATTTACAGAAGCATATAAGCTATGGTAAAGATCGTCCGTCCAATCGTGCAACTTTGCCCTTTTCGGGGAAGGCTCATAAATGTACATTTTGGCAAATGTTAGGTTAATGTGCGGGTCTGTCACATAAGGTTCAGAAGGAATACCATGCGTTAAAAGTTTGTTGGTTGGGGGATATATCTTACACATTGAACCATGTTCTAATTTAATGGTAGTGGTTTCACAGTTCGCTGGTTTAAAATCCAAAGTTCGTTTAGATCCAAAACTTAGAATGCATACACCTGATGATAGGTCTAGATTAAAATCTTCGTAGTTACCGTCTTCAATTTTAGGTTGTTCTTCAGAGCCAAAGTTCACTTGTACCATATTAAATTCATAATTTGTCACTTTCTGTAGATCTTCACGTAGTTTTTGCAAAATGGGTATCCAAGAGTAAACAGAGACTGTTGCTCCCGAAAAACTATAATTGATTCCTTCATCTGCAAAAGTAATTACTTTGCGGGTCGAAGTAATTTTATTTTCACTACTTTGCAGGGGTAATTGAAACAATTCTTGCTGTAGCACATCAACATCACTTTTAGTATAAAACTCGGGGGAAATTTTCTTTCAATACTTTGCAGAGGCTTTACATCTAAAGGCAATTGTATTATTTCTTGCAGCAACACATCAGCATCACTTTGAGTATAAAACTAGGGGGCGTATTCAATGTTAAAGTTATTTTTGATCGATTCAAGGAAAGACATTTTTGAAACTCGATGAAAAATCAATTAAAACACACGTCTGAAGTATAGGCGCACACAGTATAAAAGGAGTCTCGCAACACACACACCTGGCTACTTTATCTAACTAAAATGTGTTCATACGTGTTCTAGAAAAAAAATCACGTGATCACCCAAGCGCCCTCTACCTTAAAACTTTCTCAACCCTGTAGATATTGCATCATCTAACTTGTCTTAGCCTGTAGTTTAGAGACTTACCCCTCAATGTAAATAGTACATCCTGCCAACAAACCTACCGGATATTGAATCAACACAGATTTGCACACGTCACTATCAGGTGTCTTCTGGGCATGTCAATTCCTTATCTCTTATCTGATCTGTGATACCTGATAAGAGAAAACCAGTTGCCGTTAAATTTGTAGAGTTTGTAGCTTGGGCGTAGGTAAGTTCTCCTGCAACGGGTACCTAAGAATTCTTTAGCCGAGCAAACAGATGTTTTGCTCGGCTAAAGAATTTAGCATGTAACAAGAGTGTTGTCCGGTATTTTTCAGGTATTATAATTGCTTATATTTTTTCCGATGTATGTTGTGATTAGCTATCTTTTAGAGTAATAAGTTTAATTTATTAATAATTTCAGTTTGTGACTTTATTAAATAAAAAATTTAGTTTATTATTGTAAAAATTGTTTTAGTTTATGAATTTATTAAAAGGATGTCTATGTAAAATTTAAGTATATAAAAAAACTGAGTGTAAAAATTTTGATATGTTTAATTTATTAGCAAGTTTTCATTAATAATTTTAGTTTATGACTTTATTAAATAAAAATTTTAGTTTATTATTGTAAAAATTGTTTTAAACAATAATTTTAATACCTATTTTATAAATAAATACTCATTCATCTGCAATGCCTATAATTTATTACTGTTATTTATTAGCAAGTTTTAATTAATAATTTTAGTTTATGACTGTATTAAATAAAAGTTTTAGTTTATGAATTTATTATTGTAAAAATTGTTTTAAACAATAATTTTAGTTTATGAATTTATTAAAAGGATGTCTATGTAAAATTTAAGTATATAAAAAATTGAGAGCCTTTCATCACAAGTAAAGAATCTTAACCCCGTTTTTCATATTAGAATAATCACAATGTATTTAATACGTGTTCAATAGATATCCTATACAAAATTCCAATGCATTTGTTAAAATTAGATCCTGTTTTTCAATAGTAAATACCTATTTTATACGTGAATACTCATTCATCTGCAATGCCTATAATTTATTACTGTTATTTATCAAAACTTAACAAAAATAATTTGTTTTAATGCTTTAGTATAATGATCTTTGCTAATTGTTTCACAGAAATTAATTTAATGATTCATTATTTTCCTAAACTATGTAAAATATATTAATCGTTGTAGCTTAACTTTGATATTTTAATTTAGGATATAATGCCCATGTTTACAAAAAGGATATATTTTTATTGAAATGGCTTTAATCTAACATGATCTTAATCCATAAGTCCCCATTTTTGAACGTAGAATGAAGCACATGTCCCCAATTGCATACCCCTAACAGCCTCCCTGGTTTTATCTTATCGGTAAACTAGAACCACTGTTATTGTACCGGTTCACTCGCATTTCAACACTCTTGTTATCTCAATTTCTTATCAGTAATGTGCCGAATGAGTTTGCAATATTGCATGCACGTGGATGTTTCTTTCTGCAGTGGATATATTTGTGAATTACTTAAGTATTTTTATTATTATTTTTCATCTCTCGCGTGTACAAGTACAGGGTAAGTTGTCAACATTTTCTGTGTATTATTTTAGTTACATATAGGAGGATACCGTAATTCTAATTTGATTTGCCTGATTAGCTCTTACTTCTTAATTTTTTCAAATTGCTTTAATTGAAAATAATTATGTGGTTCTTATAGTTTGCACTTTTGATGTGTTGTACTTTTAAGTGTGATTTTTTTTTGTTACTGTTAAAAGATTTTTACATGTTTTCATGTATTTTGATGTTTTGCAAAATTTTAAGTTGGTAAGCCAAAGAGTATAATTAATATTAATAGCATTATCAGCCAAAGTACTTTAAGTATTCATGCAGTTTGTATACGAAAACTGGGGTTTGAAGGCTATATGGTGAAAGAGCTTTCTCCAAGTGGCAGCTGGGAGGGAATTTAGAGATAATGTGTTTTAAATCATTACTCTATTTTCCTCACTTGCTAGCCGTATAGATGTTGGGGCCAAGAAATTTGCCTTGAGACTAGAAGATTTAGCATGATGTCCCTTCACGTAAGTAAAAACCTTGTATTTTTTAGTTCAAGTAATGATAACTCTTTGCGATTTAAACTATCTAAGTATTTGAAAGATATTTTATGTACATGCGGTATAAAACTGTGCATGCAATTGTGGTAAAACGCATCTTCAATTTTTATTTCCAATAGTTCAACTTTCTAACAATAGTACTATCCACTCTAAAAGATATGTGCTAGTTATACCCGCCTTTCTATAAAATAGGTTAAGTGCATCAATAAAATATCACTCAAAAGGTTGATTCATGTATAAAATTATGCTTTCATAGTCAAACTGAAATTAGTGTTGCACATAAACAATCTAACTCGTATCGTATTGAAATTCTATAAATCAAGTTATACTACTTGTGATATACAGTAAAAAAGTTTTGTAGGATTACTAAAAATGTAATTTTTTCTCTAATTGATCTACACGCTTAAATCTATTGAGTAAAATAATAATCAAACGGAGTATATTTTTACTCAATCATTGACTTCAAACAGCCATTCTCCCGATTGAGTAAAATTTGCTCCATTAATCGACAAATATCAATGGAGCGAAAAATTCTCAATTTCTGAGCATTCTACAACAGCTGCATTTAGGCTAAATAATAATCAAAAATGAGGAGTGTCTGTCCGTTTTTGATTAATATAACTGTACTCAATTATGATTATTATTGAAGCTATAGAATGAGCGTTTTAACAAAATCAGTCCTTTTTTAATTAATATATCTGTACTCAATTAATATTATTATTTTAAACTACAAAAAGGGTGTCTTATGAAAATTTGCTGTTTTTGATTTACATATTGAATGATTCGTTTTCTTCATTTTTTATTATCAGAGCTGTAATCTATGATTATAAGCCCGAGAAAATAAATTTTAAATCAAGACAAATACATTACATATATCTTAATACACCATAAAAAAGTATTTTTTTAATAAATAGAATATAATTTCACTATAGTCTCTAGTTATAAAACGAATTCACAGTACAGTCAGAATACACAAATGCAATCATGGTTAAACCAGCTGTAAGATTTAATTAAAGCAGCAACCCAATTTATTTACATGAAAAAGGTAAAATAGTACTTACTCACTTGACTGAAGATATCATAACTTCATTTAATTTACAAGAGCGACGAGATTTTTATAATCCAATCGTAAGAAACTATGTCCATTAAAACAAAATTTTTACCGAAAGCATCCTCTCCACATTTAGGTTGAATTTATTTAACAACTCTGAATATGAAAAAGATGTATTTGGTATTCGGATATAAAATAAAATTATCACCATTCTAAAGTATCATCGGGCATCCTCTTCAGAAACTCATCAAAGTCCCAATTCATTTACAAAACTAAAGTATACCACAATACACCTACAATTTTATACCTGAAGGATTCTCGGCCTAATGGTTTAAGCCAACAATCATTAGCCTATGAATTCTTTTGTAGGTTACGCGTTCAAGTCTGAAAATTTTTTCCAATTCTCTTATTTTTCATTAGAGAATGCATCACAATCTGTAAATTTTTCCAAGTCCCCTTATTTGAAAAATATCTTAATGTCTGAAAAAATTACAAGTCCCGTTATTTGAAAAATATGTCAAAATCTGAAAAAATTACAAGTCCCCTTATTTGAAAAAAAAAAAAAAAAAGGAAAAAAATTCTTATCAATCCTTCGAACATCCGGTCTTAGCATCCGCTCCCCATCCGATCTCAACATCCGTTCCGACCACGCCCCCTACCCCGCTCAGCCCAGGGAAAGCATCGAACAGCACCGGCGAATTAACATGGCACCGGCTGAGCAGAACCCCCATTTCTTTACTACTCAGCTTAGAATGAGTTGAACTGTCAAGCTTGCATTAGTGCGTCAAATTCAAAGAAATGTCGAACTTGATTTAAGCTTATTTGCTGTCTGGGCTCTATATGCATGTGCCGTCTGAATGCGTTCCGTCTATGCAGTGTATTTTGGATAGCGGAAGTATAAGTGCGCTATATCTGCCTATCCTCAGTTTGGTTTCTTACGAATTAACCCATTAAATAAATGGATTTAAAAATGTGTAACCTAGTATTAGTAAAGACTTTCCAAATAATGGAATAATTTTACAAGTAGATATTTTTAGAGGAGAAAAAACTGTGTTTAAACTCAAAGTTTAAAGTGCATTTTGTTTTCGAAGGTTCTAAAAATTTATAAAAACAATTATCATTGTATGTAAACTTGTCAAGCTGCATGTTTGCATATGGGAAAGGGGGTAGGAATGTTAGAAACTCGAAATATATACCCATAAACATTCATAAAAAAACTGAGTTGTAAGTATAAATACCTTTAAACATCGTCAGGCTCACTATATATTTACCCGCCCCTCCCCCCCAAAAAAGAAAAAAAATAACTATTTTTTATTTTGAGGGGCATTTTTTCCGCCCACCAATTTACTGGGAGAGGCTGATTTGTCTAGTGCTAGCTCTCATTTGCTCTTACTAAATCAAGTAAGTTCATAAAAGTTGTTTTACTTTATTATCAGACAAAACCTAGACATTAGCGCATCCGAGGGGGGGGGGAGAGTTAGATTAAATCCCTCCCAAATCTAACACGTGGGAAGTTTTAGTTTTGTTTACCCCATTAACTAATTAATTAGCTCTAAAATAAATTATAACATAATTAGTACATTTTATTTTCTCTATAATTAATCTAGTCTACGAGGGTAAACTCCTTCCCCTAAAAAGAAAACAAAAAAAAGACCCTTTCACTGAACTAAGGGCCCCTTGGCAGCATTTGCTACAGGCCCCGCGCTGTCTTAATCCGGCATTGTTCAAAACCTTTGTAAGTTGATCACTTCCAGAATAAAGTCTATAATAAAGAAAGAAGCCCCTTTAGATCCAGAATAAAGTCTATAATAAAGAAGAAGCCCCTTTAGATCCAGAATAAATGTCTATAATAAAGAAAGAAGCCGCTTTAGATGCCCCTCTCAACATGCTGTCAATCCAGTGGCGGGGCGACCTTCTATTTGAAGAGGCCCAACTGCAGACATTTTTCGGGGCCCCCTAAAATCACAAATGCTAAAAATTCATGAATAAATAAGCACGCTCTTGTAAAGGTATCATTAAAAAATGAGCTAAAATCCCACTAATACAATTTTATGGGTCGTGGTAACCGCAGGTTGTTCGAATCTAAATCGCATTAAATGTGCGAGCTAAACCTCTGGAACATTAATTTTGTATCATTTTGATTTCCTATTTTATACAGTTTTGTGGCACACTATATAGTATAAACTGTGTAATGTGTGTGTAGATGATAAAATATGAAAATCAAAAAGTAAGTATTATACCCTTCATAAGTTGACCACATATACGTGGAACCACTGGGTGGTCAACTCAGACGGTTTCTGTTTTTGTGGCCCCCTTTCGATGGGGGCCCTCGGCAATCGGCGACCAGCCGACCTAGCCAGTCCGTTCCTGTGCAGCATTAAGAGAATGTTGGAAAAAGAGTAAGTAAACATAAAAATCACGAAAACCACACGACTTGTAGCTTGTGCTGTTTCGTGTTGTTCAGTTCCTACTATTAGTTCACACTCTCCCTATATGCATTTATATATCTTATTCAAATTTTCAAAATAAAATACTTTTTTATTCATCCACTCAAGTTCAAATACATTTTTTTTAATTTGTAGTGGATGGCACTTGGTATTAATGCAGTTTTTTTTCAAATATTAATTCATTAATGAAATTAAATTATTTAATTTTAGATCCTGTTACGTGGGATTAAAAATGAATGAAAACTTTAAACTGAACGAACAAACTGGATTAACGGTATCGATCCTTGATTCACAAGTGGCCCTGCATTAATTAAGTAATTACTTAATTGAATTTAACAAAAAGTAACTAACATAAAAATTTTCTTTGTTGACCTAAGTAGGAATTGACTTTAATTTTTTATATTATTTGTTTTTTCATAATAAAAAGAAATCGACCTGCAAGGCCCTTACACCATCTCACGCACGATAAAAAATATTACAGCGATAATTGAGTCGATAATATGATATTTCCTCATATCCGACTTTTTTTTTTTACCCGGTCTTGACTCACGACTGTAGAGAGAGATCTATAGACATAATTAAGATAGGTTTTTGTAATTAAAGCATGGAGACCGTTATACATCACGTCTGCTCATCATGGCGAAGTCCAGGTTATGGGGGCCCTTTCTATTCTCTCCTGCTATTAAATGGGACGGGGAAAACTCCCCCACGTGCAAAAATGATGGATCCAGTGTTAGAGGTTTGAAGACACCCCCCACCCCACCCCACCCTGACCCACATAGAGCAGTTTGGTCACGCAAAAAGGAACGAACGTCCAATTACATTTTATGCGATTTTTATGATAAATAATGAAGCTTTTTAATACTTTTCGTAAAATGATCGTATTATGTCAGAACACGGAAAAACAAAATGTTTCTCACCGCCTCTGTTCACAGAGTACAACACGACGAGCTGTGGTGTTGTACTGTACTTTCTTACAGAGGGTCAACCTGTAAAAACTATAAAATGTTTTTTTTTTCTTTCTTTAATATTTAAAAAAACCTTAGACCATTCTACAATGCTGTTTTCGAGCCTCAGAATATTTTAGTAAAATTGCATCTCGTGGGCTAACGCAAAGTTCTCGCGTCTTCTATGTTAGGCAATGGAGAGCAGTATCCTGAAGCATCTCCGAGATCGATGCTAAAATCCTTTGAAAAAGACAGTTGCCAAAATGACGAATGACCGATGATTCGGCGTGCCTTCCTCGAAAACTGTGCATCAGCCCTTATGGGAATATTTATTTTTTATAAAAGTATATAACTATCCGGTGTGTGAAGAAATGTTCTGAATATTTTCTCCCTCCTGCAAGAATAGCTTTAAAGTTGATAAGAAGTACACTCTACAGGGTATCTCAAAAAGGATCTTTGCAAACTTTTAGGAATCGTGGAATATACCTATTCGGAAACACATTGCAGTAGACGATTCGGAAAGACATATCAGTGAAAGGTTGTAAGCGCTGTTTTCATGCACCAATTAGTAATACTTAGAATAATTAAAAACGCAATATGATTTCTAAATTAGTGATTTTTTTTATTGTTCAAAATTTAATTTTTCAGAAAAGTAACAGAAAATTTCATTAATTCTTCTGCACTTCTTTTAAAGTGGCTATTATTCATTAACTGGTGCATGAAAGAAGCGTTGTTCCACGTGTCTTGGTTTACTTTACCCTTCCTAAAAGTTTGTAAAGATTCTTTCAAGACACCCTGTATATTGCATGAATAAAATTTGAAAGACGGTCGCATTTCTATTTAATATTTTTTACCCCTGAACATGTATGTGTGTATGTTTAAGACACTGTTGTTTCATGCTAATTAATTCTTTATACAGATTTTCTAAAGATTTCCTTTTATGCTCAACAAAATGAGAGAAGAAAAAATAAATTGATCAAGGGGATTTTCCTACTGCGACCCGATTCTCCATTTGGCTCTTTTTGTTTATAGTCAAATTCAGATTCTCAATGGAACAGGAAGAGAAATAAATATAAAATAAGGGGATTTCCCACAATAATGAAATTTGTCTGTTTTCACTTGCATGTTCCGAAAACATTTATTTTACTGCTGATACGTCATTTTTATTTATAAAGCCACGTTTACAATAAGACCTAAAAGGATACCTTGATGCATTGAGAAAATGTCCCAAATGCCGACAGATATGCCAGTTGTAAATCATCACCCGGTTTTCTTAAAAAGAATATTTGAACGGGCTATAGTCCGTGAAAATATATATATGTTATAGTCTTTAAAGCTTTTTTGGGAAAACTTTAGCCCCTGTACATAGTTACATTAATGCATCAAACGATTACTTAAGATGCATATGCACACTTTGGTGCATAGTATTTTAAACTAAAAATCTTTACGATTTATGAAACTCTTAGAAAAAAGAAAAATTCAACACAGAATCACAGTATACAGAAATTTTTCTATGATGCGTAAGCCTAACATCCCCCCCCCCATATAGATTAACTGTTAGCAGTACATCTTTATGTGAAAAATTCTGAATTTTAACGATTTCTTAATGTGTATTTTTTATTATTATTGTACAAAAACTTATATATTATTTTACTAATATTTATATTTATTCAGTTGAATTTTGAAAAAAAAAAAAAAAAATGGCACTGTTTAAACCAAATAATTTTGTAGAATCAACAAAAAAAATTTTTTTTTTGATTCAATGGCATGCTTCTTTTTTTTTAAAAAAAACATTATGTTAATCCAACAAAATTATTCTGTTAAAAATAGCTCCAACAAAATTTCTATTCAATGTTGACAGTTCTTTTCCCAGTGTGGATTATTTTTAAAAGGAAATTCAAACTCCATGAAATCTTCTGGTTCCTTTGCGAATGTTCATTTCTTCACCGGTGCATTTGCCTGTTCAACTGTCGTTCATCATCAATTGCCGACCGACGTTCAATCGCAAGATTCCCCGTCGCGCCACAAATGGGCCCGTTACGGGCGTGGATTCCCCATCCTACGGTCATATTACGCCCAGAGGGAAACACACAGAGAAAAAATTAATACATAAATTGCATCCCCTTTCACGGTGGCCCCATTTTGTGTCAGTGGGATTAAGCAACGGGATCAGTAATTGAAGCTGAGCTTATAGGTCAGCCTCGATTGGCAATTTTATGAAGGAGGGGGGCAGGGGGGGGGACTTAGTGGAGTCAGGGAACGAACGTGGGAGTGTTATATCGGTGAGAAGACGCTTCAGGGGGAGTAGGAAAAAATAATGAAAGAAAATAAAAAAATTGAGATTGATTTCATGAATTACTAAAGAGGCATTGTTTGTAAGTTGAAAGCGTATACTAGAATGTGTCTTGCAATCATTGTTCCAACCCCCCCCCTTCCCCTTTCTATGTAAAAAGTTATTGACAGGGTCAAGTAGCTAATAATTTGTACAAGTTCTGTTGAATTTACAGCAAGGTAAGCATTTTTAGAAGAGAGTTTTGATTTTCAAAGTTTTCTTCTCGGGCATGATTTAAGAGAACAAGTATGTGAAGTTTAAAAAAGAATTTTTTTTTTCCCGTTTCAAGCGATAGAACAAGTATAAAAAAATTCCCTCTTTTTTAGGTCGCTTTTGGTAAAAGGGCTGAACGATACTCAGTACAATGCAGTGGCGCAACTGGGTGTAGGTTAAGACCACCCTAGGAACAATTTACCTCCCTGATTCAAAAATAAATAAGTGAATTAATAATAATAGTAATAATAATAATAAAGGAGACAAATTTTCGGAGAAAAAGCCATTGGGGGGGGGGCGGTGTGCTTCAGTCCTCCTAAATAGTCCTTAACCCTTTAATGCCCATGATATCATACATGCTACCATCCTTTAAACGCTATTTTCCTGAAACTTAGTGTTAATACGGGTTAGGACCCCTTAAAAAGACCTCCCACGGGGGACACCCCCACCCCTCGGACTACATTCCAGCTTTAGATAATTATCCGTAATACCACAACAACATTTACAGGAAAAATGTTTCAAAATGTAATTTTGAAGTCATAAAACCATTAGTTGTACTTTTAATTAAAAACAGTAGTAGTTTGGGTCCACAGCATTAATGAATGAAAAATATTTTAGAAAGCAAGATGGAGGAAGCCAACAAAGAAAACATGTTTCCAATGATAAGTTTTTCTTCTATTTTAATATTTAATATGAAGAAAAAAAATAATTGCCATTTATACGTGAGAAAATATATGCTTTATCTAGATACAAACTTGATGCAAATTTTTTTTTTAAATGCTTCATTTTTAATGTGTAGAAAAATTTTGAAATCGTGGTGCTATCATTGAAAAAACATGAAAATTATTTTCCCACCTTTTTTAATTATATTCACGTTATATGACTTAAAAGAGACCCATTTCAACGAAAAAATAATTTTTTGCTTGAGAATTTCTTATAGTGGGCATCTTTATTATTCAGGGGCGTAGCCAGGGGGGGATGAGGGGGCTGCAGCCCTCCTCCCCGAAATGGAACTTTTTATTTAGCTTGCAATTTGATATTTAGCTTTCAATTGAGCTTTAGCTTTAAATTTGACACCCAACTCCCCCCCCCCCCCCGAAATAAAATCCTGGCTACGCTACTGATATCTATCGAATTAAAAATTGTTAAGAATATCAACTTGAAACTGCTTTCATTTTTTTTTTTTTTTGCTTTAGTTAGACAATGAATGATCAATGCTGTTAATGTACTAAAAAGTAAAATTAAGGGAAAATAACCACTAGCTGTTGCTATACGTCTGATGATTGTGTCATAAGCAATTTTTGAGCCTTTTCAAAAGAATATAACGCATACAAAACTGAAGAAGTCGCGTGACAATTTGATTGACAAACTTTGGGAAAATCTAATCTTAATCATAAAACCGACGTCTGAAAATTAACTTCTCTGTCTCGACATGATTAGGAAGTGAGCGGAAAGCTGTACATTTAAAATCTTACTTTGATAGAGTATGCAATATAAGCTGATTAAATGAAGTATTTGATAGTGAACTGTGATAGTGTCAAAGAAATGGCTACAACGAATTAGAGAAAAAAATTTTTTTAAACGATTTAAATTTTAAGGTACTTCTAAGTACCGTCGTCAGTAGTTTAAGGGTTAAATTACACCTAAATGGATAACATGTTATACATTTTTAATAATGTGGATTCAAAACTAGAGATACACCAAGTACTTGGTAAATGCTCAGTATTCGGCTTATTCGGCCAGTGTTCCGAGTACTCTGTGCTCTGCCAAATTTATACCGAGTACTCGTCTGATGCCGAGTAGTTATAAGAATTTCAGTATTTTTAAACATTATTGAATTGATTTGTAAAAAATTATGAAAATATAAATACTATGTAAAAAACAAATAAAAACTTTCGTGTGTTATAGTATACAATAGGCATAAAAAAAAGAAAGGCAATAATAATAATATAATAAAGAAAAAGCTCTAATGGGAAATTACTGTAAATTAAAATCTAGCTACTTATATATACAAATAAAGGCATTACTTATAAATAAATAAATTCATACAAATAAGTCTGTTTTAATAAAGCTGTGTGGGTCATTCCACATAAAATCAACAAATTTTAAGAAATCATCGTGCTGTACCATTTTTTATTTTCATGAGACTTTGTAAGAAATATGTACTGTACATATCTTGTGTATCACAAAACAGTTTTTTTCTTATTTCTTAAAAAAAATTTTTGTTCTTGAGATATAGCCATTTGGTTCAGTCTGCCGATGTGTAAAAATCACCATTTTAGACTCTCTTTCTAAAAAGCTGTAGAATTTTTATTTGAATTAGCAGTAAGATCAGATAAGGCTTATTGGAAACTTGAAGAATGGACTTTAAAATGCGCATAATAAAAGAGATTTATGTTAAGCCTAAATACATCTTTTTAGACATCAAATAGTTGTTCCCAAACTAATGTTTATTGTCATTTTTAGGCATTAAAAAAACAATAAAGGACTTTAAGTAACAAATCATTTTTTTTTTTCGTGGTACACTTACATATCAATACTATATGTGTTACTGGTGGTCCTTCATCCTAAAAAAAATGCTTAAACTATCAAAAAATTGAAAAATATGCTTTTCCCCCCAAAAAGAGTCATGTGGGTCAGGTGATAAAAATCTCTAAATGTCATGGTGCGAAGCGCTTATACTGTACTTTAAAACAAAACAAAAATTATCTTGCTATTCCAAAAGACAGAAAAGGTAAACATTTTTGAAATAATGCAAAAAGCATTCCTTGCTATTGAGGATAGGTTAACTTTTCACCCTCCCCAAAAGTCATGTTTGACCAGTGATAAAATCTCAAAATGACATGGTAATAAGCTCTTATATCGCACTTTAAAACAAAACAAAAATTGCCTTGATATTTCAAAAGAGATACACACTTTTGAAGCAATGGTATAGTTGATATAGCATAGATAAAAGTACTCATACGGGTGCCCATGAGTTTTACACATCACTAAATGGGACAACTTTTTAGAGGATAAAAGTGCCCATAGCATGAACATACCTCTATAGGTTGGACACTTTTTGAGGGAACTACAAGTGTCCCATTTTTGGAAGTTTCACTGGATATAATTTTCCAAAACACAGCTTTCCTTTCACAGGTCTCCGCCTTCTTTTTTAATCCTATGCAATCATCTTGAAGAAATAGGAAATAGTCCCTGGGGGAGGGGGAGGGGGGGGGTCGCATTTAAAATGGCAGAGCTGCTTCAAGACAACAAACCCTATTTTCCGCCATGCAACCACCAATCCATTTCGAGTGGAAAATCTCCCCCCCCCCTTTCTAATTTGGGTGGTTTATCTCAGCGTGTCCCTTATTCAGAGGGCCCCTCAAAGACCGTTTTTTATTCTGCAAAGCTCATGCAACCACTGATTGCCATGGAGTATTCGTCTGAGGTAGGAGTCACGCCTTGCCATGTGCAAGACTGGTGCGTTATTCTACCCAACCCACATCACGCTTTCGGTTAAAGAACTTTTTTATGTACATTTGAGGACGAAAGTTAGTCTTGAATGTCTATTCATTTATGTTCTTTAGCTAGTGCTGGCCTACATTAGAGAAGCAGAGACGGATCCAAAATGAGGACTTTGGCTTATTATATATTTTTAAATCCAACCCAGAGTAAAACCATATTTTTGGGGGTTCAAACCAGGACTTCAGTAAAATCTTCAATACGAATTTCAAGAGAAAATTAAACGTTTAATTCTGAAAAATTCTGGAAAAGAAAGTGAAATTTCATTGACTTAATCAGCTCCAATGATTTTCTTTAATAAAAATATTTTATTAGTTAATCTGAAATATTCATAAAAGTTTAGTTCATCGTAACGAAATTTTATAGTATTTTTGAAATTAAAAATCTTACCTCACTGGAACATTAAACTTTATATATTTAGTCATATTTTTCATCAGACATGACTTTTTTCAGAAATTCTTTATTTGTTTTGATGACATCATAAAAATCTCAGAATGCTCAGAATTAATATTGACGTTTAGAAGATGTTTAGCATTTTATATTGAAAGCCTACTTGAAAAAATGTTCCCAATAATAGAAAAAATTTCTCAACTAGAACAGTTGTAGCAAGGAAAGGCATCGCAAACTGATCCAGCTATTTTGGAAATGTTGCGACCTGAAGTATTAGTCTTCTAAAAAACCTTAAAAAAACTTTCCACTTCTTTTCATTAAAATTTTTAAAGATTTAAAAACGGAATGACGACCATATACTCGAATTTCAATAAACCTGGACATCACTAAAAACCAGGAATGTCCGAGCTGGACGTCTGGTAAGTCTAGGACGGAGGACTTAAATTTGGCAAAGTATTTTATCAGACTTTTTTTTAAAATAACGGATAGACACTTGTCGATTACTCATTCGCCACTACAGGGTAGTGGGCAATTCAATTTTGGGGTACCAATGGGCGAACTATATTACCCTCATGACGAGTTAACATCCAAGTCCAAGCCGAGAATAGAACCCGAAACCAAGGCGTGGCAGTATGGTTCTTGAGCCACTACACCACCTGAGCGGTATTTTAGAATGATCAGAGTTTGCTGTAAAATTCGAAAATTGAATTTTTACCTGCTTTCTCTAAACAGAGAAAAATGCAACGTCGAGGATTATTCTTCTATGACCGGTGTTGCATCTGAGCTTGGATCTTTCAATGCTCCATTGGGGCTCACCATTAGGCTTTCAACAAAATCATCGTTGAGTAAGGCTGAGCCACTCAGAGTAGCCGCATTTGATCGATAGCATCGATAATGAGATTGAGGATGAAACTTTTATTAAAAGAGGAGTAGGGATATTGCCAAGAGGAGTATTTTTCTCGTGGGAAGCAGTCGAATTTCAGTTCGTTCGATAAACCACAAGAGAAAGACGTCAAACATACCTAGGCTTGCCATCTTTTACTCAGGGATTTACGGGATTTTCGCCGTTAAAATGAGGGACATGGGTATAAAAAGTAAATTGGGGAGGGTTGGATTGTTCGCCTATGCCTCAGAATCATTTAAGGCCCCTGCTGACTGCCACTGCGTCTAACGTGACTTCATGGGGTAAGAGGGCATTTTCGTCGCGAATTTTACGACTTTTTAAGGACCATTTGGGGTCCACCGACAAAAGATTTCAGCTCTAAACGGCAAATCCCGTCCCCTACACAATGAAGAGAGCAACGGCAGATTTTTTCCCATATCAGTGTCCTATCGTCCATTCAAGTACAGGGGAAACTGCTAAAGTGACTGCCTTGGTAAAGAGATCGGCATATTCCAACTCGCGTACATTTAAAATACTGTTTGGAATGGGCATCATAATCCATGAGTGTGCCGTGTTTTCCTTTCTTGTTCCATAAAACACTTCTTCGGAATAGAAATCCATATTAAAATCGCCTACCAAAACTGTTTAACAATTTTCGCCAGGCATAGTCAAACTATACTTCACCTTCATAAATACCATTTGAAAAGTGTATCATAATCTATGAGTGTACCGTATTTGTCTTCTCTGTTCTATAAAACACTTCTTCGGAATTAAAATCTATATTAAAATCGCCTACCAAAACTATTTTACAATATTCGCCAGGCGTTTTCTAATTTACTCGAAATATATTTATAATAAATTGTCGCGTTTTGGCACCAAATTTAGCGATCCATTATCAAAAATTGCAAACCGTGTGCGACGTTCAACATTTTATCCCCCCCCCCTCCACTTTATGTAGCATACACATTTGAAAATATCTTCACCGCGTCAGTTCATATCTACAAAACTTGTCGACAAGATCGCGTAGACAAAATAGCGTAGACAAAATTCTCTGACTAAGCTGCGAAATAGCACCCTAAAGCTAAAAAAAAAAAGAAAAAGAAAAACACCACACACCACAAAATATGTTGATCATCATCATACGTTATCATATCAGTGTAGCTGAAGTCAGTATAGGTAGGCTTTCCAGATTTCTGAAATGTTCAACCGGGACACCGGTATGGCCTCAGCGTCACGGGTACTCAAGGATACATTTTTCCGAACAGTGACTGAATGCTTTTGTGCTCTCAACGCGTGCCAGAAAAGTACGTGGTTCAAAACCAGGTCGCGTCCGCCCACCTAACGGTTCGCAGTTTTCCGTGGTTTTCTCCGAAAAGTGGCGTAAATACCGGTTAGGATTCCTTAGAAAGTCCCCCATGTAGGTCAATCCCCCCTGGGAATAGATCCCTGTAGCAGATAACTGGCCAAAACACCACATTTGCATTCCCCCCCCTCCCCCAAGGTAACACAACACACCCTTGGCGGTTTTTTTGAGTGTTTTAGAGGGTAGTTTATTCTCAGTACTTTGAATAAATGGTTACTGCTTCGGAGCATAAACCAGGGGTATTAATAAATGACACAAGCATATAAATTTAAACATTTTATTTCGTATATGTTAATATTCATCTAGACAGCACATAAGCTTAAATCAAGCTTGACATTTCCTTGAATTTGACGTATTAATGCAAGCTTGGCTTTAGCTTGATTTTAGCTTTCAAAGTGCGCAGTGATGGCGCCATCTGTGAAAGAGAATGGACATTAATTGTCTATCGTCCTCAAATTTGCTGAAAGTTCGTAAAAGATGTGTTTTATTTTATTACCAGTGCCATATTACCGGCAGGGCAAACGGAGCTACTGCCCAGGGCCTACAGATTTTTGGGCCCAAAAATCTTACATCTTACACTTTTGTAGTTTTAAATAAAATTACTAAGGATAAAAAAATTCAGAAGTTAAATAAAATAATTTTTTTAATTATAAAGTATGAACAATGAAAAGAATTCAAATTTACATTTATATAAATTAATTTAAACTTATTTTTAATTCTTCGAAATGCTCTATATCGATATAGCATACCAATATCCTAACTAATATTATAAATGCGAAAGTGTGCTTGTTTGTTTGTTTATGACGCTTTCACGGCTAAACCGCTGAATAAATTAAGATGAATTTTGGTTTTAGATATAGATGGGACCCTGGAGAAGGTTATAGGCTACTTAGAATTTTAGATTTTTAATTACTTTTTTAATTATTAATTAAAAACCGTTTTACGTTGCTATGCTTGGCGAGTTTCGCCCGTATCAAGTGATTCATGCTTTGAGCTAACAAGAATGCTATTACTTGAATGAAGAAGCACGTGCATCTGAAAAACATTAAATAATACGGAAATTATGCCAGTTTTATGCCAAATCTATCTATCTATAATAATAACAGTGAATGTTCTCCAGACAAATCTACAGAAAGCAGAGCTTTGAAAATTTGAGCATGACTGGGCCCATGACTTCGGTAAAGTGTACCTGAGGCTCAGAATTTTAAAATTTAAGTACTTTTCTAACTATTAATTAAAAACCGTTTTATCGCCCGCACAAAATGATTTATGCTTTTGAAAGACAGCAGAAATTCTATTTGCAAAAATCACATGCATTTGGAAAACATAAATTGGTATGGAAATTATGTTTATTTTACGCCAAATTAAAAAGCATAAGTAAAGAAAAGGGTACTTACGTATTATCCCGGCGGTCCGCCAAGAGGAGCGATTTTTTGCCGAGATAAATGCCGGGCACATGAAATTATTAATGGTTTTGAATACGATTGGCAACAGTTTGGCAACTCATTCGACGATAAAACAGTTTGGCGGGAATGACCGCCGGGATAATACGTAAGATAAAAGAAAAGTCCAGATGTGTTTCTTAAAGTTCATAAATTTCCAAATCCTACCAATAATATAAATGTGTACGTTTATGTGTTTGGATGTTTTTGAGTGAATCACACAAAAATGGTTGGAAAAATTTGTAATGAAGATAGCTTATGCACTGGATTAACACACAGGCAACCTTTCAAGCACATGGGCGTAACTTGGGCTTCGAAACTGGGGGGGGCAAATGTCATTCTAAATGAAAGTCCATATATGCGTGCCCGTACACACACACATATATATATAATGTTTATATATATATATATATATATATACACAGTGGCGGCACGTCATTAAGGGCCAGAGGGGCCTGGCCCCACCGACTAACCACCGTCTAAACCAAAGTATCTTCCTATTATGTCAGACAGTTCTTTCAATAATTTACCTTCATTAAAAAAATGCACGCATTTTACTCTATTTTAATACTATCCACTAAAAAAAGCATTTAAAAATCCGATAGTTATACGATTTTCCCCCTATCTAAGCCATGCATGAGCTGGCTTGCCCTGAATTTGGCGTCTTTTCTCCGTTCACCGGGTTGACATATTTGGCATTGACCACAAAAGCCATATTGACGCGGAATTAACTTGGCTTCCAAGCGGTTTATTTGGCGCTGTCTTCTGGCCCCAGATCTTCGGGCCCTCGCATGGTTATCTGCACGACTGTACGGGGAAATTTCGGCAATCGGTAGCTATTGGCGAAATTTTCCGCTTAGGAGGAAATCATTTTTTATGTGTGTGATCTATTTTTGCAGTGCAGTCCCTAATATTTAGAATTTAATAGCATCAACGCGGACAGCTTACGCCATTGCATTGCAATCATGGCACGTTTATGTTGGGTTGTTGCCACAAAAAGGATTAGAAAAGGTTTTTCAACCTATCCATAGAAATTTTTAATAGGGCGCCGTCCGTATTTTCAATTCGCAAGTGAGGATCGATGACGTCAGTTGCTTTAAGATACGTAAAAATTACGCCACAATTTTCTCATTTATTCCAGCTCTTTTTTCAACACAGGGAGACGATATTTTGATTAAAATTTACGGTAGAAATAAACTAAGAAATTCACGATTATTATTATTAGAAGTGGTATTTTAATCCGGTGCTTATTTAAAAATTGAAATGTCTTAACACAGCTGAAAATGTTCATTTTAAAAATTACAAAGTTCGTTTTAAAGCGCGATATATTAAAATTTTCTATTTACTTTTTTTTATTTTTGGCATTTAATTATGGGGCGGGCGTTGCCTAACATATCATGCATGCTGCGAGTATAGCTTTATTTTAACGTTGAATTACGTTCCTCCATAGTGGTCCTACATAAAGCAAAAATTTAATGATACCGTTTGAAAACTACTATGCAAAATATCGAAATTAACTCCCTCGGCCAACCGGGGTATCCTTTACGGCAGTTAAACAGTGACATCATAAATTTAAAAAAAATGCTTAAGCTCTGCAATTCTAACGCCCTGTCACAATTAAAGCGGGAATAAATAGTTCCTCGAGATTACACAGTTTGATGTTTTTCAGGAGACAGGACCATGGAGGATATATAAGATATCGCTATATTGGATACATGGATATTTAAAATGGCACCCCTTGGATAGTTTCTCCCCACGGTGAGATGAAATTTTTTTGGGTGCTAAATACGCCAATCTTATAAAACTCTGCATAAATTAAATATATATGGAGAGTTTCCTTAATGGCAACGATTATGTGAAATGATTATTATTTATGTTAATGCGTAAATTGCAAAGAATCGCCATAGAATCAAAAGATCCCATCGGTGCCAAATAATCTAAGCTGCTTCTTTTAAGCGAGTTTTGAAGAGGGAGAAGCAAAGATAGATAGTATCATGTACGTAATAGGTAGTATTATTAGATTTGTAAGGATAATATGAATAAATCACAATATACCACGTTAATAAATATTTCATGAAATTAAAAGTGTTTAACCTTTTTCAACGGTTGTCTTACAACCAACTAAACGAAAAGTAATTCTAACTTACGTTAATATATCCCGCCGTAATTTCAACAGAGGCGATTTCTTGAACTTTTTTAAAAATAAAATTCTGTTTCGTCACATGCAGATATGATTATAGTAAAATATTCGCTTCTTCCCGTATGAAGAGCGGGTACACAGCTATTTTAAAAACATCTCTTGAAAATACCATCATAAATGAATTCAGAAGACCTCAAAACGTGTAAATACGCCAAAATCTCGAAGTCGAATTTTTTCATGATTACAATATTTCCTTACATAGTACATGTTCGGAAACAAATAAACGGTTGTCCATTTTATGTAGTGTCTTAGGTATTTAATGCTACAGCTTGAACCTAAAAAACAGTATGATGTAGAAATAAGACATTTTGAAAGCCAGGAGTTCTCTGCAAACCATTAAGCTTTTCACTTTTTTGATAGTGAATGACACTGACGTAGTTTTTGAGTCATTATACTGCAATGATGCCAGGTTAGTACTCATGACGCAAACTTTACGTCAAGAGTCAAATAATTTTGCTTAGCAAAGTTCATTGGAAGGATTGGAAATTGCAATATGTGTTCACTATAAAAAAAAAAAAAAAAAAAAAAAAACTCCACAGCCACTGGACATGAGCAGGGCTTGACTGTCAAGAAACATTTGACGGTCAAAAACTGAAGCGGCCGACTTTGATTTTCAAACGCTCTTTCCAATAAGTAAGGAGAGGCATCATTTTTAATTTAAACAAAACTACATTTTCCCCCTCAAAGCGCAACTATAATGGACGTCTTCTATTTAAGGAATTCCTGAGAAACAAACCCCTATGATGTTCATCAGTACATTGGAGTCTTTTCTCCAGACTAATAGTTTATCTTTCTTTAAAATTTACCGATTTGACAAGAAAATTACGAAAACTACTTACCTGTACTCATGCACAAAGCAAGTTAATATTTCACTGCAGGATACAGATATTCGGCTGGTAAAATTCATTTAACTTAACCAAACTTGACACACAGGCATCATTTATTTAGATTAGCTCTTTGTAATCCATTCTTTGCAGCTCATTCAACCCTCTTGTACATCTCCTGTGTCCTAACATCGAGTCAATATGCTTGCGGGAAAAACTGGTCCTATTCTATTTAAGTGAACACAGATGTGACTGATTTTTGCGTTAACGGGAGATAAAAGGGCCGCGTTCGACATTTAAATCACTCCAATTTTTCACAGAATCTTAATGGTCATTTAGTGATGACATGTTCTTATGTTTTGTTTGTAGGTCCAGAAAAACGATCATTTTATGCCTTGTTAAAAAGCCGCTTTTCTTGCGGGGTTTGAAATACATTACAATGAAACTCATTGCACTGCACATTTTCTATTTTCTGTAACCTCTGTTCCCGCGGTACTTTCTTTAATGTTAGCGACCTGCTAAATTTACAGCATTCTAAGCTCAATGTTCATGTTTTTCCTTGACTTGGACAGAAAATTTTAAATTTTTAAGAGAGTCCAGTACGTTATTTTTATTTATTTATATTTTATTTTATTTTTTATTTATTTATTTTTGGGAGGAGGGGGAGGTTGATATTGTAAATATTTTTAGAAAAATAATGTGGAAAAAGATATTTAATAATTTGAAGAGGTGGAACGACTTTTAGCGTGACTTCATTAATCAAAAGTTTGGCATAAGCGGGGAACAGGCGTCGATACAAACAAACATTGGGTTCGTTTTGTGGCCCTATAACAAAATTACAATCGATTTTAACGGAACCCCTTCACAAAAATACAGTCGATTAAAACTGCCCTTCATTGGCATTTTACACTACATTTTAATGTGTTTCATCAATTAACAAAAAAAGTGACTTTTATTAAAATTTGGTTTGAAAATTAACAAAAAGTTCTGAAATTCACGAAATTAAGCATTAAAATTCACAAAAATATGCAGTTTCTACAAAAATGGGCCCTGGAAAATATTCCTGGATTGACCCCTGATAAATTATGTATGTTATTGAGTTGAAGACGTATTCACGAAAAAAAAAGGGGGGAGGTATATAAATTAGGTGAATGTATATAAATTAGGTGAATGTACATATACTCTAAAGAAAACTAATATTCTGAGATATTATCTTAGCTAGACTTATAAACGATTTTTTTGAAATGCTAGAAAATAGAATTATATGCACACATGGGCGCCCATAAGGGGGGGCAAGGTATGGAACTTGCCCCCCGCCCTAAAGTTTTAGGTTTATGTCTCATGATGTTAGCAATGGCAAAAACAGAACTAAATTTGTTAAAAGTTTGAAATTTGCCACCCTCTAGAAAAACTTTTTGAAATTTGCCCCCCCCCTTGGAAAATTACTATGGGCGCCCATGTATGCACATCAGCAGATCGTTATAAACAATAGCAGTGAAGGTTCCCCTTCTGTGTCGAACGTTGCTTCTCCCTATTGCTGGGAGCAACGCTGTTAGTAGGAAGTAATGAGGTGATTTGTTGCTATATTTTTCTAATGCATGAAATTCTAAAAGGGTTAAAGGTATCGAAATACTGACTTAGATAGTACTGCAACTAGAGTTTATCTCTCACGACGAACCAACTAGAACGGCCCCCTCCCATGGAACCATAACTTATTTTGGAGCCCCTACCAAGTCTGGGGCACGTGTCCCTAGGTGCCCCTGGCAGCAGATATAAATCATAAAATCGCAGACCGTTTCTTATTCTCTTAAACTGCGTCGCATTTGAATTCGCAATTAGTCGTCTGTCAAGTCAAGTAAGTTGTGCCCGATCATAAAAGTGTGTTGTCTCTCTGCTACTGACCTTCAAACACCAAAATTAGGTTCATTAAAATATAAATGAGAAACTGGCCCCAACCTGTGACAGGGCGGCAAATAAAGGGGGGCAAGCGGGCACGGGACAAGCACCGGGAGACATTCTAAATGGAACGCCAAAATCAGTTATAGCTTCTTGGGATGGGGCGCGGCTCCATGCGAGGGGGCACACGACCATGGGCACCCATAAGGGGGGGGCAAGGTAGGGAACTTGCCACCCCCTAAAGTTTTAAGTTAATGTCTCATTATGTTAACAAATGGCAAAAACAGAACTAAATTTGTTAAAAGTTTGAAATTTGCCCCCCTCTAGAAACTTTTTTTTAAGTTTGCCCCCCCCTATGAAAATTACTATGGGCGCCTATGCACACGACACTAATTATGGTTTGCCCCGGATGACATAAACTCTAATTGCGGCATTGCCTGTGAAAATGACCTCTTTTTGCTCACTATTTACAGCAACAGGTCTTTTTTCCTAACGCTGAACAATTGATTTCAGACAAGTTTAAAATCGCTGCCCCTAATTTTTGCTTTCCTGAGAAATTATCTAGCTTGGCCATTTGGTAGAATCTGCCATCGTTCCTGTTGGGTTGAAAAGCTTCTGTGATTCTATTCTTTTGTTGATTTTTGCAGGGGGATTTTTTTTTTTTTTAATCTGATAGTATATTTGGGTTATAAATGCATGATTTGGGTTCAAAATCATAACTTTGCCCCTGACTTTTTAGACTAGGGGGCAATTTTTACAACTGCAGGGGCAATTGCCCCCCTCGCCCCCCCCAGATTACGCCTATGTTCAAGCATATAGCATAAATAATTCTTTTACAGAGACACTCAAAATAATTCTAATGCATTGCGCTCTATAGAAATTTTCTAGCTGCTAAACCGATTTTAAAACTTTTTTCACTGATTGAAAGTTACATTTTTCCTGAGTATTATTGTTTGTTTGTTTGTGGATTAAGACCGATTGACTGCAGTAGGGTCCTAGGCCTATATGGGAATTCCTCTGTGTGGAATTTTCTAAGGGATCCTAGTGCGTATTTGCGCGAGGTTTTGGAAAAAAAACACGGAAAACTGCGAGCGGCTAGGTCGACAGGCGCGACCGGGGTTTGAACCTGGCACCTCCCGCATTCCAGTTTTGAGAGCAGAACCTCCTAGACACTGGTGGGACCCTGAGTGTTATAGGCTACCTTTTATGCATATATCACAAATAGTTCTTTTACAGGGATACTCATAAGAATTACATTGCGCTCTATGTGTATCTCTGTAAGTACTGAACCGATTCCAAAACTTTTTTTTACTGATAGTAAGCTACACTATTCTTGAGTATTATAGGTTAAAATTCATGCATGTAGCGTAGATAGTTCCTTTACAGGAACACTCAAAACAGTTCGAAAATACTGTCGCAACTGTCTCTATTCGCCAAATGCCTGAAAAAAAAATCTAAATTTAGTAATTCTGCATACTCTCTTATTCTAAATGAAGTACACTACCGTGCATTACACTTCAATTAAAATAAGTAAAAAGGCAAATTATATTTATATGCAGTTTCTTTAGTCGCAAACATATTTGTTATTCACACATGTTTCGTTTCTCTCTGGACCTAATTCTAATGCCGACGCGGACGAAGTCGCGGGTAGCCGCTAGTGTAGGAAAATAACTAACCACATTTGTAAAGAGAATTTTTAGCGTTAAAAAATAGAAAAAGTTTTCAATTATTTGTTATTTTAAGAAATATTTACAAAAATGACTAAAGTGCTTGTATTCCATACATGTTAGCAACTGTGATATAGCATTTCGAAGTAACGTTTAACTATCTGTTTCTTTGATTGCAGATTACTTAACACAAAATTTGTGTTAAGTAAGTAAACCCATTCTATATTTCCAAATATGGAAATTCTTCAAAATAAAATACAATTATACTACGAAATTGATTTCAAAATCAGTCGTTTGTCTCGATTTTGGCCAGCAGTATTGTTCATGAGTGTTGCGCGACTGAAAGTTTTAAAACGTGTGCTGCTCTAAAGTTTATATTATGTTTATTTCCCTATTAGTAGAGTCTCTAAATCACACATAACATTATTTTAATTTTGATGCATCCCATCGAAAAATAAAAGAAACAAATAATACATCACCCACTCATCAATCTGGCGAGAAAACGGCGTAATAAGTCACTTCAAACTTCAGTCATATCTACGTGAAGCTTAGTAGCTGAACGGATAGCGAGCTTGACTCCCAACCGTAAGGTCCCGGGTCCTATTCCAGCCACGAACACTTGATGGAAACAGATTAAATTAAATTGAAATTTCTGCGTAGAGGGGGAAAATGCGTGGCAAAGTAAAATATGGGAGGCCGAGTTCGCCGACCGGCGCCCCGTGTATTTAGGAAAATTTTTTAAGCTTGAAATTATGCTTGAAATGTCAAGCTTAATGCAAGCTGGGCAAGTGTAAACTAGAACACTTGATTCAAGCTTGCATTAAGCTAAACGCTTGAAATTTTCAAGCTTAATTCAAGCTTATGGACTTGATAAATCAAGCTTACTGCAAGTTTGATGCAAGTTTGCTGTGCTGTCTGGAAGTTAATTAAGTAAGAGAATTCACTTTGAATGAGGAATAAAAATTTGAACAATAATTCTCAGCAGACCATCACTCTTCTATAGTTTTTACTTTTTATACAGTACAGTGAAATAAATGACAAAGTACTAATTATCCTAAATAATACTTCACAGTTAATAATTTTTTGTCATCTATAAACAAATTTAATTTTTACCGGGACGTGAAGCAAACCGGTTGGGACACCGGAATTTTGTCTGCAAACCGGGACGTCTCGCAAGCGTACGTATAGGTATGATGAAGTAGGATATTTGAATAATGCTGATCAGACGCGTATTCAGGGGTGGGGGTGAACCCCTTCCTGAAATCTGACCCTTTAGTTTACAATTTTATATTTTACTGATAATTTGATTTAAATCCCCTCCCCCTTTCTCCCCCGAAATAAAATACAGGCTACACTACTGATGCTGATCATCATAGGCTCCCTAGGTGGGATGTTAAATATCCAAGATATCTAGTGAAAAGCAGTGTCAAATCGTCACATTAATTGCACCTGAATGTGACAATAGGCGCCCGTATGATTGTTTTTCGGGACGGGGGGGGGGGGACAAGTCAAGGATCCTGCCCCTCCAAAGTAAACTATATTTTAGTGTTGTACCACTTCTACATCATGTCAGTACGTAAATCATGACGCTAATGAGGGAGATATGAGGTGATAATGAGGGAGGATAATGAGGGAGCATGGTCCCTCCCTGTCCCTAGGCATGGGCGCCCATGAATGTGAACATCAATGGCACTGGCAGATCCAAAGAGTGGGGAGGCAATGTCCATCCTAGCGCCAATGTGACAGCATGCACTGCAGATCCAAAGAGTGGGGAGGGCAATAGTCCATCCCTAGAGCACACTTGAACCTAAAAATCGATCTTGTTCTTACACGCTTAAATCTATTGAGTAAAATAATAATCAAACGATTTTTACTCAATCATTGACTTCAAACAGCCATTCTCCCGATTGAGTAAAATTGGCTCAATTAATCGACAAATATCAATGGAGCGAAAAGTTCTCAATTTTTGAGCATTCTACAACAGCTCCATTTAGGCTAAATAATAATCAAAAATGAGGAGTGTCTGTCCGTTTTTGATTAATATAACTGTACTCAATTATGATTATTATTGAAGCTATAGAATGAGCGTTTTTACAAAATCAGTGATTTTTTAATTAATATATCTGTACTCAATTAATATTATTATTTTAAGCTAGAAAAAGGGTGTCTTATGAAAATTTGCTGTTTTTGATTTATATATTGAATGATTCGTTTTCTTCATTTTTTATTATCAGAGCTGTAATCTATGATTATAAGCCCGAGAAAATAAATTTTAAATCAAGACAAATACATTACATATATCTTAATACACCATAAAAAAGTATTTTTTTAATAAATAGAATATAATTTCACTATAGTCTCCAGTTATAAAACGAATTCACAGTACAGTCAGAACACACAAATGCAATCATGGTTAAACCAGCTGTAAGATTTAATTAAAGCAGCAACCCAATTTATTTACATGAAAAAGGTAAAATAGTACTTACTCATTTGACTGAAGATATCATAACTTCATTTGTTTTACAAGAGCGACGAGATTTTTATAATCCAATCGTAAGAAACTATGTCCATTAAAACAAAATTTTTACCGAAAGCATCCTCTCCACATTTAGGTTGAATTTATTTTACAACTCTGAATATGAAAAAGATGTATTTGGTATTCGGATATAAAATAAAATTATCACCATTCTAAAGTATCAATGGGTATCCTCTTCAGAAACTCTTTTAATTCATATTTTGATAACGACATGTTTGCTCTTCGATGCTCGCCGTAACAAAGAATATAAATAACCGCTGCGTAAGCCATACGGTTCCCGCGTTGTGTTGTCTGTGGTGACTGTACCGTTTTCCGTTAGAGCCAGAGCGTTGGTCACGTGAAAGTAATAGGATGCCTTACTACGCGTGGGGGAGAGACAGAATTCTCAAATAGACAAGATTTTAGTGAAAAATGGAGTATAATAGAAACTAGCGAATCCTGAGCATTGAGGGGAATTGAGGAGATAACAAATTATTGTCTTTAATGAGTATTTTTTAGCGTAAAAAGATTTAAATCAGCCGATAAGAAATTTAATCAATAAAGGAGTGTTAGTTTTAATCAATAGATTTAAGTGTGTAGAGAGTTTAGTCCACCATAGATCCAATCTTTAATCAGTTTGTTCTCAACACTGAAAAGACACAGCGGAGATGAGTCCCTTTCTGTGACCAAACTTGCTTCGGACCTCGAACCCAGGTTTAAATTGGCTTCGAGTGTAAAAATGAACAGAAAAGTAACTGACTCATATCTGATAAAATGATGTGACATACTTTTCGTCTCCCTCCCCACCCCCCATCTCTGAACTTTCCTAAACGACACATTTTCCCACGTGCATACCCTTTCAGATTGAACAGTCCATCCTGTGGCGGAGTGGCCCAATTTTTTAATGTCAATTCGGATCCTTAATAAAATGTTTTCACTTTCTTTTACTTTTTTTGGGGGACATATTACTTGTGTTTTTCTTTTCACACTTTCTTCTCGAACCACCATTAGCCATCTCCCCCCGCCCCCCCTCCCTGCCTAATTGTCTCTCCTGCAGTATATTTGATAGTCTTCTTCAAACTCACTCAGCGGCAACGTAAACAGAACACTGTGTGACGTTTCCATCTCGGTGGTTTCCAGTTTTAGTTCCCTCTTTTCATTCTCTATTTCATTTCCATTTTTTTATGTCTTCTTTCTATAAAGAAGACATTTTCCTTCTTAACGTGTCATGATACAAAACCAACGTAGGCTGCATTTTCTCACACTTCAAATGTCAGAGCACTTCTTTTTTTCTGCCTCTTGAATGTACGTGTTATAGAATATTCTAGGAATTTTTTTAACCGATGTCATTAATTTAATTAATTAATGAAAGTGTTGAGTATTTTTTAAAGATACTGTAAACGTAAAACGCGTAGAAAAACAAATTTACAATAAAAGAATGATTAATAAAAAAAAGGTTTGTCATTAGTTGAGTCCACTACATAATATGATTTTTACATTGAGTAATTTATTACCACTTTCCAACAAGGTTAAAAAGTGTTTATGATTTCGGTTTGTCTGTCTGTCCGTCCGTCCCTGCTCTAACTTCCGTAAATATGCATCGATTTCTACGAAATTATGTTATTCTTGTCTACTGTACCATGTACCCTATTGAAAATTGTACATGTAGCATTTATAGTTTTTCTACAGGAGCACTCAAAATATTCCAAATACGTTGCGCTCTATGGGAAGTTTTGCTTTAAAGCGTATCGTCCTACTATACAGCTACGCTGATCCCTGACTTGAAAATAAAACTTTTTCCGCCATTACTGCAAAAAGATTACAAAGTTAACACGAAAAGCCTACTAACTTCTTCCACGTTTGTACGATCCGCTTGAAATTTCTCATAATTATGGATAAAAATATGCAAAACAATCTGCGCTACTTTAAAAATCTTAAAATTCACCTGTTCCCTCATTTCTAAGCGATTTTTCGCTTTTTTCAGCGCCATTTTATTTCCGAGAGTCAAAAAAGTGAGTCCTTTGCGTGACAAAATTACCTATTTCAAGTGAATATGGCGCCATACAATTGGGATTCAAATTCTTTTAAAATAGTTTTTCCAGATTACGCAGTTTATTAATTTTTTTTTTCACAAGTAAATCGTCTGCATGGTTATGAGAATAGCTGTGTACACCTCCGTGCTGAGTACACAAAACGAAATCTTTCGATTCCGCACGTTTCCAAATTCGATTTGGGTATATAATAAAAATTGAATATGAAATTATTTATTTTAGGTAGCCGAAGATTAAATATAGTAAGTGTAGACATACATTCGTCAAATGTTTTTTCTAGCACCTGTTGTAATACCTTCACAACGGGCTTTGACTTCTAGAGATATTCTGCTATTTGAAATGAAACAACATTGATGTATGTTATTAAGGATTACAAGATGAAGCTTTCCATCGAAAATAATGTCTGTATAGTTAATAGTTTTTCTACAGAAGCACTCAAAATAATTTCAATACAATGAGGTCAGTGGCTCTTTAGAGACAGGCACCTATTTAAAGCAGATAACACTATCCGACAATATGATTAGCTAAAAATCCGACGATGATCGACTGTCTTCCTCAAAAGTTGCACCAAAAGTCGCCAATATTGGCAAATTTTGCGATAAATTGCCAAATAGGGTACGAAAAAAATGCTTTGTAAAATTAACCGAACTCGGCGATAAATCGAGAGAGGTACTTACGTATTATCCCGGCGGTCATTAACGCCAAACTATTTTTTCTTCAAATTTGCTGGCAAACTGTCGAAAATAATATTCCGAACCATAAATAATTTTATGAGTCCGGTATTTATCTTGGCGAAAAATTGCTTCTTAATAAATCTCGCCATCTTAATAAATCTTATTCGGAGAGAATCCTGTTTCTCACTGGCTTCCTTGGCACTAAAATCTCAGTGACACTTAGCACTGAAATCATTTGAGAGATACTAATACATTTCTAGCACAAGACAATGCGTATAAAATTTTTATATTCTCCAGTTAAACGTGGGGGGAAAAAGATTTTTTACAGGGTCTTATAAAATTGCATTTATAGTGATAATACAACATTATCTTATCTCCAAAATCTCTCCAGTTTTAAGGAAAATAATCGCCAAATTTGTCTGAAAAACATTCTTGTGTTGGAAAATGGTTTATAATCTATGCGTTTGGCATGATTTATCTTTCTTGTTTTTAATATTGTTGCAGAAAACTCTGCTAATTCCTGGGTTCGTCGTTCTAAAGTCCAATTGGTATAGAAAGTTCTAGCAAAGAAAGAGTCCACTTGTCAGGATGGAACACAAACTTTATTGCTTCTAGAACTTCGTCGAACAATCAGCTGTACAAAATTCATAGGCACTAACAGCCAGTAGCTCGTTGATAACAGTCCCCTCAGTATCGAAGCTTTCACAAAAGCTGTAATTCTCACACAAAGCACAACATTTCACAGCTAAAATTCAGTGGAAACTTTCGAGGGAAATCGTAACAGAGTCCCTCTAGACTCAGTAACGAAGCACTTACACACAGCACTTAAAAACCATGCGAAAAGCAAGCGAAGAAAAGCAAGCGAAAATACCGCTTCCATAGCATCAATACAAAGCGTAACGCAGCAAACTCACGAGAGCTGGATGAACACTAGGGTGGAGTGAAAATGGCAAAAAAAAAAAAAAAAAAAATTATTTTAATATGGCCTGACTCAACAAATGGTGCTGTTTGGCTTAAAAGTCGCACAGAAAACAAATCCTAGTACATTCACTCATTGTCTTCAGGTTCCACACTGGGCTTAAAGAAAGGAATGTTAACGTAAAAAGTAAAAAAATCAAATTTTTAAATTTAATTTTAATGTTTACAATAACTTTATTTTCTGACTCAAAAACAGTTCTAACTACTAAAAAGAAACAGTAAAACTTTGCCATTAACAAAAAAAAAAAAAAAAAAAAAAAAAAGAAAGAAAGAAAAAAAAAAAAAACGTGACTAACTTGCGACGGAGCGTGATAAGTTTTTGGGTATATTTTGAATACATAGCTATTAAATATTTACATATTACTTCATTTTTAAAGACAATTAATATTTAGAAAGCACACTAATGCAGAAAAGGAAATGATATACCAAATTTACCTTTCGAGTATTATTGACTAATAAAACACTTTATTTTAATCAGTCTTCAGTTTTGAATCCACATGCCGGGCAAAATAATTAACTTTGGTATCAACTTTCGAAGTTCCTTTCGTGATTTGATTCCACAACGAATGTATCCATCTCTGGCTTCTGCTCCACTCCCACATGTTACCAATGATGCTTGTGTTAGTAGACTTACATGCCTTTCTACTGCTTAAGAATGGCAAGAGAGCTTCTCTATTTCAAATTCTGAACCGTTTCTGATCATACTTGCTACGTCTTCGTCACTGAGATTCATGGTAGCTGGTGGTTCCAAAGGATTGTCCCAGTGAATCATCTGAAAATACTCCTGCTTCGAAATTTATATTTGGAAGATCAAATTGGTGTATTTTTTCCTTCCAGTCAGTTTTTCTTGCTTTCAATATTCTTCTTAGGACAAGTTCTCGAATATGTGATCATTCATCAAACAGCATTGCCAACAGAATATTTTCAGAATGAGCAAAATAATAGTTCCTCTGAATAACTTCATGAGTGATTGACTTAAAATCTTCTAGCAAGAATGAACTTCTTTTCATCATTCCGTGCTCCATGAATGTAGCTCCAGGGATTTTCTTTATTTCGAACGAGGATGGCACGTAAACTTTCACCACATAGTCTACTAGGAGTTTAAAGCATTGGTTCGGCAGTTGACACGTGCAGGCGCAATATTCTGTTCGCTGTAGTGGGTGAGCTTGAATTTAATATCCTTTCTGGACTTCTGTTTGCCAAATCTGGATGGCACAGTCCCGAGCATACTGCCCTAGAAATATCAGAGAGGTACTTTTGGTCCGTACTGAGGTCTTTTTTACCAAGTTCAGGCAGAGCAACAGGAATAGAAACAAATTTTTTTACAGCAGGGGTTTCGTACGTTTCCCGAGATTTTCCTATTGTTCCAGAAAACTGGTGTGGCCCAGATGTTTTTTCGTCAATCTTATGGAAAAGGTGGTGAAGAGGTAGTTCATTAGTATGCAATAAGCATACAAAGCAGTGCAATTCATGGCCAACAAAGATTTCAAGCCGTCTACATCATTTTTCTTCCCAATGTTGACTTTCGTTCCAGCGCCCAAACGGCAAGATCCGAAAGTGTAATCTCTTTCTGTGTAACGAAGTTGATGATGCTGCAAGTAATATCAGCACTAGAGCCTGAATGCGGAGTCACATGTCCCATGTGAACAGAACCAGGTTCTGACGGCATAACAATATGCTCTTCCACAGCTACAGTCGTATATAAAGAGCTTCTCTTCTTGCCTTATAGTTTCGTTCTTTCTTCCATCGAAGTATATGGCATACAAAGACTGTTTTACTTGTGTAGCATTAAGTTGTGATCGTATCTTTCATCATAATTTTTAATAACTGGAATTACTTTTTGGTGACTTACCACAGGCAAGGAGGCTTTTTTTTCCAAATTCTTTCAACGTCCAAAGAAATAATTTCGATGACTTACTGAAGGATACTTCTTGTTCCCCTAAGCTTCCACAATATATCATTTTTTGTGAATAAGAAATGTTTCATTGAATCAGAATACGTTGGTAATACTGTCTCTTTCAATTGTACTGGAATTCCAAAAACACTACAAAACGTTTCACTTCTAGTTGTGGTCATATTTAAATTCAAAACTCCGTATTATTTTGTCGAATATAAATCAAAATTAATAAAACGTATCGCTTCAACAACATAGCTTCGTATCACAAATTAGAAACAAGTGGTTGAACCAAAGGCAATCGCAAAAACGAATCATTCCACACAATAAAAGTCTAGTAGATTTTAGAGTATAATTTGCCTTTTTTTATGTACGAAAAGCCATTTCTGGATCTGATATCTGGCAGTAACGTTTCAATAAAATAATTTATTAATGAGAAAATAATTCATTAATATTATTTTCCAAATTAATTAATTATTTAGTAAAATATTAAACTTAAAAAAATATTTTTTTTACATAAAAATCATTAAAAACTTGAAAAAAGCCAATATGAATATTCACTTGAGATGTGGAACCTCAAGATGCCAACATTTTAAGCTGAAATTTGGAGACAATTGGTTTCAGCTAGTCTGGCACCATATGATGACTCAGGCAATGTGAATTTCGAAAAAAAGTTTTTTCGCTCCACCCTAATGAAGACTGACTGAAACTGGGGAATCCGCCGCAGTTATTGTCTACGACGAACACCGTGGAAGGCTCCAGATAGAACCATCCATGGAATGTACTGGAACAAGCTCGATTTTGATTGCGTAATAGAAGATTAATATTAGGTTATTATGGATGTTAATGCAGGAAAACTAGCTTTACAAGCCCCATTGGGATAATGGCGCCAATGGGGCGCCAAATGACCGAAATGCCACCAACCTTGGCGACTTTTGGCGAAATATCTCGAAATTTGGCGCCAAAAATAAGTCCCCAAAAGTGAGGTTACCGAAGGCCTAGGACCAATATTTCTCGAGATTTCTAGAAAATGTTATACAAACCAATAGGGAAATCCAAAACTCCGTATCTCGCGTTCTAGTTGACCGATTTTAAAGCAAAATTTACCTACACTGCTGGCCATCGTAAATGCAACACCCTGAAGGAAGCATGCAAATAATATGAAATTTACAACATGCATTAGCTGAGGTGAGATATGCAAATGATTAGAATTTCAGCGCAGACGCACATCAAGCGCGCCTGTGGCGCCACCTCAAAGCGCTATTTAAGGCTTGGAGATTTCGACGGTTTCAAGTACAGCAATTGTGTTTTTCTTGCTTTTTTTTCAAAAAAACGATAAATTATGCCTCGTAGGAAACAACGATCATCTTTTGATCAAGTATCCGAGTTTGACAGAGGAAGGATAGTGGCATACCGAGATTGTGGGTTATCTTTCAGGGAAATCGGTCGTCGTATTGGACGAAACCAAACAACTGTGATGCGGATATGTGATCGTTGGGTGCAGGAGGGTACGACGGACAGACGTGATCGACCGCATCGACCTCAGTGCACCACGTCACGTGATGACAGGCAGATTGTACGCATGGCAGTGACGGACCGCTCAGTCACATCACGAACCATATCACAGCAGATTCAGTCTGTAACGCATCATCCAGTGTCTGCGCGTACCATTCGACGTCGTTTACAGCAGAATGGTCTGTCCGCAAGACGTCCGTTGCTTTGTCTACCTCTGACGCGGAACCACAGACGTCTCCGCCGCCAATGGTGCGATGAAAGAAGGATGTGGACGACAGAATGGAATGAAATTCTCTTTACTGACGAGTCACGCTTCTGTATGCAACACCACGACGGTCGGATTCGAGTCTGGAGACACCGTGGAGAGAGGATGCTGAACAGCTGCATTATGCACCGTCACACTGGTCCTGCACCGGGTATTATGGTATGGGGCGGTATCGGATATCTCTCTCGCACTCCTCTAGTACGCATTGCCGGTACTTTAACCAGCCAGCGCTACATCTCCGAGGTGTTGGAGCCAGTTGTCCTTTCTTACCTTCAGGGCTTGCCAACAGCCATATTTCAGCAGGATAATGCACGGCCACACGTGGCACGCATTGTCCAAGGGTTCTTCGTCAATCACCAGATTGAATTGCTTCCCTGGCCGGCGCGCTCTCCGGATCTTTCGCCGATAGAAAACATGTGGTCCATGGTTGCTCAACGACTGACCCAGAGTTCATCCCCAGCTGTCACACCAGATCAACTTTGGCAACGTGTGGAAGCTGCTTGGTCTGCTGTACCCCAAGAACACATTCAAAGTCTCTTTGAATCAATGCCGAGGCGTGTGGCAGCTGTGATCTCCAACAACGGCGGCTACTCTGGGTACTGATTTTGGCAGGAACCACGCTTCATAGAATGCTGTAAATTTAATCATTTGTTACTTGGTCAACATGTTATCTACACAATAAATTTTGTTGTGATATCTCTTGTTTTTCTTGGTGTTGCAATTTGGGTGGCCAGCAGTGTATTTGACGAGTAGAATACGAATTTTAAACTATTTTAAAACCCAGGACAGCGGGTTGCCCCGAAAATTCGTAAGAATATTTTGAATTACCCAAATCATCCTATGTTTATTTAAGATATTTGTTTTAAGCTAGTGTTTTTTTTTGTTTTGTTTTTTTGTTGCATTTTTTTAACAAATCGAAGTACAAAGAATGGCAGTTTTGCCTTTTTTCTAAACAAGTTTTTTTTTTCTTTATTTTTTTTAAGAAAACCGACAATATATTACTTCAGAACAAAATAAGCACCAAATATAGATGTATTGCCCTGCTGGATTCAGTATCGGTAACTTCTTTTTTGGCTCTAAACTTGGCAATAAATCAGCAAAAGTGGCCAAACCTGGCGATTCTCGACACATTACTATCTCTGCCTCTACCTGACGTCCCTTTAGGCGAGATTTAAAAACATATTTTTTTTTCGATTGTTGTTGTTGTGAACATTATATCGGATTTGTGTGCTTGACTCGAAGTCCGCATGTAAATCCTCGTCAGAAGGACAGCACAAGGGGGGGGGTGCCCTCCGTGGGGGTCTTTCTAAGGGGTCCTAGCCCGTATTTACGCCGCTAGGTTTCGGAGAAAACCACGGAAAACTCCGAACGTTAGGTCGACGGACGCACGATGGGATCCTTCACACTTCGGGGGGGCCTTCACACTTCGACCGTCTACCATTTCCAGTGACATAGCCACTGTGCCCTGGAGAGGCCTATTTTTTCGATTTCCTAATATCATTCCCATAGTAAAATAGAAAGGTTTAGCTATTTCTCACCAAATATAGAAAATATTGCCAAGGAGACTTTAGACTTACAACTACTACTGGCAACCATAGGCAGTGGTTTAAAAACATGGCTTCTTTTCAAATTTTCTCAGCGAAAAGTCACCAACATAACTTCACTAAGCTAGTATGGGGTGGCCATGGGCGCCATAGGAATTTTTCTAGGGGGCCCAGACAGCACAGCAAATTTGCATCAAACTTGCAGTAAGCTTGATTTATCAAATCAATAAACTTGAATTAAGCTTGAAAATTTCAAACGTGTAAGCTTAATGCAAGCTTGAATCAAGTGTTCAAGTTTACACTTGCCCAACTTGCATTAAGCTTGACATACCAAGCTTAATTTCAAGCTTAAAAAAATTTCCTAAATACACGGGGCGCCCGTCGGCGAACTCGCCCCACATATTTTACTTTTCCACGCATTTCCCCCTCTACGCTGAAATTTTAAGATAATTTAATGTGTTTCCATGAAGCGTCCGCGGCTGGAATCGATCTCGGGACCTCAAGTTTGGGGAAGCCAGCTTCCTAACCACTCAGGCAACCTGACACGTGCTGATATGACTAAAGTTTGAAGTAACTGTTATGGTTATCACGCCGTTTTCTGGCGAGATTGATCAATGGCCGACGCCGATCTGTTTCTTTTATTTTTCCATGGGATGAATCAAAATTTAAATAATGTTATGTGTGATTTATAGACTCTACTAATAGGGAAATAAGCATAATATAAACTTAAAAGCAGCACACGTTTTAAAACTTTCAATATCGCGGCACTCATGTTGGGCAATATTGGCCAAAATCGAGACAAACGACCGATTATGAAATCAATTTCATAGTAAAATTGTATTTTATTTTGAAGAATTTCAATATTTGGAAATATAGAATCTTTTTTAAGTTGTATTCAAGCTTGACAGTTTAAATGACTTCTCCAAGCTTGCTGCAAGCTTAAAACGAATTGAACTGTCAAACTTGTATTAATACGTCAAATTCAAAGAAATATCAAGATTGATTTAAGTTTATGTGCTGTCTGGGGGGGGGGGGAACTTCAAAACATTTTTCTGAGAGGAGGCAAATTTCAAACTTTTAACAAATTTAGTTCTGGTTTTGCCATTTGTTTACATCATATATTACATTAACCTAAAATCTAGGAGGGCGGGGGACAAGTGCCCTACCATGCCCCCTCTTTATGGCCGCCCTTGGGGTTGGCAAATAAAAAAACACCCTTTAGATTAAACACAGTTATCGAAATCGGACCAAATAAGTTAAATGATTATCGCTGAACATATATACATACAAAAAAAAAAAAAAGAAAAAAAAAAAAAGAAGAAAAAAAGAAAAGACTCCGACGAATTGATAATCCCCTCTTGCTTGAAGTCGGTTTAAAACACTATATGGCATCACATAATTAAGATCGTCTACAGCCCCACAGTGGCTCAGTGTCTAAGCCACTGAAATATGGTAGACGGGTAAAGTGTGAAGGTCCCGCATTAGGGCCCGTCCGAGAGACTGTCGATTTAACGGTGTCGAGGTACGGTCCCTTTCTCCAGATGTAACATGAATACGCGCAAGAGCCCTTTAAAAAGTCCTCCGACCAAGGCACCCCTCCCCGTTAGCTAATGCTCCTCGTGTAGACTTGCCATAAGAAACAAACAAACCGACAGCCCCACCATGGCCGACTGGATAAGGTAGAGGGCTGAAGATCGAATGTCCCGCGTTCTGGCCTGGACTATCGCGTCGCGCGGCTGTCGATCTTTCGGTCTGGAGTTTTGGCCCGTTTTTTCCAGATGTACACATAAGAACCCATTAAAAAGTCCTCCATCCTTGGCAGATAGCCCTTGCGCAGCTTTGCCATAACACGCACAAAGAAAAACACTCCTACATACGACAGTTTGGTTTAAAGGCAAACTGTTAAAGGAAAAAATGAAACACTTGAACCGCCTTCGGGATAATCCAATCCCTTCAAAGAATCAAAGTAAATGAGAAAATTTCTTCATGAGTTACACAATGCACTTTTACAAACGGCCGAGTTTTAATAAATATGAAACACTAGAAGATTAAGCCCGTTGTAGAGTCGATTACAACAGGCGCTAGAAAAAACATTTAACAGAATATGCGTACACTCCATATGTTTAATCTTTGTCCACTTAAAATAAATAATTTCATATTCAATTTTTAGTATATGCCAAAACCAAAATTGCATTTTCTTCTAAAAACGTGCTAAAACTTTTCGCATTTGAAAGATTTCGTAACGCTGGAAACATCCCCTCTTTTATAAGTGTTTCATTCACACGAAATCATTTTATTTGTGAAAAAAAGAACTGAGTAATCTAAATAAAAATTATTTTAAACAAATCGGAATCGCGATTTTCCTATCAAAACTTGATGACTGTGATTACAGAATGACGTCATGGTCACTTGCAACAGCTAATTTTGTCACGTAAATCACTATTATCATTTTTTTAATTTTCGTAAATAAAATGGAGCTGAAAACAGCGAAAAATCGCTTAAAAATTAGCAAACGGGTGGATTTTCAGATTTTCAAAGTAGCGCAGGGTGTTTTCTATATTTTTTATATATTACTAGCTGAAGTATCCGTTCTTCACTCCGGAATGGAAATTGTTAAGACTAATACGAATGGAAAATACAGGGTTTACAAAATAATAATAATAATAATAATAATAATAATAATTCATTTTCAAAACCCGATTTATTCCAAAGTATTATTCTTACAAATATCATTGTATATGAAAATAGCCACAAAATATTCTATGCTCACTCTACAAATGTTCTATGTGTGCCCCCTTGGTCATGCGACACACGTCCAGGTTGTAGCTCAATTCATTCTACACATTTTGTATAGGGTGATCGCATCAATGCATCACTGATCCGTTTCTTCAGCTCTTCTATCTTTTTTGGTAGTTGGGGTACATAAGCAATGTCCGCTTAATGTGTCCCCAAAGGAAGAAGTCCCACGGCGTTAAATCCGGCGACCTGGCAGGCCAGGGTAAAAAAGAGAGGTCATTATCACCAGCAAGGCCAATCCAGCGATGCTGGAGTTTATCGTTCAGGTGAGCACGAACACCGAGGCTCCAAACAGGGGGTGTCCCGTCTTGTTGGTAAACAAAATCCATGGAATCTTCGGCTAGTTGCGGAAACGGTTAAGTGGGAGTTCCGACGGCCGCTGCTTTCCATCGACGGCCATCCGGCTCTCGCTGTCGGAGGACCCCTCGAAAACATGTTACCGCTGGCCCTCTGCGAGACTAAAAAAAACACCAGTGGGTCCTGCGATCACTGTAGGGGCCCCCTTCGAAAATATGCTACCGATGGCCCTTTGCGAGACCCCTCCAAAAAAACAACAGTGTGCCCGGCCATCGCTGCCTCCCCCCTAATTTTCATGAGCGTCGGAGCTCCCACGACACCGTGAAAACAACCTATAACTGCAACACAGCGAAGCACACAAGGTAGGGCGTCCAGGGGTCTGGACCCTACCCAAAGGAATTATCCACTTTGCTTTGTTAAATCGTTGTGTGGTTTTTGACATTTTATAGTATACGACTTTATCAGATTTTTAGTTTTAGTTTTTAAGATAAGTAAATAAAAATATAATTCAGAAACATGCAGCTGAATTGAAGAGCGGGGAAACTTTATAAAAGTTGCTCATGAGGGAAAAAAATGTTCCGTATTTTGAAAATGAATGATTCTTTTGTAGTAACCCTGTATATATATATACTATTTATCTGTTTGCCTTAGCAAATAATTTATATCTTTGCCTCTGGTTCCAGATTTCATGTTTGCGAAACTATCTTGATCATGATGTAATTTATTTTTTCGTTTTTCGAAATTTGTTAGCATTTAACTTACTAATTCACTCTTAAACACTTTACATTAAAAGCAGTATTAAAGAGTAGTTAATTTCATGTCCAATTTTAACATTATTATTTAGTTACCATAAAAATAGTATCCTTTCTTTTTACTGGCGTTGTTAAATGTTAGAATCAAAGTAAAACTGAAGTAGTTTTTAAAGTTCTTAAGATTCGGAAAATAAAAATACATGGATATGAAACAATTAAAACATTAACGTTTGAAAGAGTACTCTGGTTTAAAACACTCTATTTTTTTTGTAAATGAGATAAAATTCCAAAACAAGATTCTTCGCTCGATGGGAAATGAATTGTTTTCTGAATCGTGCAATTCGAATTCATTCTGATGATTTGAAAATTAAAAAATTTCAAAATTATTTGATTCGTGACGTCATGAATACAATCTCAAGGTGAAATATTTTCGGCTAAGTCAAAGATGACGATTATCTGCCTAACAGGAAATAGGGGGTGGGGGGGGGTGGAGGAGGCTCGAGAACTTTTTAAGCGGTTCTCTTCGCGTTTTCGTGTTACATCTGTACATCTGGAGAAAACTGCCCAAAGCTCCGTTTGATTGATAGTCGCGCGATAGGCCAGAACTCAGAACTTTCATGCTTCAGCCATCTATCAATTCTGAGATAATTGCAACATCATGATACAAAAAGTGAGCTCCTAATGCAATTCAAACTAGTTACATAAAACTGTAGTCGATTGCTACCTGCGATTTTAATTAAATAAATAACTAATTTCATATTCTTCCTTTAACATAAATGTAACAACAGCACAATTTATTGCTGCTACTCAAGTTGCCAGATTGAACATTCAAACGAAAACTGAAGTCATTTCTAGAGTTTTCGGTTTTGTAAAATGAAAATACATGAATATGAAATAAACAGAAATCATCTCTAGGGATGCATTTTAAGCACACTGGAATCTCTTATCCGGAAAGATTCAACAAAAATACAATTAATTTCACCTTGTATTTTGGATTCTTTGAAATTGCTTTTGTTTCGCATATAATCACAGTATATCAATTTCTTACATGACATACAGGGTGTCCCAAAAAGCTAGTGATAGGCTTTAATTCTTTATCTTTAGAGATAAGTGGGCAATGCAAATTGAAAAAATGCTAGAAATAAGGTCGGAAATGAGACTCCGTTAAGAAAAAATTCCACTCATTTATTTACAGAAAGTTACTCATTTTAAATTTGTACACGACCCCCCTTACAAAAAAGTTCCCATTTAGTAAAATGTGGCCCATACACTAATGAGGTCATTACCGAATTTCAGCCTTTCATCATACAATATCTCGGAGATATTTTTAAAGAAAGAGGATTGGGCGCTACACACGATTTTGAGTGTAAACACTTATTGCTAGAGTGGAAAAAAAATTTCTTTCGTTATTTCTGTACGAACCCTGAAATGCGATCATTCGACGAGGTTTTTTACCTTCGAAAGCTATTGAAAAGTGGTTATGCGGCCCATTTTACTAACTGAGGATTTTTTTGTACGGGGGTCGAATACATATTTAAGAAGTGTCACTTTTTGAAAATTAACGAGAGGAGTTTTTTCCTAACGTAATATTTTTTTCCTACAGTATTTTGAATATTTTTTTCAATTTACACTACCCACTATCTTTAATAGACAAAGAATTAAAGCCCGTTACCACCTTTTTGGGATACCCTGTATATCCTAAGATCTTTGTTGATTTATTTTTGATTTCATTTGATATTCTCAACTTTTAATACTCTGGTGATTACTTGGCCAAATAAAAACTACTAATGCATTGAATAAAATTTCGGAGGGGGATCAACCTCCCCCGTGTCCCCCCCCCCTCTGGCCACGGCCTTGACCATGGCTCACAACGAAATTGAGTTAGAACGGCCGGTTTAACTCCTTCAAACTTAACAAGTTTTTGGTTAGAAATATGCTAAATGGGGGATTTGGATCCAAAACTTGGTGTTAGCAGAGCCATTGTTAAGAATTCTTTTTTTTTTTTGTTTTTTTTTTTTTTTTTTTTTTTTTTTTAAGGGGAAGGGATGTCGATAAACTGCCGTCAAATATCGGTTTTTACCAACTTATTTATTTTTGTCAACTGGGTTTGCATAATTTTGTCAAGTATACCAGAAAGAGGAAGTAAATTATAGTTTTTGTTAAAAATTTTTTTTTACGGAGTTGCCAACTAGGTATCTAATCTATTTTTGCCAAGTTTAGCAAAATGTTGCGAGTGTTGGAGGGGGAGACTCCCCCATCCTACCAACGCCGTACCCAGAGGGTTGAACCTCCCCGAAAATTTTTAATTACGGCCATCATCATTACAATCATGGGTACGGCCCTTCCCCTACCCCCCCCCCCCATCCTTTAGCAAGGGCTCTAAGTGCTAGCGAAGTGTGACAGTAATGGATGCCATAGCAAGATCATTGTACTTTTATTTTTTTCGGCATGAGCCTCAGTCTCTCCCGAAAGACTGATTGATTTCACTTGCAAATGCGGCATGTTTGACGGGAGCGATTAAAAAGCTATCCTCTTGTTTTACGATGCAACGCAGACGGAGGACAGAAAGCGCTCTCCCGTGGGAAAAACACACAACGAAAGACGGAACAAGCGGCAATTTATGGGCGAAAACATCTCAAATGGGAAGATCGCGTGCCATTTTTTGCGCAAGATACGCCGACCCTGTAATACTGAGTCAACAGAAACTGGCTGTCTTCGTTTTCTTTTTTTTTTTTTATTACGAGCGGAAGCGGGCCGAGCTACGGAGCGCCCCGCCACTTTATTTATTAAGATGTGTATCCATATCAGACTCGCACGAGATGTGTGTCCGGATTTCGATTCCTGGGCTGGGCAAGACTGACTCAGCCTTTCATCCCTTGAGTAGGCTTGGTAAAATGAGACCCCCCCCCCCTAAGCTCTTGCTTTTTGACTAAACTCTGGGGGGGCTTCGAGTCAGTTCGACAGGCCGAGGCATATGCTTCCGTACCCTAGAGCCCATAGTCGCGAAGGCCATAGATGGTCAGAGGCTGTGCGGCACAGCCAGCTGCGGCAAAAAAGGGTCTCTCGATCTGTGGCACCCGATGAACGTTTCGATCGTCCGCCATCTTGCTGGTAGTTAAGTCGAGCGATGGCAACGGCTGCCCTTTTTTCAGCACCGGGAAAGGGTTGCGCCTCAAAGAGTTAAACAGAAATTAGAGCAGCCGTAGCCCGATTGCAAGGCACTCACTAAAACGTCAACTCGACACTGACGACCAACGGGGGAAAAAAGAACAGTTCCCCTCCCTTTCCACACACGCACACTTTTTAAAAATAATCTTTTAAAAAGTGGTCACAAAGTGGCAGCGGAGAGAGTATAAAAAATCACTCACGCAATAATGAATGTCATCCAAACTTAATTAAAGGAAAAGGAAAACAGTTTGAGCCACCACACAGCAGGAATTAAAAAATAATCACAACAACATAATGAAAAAAAAAAGTTATCTCTTTCATTCATATAACAAGTATCTACTAAAAGGGGGCAGAAGTGGGATGGGGAGAGGAGAGTGGCGCACTGCAAAAGAAATAAGCATGATAATGCAATTGAAAACCGCAAAACTTTTTTAAAAAGAACTTTCTGGATAGAAAGCGGTTTTTGTGTGGCTGTTGGCTGGAGTTACAAAAAAGCTGCCCCACGCCCACATCATGGAGGTCAAAGTGAGTAGCTTATCGCGGCTGACTACAGGAAGTGGCGTAATAGGACCGCTTCCGTTGACGCCGACTGAAATTTGGGCAACAGAAAACAGCGGATATTTTTTTAATAACAGTCAAAATAGTGTCCCTTCGAGTCCTCTTCGTGTTTAGGGACGTTCCCTTAGCTTATGGCAGAGTGAACGACGGCCGTTTGTTTTATCACAGAAGAAGGGCAGCTCACAACTCGAAAATCATTTAAAGTATGTGCACGCACAGTGCTGATCGACGCATTTTCTGTACTTTTCCGTACAACTGCGATGTTTTAGCAGCATTGGATTAAAGTGCCATAGTAAAAATCGTTTATAATTTGGAAAGGTAAAATCGTCGTGCAGTGGCCTAGTCGATAAACTCACGTGCGGATAGGGCAGATAGAAACCCTATACTATAACTTTTCTACCCAACTGTTTGGGGGAAAACGCGCGCGCGCAGGGAGAAATGCATAGAAGGTGGGTTCGTGGCGAAAAGTACAGACAAGGGTTGCACTGCCTATTTATTAAAAGTGCGGTCTGTTCTCGTTTTTTGCTTTTGGTAATTGAAATGAACAAGTGTTAAAATGTATTTATGTATGTACGTATGTACATTGTAACTGAACGATTGTTATAAAATAATGTATTTATTATTTATACATATTAACAGTAACATAGCCAAGGGGGGGGGGTTACACCCCCCTTGGCTACGTGAGTAATCAATTATATAGTGAGTAAATATAGGGGGTTAGGGGTCACAACCCCCCTCCCCATGAGGAATTTTTTGCCATCCAAAATGTATATTCTTCAATCCAGGGGCGTAGCCACGGGGGGGGGTTAGGGGGGTCATACCCCCCCATGAGGAATTTTTTGCCATACAAAATGTATATTCTTCACTCCTTCATCACACACATGTATGCATATATATGAGTTGCAGTAGTCGTAACCCCCCCCATGAAAAATTTCTGGCTACGCCCCTGCTTCACTCCCTTATCACACACATCTATACATATATATGAGTTGAAGTAGTCGTACCCCCACCATACAATATTTCTGGCCACGCCACTGTTTATGAATACACAAATAATTGTTTACTCACTATATATAATAACTTAAACTCATCACTAATTACTGAAGGTCAGACTTATTTTAACTAATGCTGCAATGGCCACTAACTTTCTTAAAAATAATGTCAATAACTAAAAAGAAATAAATCAGATTACAAACCACTTCCTAAAAAGTTCATTCATTTTTATTTACACTAGATAGATACAATCATAATATCTACTTTAAAAAAAAACTACCTGTACACCGGGTTCTTCTGTATCCCCACCAAATAATTAAATTAAGATAAATAAGTAACAGGGGTGTAGCAGGTAGTGATTTAAAAATATAATTTATTGCCTTTGAAATCATCCGCTACCTCTATCAAACCAAAACGCCGGTGGTTGCGATTCCCCTTTCCTAATCGTCGTTGCTTCCCGATCGTCCAAACGCATACGTTGGGTTTCGGCTGCACCAAAGACTCAATATGTTGGTTCAGTACAAAAGACTCAATATATGCCATTACAACATGAGTTAAAGGGTCATTTTCAAAATTGGGTGACATTTGGGAATTTAAGAAGGAAGAATAAATTTCAAGGAAGTTTTTTTTTCCCCCATAATATAAAACATACCATCTGCACATTATTTGAATATTATTTATGTATTTATTTTTAATTTTTATAGATTTTTTGTTATCAGACTTGATGAAAATTCATGTCTTTTACCGAGCATTTTCTTTGAAATTTGTAGGTTCAGCACAAAACAAGCAAAGTGACATGTTACATAAATATAGAGTCCTTTTGTCCATATAATGTAGTCGTTTCAATAAAAAAATATGTTTTATTATTTTATTTTATTTATTTCTATTTTATATATTTATATATTTAGTAAATTTTTGTTTGTCATGCTTGTTACTTATTACAGTAACAGACATGGCATTTCAACAATTAAAATTCATGTCTAAATAATTCCACAAGAACATGAAAAGAGATATTAATTTAGACTGAAAATCAAATGATCTAAGTTAGTCAATTGAATAAACAAATAAATAAGCATATTTTGTACAACTAAATAAGTTAACGGACATGCCATGCAATAAAAATACTTCTCACAAACAGGTTTTTGCTTTTTCAGTCAAATGACAAAAACTCGAGATGTCAACTTACATTTTTTTTTTTTTTTTTTTTTACCACACTCTATGATGAACAGATGTTGCTATTCTCAAATTTCAATTTTGTTGTTTAAAAAGTTGAAAATAATATATGATAACAGACATGGCATCAATATTCTGACAACTATATTTAACTATCAAAAATCTTAGATTTTTTTAAAAACCTTATAAAACATTTTCATAACATAATTTAAAGTCTATATCACAATGTTAAAGCATGTCAGGGCAGAAGATAAGTTATGGGACAGCGGACAGTAATTCTGCAAAACAAGCTTTATGTTCCGTGATTCCGTGTTAAAATAAGTCTGACCTCCAGTCATTATTGAGTATAAGTTATTATATACAGTGAGTAAACAATTATTTATATATTCATATGTATAAATAATAAATACATTATTTTATAATAACAATCGTTCAGTTACAATGTACATATACACATACATGCATACGTACATGCATAATAATAAATACATTTTTAAAAATTGTTCATTTCAATTACCAAAAGCAAGAACGAGAACAGACCGCTCAATAAATAAATAGACAGTGCAACCCTGCTTAAAAAGGTCTAAGTACTATAGCCCATTTTTTCCAATGCATTTCTCCCGCAGCGCTCATGTTTTCCCCTATGAAACTGCTGGGTAGAAAAGTTAAGATTTTGTATTGGGATTCCATCTGCCCCTATCCGCACGTGATAAACGTCGTTCCCGTAAGAACACGGTAAGTGGAGCAACACCGGCTTGGCCAGTGCTTGTGAGGGTGAACTCCTCTTTCGGCTGAACTGTTGTGGGACCGTGTATGCTGATGGGAGCTGATGCACGTAAAATCTGTTCGGGGTTCCTATGCTCTTTATGTTCAAGCGATACCTCTTGGGGTGCCGATTTTAGGTGCAAGTCTCTCATATAGAATGGATTCAAAATTGCGAGACCCTCATTGGGGACTACGCTGGTCTTCTTAATAAGCGCCCTCATCATGAAATGAGCAACATCTCGGCCCTCGTTGTGATATGCCCAATGTAGGGCGTTGACTCGGCCGATAAAAAAAAGGGGGTAAGAAATATAAAATCATCTTGTCACAATGTAAAACTTTCTGACCAAATTGTCTCGCAGATTTACTTATAGGTGCATCTGAAGAAGATGGGATAACGTCACCTAAAGAGCTCACTTTTACATGATCCACGAATGTGATAACCATTGCTACGCCCGCCCGCTTCGTCGAAGAGCATATATTGCCATAACCTTTCTGCATCCTTTCGGCTGGACTGTTGTGGGACCGTGTACGCTAATGCTTCAAGTAGATGACAGTCTCTGTAATGCGCTTCAAACAATGGCTGCCGCTGCCCATAGACCTCTCTAAAGGTACTGAAATACTTCTGAGTGCATCTTTAATCAGACCGGCTCTATTGGCAGTTTTGCCATGCAGGAGAAAAATGTAAAATGCCTCTCCGCTTTTTGCTTATAAGAAAAGGAAACTATTAATTTTTAACGAAAGAAAATACTGATACGCATAAATTTGGGTGGTTTTTCTCGAGATGTGCGCGAATGAATACGCATCAATATGAATAGGCGTTAGAGCCAAAGAGTCCCCTACCTAAGGTACCCATCCGTATAGGGATATGCCCCTCGTGTAGGCTTGTCATAACACAAGCACCTAAAGATAACATGAAGGGAAAGTGCGCTTAAAACCTGGGCCGTATGAAGTAACTGTTTTTGGATAAGTCTGTAAATGGGAGAAGATGATCAGTGAAGGAGCCTCTCCCCCCTTCCTCTCTCCACTCCTCCCATTCCACTGAGGCTCTAAATCAGGTATATGGGCAACATTTGGAAAGTTGCAGGCCGTGTAATTGGATTTATATGGGATTTTGAATGGTTAATATGGGGTTTTGCTATGTTCCGCGGGACGGATCAAATGCTGAGGGCGGCCACATCCGGCCACGGGTTGCCCAAATGTGCTCTAAATTCTGCGGACGAGCAATCCTCCACTCTTTTGAGCAGTGGCAGATTCAGAAATGTTTTGGGGTTAAGGCTAATTTTTGAGTAAACCTTATTTCACATAAATAATATGTTCGAGAAAGCACAATGTTTTCTAACTGATGTAAAGCAATGTAAATCTTTTTTGAATTGTTTGTTTTGTGAGAATACGGCTAATTATCTACGCCGATGGGAGAGGGGGGCGGGGTCCCAATCTGTGGGGTCTTTGTAAGGGGTCCTAACGCTTATTTAAGCAATGTTTCGGAAAAAAGCACTGAAAACTCCGGCTAGGTCGTCGGGCGCAACGTGGGTCCAGGCACTTCCCATCTCCCAGTTGAGAGCGCTATGCGCTCGGCCATTGGTGGGGAAAAATCTTTTTTGACAGGGGCTAATTTACGAAAAGACGCTCTGTTGAGCTAAGTATAGTGTACTATGAAGCAAGATATTTCTCTCAAGCAATGTCTTTGTTTTTTCTTTTTCAGGGGGGGGGCGGGAAAACACCATCCCTTTCCCTGGATTCATCACTGCTCTCGAGGTGCACCCAGGCTGGTACAGGCTGGCTTAGTTAGTTTTGAGGAGTCTAGTACAACTAAGGATATATTAACTCGTCTCTAACACGTACTTCAAGGCCCCAGCACGGCCGAGTGGATAAGACACTGAGCATGCTAGACGTCTGAAGTGCGAAGGTCCCACTTTCCGGCCCACCGCGTAGACCACAGATTTGGCTTCGAGCCGTTGCTGAAACTCAAATTTCTTATGGGGGACTTTCAAATATATCATGAGGATATCAAAGAGAACTTTCAATTTTTTTTCTATTCTGGAGGGAGAACAAATTGTTTTGTCTCGTTTTCCTGGTAAATTCATTTGAATTTACAAAATAAGTCACCTTCTGAAGTGTTAACTTAGTTCGTCTGCGAGGGGGTGGACACGTGCCTTTATGCCCCCCTCTGGATCCGCCAATGTAACACGCCACTGATTTGATTAGGCCCCTGGATGTAGGGAGCGTTAATATTGATCAGCTGAGACAGGAACACAGACATCAATTGGGTCACGAAAATGAAGTGTGCTATGAGGTCGAGTCAATATAAAATTGTGTCCTTCAACATCTGTTTTGAGGATTTTGATTGAATCATTAGCATTCAGTTTGAGTTGCTTGTAGTGACATCTCTATGGGAGCGGATGCTTCCATTTGTTCTGTAGGTGCAGGTGATAGGCTGTGGCGCGTCACGTCACCACCCGAAAGCGGAGGGGGGGGGGGATGTAATGGATGTTGCCATTCACGACCTCCGACACCGGGAATGCCATTTTGTGGATTCCAAGTACTTGCACCAAGAGTGGAACAAGCAGAGTTGTTCTGTAATGTTGTAATTACAATAATACGCCGATGATGCCCGTCACGAAGCGAAAGTTGTTCTGGAAGTCTGGAAGCACTTATTGTGTGGGGTCCTGATACGGGGACAGGAAATAATGTAGCCCACTTCCTACTTAAAAAAAGAAAAAAGCTAATGACGGTTAACTAGATTAATAAATTAAAAAATGACTGAAAGGGAGGGAAAAAGAGGAGGAGAATTCTAAATGACATTTATTTAATGTGCTGAAATTATTAGTTATTGTATATTTAGTGAAGTCTCGCAGTCACCCAGGAAAGTTCGCCGAATGCGGGGACGTAACGAGAAGAATATTTCAGGGGGGGTGCCCCAAAGGTGAAAAAGGTAGAATTCTCACTAAAATGATTGATATATTGACATCCAAGTCAGAAAAATCCAAAATTTCAGGTGATGCTCAGGCCCCCAGGGCACTCCTCCTGGCTACGTCCCTGGAATGGAAAGCTAGAAAAACAGAAATGTACTTGTTAAAGTGCATACATTTTTGTTTTAGAGCTGCATCCGAAATTTAAAAACATTGGACGTATAATAAGTATTTGATGGTACTTTTGTACATTTTATGCTTTGATTTGATTTGATGGATGAAATGCATTTGATTAAAAATATAGAGAAAAATACGAAACAACATTGTTCCCAAGGGGTTTCCTTTTAAACAGCTCTTGAACTGCGTGATTAACCTTACAAAGAAATTTAATGAAAAAGAAAAAGTATTCAAGCCTGCATCGTTATCGATATTAATGAAATTTAAAGAGAATGTGACGTGTTTCTAGAATGACAGAACAGTGTATTTACCAAACTTAAGAAAGCAGAGTTGCTCGAGTTTGACAGGACAGAAACAAGAGACAGGCGCTATATCACACATTTCATTCAAGCATAATCAAACACAATGAATGAGATCAAAGCATCTTCCATCCACTAAAATAACTCATTCGTTACATGGTAGCTAGCAAAAACAAAATATTACTACTTCGTTCTTTCTTTTTATTCTACCGACGCCATGTTAGGCTTCATTAACAATAACTTTCACATGCCTCTTCATTGAGATAGCTCTGTCCTCAAAGTGTAATCCTAGAACCGCACGAAAAAAAAAGGAAAAAAAAAGAGAGAGAGAATAATAAACTCTTTTATCAGACTCTCCTGAACAAACTCTTCTGAACTTCAGGCTAAAAGAGAGCGAAAAATAAGGATCCCCCTCCCCTCCGCCTAAAAAAAAAAAAGACAACGAAAAGAGTTACACCGACGAATGGAAGGTGACGTCACGAATGTGACATATTTCTAGCTATTGCGCAGCACGTTTTTGCCTCGGCCATTTATGCATTAGCACACAGCTGTTGAAATAAAAGTGACAGACAAGCTTGAGATTGCAATGGTTTTGTCTCCCGACACCGGCCACCTGTTTAGGGTCAACGAACGAGTCAGACATTTAATATCAACCGTTTCAGTGTAATGATCATTTGGTAATTTATGCAGAGAACAAACACGTGATGCGGCCAGGAAGTGGGTGACATCCATTGGTGATAATAGGTGTGATTAAATGCGCTTTAATTGGTGGAAAATTGCCGCTCTTAGCAAGTTTTTACGGAACCCGTCTTCTGTTGTCCAAGAACTTATTTTTAACATGTTCCAATAAAGTTGAAAACTGTGATTTCAGTTTATCTGCCTGTCCGTGTATGCTATGCAGGGACAATCCCTCTGGCACGTGCGAGGTCAAATTTGAGGGCGGCGAGAAAAATAGAATTAAAGCTCAAAGCTTTTAGAAAACGACAGCGTTTTAGTATGGACCTGGGCGGCTGACGGTCTGGAATCGGTTCTGATGTTATGCATTTATTATTGCTATCCACTGTTGTACGTGTTATGTAGTGATTTGATTTTACAAATATGGGAATATTTTTGTAACAATTTCAAAAAATTAAATTTATTTTAAAAATTCGGAAAAAAATTGGGAAATTCTTCATGGATTACATAATTTGAATAAAACATCAATAGAGCTTAAATATTTGTATTTTATTGTATATTTGCATTTATATTATTTTAAGGGCGACGACTGGATAGTTTATCTACAGGACCTCCCAAAAGATTCGAAATACATTACGCTCTATGGAGCGAAATTCATTAAACTCGCATAGCTCAAAAGCTATTGGTCGTAGAATGTTGAAACTTTATATTTAGGATTGCTGTAACATCTAGCTGTACACCTCCCCTTTCGGTTCCATTCGACTGGATAGTTTATCTACAGGACCGCCCAAAAGATTCGAAATACATTACGCTCTATGGAGCGAAATTCATTAAACTCGCATAGCTCAAAAACTATTGGTCGTAGAATGTTGAAACTTTATATTTAGGATTGCTGTAACATCTAGCTGTACACCTCCCCTTTCGGTTCCATTCGACTGGATAGTTTATCTACAGGACCGCCCAAAAGATTCGAAATACATTACGCTCTATGGAGCGAAATTCATTAAACTCGCATAGCTCAAAAACTATTGGTCGTAGAATGTTGAAACTTTATATTTAGGATTGCTGTAACATCTAGCTGTACACCTCCCCTTTCGGTTCCATTCGACTGGATAGTTTATCTACAGGACCGCCCAAAAGATTCGAAATACATTACGCTCTATGGGCTGAAATTCATTAAACTCGCATATCTCAAAAACTATTAGGCGTTGAAACTTTATATTTAGGATTTTTGTAACATCTACTTGTGCCGCTCCCATTTCGGTTCGATTCCACTGCATATTTTATCTACAGGGCGGCTCAAAAGATTCTAAATACATTACGCTCTATGGGCCAAAATTCATTACAGCGTATTTTAGTGGTATTGGGCTATTTCAAACGACTCAGATGTGATATATGCTGTTAAGAGTTACAAAATGAATTTCTCCATTAAAAAAAGTGTCTTTATCATTTATAGTTCTGCTACAGGAACACTCAGAAGATTTCCAATACATTACGGTCAATGGCAATTTTAGGGGCATTCATCCATTTCAAGCACAATACCGTCCTACCACATAAATTAGGTAATAGTTCGACCACGGTCACGTGCCTCCCTCAAGAACTACGCCAAAATTCGCCAAGCTCGGCGACTTTTGGTGTACGTGTGTGTGTATTTAACTCTCAAAAACTATTATGAAATTTCATATATAAGATTATTGTAACATCTAGTTGGGCATCTCGATTTTTGGTTCCAATCTATTGCAGAGTTTATTTACAGGACCACCTAAAAGAATTTCAATACTTTAATGTCTATGGACATGCTCAATATAATACAACTGTAGACAGTCATTGTTTGGTCCAGGCCCAAAATCTCGCCGTCTGTCGTCGACCTTAGCGAGTTTTTCCAAAATATCGCCAAATTTGGCGAGTCTGTCATTGTTTGGTCCATGTCCAAAATCTCGCCATTTGTCGTCGACCTTGGCGAGTTTTGGCGAAATATCATCAAATTTGGCGATAATCTGTCATTGTTTGGTCCATGCTTAAAATCTCGCCATATGTCGTCGACATTGACGAGTTTCGCCAAAATATCGCCAAATTTGGCGCCAAAAATTATTTCGTATTTTGTATAACTCTTAACACTTTAACCCGTAGAATTTTGAACTTTTGTATTTAGAACAATTGTAATCTCTAATTGTTTTCAATATCTTTTTTGACAGCAATCGATTGGGAATTTATTTACAGGGTGAGCCAAATGACTTTAAATACATTGAGGTATATGGACAGTAGCGGATCCAGGGGAGGGGCTAGGGGGCTTTAGCCCCCCCCAAAAGAGATTGCTCAAGGTTAACATTCTGCTTTATTATACACTTTGAATAGCTAAAATGATCATATTTTATTACTTAGCCCCTCCCAAAAGCCTAATACATTGGTTTAGACTAAAATTTTGATTTATAGTATATTTTAATTGGGTGAAATAAGCTTTTTTAAAAATTTAGCCCCTCCCAAAAAAAATTTCTGGATCCGCCACTGTATATGGATGCATTCAATTCATTGAAAGTCTGTGGTCAATGACTACTTTGGCTATCCCCAAATTCTCGCAAACTATCTCAAGCTTGTCGGCTTTTGGTGAAATATCGCCAAATAAAGTGTCAGAAGGAAATCTTTCAAACTGAACTCAGCTTGGCGATATCGAAATATTTGGCTAGAAATCGCTAAACCTTACTATTACTGATATTTTATCTCTTTCAAACAAATAAGTTTAGAGGAAGTGCGTCGAAAATATTTTTGAATTAATAGACGTGCAAGGAAGTCATGTGTTGTACACATCAGATTTTTTTCAATAGCTATTGAGAAAGAGTTGAATTCGTTTTCACTCTGCATTATTGAGTGCATAAAAAACAACAATTGAGCTACTAACTAAAGTAACGGGAAAAATCTAACATGTCTCCATAAGGACAGACGGGAATACAACTTTTATTTATTTTTTTTCCCTTAAATTTTGAACAGGATTCCTCCCCCCCACTAAACTGCTATCATCATTAAAAAAAAAAAAAAATATACTAGTCTAGCTCGTCGATGATCATTGATCTTTTACGATCTTAATTTAATTTCGAGCAGTGTTGGCAAAGATGTAATTTTTACTTTCTAGAGACTGTAAAGGGCAACTGTCCTTTACAATACCTGTTACAAGAAAACTGTAAAAGGCACATTCTCTCTCTCAAAAGTAGACATAGAACAATTGTGCCAAATGTTGAAACGTAGTTACATTTTTTTTTCAATCTTAGGTGAGCAATTTCTACTAAGTTACTTAATAAATTAAAATTCAGTTTAGGATGATTTTTCGGACTCTTTATATTTAATTTACGAAAATGAAACAATTCAATAAGATGATTGTTGTTCATCGGGACTTATAGACGGCATTTGCAATAAATTGAAATTTCATTGTACAAAGACGCATTTGTCAGAAAGACCACGGATATAAGTGTGACGTATGTTATATATTTCTAATACAAATTCTAAGGGTTTTAGAAGAAGAAAGTCTGCCACATAATTCTTGAAATTAATAAAAATAGAAATATTACGTCCGCTACTAAAATACTTCAGATTGTCTTTCGACTTCTGGAAAAAAGAGAGAGAGAGTGAAAGAGCCTTAATTGCGCCTGAAAAATCGCAGTGGCTCGATTACAAAAGCCTTCCCAATGAATTCGAATAGAATGCTACTTTCATAAAAAGCTTTCGTGGAAGTCTATATTACTCGTTGCATAAATTATTGTTATGCAAATGACATCGAGATTAAATAATCAATCATAAGTTTTTGTTAACTGACATTTAACATTACTGCGTAAGCGTCCATTGCTCCTTTAGCAGATTAGCATAAGACTATTTGTCTGAATGGAATAAAATATTCGCTATTTGAAAATTCTAGAAAGCTGAAAGTATTGTAACGTTTTAATGGCTTTATTATTTAAATCATCTAAGATGAAGGAAAATTATTTGAAATATTCTTTAAGTATTTCATTATAACAACGGTGATTGTATAGCATTTTAATAATCGAATGAAATTATTATTATGTTTTAAGAAATCGTCTATTTAAGTAGCTTCCTTAAGAAATCGTTTTTTAAAGAAATAGAGTCAAATGGAATAAAATAGGTAACTTTTGAGCTACTTTTATATTCAAAGATTTGAAGTAATAAAATATATACATTATTTTCCCCAGATATTTTTTTCAATTGCACTTTGAATTTGTAGGATACTTAGATATATGTAATTTTAGCTCACATTTTAAAATTATAAATTAAAGTTAGTTTGTGAAGTTTTTTATTCAGAAAGTCCTAAACATGCTTTTCTAATGAGTTATGTTTGAGCGTCGCACCTAACTTAAAAAAAAATAATAATGTCGTCAGAAAACTGTGATTTAAAGAGAATTAAATTTTTCTAACACGGATTCTGATTCATTTCTCAACATATTGTTAAAAAAATCTGGAGTGACTCCACTCGACTTTCCAAACACTCACAATTAAGATCATTACCGAGCATTTAAATAAATTTTAATCGATGAATAATTCAAACATACATACCAAATTGAAGCGCAATCGAATGCGCTGTTTAAACGCAAGCGCACTTTCAAGAATTTCTCCCCATATGCCATAATGTAAAAGAAATCTTTGTCGTATCCCTGTAGAGAAACTATAAGTCCTATACGCATCAAAATCAATACCAGTCTCGCGACGGTGGTTTATTACATACATACCCAATTTGGGGCTCAATCGAATGCCCCGTTTAGGAGCTGTCGTGTTCACTCACATACACACATACACACTCACACACACACACATGAACACACACACATACAAACATACATCTCGTAAAAATAGCATAAATGAATTAAGAAGACCTCAAAACGTGTGAATACACCAAAATCTCGAATTCGAATTTTTTCATGATTACAATACTTAAAGTAAAGTAAGTAAAAAAAAAAAAATAAAATAAAATAAAGTAAAAATAAAAGGTCCACTGCAATCAAAAAAGATATATTTGAAAAATAATTTTATTAAAAATTTTTTCGATTCAAAATTTTTCCTGCTGAAAATAAGCAGAAAACCTCCGAACATTTTTACTGCACTTCCTGAACTTTTATTTTTATTTCTTCTTCTTTAGTGGTATCCTACAAGTCATTTGTACATTTGTGTTGCAATTTCTTTAATGACTGGAATTCTTTATATTTCTTATATAGATAATCAGAGTTCAAATCGATGCTACACTCTTTCAACACCCTCATCTATCTTGAAAAAGGTACTCGCAGAGTTATGAAAGCAATGAATAAATGTTTACAGTTGTTTAAAATACTCCATTAGCAGACACTTCAGGTTATTTGGCAGACTTTGTTAAGGACTGGGAGCACTTCGAATAGCAACACACGCCCCTTTCTCTTTGCTTTGCTTTCTTCTCTTCGTAAGTAATCTCAAGAATGAACGTAGAGACTCAAGAGTTTGGCTCGCTCGAAAAAATAGCATAGAATACTCGTGCTAATTTTAACCCTTTGAAGCGCAACCATTTCCCAAAGCGGAAGAAGTAACAACCGTTGCCATCGCGCTCGATGTAACTACCAGCAACATGACGGCCATCGCGTGCCACAGAGGAAAACAACATTTTTGGCTGTGCTTTGTTTTGCGCACACAACTAAAGAACATTTTGGCTGGATTTTTGTTTTTCGGAAAGAAGAAATAAAGAATAAATGACTGTGCAGCCTTCGCATAGCCAGCTGTCTCAAAAATGTTCTTTAGCTCTGTGGCACGCGATGGGCCATTCGATCGACCGCTATGTTGCTGGTAGTTAAATGGAGCGATGGCAACTGCTGCACTTCTTTCGCATCGGGCAGTCGGTCTAGTTTTTCTATAACCCTTTAACGCGCAGTGTTCCCGTTCTGGGAACACCAAACTCTGACGTTTTGACTGCTGCCAGTCACGAAGAATATATTTCATTTTTATAAAAATAGTTGCTAAATAAACATAGCTCCACGAGAATCCTTTACTTTTTAGCACGTCATTTCCCGTCAAAAAAATGGTCACGATTATTTTTAATAGCACTGACATCTGCTGAAAAATGGAAGAATGCGAGACCAGCTGGATAGATTGCCCAATGCTGAAAAAAGGGGCAGCCGTTGCCATCGCTCGACTTAACTACCAGCAAGATGGCGGACGATCGAAACGTTCATCGCGTGCCACCAATCTAAAGACCCTTTTTTGACGACAGCCGGGTCCCCCAAAACTATACATGTTGAACGTTTACTGTGAATTTCAGTTTCTGTAAGCTGATTTGTTTTAATATTTTTTAAGAAGAAGAAAGAAACGTATATAGCAAAACTAGCTTGCTAATACGTTTCTTTCTTTCTTCTTCTTTTTTTTTTTGGGGGGGGGGGGGGGAGGTTAGGGGAATTCAGCTTCAGTGAACCTACCAGTGGCTAAGCGCGCAGCTCTTTCAACTGGCAGGAGGAAGGTGCCTGGTACAAACCCAAGGTTGCGTCTGTCGACCTAGCCATTCGGAATTTTAGATGGTTTTCTACGAAATACGGGCTAGGACTCTTTAGAAAAAGTCCCCACGAAGGGCAACCCCCCCCCCTCGGCCTAAATCACTCATGTAGACAATCGGCCATAATCCTAGATTTCCATTTCAGTCGCGTACTCAAGGATGTGTGTGTGTGTAATATAAGGTATGTACTCCACTCGCTTGAACAGATGATTAACCTGATAGCTTCTTTCGTTGAAAAGTCGTAACGATAGCGATTTCCTTCCAGTGACATTACTATTCCTTAACCCTTTGAGGCACAACCCTTTACCAATGCTGAAAAAAGGGCAGCCGTTGCCATCGCTCGACTTAACTACCAGCCAGATGGCGGACGATCGAAACGTTCATCGCGTGCCACAGATCTAGAGACCCTTTTTTGACGACAGCTGGCTGTGCTTGCCCTTTTTTCAGCATTGGGAAATCCATCCAGCTGTTCTCGCATTCTTCCATTTTTCAGCAGATGTCAATGCTGTTAAAAAATAACCGTGACAATATTTTTACGGGAAATGACGTGCTAAAAAGTAAAGGGGATTCTCGTGGAGCGATGTCACCCGCAACTATAGAAATCAAATCTATTCTTCGTGACTGGCAACAGTCAAAACGCCAGAGTTTTGTGTTCCCAGAGCGGGAATACTGCGCGTTAAAGGGTTAATGGTCTGTGATTGCCCAGCAGGTAACACAGGCTAAAATTTTTTTTTTTGATGTGTGAGATTTGAATGGTGTGTAAAAATTTGTTCCAAGCTTAAACAAACAAACAACACTCCCCCCATTCCTATAAAAATTTTCGAATAATACTATACGGTTTTAATAATGTTCTTCAAACAATTTTGTAAAGAAATATAAGTTCGCCTGCCCTACCAAATGTTCAAGGCCTCTGAAACAGTCAATGCCTTCCTATCAAGAAGTGAGTCAACGATCGCTCACTTCACTGCATAACTACGCGTTAGTATTATCCAGAAAATAATTAACGCTATAAATTGGGCCAACAATTTTAATAACCTGTGACAAATTTCATTAATTTAAAACACGAGTTTTCTTTGATTTTTTTAATCATTATCTATATTACCATAAACTTTTTCCTGATCATTAACTTGTATACCCTACATTCAATTTTGTTTCTTCTGTTTTTAAAACACACCTTATTAAACAGTTCTTTTGCCAACACACTTCGTCCGGACTTGTCATTATGCACAAATTAAGCAGACGAAACAATGCGGTTGCTTTCGAGGTGTAAACTATCACTCTATTATTAACCTAATTAGATGACAAAGTGCAGCTCGCTGCATTTATGGCTCATTGTAATTATCATGTTCCCTTTGCAAAACATAAATTAACAGGCCAAGCAGTAGGTGTCAATTATTTACAGTATTAATATATCGGTCCCAATCAATGGCATATCTAGGGTACGGCAGGTAGGGTACGTGCCATGGGTGACAACTTGAGAGGGGGCGCAGATAGTGATGCGCCATTCGAATAATTTTCAAAATCAATTAATGACTTTCGAATTGTGTCAATAATCGATAAATCGCAGATCATCAGTGCATCAGTTATTGAAATCAGCTGACATTTTTTTTTTATTACTAGGGGTCAACGCCCTAGACTCGCTACGCTAGCTTTTCGTATGAGGCATTTCGGCCCCTAAAGGCTTATTCGTAAAAAAGGCATAATCGATAAAAACCAAAGATTGGATCTGATAGAATGTTACTGAGCTACACATTCCTCGGTTCTTCCATGTTCCTTGGAACAACTTCACACTATTCTTAATTGTGTAAAACCTATGGAACACCTTGCGTATTTGCCACCCATGACCATTTTTCATAATTTGGCGACTTACATATACGTATAGTTATAATAATTATTTCTAAGAAAACAGTACTTCATGTTTTCTTTGAACAGCTACAGAATAGCTATTATATCTTGCTACTAATGGCCGCATTTCATTATTTGGCATGCTCATAACCGGTAATCATTATTCTTGAAGGTAGACGTGAAAACAGTTATCCATACATTCATATATACATAATTCTTCGCAGATTGGCTTATTTAGCACCTTGAAATGTATCATCTCGCCGCGCGGGCAAATATCCAAGCTGTACTTGCTATAATGGCATAGTTAACGGCGCCAAATATTTCTACGGGGTGCAAATACCCAAGCTAAACCTAACCGGCATTTCTATAATATGCATTTGAATTATTTTTTTCATTTTTAAAATACAGGATGCTAACATTCTGGAACACACGTAGTATTTAGATTCACCCTGCTTCAGACAGCGTTTTTCCAGATCGTATCTGATGCCAAAATGGCGTTTTTTAAATCAGTTTCAATTATTAATAGAAAAAATTTTTAAAAAGCGAATTGGCGTCAAAACTCCTGTTATCTAAGAGAACTTACTATTTGAAAATTGTGAACTTTTGTAACACACTTTGACTTATTTATTACACTTACTTTTTAATTTGAAGTAAAAATGGTGTAAATCTACTTCATGTTTGTTAATTTCACACAGGAATTGCTTTGTTGCAAAGACATGAATGATTTTATATAATATGCATTTGATTTTATGCTGGCGAAAATTGCTAAGCCAGGCAACCAATTTGCTTATTTTTGGAGTTTTTTATTGATATCTTCTAAAATAATTGGAATTCTGAAATTTAAGTCAGCTTACTGGCTTCCCCAGAACTTTCCGAATCCGTGCACACTTTCGTCGAAACTTAAATCCCCACGGTTTCGGAGGAGATAGCAGAACAAGCTTCTTACGGCAGCGGCCTTTACGTTTTTTTACAATAGATTGATTATTCAGCAAATTATGTCCTTAGACCTAATGCATCCGGGTAACACAGCTACTTTTTAATAAATATTAAAGGATCAGAAATTGATAATTAAATCCATTTAAGACAATCGATTTTTAAAAAATTCATTCGAACGCTCACTACATAGCATTCGAATAACACATGGCATTCTATCATTCGAATAGTGGAACGATTAATCGCGAATACAATTCGAAAAGTGAAACGATTAATCGCCAACCCTATTCGAATAGTGAAACGATTAATCGCGAATATTATTCGAATAGTGAAATCGCGAATATTCACTATTCGAATAATCGATTATTGATACTATTCGAATTCGATTTTGAAAATAATTCAAATGGCACATTACTAGCTAAAACTGTTATTAAATTTGGCATTAGATGTTAGATTAGGCAGCATTTTCCGAAATTCGTAATCTATGGAAGATGGGGGAGCAAAATGTATCTTTCTCCCATTTCTCTCTCAAGAAAAAAGAGATATCCTTAAGATTTGCGCTGTACATCACGACTCTCACCAATACAAAAAATCAGTTTGTCGACTTTAGGACATTCTGATAGGCGTCGGTAGCATAGGGTAAGGGAGGCACTTGCCCCCCTTGGATTTTTGTTTGCCGTTGCTCCCCTCCCCCCCCCCCCCGCTTTTTTTGTTCTTTTCGACATGGTACCGAATATTGCAATAATATTTGCCTCCGCCTGGAAAATATTTTGCGACGCCCAAGGATAGACATTATGAAATTCTTTTTCTAAGGAAGACAAATTCCAAACAATATCTTTCATTATTCCTTACCAGTGGCATAGCCAGAAATGTTTCATGGGGGGGGGGTACGACTGCTGAAACTCACCTATATGTATAAGTGTGTGTGATAAAGGAATGAGGAATGTACATTTTGTATGGCAAAATATTCCTCATGGGGAGGGGTCGTGACCCCCCTATCCCCCCCTCCCCTTGGCTAGTCCCCCTAGTGTTCCTTACAATACTACTGGACGAATTCCAAATTATAAGGTTAATTCCAAACAACATCATAGGCTTTTTTTTTTTTTTAAGGTTTCTTATTCAATCAAGTAAGAAGGGTAGGAAAAATTCGTAATGTCTGTCCTCCATTCATAATGGAGATCCAAAATCACTTTTATCAGCACACGAATCACCCGCAAGTAACCATTTTACGACATCGTAGAGAGAACGTTCACTTCGACCTAAAAGAAGAAAAAATCCCCCTAAAAACGAAAAACTAGCCGTAAATCGCGACATTTAACCCTTTCATGTAGAGTAGCCAACCGTGAGCGACCCTCTTGCAAAAAGAACACAATGGCAGTTCTCCATTTAGATCGCAATTGCATAGTTTTTATTCCAGATTTATGTGGAGTAGTAACGTAACCGGGTATTCGGTCGGTTGACTTCCTCCCCTACCCACACACGCTAAACTTGTTTATTTATTTACGTTAGAAAGCAGAATTGTGCGATGTCAAGGAGCGTGGATGTAGTAAAGTTTGCTTTACGATCTACATCTTCGCAACTGGAATGCTTTAACCCTTTTGAGGCGCAACCATTCCCAATGCTGAAAAAGGGCAGCCGTTGCCATCGTTCGACTTAACTACAAGCAAGATGGTGGACGATCGAAACGTTCATCGCGTGCCACGGATCTAGAGACCCTTTTTTGACGGCAGCTGGCTGTGCGGCACAGCCAGCTGTCAGAAAAGGGGTCTCTAGATCTAGAAAATCCCCGTCAAAAAAGGGGTCTCCAGATCTGTGGCACGCGAGAAACTTTTCGATCGTCCACCATCTTGCTGGTAGTTAAGTCGAGCGATGGCAACGGCTGCCCTTTTTTCAGCATTGGGGAAAAGTTTGCGCCTCAAAGGGTTAAAACAGACATCACGTACGTAATAGCTAATTGAAGGCAGTTGGACATTTAAGGTCAGAGTGTCTACCAGAAAAGAAAAGAGAAAAAAAAAATCAGTGTTCTGCCTCAACGGAAAGTATTATTTCATCATCACTTGACTCGGTTATTTGAAATCTCCTCCATACGTTTTTGATCGTCAAAATGTGACATGATTAGCGTCGCTCCCAATTGGAGCTGTCAGACCGTAAAGGGGTTGTAGCAATCGCTTCGCACACGATTTCTACGTTTAGCGTGGCTTGTTCCGTTGCTAATGTATAATGTATTACAATTGGAGACATTTTACTAACATGTGTGAATACGTAAATGCACCTACTTTAAAAGTGGAATGTATCAGGAAGAAACGGATGGTTTCAGCTTTAGAGTATGTAGAAGCTGTGAACGTTTCACGAGTGTGGTAATGGCACTTAGTATTGTAGTGGGTGGATAGCCACTGTACTAAGAATAAGAATACAATACTGTACACTGCGATAAAACTAATATTTTGCAATTTTATATTGCTTCGTCTAAAATTATTTTTATTTATTTTTTTCTTCTATTTTCCCATTAAATAAGAGTTTAGTTTCTATCAAATTTTCTCTGCTTCGTCTAAAATCATTTATTTTTTCCTTCTATTTTTATTTTAAACTAGCTGAAGTACCCGTCCTTGACGGGTTAGTGAATGCAAATTTCCAAAAAGCAAGAACTTTCGTTAGCATTGTAGGAGTACACAGAATGGATGGAGTATGTTGCCAAAGAAAGCGAAGTTATAATTTTTATGTATTGTTAAAATATTACAGGTTAGAGAGTAACTAAGTAATATCATTTTATTCGCTTTAGTCGTAATTATGTGATGCGCGAACGAATATCTACGGATATTGAAATAATTTTCGCAAAATCTCAAAATCTAATCAACATCTTTGAAAAATTGGAAGCCTAGAATTTAAGTTGAGTGACAACCTATCATGTCACCCAATTTCGTTTCATTCCCTGCAGTCTTTATTTCGTGATGCTGGAACAAAATTTCAGCATTTTAAAACGATTTTCGCAAAATCTCGAAATCTGATCGATTTTTTTTAATTAGATGCTTATAGTTTAAGGTGAGTGACCACCTATCATTTCACCAAATATCATTTTTTCACCTTTGCAGTTATTACGTGATGTGCGAGCACAAATTTACGCAGTTTGAAACGATTTTCGCAAAATCTGAAAATCTAATGAAAATTTTAAAAAATTCGACACCTATGTTTTAAGTTGAGTGACCACCTATCATGACACCCAATTTCATATCATTCGCTTCAGTCGTTTTTACGTGATGCTCGAACACAAATTTACGCAGTTTGACAGGATTTTCGCAAAATCTCAAAATCCAATCAAGATTTTTTTAAAATTGAACGCCTATGTGTTAAGTTGAGTGACCACCTATCATGACACGCAATTTCGTATCATTCGCTTCAGTCGTTTTTACGTGATGCTTGAACACAAATTTACGCAGTTTGAAACGATTTTCGCAAAATCTCAAAATCCAATCAAGATTTTTTAAAAATTCGACGCCTATGTTTTAAGTTGAGTGACCACCTATCATGACACCCAATTTCATATCATTCGCTTCAGCCGTTTTTACGTGATGCTTAAACAGAAAAAGCGTCACGGACAGAATGACAGAATGACAGAACGACAGAACGACAGAATGACAGACAGACAAACTTTTTTTTGAGGGTCGCATCGGATCCCCAGGTGCTTGAAACGGATAGAAATCGCAAAATTTTTGAATTCCAAGAAATGTACAGACAAAAGTCTAATTTTATTTATATAGATAAAGTTTAGTTTCGAACAAATAACTCTATTTATTCCTCTTAATTTGAACTTTTACTTTTCCCTCCGACTTTTACTCAGACAGAACTTTTACTCAGAACTTTTTACTTTTTTGAATTTCATGGAGTAATGAATGAGTTTGGTCTACATAGTTACATTAATTTGGGGACACCTTGAAAACATTTTTGAAATTATTGTTGAAATAATTCTTTTGAAGCAACACCAAAATGTAGCCCGGTAAAAAAAAAGGTTAGTTTTAATAGCACGTAAAAATGTTTTACAAAAACACATAGAGATATATTTAGGTGTACAAATCTGATTTTGTAGTCTCCCTATAGATGGCTTCAACTGTAAGTAATAGTCGAAATAAATAGATCATAGACTTCGAGCAATAAACTTGAGCATCACTCAACGTAGTTGCATAAAAACATTCTGGATTGAAAATGTCAGTTTACTAGGCGAATTCTCATTTCCGGGGAGTTTTAATATTCTACTTCAATATGCTCTCAAATACTTATGGTGAAGCCGCTATTAGTGAAACAAAGTGTCACGTAAGTGGCTTCAACGCTTCAGGAACGATGATATTCACGTTGGGCAGGTGTAGCGCTGAGACAGATAAGGCTTTCAAAAAGTCAGAATTCGAAATTCGAAGTAAGACTCGTGTCAAAGTCAAGAAGAATCGGCGGAATCATTGGAAGGGACTTAGCAAGCAATTTCAGCTGATAATCCTAAATGTGTGGCCAGTTTTTCTACAATAAAACCTCGAATTTCGTGGGCGGGGGAGAAAATGGCAGAAATAAAGTCGTGCACTTAATATATGTAAAATTTCTACAGATTTGTATATCTTTTTGCAAATACAAGAGAGGAAATTGACTTTCAGAATGCTAATCCTTTCACCAACTTATTATCAGCGATGTAAAATAATTTTCCGTAGTTCCACAGTTTTAATGTGGGCTTGCAAGCACGGTCTTGCAACTCCAGATGAAAAGAAGCTCGCAAGACAGAATTATTAATTATCCTTCTCCTTTCTCCTCGGGGCTCCTCATTTGAATATTTTATATTAATTTACATTCCTCGATCTAACTGCAAGATGGAGGCGTTTGGTTTTGAATGGCACACTTAATGGGTTTATCGTGAGATTTTGTTAAATGAGTAAGAACTGTTAGGCATATGCTGCGAAATCACTGGTTAATTTGTACGGATACAAAACTCGCATTTTGAATGGAGGGAGAAAGGTTAGTTAACCCTTTAACGCGCAGTGTTCTCGCTCTGGCAACACCGAACTCTGACGTTTTGACTGTTGCCAGTCACGAAGAATAGATTTGATTTCTATAAAAATAGTTGCAGGTGACATAGCTCCACGAGAATCCTTTACTTTTTAGCACGTCATTTCCCGTAAAAAAAATTGTTACTATTCTTTTTAACAGCACTGACATCTGTTGAAAAATGGAAGAATGGAGAACAGCTGGATAGATTGCCCAATGCAGAAAAAAGGGCAGCCGTTGCCATCGCTCGACTTAACTAGCCATCTTGCTGGTAGTTAAGTCGAGCGATGGCAACGGCTGCCCTTTTTTCAGCATTGGGAAAGGGTTGCGCCTCAAAGGGTTAAATTCAAACGCGATGCTCAGAGATTTTAATGTCCTTTTCGGAAGAGACTTTCATAGTTTCGAAGCTTTTTAGGCGAGAATAGAATCTTTTATCGTCACCCCTCTCCCACTGTAAAGAAAAAGGGGAAGGATTTGACATGCACGTCCATCGTGGGTATTCTTCAGCGGCCGTAACCCCTTACCGAGCGGTGGTTGTGCCATGAAACCATCTTATTCCAGCGTTTTGACTGCAAATCGCAACATAATATGGCTAAATGGTCTCGACGCTTGAAAAGTGCGGCCGGTGCCATCTATCCATTTAACTACCAACACCGTGATCGTCGATCGAATAGCCTATCTGTCGCCGCAGAGCTAAAGAAGTTTTCTGACACAGCTGGTGGTGTAGATAGATTAATGGCAACGGCGGCACTTTTTCAGTGTTGCGCCGCGCAGCCGCCAGTTGCACCAGGAAACTTCTTTCGCTCTGCAGCGCCAGATAGGCTATTCGATCGAACCATGTTGTTGGTACTTAAATGGATCGATGACAATGGCCGCATTTTTTCAGCGTTGGGCAGTCTATCCAGTTGGTCTTCTGTATTGATGCTGTGAAAATGCTTGCGCTTCAAAGGGTTAAATACTTTTTTTAAGCGTAAAATAATTTTAAATTACCTCAACCAAAAACTCAATTTATTTTGCAGCTTATGGAATTAGGTTCTGACTATTGATAAAAAAGTCTTAAAAGTTGCAGGACAGCAGAAAACGGTTCTAAACTGCGGCTGTAAGAGCCAAAAAGCTTTAGAAAAAGGACAGTTCTAAGGTCCTGCATGCAACTGATTCGTAAGTAATCTTTTAGCGTTTTGTTACGTCAAAAAGTTCATTCATAGTTTTAGTCCAAACGCAAACACGACAGAATATTCCAGCTATTTTCGATCAAAGATGCATCTAATATTCAAAACGTTAGCAATTAAACAAAGCAACATTGTCCGCTGTTCAGAAAGATGCTACATGTGTTCATTGGCAGGAAATGGAAAATTTTCCGAGATACTTTCAAAAATTATTCTTGGAAAAGAGAACTTTCAGGAATAACATCGATGCAAGCAGAGCCGAAACTGAGATGTTATCAATGTCGGGAGCCGATAATTTTTATTAAGCTGAGTTACTAATCGGGAATCAGGCAACTTCACAGATTGGTTTTGTCCCAATATGGTGTGTCCGAATACTGGATTAACATCACATTACATATCACATACATTCTGACATAATAACGAACTTATACTTTTAAAAAAATAAGAAAGAAAGATAAATCTTGCCAAACGCATAGATTATAAAGCATTTTTGAACCTTGTTGGAACTTTTCTTATGCTTTTCAACCTTGCTGGAAAATATTAAAAATGCAGACGTAACTTATTTTATTTTTTCAAATCTGCTCTTTTGATTCCTTATAATATCAGAGCACGAGCCTGAATAGAGTTTGTTGTGGTCGTAATTTTGCCATGATTGCGATATTAGCTTCTGCATTCTGAGTTCTGTGAAGTCTACCGCAAGAAAAAAACTTTCGAAATGTTTATGAGAACCAAATTTCTATTTATATTATTTTAAAATATATCTATAAGAATAAGTAAGCTAGTAAGCTATATTTTCCATTTATTTACTGGGCAACTCATTAAATATAGATGCACAGTGCCTGTCTATAAATTTCCGTCTTGTACATTTGAAAAAAAAGCCTAATTGCGTCCATAATTTTAAAATAACCGAATCTTTTTTAACCTCCCTCCCCTCCCCCAAAAAATCTTCCCATATTTTGGGGGGAGGAAAGCGATATTTATAAAGGTTTTCTTAAAAATTAAAGCTTCTTTAAGTGGTTAAACACCTGCGATTCCCTCAAAGAGAGTCCAGTTAATGTCCCAGAAAATTGTCCAGATTAAGGAGATGTCTAAGTAGAAGATTTTCGTACAAAAAATTTGATGTGCTTTCTCGAAAAGAGTAGAATTCGAATCATAAATGTATTTCAAGCTGGAGCATTTGTTATGACTGAAATATATATTTGATTGGATTAAGATGATATTAGGTGGTGTGGGAGCGTATTTGTACAAATGATGGAAAAAAACCCGCAGTGTTTTCAAAAGTAAATCTTAGTAACATACCAGGGATGTAGCCTCAAAGGGTGCCATGGTGGGGGGGGGGGCTGCTTCCCTCTTAAATTTTGGATTTTTGTTAATTGGATGTCAATAAATCAACCGTTTTTGTGAGAAATTCTACCCTTTTCACCTTTCGGCACATCCCAAAATTTATTACCCCTCGCTACGTCCCTGTAACATACATAAAGTATGCCTGCTGATAAAATCATGCCAATTCATGAATATTTTCATAAGTTACATCATGGACGAAAAGACAACCTGAAATTTTTGAACACGTATTAAATTTGTACGAAAAGGCTGGGGAAAAAAACGGAAGACGTGCACTTTATATACTATTACATTTTACAGATAGCTTCATTCATATAGTCGCAATGCATTCATTATTAAAAACCGTGACCTTACAATCATAGAATATTTAATTTATTTTATTGCTATTTAAATTGCACATTTATTTCTTTTTTTTCCCCGCTTTCCTTTTCTCTGTTTTTTTACCGGAATGCTTTCTTACGACATTTTGAAGCCGAAATCGACAGCATCCTTTCGGTTGCAAAACCGTAATGCATTTGCCATAAAAAAAAAGGCGATTCACCATCTGCCAACAATTTCAAAGATTGCCTCTGAAGCAATGGGAAAAATAACTCTTTTAATTTGGGCCGTAAAAGGTTGTTCACTTTGGAAGAGCCATCTGCATAGAAGTGGAAGGAAAAAAGAAGAGGTAAATAAATAAACGCCGGAGTAAGAAGCCAATGTTGCAAAATCGAATTTGCGTGCGGATGGGATGCCCTTCCAACTTTAGGAAGGGTTTAACTTCTAGAAATTTATTAGCCGGGGAAATTTCGCAACACGGTGCAGTGCGTTTGTTAAACGAGAAGTGTGTAAGTCAGGGACAATGGATTCGGAGAACTGACATGCATTGTGTAATAGAGAGTTCAGGTTTAATAAAAAGTCGATTTAGCATCTATTAAATGTTATGCGTTAATGGAAGGCATTTTTCGAATAGAAGAACTATTTCAGACAATTTAAGTAAATCATTTGTAAGCGAATTGACTAAAAGTTACGTTGCCACAGGAATGGAAATATCGATTGTGATACCTGAAGTGTAATTATCACTTTTTTATTAGGTAAAAGTGACTGAATTAGCAAAGCTGTTTAAAGTAAAAAATAAGACTTTAAAAATAATCTTAACAAAAACAAATCATCAAAAATTGTATTAACATTGACAAAAAAGATTAAGCTAAAAAGAACACACCAGCTGCTGCTTTCTATCAGATTGTCACAGGGCAACTCTATTTTAGCTCGCTTAAAGTTTTTTTCTTCTTTTTTTTTACAGAAGAAGGGTGTCTCATAAAAACGCGTCAACACTACTATTCTTAACCTCAGGAATTTTACACATTTGATTAGACGATATTCTAATATTAAAATTAATGCTTCTATGCAAATAAGGTGATTAATCAAACTAATTGCAACGCAATACAACAAAATTCAACTTTGAGAATGACATAAAGAAAAATAAATCACGCAATTTTTAAAAACTATCTATAAAAAGAGGTTGAGAAGAAAACATGTATGTTACATTTGAGAGCAGTGTTTCATCGTTTGACTTTCAGAAACATAGGAATAATCTGTAATAGTAAATCATAATGCTGACTGCATGCATGCTAAGTTTTGGATCCTGACACGACAAGCTGTGTTCACTGAACAGAAAATTAAGGACAGCGAACTGGAGGCATGTGCACAGAATGCCATACATAAAATGCAGTAGTTGAATACTTACCTTAAATTTCACTTTTTAAAGTTTGTAATAAACTGAACTCTTTTTTTTTTGTTGTTAGTCAGCTGTACATACTTATATTGATTCTATCTATTTTTCAAAGATTCGAACATATAGTTCCAATTCGATGGAAGAAAGGTTTCCTCAATATATTACCTTAAAAAATTCTGTTTATGCTGCTGATCGATTTAAGTGACAATCTAAAATAAATAAAGAGATAAAACTTTGTGTTGGGGTTTTCTAAAGTTTGCAAGGCTTTAAATCTGTAAAACGATCCCCGTGGCTATGTTATGGGTAAGTTAAAAATCGGACATTGAGACAACTGGACACCAATCATTTATCTACTGTTTGAGAAAAGCCAAGCTAAGAATTAAAAAGTATCTCGATGCCTAAAACCAATCACTTTTCAAGCAGTGGCTTCTGGCGTTTTGGGTGTTAAGACAAGGGTTACAGATTGTATTTGCATAAAGCACAATAAGAAGATAATTATCTAAAATGCAACGATTCAGAAAAACTTCACAGATGTCTCGTAAGAAAATATTAACTGCATAGCAAGGAAGATTGCTTAATGATTTTAAGGCACTCAATCAATAGAACATATTTCTGTTATCTGTCTAAACTAGCTGCAAAAACGAAGCACACAACTTTGTTGCCACTCTACCTGTAAAAGAGTGGATTTTATAGAAAAATTAAAAAAACTACAGTCGCAACTATTGCCCTAAAATTAAAGAGGCTATCCATGTGATGCATTGCATCTCCTTAACCTTCTGACGCGCGGTGATTGAACAGTGAAACCACCTCATTTCAGAGCTTCCACTGAGAGTCGCAAAAAAAAATATGGTTAAATGGTCAGAAAGTTGAGAAAGTGCAGCCTTTGCCATTGATCCATTTAACTCCCAACAACATGGTGGTCGATCGAATTGCTCAGCTGGTGCCGTGTTGTTGGTAGTTAAATGGATCGATGGCAACGGCTGCACTTTCTCAACGTTGGGCAGTCTATCCAGTTGGTCTTTTATATTGATGTGAAGATGCTTGCTCTTAAAGGGGCTAATTTGATGCATAATATTCAAGTTTTCACTTGTTGTGGAACTCTGAGTCCAAGCATTAGTGATTATTGTGTACGGATAAATAATCACGCTAAGTTCGAAGCAATCTGATTGTAGGTCACCTGATGTAATTATTATCGATGAAATGATTTGTTAAACATAATCAGGAGTTAAGCACTGTACCTGATGTGTTTCACCTCCCAGCAATGCAACAATGTAAACAAATGATTGATTTATGCCCATGTTCTCTAATGATAATTGACTCTTTCATCGCTGTTGTGAAGAAAACGAGTTGCTGTAATGCAAAACGTTCGAAAAAAGCGTTGAGAGATAGTGAGTGGTAACTAATTAACATTTTATAAGGCACTCATTGTATATTTTATTTAACGGACAACGTTAAATCCCTTTAAGAAATGACCACAATCATATTTAAATTAGGTTATGTTTAATGGGTTGCCATACACTTCTACTGTGTTTCAATTTGTCTTTGGGTATTTCAGTTATCTTCATGTATGAATGCCTTTCTACTCACTTTGTACATACTTTTATGTATGTTATGCTAAGGATTTTTAGATTAAGTGTAAAAACTGATAATTATTTTTGCAGATGGAAAGAATGTGACAGTAATTTATCAAAAGTAAATGGAAGTTGAATACTTTTTATAATCTCTGCCAATATTTTATTTTTATTGTATGTTTATTAACTTCTCAACGTCTCATTTATCTTTCATTCTATATTTTTCTTTTTAATCACATCCTTTCCTGTTCTTCTTCTATCTTTTATTACCTTCGCGTCAAGTACGTTTCGCGCTCTTTCAGCTATTTTCAGCGCACAAATGTTCATGTCACAAAATAAGTATTTACAGAATTAAATCAGTTCATCACTAGGTGTAAGGGGAAATTAGCGTACAGAAAAAAAAATTTAAAAAAAAACCACATTAAATCGATGTCATAAGTAGAATTTTTTCGATTTTTCAAGACTTTTAACAAAACTTTTAGAAATACGATAGTCTGGAGCAAGGAGGGGGTTAGTTCCGCAGTAGGCCAGTCGGTCTAAGCTGAATTTGCGATAAGAGCACCGAAAGTGAAGCAGAACCGACCATGGTTAGTGATTGGGAGGATGACCAAATCTCTTGCCTGGACTGATGTGGGCACTAATTGGAGATAGCTGGTGCACTTAAAATCCATCGTGATTTCAATCCCTCCATGTTCAAGCGATACCTCTAAGGTGCCAATCCAGGAGCTGGTCTCTGGGGGAAGACTAGCATGGGTTCACAAGTAGGAGACCCCGAGCTAAGTCGGCCTTCTCCCACTGGGTCTCAAGAACACGGAAGCCGCCCCATTTCGCCCATCGTCGTCCTATGTGGAAGATCAGATATCGCTTTGCGATTAGCCCCGGGACATTAGCAACAACAGCAACAAAAACAGTAGAGGGTGAACAACTATTAAGGAGCATTCTGGTTCTTTTTGAGATAGACACCACTAGCCCCCACCCCTTGAAAAAAAAAATAATAATAATACCAATTCCTCTCCCCCCCCCAACCCCAAGGAAAAAAAAATATATAAAGAAATAATCGAATAAATTAAATAAATTAAATTAAAAAACTGGCCAAGTATAAAGTGAAGAGTTAAGACTCCGTTTTGACGAGACTGATCGAAAGGAAGTTTTCTATGACTCAAGAGCAGACTTCGTTCCGATTATAGTTGACTGTAATCGATTACTAAAATAATATTACCAATTTTACAGAAATGCTATGATTTAAATGCATTATTCTCTAATTTTTTTAATATTGGATTCCATTAAGTACTGCTATTTTATTAAATTAACATTCACTAGTCAAAATCATTTTAGAAACTGCTAGTAATAGTAATCGTAATCCACATAATTTCTTGTAATCTGTTACCGATGACTGAGTGATTGAACGAAGTCTACTCAAGATTCACATTCGACAGGAAGTTCTCTTCATAATCTGAGAGGCAGATGCAATCTTTCTACTGGATACAGGCCTAAAATTATCCAAACGCGGAGGGGGAGGGGGGGGGAAGGTAACAAGAAAATTAGTACTAAGTAAGACTGCATATATTATTTCGCTCTCTCCCTACCAAGGTTCTGTTCTTGATTTTCTTATCAATGGGGATTCAGGGGAAACTCAGATCACGTGACCTCATCTCTCTGCGTGGGGTTGGGAATAAAGGGTTACTTAAGCAGTAAATGAGAGCATATGCGGCCTCTCCTAATTTCAAAGCTCTCCCAACGTCTTACACAGGACCCCGTAATTTTAACTCTTTCCGGCTTCTTTATTATACTTTGCGTTTTTTTTTTTTTTTTTTTGTATTTTTTTCCCCTAGTTTTCTTTCTCTTCTTTTCTTTTTTTATTTTTACTTTCCTATTTTCTGTGCTTGTTTTTTCCTTCGTGTGCTTTTCTTTCTTTCTTTTTTTCAATATGTTTGAGGTTTTCAATATGTTTTTTTTTTTGAAATGGCGTTCTTTTACGTCCAAATAACGTAAATACAATAGAAAATGGAGAAAAAAGGTTTTTTTTTTTCTTTTTTTTTTTTTAACATGTTTTTCCAATGGTGTAGCACCATGAATTTAAAACTTTTCCAAACATTCTATAAATGAAACTTTAAAAAAATGTATCTAGTGAAAAAACATCTATTTTCTTACGTATAAATGACAATTAGTATTTTTCTTCATATTAAATATTATTAAAATAGCAGAAAAACTTATCCTTCGAAACATGTTTGCTTTGTTGACTTCATCCATGTTGCTTCTAAAATATTTTTCATCCGTTAATCCTGGGGCATCTGTGGACCCAAACTGTTACTATTATTAATCAAAGGTACAATTAATGGTTTTATGACTTCAAAATTACATTTTCAAACATTTTTTACAGTAAAAAAAAAATAGCTTTTAAAAGACGGTACCATATATGCTACCTTGGGCATTAGAGGGTTAACTTCAGACACGGTTTTTCTCTATGCGAGCTGTCGATGGCGAAGCGGCGATTCATTTTTCAAACTGTATATAACATATAACACTAACAGTATAAAGATGAAGTAAGTGTTTTTTAAACCATTGCCAAAAGCAGTGGTTCGCAACTCAACTCAACCTGACCGATTTTCAGCTTCCAATTTACAAACTGACCACTTAACCCTTTGAGGCGCAACCCTTTCCCAATGCTGAAAAAAGGGAAGCCGTTGCCATCGCTCGACTTAACAACCAGCAAGATGGCGGACGATCGAAACGTTCATCGCGTGCCACAGATCTAGAGACCCTTTTTTGACGCTGCTGGCTATGGCCGAGCACAGCCAGCTGATACCTTTTTTCAGCATTGGGCCATCTATCCAGCTGTTCTCGCATTCTTCTATTTTTCAGCAGATTTCAGTGCTGTTAAAAATAATCGTGACCATTTTTTTACGGAAAATGGCGTGCTAAAAAGTAAAGGATTCTCGTGGAGCTATGTCACCCGCAACTATTTTTATAGAAATCAATTCTATCTATTCAAATCTATTTTTATAGAAATCCCTCTTTTTGACGACAGCTGGCTGTGCCGCACAGCCAGCTGTCGTAAAAAAAAAAGATCTCTAGATCTGTGGCACGAGATGAACGTTTCGATCGTCCGCTTTCTTGCTGGTAGTTAAGTCGAGCGATGGCAACGGCTGCCCTTTTTTCAGCATTGGGCAATCTCTCCAGCTGTTCTCGCATTCTTCCATCAGTGCTGTTAAAAATAATCGTGGCAATTTTTTTATGGGAAATGACGTGCTAAAAAGTAAAGGATTCTCGCGGAGCTATGTCACCCGCAACTATTTTTATGGAAATCTAATCTATTCTTCGTGACTGGCAACAAGTCAAAACGTCAGAGTTTAGTGTTCCCAGAGCGGGAACACTGCGCGTTAAAGGGTTAAAGTACGAAACTTTTTCCGCAAAAATGTAATATAAAATGAAAAATTCAAAAAACGCAGAAAATTTCCACTGACTCAATGATGCTGATAACAGTTAAGCATTCCGGTTAACATACACTTCTATCCAAAGACAAAAGATTGGCTGAGATGATGCAATATTTTATCGAATTGTATTTAATATTGTGCCGGCCTGCATTTTCACAATTTTGCAAGGATTATGAAATCTTTTTTTTTTTTTTTAATCCTCTAAAAAAGACCGTAAACAACAGACCTTTTTTACTTAATGAAATTGTGAAAACACACTCTCTTCTTAGAACTTCTTCGGAGACCACCAGTTGGGAACCACTGGCCTAAGTGTTGCCAGACCGCATGGACCCATCTTTGCAACATGTTTCACGAGAAATAGCCAAAAACTACAGTTATTAACTAGCCTTTATAAAGAGTGTAGTTAGAATATTCCAGACGAAGACTGCAAAACAGTTTTAATAGGAGATTTTAATATAAATTTCGATTTCAAAAAACATGTTCAACAACATGAGATTCTTTTTAACATATAGCAATGTCAATTAATTGTCAAAAAAATTAATTTTTTGTATAAATCGATAGGAAACATTTCGATACCAATTAAACGACGCAATTCACATTCAGATCACTAACAGATCGATGCATTCGCATATATATATACAGAAAACAAGTTTCATAGAATTAAAATTCAGGATCGATTATCCGTGGAAAATAAATCACGAAATTTACCCACTAGATGACCGCTGGTCATTAATCATAGTGCGCGAAAAGAAAATAGCTTGCGGTCTTTTAAACACCTTACGACGCGTCTTTGTATAGGGTAATTGACGCAACAGCTTGTGTGTGACGCTTTTGATATGACGCAAATTCGCCAGAAAATGACACTTTCTCTGACCAGAAAACTGATTTCTTCTTTCATTTTAGATAACGATCACAGAGTCATTTGTTTTACTGACCCGTTACTGCCGTGAGGGTTATCTGATTGGAATGGTTTATATCGGGTTGAACATTTTAACCCTCGAATTGAAATCGAGAGTCACGTTTGTTAGGCATTTCTTTGTGTGTTATCCCACAGCTTTTGGAAATTATTTCAAAATCGTTTGAAAATCGCTGATCAAAATAGGACGTTTTATGATTTTGGAGTGAGCTAGCTCATTAGCGACTCCCTATAGCCAGTGATAAAGGCATTATCAGATAAAAAAGGCTGATAATTTTTACAATTTCAAAAACATTTAAATTATGTTGTAGACTCAAAAAATGCATGCAAAATTTTCGTATGTGACAATTGTACTATGCACTGAGCTAAATAGCTAATCTTTAATTACGGACAGGTCTACGGACCTACGGACAGGTCTATAAATCCTGTAGTGGTGTGGCATACAGCTTTTGTAATTAGAAATGCGTTACAAGAAGTTAGGCTGTATCGTCTCTAGTAAGTGGGAAATTTTGTCTCGTCTCGTAAATCCCTTTTGTAGTAATGAGAGAACTTCCAAAACCACGGATTTAGCGGGCACGTACGTTCACACTTGAGATAAGTTCATGTTCATTTGTTAATTCCCGAGACGAAGTATGAAATTTGTGCAAATTAATTAATATAAAAAATTCAAATACTTTTTTGTGAACACAAAAAGTCAATTATTTTATCTCTACTTATTATAAAAGATGACTGTAGGTTTGTACGTGTGTCTGTCGTCGGCGTTAAGTATAAACGGCTACACACAGAATTACCAAATTTTGTACTCAGGAAGTTCTAAACATGAAGTTATGCACCTCAAAGCGATTTTTTCAAAATTCGACGTAATTTTTTTTTATTTTATGTTTTATGCGATTTTTGGCATTTTTTTCACCTAATTCCTAAAAACGGCGGTAATTGTGCTTGCAGCAAAACGGAGTTTGTATCATCTGATAGAGGAGAAAGTTTTCTTTAAAAAAACATTTCGTTCTGAATATGTAACATAATTTGTAGATTTTTAGGAATTTTTATACTAAATATCTTTTTTGACGATTTTTTCGTAAAATAATTTTAAAACTGTTGCATCTTGAATTCTATCCATCATAACTTTTTGATAGTTTGACAAATCTTGAAACACTCCTTTCTACCTCTTTTAAAATAAAAACTAAAATAAAATAAATTTAAAAAATATAATTTTAAATAAATTAATATAAAAGTTTAAATGAAATTCTGTTTTGTTACATGCAGTTATGATTTTAGTAAAATCTTCGCTTCTTTCCGTATGAAGTATGGTAAATGGTTGTACATTTCATATAGTGTCTGACGTATTTAAAACTAACACTTGAATCTAAAAACAGTATGATGTAGAAATAAGAGATTTTGAAAGTGAGGAGTTCTCTGCAAACCGTCTATCTTTTTTTCACTTTTTTGATCGCGAATGACACTGACGTAGTTTTTTGAGTCATTATATTGCAATGATGCCAGGTTAGTACTCATGACGCAAACTTTACGTCAAGAGTCAAATAATTTTGCTTTTTTTTTATTTTTAGATTCCACTGGAATTAATTCGAATTACACATGTAAGGAAAGTTTTCGTTTCCTGCCGTGCGAAGAACGGGCAAGCAGCTAGTTACTAGATAAAATCGTGTTTTGCCTCTTTGTGCAAGTTAAGACATACATTTTTAGCTAAGTTAATGCACATTCTAATTCTTATATTTAAGTTTATGAAATCATGGTAATTTTTTTAAGTGTTTCAATTTTCATTAACTATTTCGTTGAATGGCTGCGTCAGTGGAAAACATTTGTTTTTACTTTGATTTACAATATATACAAAAATGCTAGTCATAAATCTCGTACAGTTATTAAAAAAAGTGTTATAGTTAAAACATGTTTAGAAAGTTTTATTGTTAAAACATATTCAGAAAAGAAATTTTGCATTATAAGTTTAAAGAAATTGCTCATATCTCTAGTATACTTTGAGATATCTCACTTAAATTCAACTTAATCTAGCTTTTAAAAAATCGCATTGCTTCTACTTATCAAAACTGTACTGCAAGATACTGCATGTTCAGGATTTTTCCATAACTCAGTTTTAGTTGAGATTCAATCATACAGGAAGAATGATGAACACATAACTATAATAAGTTTGTTGTTATGAATAATCAATTTCACTTTAATCAACATTAAGTTGACCACTTATAAGAGAGCATAGAATAGTTTGTGAAAGGATATTGTAATTTTACTTCGAGGTTCTAGAGTTGTTGGATTATTTTAAAAGTTGTTCAGATGTTGCATTATTTGTTAAATGGAACGACTTTTTTTTCAGGGCAATTTTCTTCCTTTCATTAAATAAATGCAAAGTGCTCTTTTTTTTTCAATACAAATATCCAGGATGAAAATTTTTCCAAAAGCGTTTTCAAAAACAAAGATATTTAGTTCTTAGTCTGCCAAAGTAGAAAGAAAGAAAAATGAAGAGTGAGAATGAGAGAGAGTAGGTTTCTTCGAAATCTAGTTAACTGAAACAAACGTTCTTTCAAAAGCCTTTCTAAAACATTTGAAAAACATAAAGAAAGTCTCTCATTCATTAAAAAATCATTCTATTCTTTGGCAATTTTTGAATATGCATTCTACGTAGGTGTAAAAGAACTTTAAAACGTAGGCGTGAAGCACCAGACAAAAAGAAAAAGAAAAGAGTAGGCGATGTAATTTCTATTAACGCCTAGATTTTTTCTTTTCTCGGTTTATTAAAGGATTTGTTTACTTTCACTCTAACTGATGCATAGCAGAACAGACGCGTGGTTTCTGTTTGTTTGTTTATTTTCCACGTTGAAGTAAAATGAAACTCATTGTTCGAGTTCGTAACAACCTGGCGCTGAAGTTCTTGATGATGGCCAATGTTCTTGTAAGATTGAATTTCAACTTAAAACTGCGTAGTTCTTGACGGGTAATTCTCCATTATCTGTAAAGCACTTATATCCTACAGCCTGGTATGTGGCTACGATTCTGATTTCCAGGGTAATAGGATGGAAGTTTATTATGATTATAATTATTCTTCCTGCAAGAGTGAATTTAAAATAAAACCTCCTAATGATTGGCAAGTATATTAAGCACTTTTTTTACAGACTTTCAGATCAAATTCAAGAGGCGTTTAAAGTTTTGTTTTTGTATGTTTGCTTGCATGCTCGTGCTTTTGATTGTCCAAGATGCTCCAGTCTATAAGTTCATTTCAGACAACAACAACTACAAAAAAGATGTACGATATGTTGTGTTAACCATCTGAGGCGCAACCCTTTCCCAATGCTCAAAAAAGGGCAGCCGTTGCCATCGCTCGACTTAACTACCAGCAAGATGGCAGACGATCGAAACGTTCATCGCGTGCCACAGATCTAGAGACCCCTTTCTTGACGACAGCTGGCTGTGCCGTTCATCGCGTGCCACAGATCTAGAGACCCCTTTCTTGACGACAGCTGGCTGTGCGCGGGCACAGCCAGCTGTCGTCAAGAAAGGGGTCTCTAGATCTGTGGCACGCGATGAACGTTTCGATCGTCCGCCATCTTGCTGGTAGTTAAGTCGAGCGATGGCAACGGCTGCCCTTTTTCCAGCATTGGACAATCTATCCAGCTGTTCTCACGTTCTTCCATTTTTCAGCAGATGTCAGTGCTGTTAAAAAAAATCGTAACAATTTTTTGACGGGAAATGACGTGCTAAAAATTAAAGGATTCTCGTGGAGCTATGTCACCCGCAACTATTTTTATAAAAATAAAATCTATTCTTCGTGACTGGCAACAGTCAAAACGTCAGAGTTGGGTGTTCCCAGAGCGGGAATACTGCGCGTTAAAGGGTTGAGGCAAACCTACACTCTGCCTAGGGGGTTACCTTAAGCGGAGGACTTTTTAAGGGGCTCTAATGTGTATTTAGATCCACGGTGTACGCATAAGGATACCCCAAATTTGAAGAACTACTGTTAGAAAAGCTAATAAAGAGCATTTTTGGGCAAATCAAATAGAAAATAACATTCATTAACTTTAACATTTAACTTTAAAATGTTTTGTAACATATTTACCTTAGTGACGGTAATCATTAAAATTCGGAAAAGTATTAGGTTGTTACGAAAGTTTCCCGCCACAGCAAATTTCGTCTGTGCAAACAGTTCGCGTTGGCGTGTTGGCTCATATTTTGTCATCTGAAAGAAAGAGACTTGCTTTAGAATACTGTAGTGAAATGTTAAAAAAAAAAAAAAAAAAAAAAAAAAAAAACATATCGGTATCATTAAGTGCAGGGTTTCTGAAATGGAACTATCACTCTACCAAATTAGAACTATCATTTACTTCCAGGTCTGTTGCAAAAAGTCAGCCACAGAATGTCAACGAATTATATGCACAGCTTTAGATATTATACTGTAGTATCATATGTGTAAAAGTTTGGTACCGGAAGTTCAAAAGCAAGGACAATATGAATTCAAAAAGGAGAGCTCTGGCCGACTTACTGGTGTTGATCAGGGCCGCCTGCGAGAACTTGTGGTAGAAGATTAGTCTTCAACCAAACGAGAGCAGGGGCGGCCCTAAGGTTCTTGGCGCCCCTTGGAACGTGAAAAAGGTGCCCTTTTATGCTCTAGCTGAAGTTTTTCTCAGTTTTTGAGTTCGAAATGGCGCCCTTTCGAAGATGGAGACCCGATGCGGTGCTTACCGTGTCGGGCCGCCCCTGATCAACGCCCACTAGAGAGGAAAGCCGCGGCGCTTACTTGTGACGTCACACCGAGTAGGTAAAGTAAAGCGTTTCCATTGGGTTTCTCCTCTCTTCCGAGGCGCTTTAGAGAGGAGAAACCCAATGGAAACGCTTTGCTTTACCTACTCGGTGTGACGTCACAAGTAAGCGCCGCGGCTTTCCTCTCTAGAAGGCGTTGCCCTGATCGAGAGCTAGCTAAGGAGTTAGATGTTAGTGCCTTGCCCATTAGTCGTGCTATGCATCGCATAAACTCGACGTACAAGTTCAGTCGCTGAATTGACTCAAGCAGATTTGGCGGAAAACTTTCGTTACAATCTGATAATTCATGTACACCTGTAGTTTATAAAATCATGTTCTTCGTCAACAATAATCTGCGCATCCTTTATAGTTCTCTTGCAAGGAAACACAAAAGGGTCAAGCACAAAAGTATAAATGTCTGCGGGCAAGAATAGATTATGATCTAATTATTAAAATGAAAAAGGGTTTCATATTCGGAAAAATGAGCTCTCTTATCTTTTGGGGTTATAGCCATATATCTATCTATCTCACTCTATATATAGATATATTTACAAGGTATCCCAAAAACACTGACCAAAGCTTTTATTCCTTAAATAGTACAGACATATACTATAATAAATTAAAGAGTTGCATAAAAAAGTATAGAACTTTATGGTATCGATTAAAATTTTCAGATTAAATCTAAATAATTACAAGAATTTTAGTTTTTATATGGCCCCAACACACACACACACACACACACAAAATTTTCTTAGTAGAATGCGCCCCATGCATTAATAAGGTGATGCACAAAGTTTGATTGTATTATTATTGGAGCATTATAAGTGACTGAGACAGGAAATTGCTGACTCGACTAAATAATTTCTTCAAGCCAGGAAAGGTTGTTCTTCCTACGTTGTAATTTTTGCAAAGCATGACTATTTAATTGCATATCCTTATAAATAAAAATGAAATTCTGTTTGTTTGTTTGTTTGTTGATTTGAGTTGTATACAAATCTACAAAAATGGACCTATCAGCCTGAAATTTTGCACAGTTGTGTAAAATAATATAGAATAAATGATAGTCCACTTTAAAACTTTGAAAGTCCACCCGTTCCCAGAATTTAAGAGATTTTTTTATGTTCTCCACGCAAAAAGCTTTCCGTAATTGTAACCCCTGTAGTCAAAAAAGTGTGAAATAAAGATCGTGGTTGCCATGTGTGGCGATTTTGCCGAATAAAATGTTTTAAATTCTTAAAGTAAAAATAAAAGAATAATAATGATTTTTTTTTGTTAGTTTATATTCGTAAGGTTATATTTTTTTTAATTATAATATCGTGTGCATGGGAAATCGGAGCAGGAATGAAATGTTTTATACGCAAAACAATAAGAATTGAAGATTTCCGAGGCTAATATGTTAATTTTTTTTAGTTTGGCGAAAAAATAAAATGGCTCAAATGCCGAGAAAGTGAGTTCTAGCGGTTTGCACAGTTTCCGGCTTGGCGCAATTTACTGAGAGCTTAAGGAAACGGATTTTTGAAAACAAGTGCAAAGGTTTTATTAGAATACAGCGTTAAATTTTAATGATCCGTTCGGAAATAATGCAGTTATTAAGGGATTTCAAGCGATCTATCTTCAGCATTCTCGCCAATTGAATGCATTGATTTTAGTTGGGGGAATTCCGCCAAATTTCAGATAATTGAAATCTTCGCATATAGTACATCGGAGTAACGATGAGTAAAACACGTTATATAGTTGATAATTTTAAAAATGCGGCTGTATTAAGGGATTCCACTTTTCAAATAAATGCCTGGCGGTCGAACCATTTCCCATTTTGATTGCTGCTAAGTCAATGCTTCGAATGATTCCCTGAAAAAACTCTTGCAAAATGGTGTATGTTGGCACTTTTGCGAGGCTTAGATTTGAAACTGGATTTTATTTGAGACTGGTATCTATATTAATAAAACAATGTGTGTAAACTGTTAGTTTGTTTGTCTGTGTCTCGCGTAGCTCGCAAACGGGTGATCGTAGACCTACCAAATTTTGAACGGAAATTCTCCATGACAGGTCCCGACACACCTCGAAGCGATTTTTTCAAAATTCGAACTATTTTAGGAAATATCGATAAAAACGTATCGCAAAAGGCTAATTTTTGCTTTCCGCCATTTCGTAATTGTAACCCCACAGTGCATTATGCGACGATTAAGCTTATCTAGGTTGCCACATTCGGCCACATTCGGCAGTTCATTAAATGATTCAGACTCTTGAAGTAAAAATAAAAGAATAACGATTTTTTTTTATTTTGTCTGAACGATTGCCTTGAAATTCAGTATGCATGATTATTGAACAAAATATAACGCGATATCCATTTTGCTATATCTCTTTATTACAATAAATAGTAATCACAACAAATATTAATATAAAAAAGTCCAGTCATTCCCGTGCGAAGAACGGGTACTTCAGCTAGTATATAATATGAAAGAATTCTGACATGATTAAAAAAAATTTTTTTAATTTAAATTACCCCCGAAAACAAAAATCTACGGAAGCCTTGACAAAGACTGTCAGGTGGGAAAATGGTGAGTAAACATTGTGTCTGTCTAGTGACGACGCCACAATGTGTATGATTAATATTTAAGAAATAAAAGGCTGGGTCAGTGTTTTTGGGATACCCTGTATTTGTACTTAAAATCTGTATTTAAAATAAAGAGTGATGAATAACCATCTAATGTTTTATAAGTTGTGGCTTAAAGTTTGAAACTCCTTCCTCGGCCTAGATCCCTAGTGAAGATAATCGTCCGTAATCCCACAAACAACCAAACAATAACGTTTGAAATCTGCAGATTTTACAGTCTTTTGTTACCGCCATGATTAATCGTCAATATTATTGAAACTTCGTATTTTTATGTTGTTTGGCATGCGAAAATTAAATATGAAGTGAAAAAAACAAACTTTGAAAAGTGTGATTTTGATTTAATACGTAGATGACCCTTGAGGCAGAAAGTTCCTCTACATAGTAATACAGCATTTACCGAAATTTCCGTCATTTTAAGCACAAAAGTATTCGTATTATTTATTTATAATTATTTTTATTGTAAGACCTGTTTGTCTGAGCTTGTGTAAAATTTCTATGCAATCAGTGCATATTTAAGTCTGATTAGCGCAGACAGACAAACAGTCAAACCAAAATCGGAAACACTTCTCAATTTTGATGTTTCTCTTTCTGTACCTGTAAAACCAGTTTCACGATTCTGAGTGGCCGATGGTAAGGAAGCTAACTTCTGTGCTAAAATGGGTCCGGCGCAAGTGGGGCCCTCTGTACATTTTACAATGCAATTTCCGTAATTAAGAATTTTCTTTCTTTCTTTTTTTTTCCTGAAAACTGCACAGAACAGGGAAGCGTATTATTTTTAAGCGAGAGAGACTTGTGCATAGATATTCTGATACATATATCTCACATACTTCGTTTTAAAACTGTTCCACAGGTCAAGTAGAAGCGTAGTTCTTAACAATAGCAATAACATCTTTCGATCCTTTTTCTCTCACTGCTAGCTCCCATTTGACGTAACAAGTTTTAAATGACCCTTTGGCATACAGTTTTTCCCCCCTTTTTAATGGATGGTGTATACGGATCAGATAATTTAAATATTATTTTAAATACAATAACTTGTCCGCATTTTCAATCTGAAATTTAATGCATTTGAAGATAATGGCTTTTTATTACTTTGTACCCATCATCATTTCTACCAGAATGTTTCATCAACACTTTTCACAATATTGAAGTGTTTTTATGATTTTAGTACTAAAATTTTTGAAGGTCATAAATGAGCCCCTCCCCGCTTTGCCTTATTACAAATGAGGCAGCCCCTTTATAAAAGTAGTAATATGTAAGTGCCATAGAATTTCTCGCAGGTGCATACAGGATTCATGGATAGTGTGGCGACGTTTATGGGCTTGTTCTGTAACTACTCATACTTACTATAATTTTGTAAAGTATAAAATTTGTTTGTGAATTTGTTTATGTTGTATACAAATCGACATTCTTAGACATATCGGATGGAAACTTTGGACAAATACGTATGCCGGGTGATTCAAAATAGATGCTAGAGCGATTATGTTTTAAATCGTAAGTGATAGAAACATATTTTTAATTAGAAAAACTCATCAAATAAAAATTAGTTTTCCGATATCGCAATTTTTTTACTAAGGGGTTGTACATATATTAAAATACGAAATTTAATTTTTACACGGTTCCTGCTTTCCCATCACTTATATTTGGAAAAATATCGGTTTGTGTCTAAGAAGGTAAATTAAAAGAATCCCATGTCTCTGAGTGGAATAGTTTCCGTGATATTGCGATTTGAAAATTTCGGCATTTATCGCCAAATACTAAAGGGATATCTCAAAACTGAGAAATCTGTAATTACTTTTCAAATCACGTTAATTTATGTTAATAATCATTCAACTTCTGGAAATCCTAATTTAGCTATAATTTTCCTATAATGCATCTTGGCAGTTTCTAGTGAAAGTTACCAAACCTAGCAACCCACACCATTACTTTGTCATCTCTTTTTCGCTTCAAATTTGATTCTCTAGAAGTGTGACGTAATTAGAAGATGACAAGACAGACAGATGACAAGAAGACTAAATTATCGATAATACTACTACATTTTACGAAACAAGAGTCTTAAAATGCTATTGCTACGTCAAATGTAGAAAAACCTGCATGAAACATTCGATCAGCGCTGTACGCTTTGGTACTTCTTTACGGTAGTCTCGAATGGTGTTTATTTAATGGTAGCATTTACGTAAGAACATATTACCTTTATTAAGCTTCTAAAGCAATATCAAAATTGTTATATAAATATGACGTCGAATTCACTTGCAATTTTCACTTTAAATGGCTAATGTATCATATAAAATTTTTAACACAACACTTTCCATAGTAGCAGAATCCATTGTTGACACCTGAGTTGTAAAATTCAATATTTAAACTGAAACTGAAGTCATTTCTAAAGTACTTACAATTGAAAAATGAAAATACATAATTACGAAACAACTAAAACATCAACTGAAATCATTTCTAGGGGTTTAATTTGAGCACATCGGAATGCATTATCCGAAAAGGTTCAGCAAACACTATGAAAGGAGCAATTAATTCCATGTCGTATGTTTCATTCTCAGCGAGTACATTTGCTTTACCCATATTTTCAATATCTACAGAATTCTGTAAATTCCTGGATTCAATTGACTAGGAATATTGAGTTTTTAATCTCAAAAGAAGAGAGTACCAATGTATTAATCAAACCGAAAACTAACTCATTCCCGCTTTAAAAACTCTCGGATTTTTAATGTACACTGAAAAAAAGTTCTGTTGATACCACAAAAATTTGATTGGCGCTATTTCAATCGGACTCAACAAAATTTTTGTTAATTCAACGAAATAGGTTGTTAAATTAACAAACGTTTTGTTAAAACAAACATAATTATTCGATTGAAATAGCGCAAACTAAAGTTTTGTTGAACCAACAAAATTTTATTCAATCCAATAAAATAGTAATTTTCGCGTGTAGCTGCAGTTTTAATCTTACACATGATACAGATCCTTAAATATTAATCTATGTTTGCTCTTTAGCAGATGATTTCGCTTTCAAGACAACGCAAGCTATAAACTCATACTAAATGAAAAATACCGAGTTATAAGTTTTTTTAAATATTTTTTTGCCATTAAAAGCCTACGGCTTTTTAATGGTATTTGAATGCGAAAATTAAGCCAAGCTAGAAAAAATGCAGCTAGCTAATTCATCTCTTCGTTGGAATATAAAAGTTTAAACGTTACAATAGTTTTAAATATGTGAAACTTGCGGAATACCATGGTATTTACCACCCACGGCGGATTTTTATAATTTGGCGACTTATGCATGTGTATAGTTGATCATCATTTCCCATTGATGCGGTCTCCTAATGGCGCTCGGAAAATTATTGTGAATTATGCAGTTGCAATACTTCTTGGTTTAAATTAAGGCATCCCAGACAGCACATAAGCTTAAATCAAGCTTGACATTTGGCTTGGCAATGCAAGGTGGGCTTAAGCTGGATTTTAGCTTCCAAAGTGCGCAGTGATGGCGCCATCCGTGAAAGAGAATGGACATTAATTGTCTAGCGTCCTCAAATTTGCTGAAAGTTCGTAAAAGATGTGTTTTATTTTATTACCAGTGCCATATTACCGGCAGGGCAAACGGGGCAACTGCCCAGGGCCTACAGATTTTAGGGCCCAAAAATCTTACATCTTACACTTTTGTAATTTTAAAATAAAATTACAAAGGATAAAAAAAATTCAGAAATTAAATAATTTTTTTTAATTATAAAGTATGAACAATGAAAATAATTCAAATTTACATTTGTATAAATTAATTTAAACTTATTTTTAATTCTTCGAAATGCTCTATATCGATATAGCATACCAATATGTAGGAAAATAACCACATTTGTAAAGAGAATTTTTAGCGTTAAAAAATAGCAAAATTTTTCAATTATTTGTTATTTTAAGAAATATTTACAAAAATGACTAAAGTGTTTGTATTCCATACATGTTAGCAACTGTGATATAGCATTTCGAAGTCGAAGTAACGTTTAACTATCTGTTTCTTTCATTTCAGATTACTTAACACAAAATTTGTGTTAAGTAAACCCATTCTATATTTCCAAATATGGATATTCTTCAAAATAAAATACAATTATACTACGAAATTGATTTCAAAATCAGTCGTTTGTATCGATTTTGACCAGCAGTATTGCTCATGAGTGTTGCGGTACTGAAAGTTTTAAAACGTGTGCTGCTCTTAAGTTTGTATTATGTTTATTTCCCTATTAGTAGAGTCTCTAAATCACACATAACATTATTTTAATTTTGATGCATCCCATGGAAAAGTAAAAGAAACAAATAATACATCGCCCACTTATCAATCTGGCGAGAAAACAGCGTGGTAAGTCACTTCAAACTTTAGTCATAGTTGCACAAAGGTCCGGTGGCTGAATGGATAGCGTGCTCGACTGCTAAGCCAAAGGGCCTGGGTTTAGAGATGAGACGGGCTCAGCCCGAGCCCGAAAGCCCGAGCCCGGGCCCGACTCGGCTCGGGCTCTGTAATTCACGATTGCGTTCGGGCTCGGGCGGGCTCGGGCTCGTGAAAAATTTCTCCTTTGTTGAACATACTCCTTGAAACAGATTTTAAAAAGTGATTCATGGGATAAATAGACGTACTTATTTCAAAAAATAGCGGCACGGGGGACTAGAAGGTGTGTGAAGCTCCAAAATTTATTGTATCCTCTTAATGAAGTAGTTAATTTTATTTGTATTTAGCTGAAATTTCGGGCTCGGGCGGGCTCGGATTAAAAGTCTTCGGGCTCGGGCTTCAAAAAATGAGCCCGAACTCACCTCTACCCGGGTTCAATTCCAGCCTAGAACACTCGATGGAAACAGACTAAATTGAAATTTCAGCGTAGAGGGGGAAAATGCGCGGAAAAATAAATTATGTGGGGCGCCCCGTGTATTTAGAAAAATTTTTAAGCTTGAAATTAAGCTTGAAATGTCAAGCTTGATTCAAGCTCTAAATGTCAATGCAACCTGGGCAAGTGTAAACTAGAACACTTGATTCAAGCTTGCATTAAGCTTACACGCTTGGAATTTTCAAGCTTAATTCAAGCTTATTGACTTGATAAATCAAGCTTGCTGCAAGTTTGATGCAAGTTTGCTGTGCTGTCTGGGATTGTCCAGCCAAGGAACATACAACGAACCAACATGGTTTGTTTTTTTGTTTTGCTTCTCTAAATGATTTCCTTGATTCTATTTTAATAAAATTTGATTCGTTGTTTACATAAAAGATAGGTTTCAGTTTCATATAACAGTTATTATATGTCTAATAGTGCTTTTTAAACATTGTTGGAGGGAAGGGAAGTGCACCTCCTCTAGCATTGCTCTTTGGTACGCACAACAAAGCTGGTAAAATGTTACCACACACAATACAGTCGTTCTTCAAAGGAACCATTATCTCATACGCATAAATAGTAATTTCGAATTGTCTAGTGTGAGTCATTTGTGTTTTATTTGTTAAATGTTACGTTTCTGTCCTTGGAAAAAGAAAAGAATAAATCTCATTATCTAATCTGAATTATTAGCCTGTGAAAAAAAAGAAAATCACCCACATCGAATTAGGCCACGCTGTCGCTTGCTGAAATACTCGTGTACTTTCACTATTTTTGGTTGGCAATCGCTACGGTCCCATCCAGCATAGCCATGCTCGCGTAGCTAACGGGGTAGCCCGTCGCCATTCGGTGAGAAGGGAGGGGGGGAAATAGAAAACGAGAAATAAAAACAGGGTCAACAACCGATGCAGACGATAATTTTGTGGGTCAATGTTACAAATACCGACGCACCACTCTCGTCAGTTCAACAAACCAACCACGTGCGGGCTATTTTTGGGGCGCCCGTTTTCTTTCCCGTTGCGCTCGGCGTATTTTTAGGTGAGTTTGGTCGTAAACGGTGGCAGCACAAAAGAATGGACGGAAATGATAGAAGGAAAAGATAAAGGTCGTTGAATTCTGATCGCAAAAGAGAGAAGGTGTAAGTGTCCGATGGCGTTGGTTGTAGGTGGACATAGCTATTTGCGGAATTCTGAAGTCACCGGCGCGTGCACAGTTTTAACCTTTGAGTGCTTAAAGTGAACGCGCAATTACGCTAATACGACATGTCTTTTCATTGTCATCAGTCAAACTTTTCCTGAAAGCTCTGTTCTTTCTATGTCAGCAGGTCTTTGACTGATGTATGCAGGAAGGGAACGGGCAGCCTCAACCTTGCTTGAGCTCGGACCGGACCCTGTATGGTCTCGAAAGACAGTTTGTCCCTCATCCAAATCAACTGCGGATATTTCAGAAATTTAAACAGTCGATGTTTGAAGAGTGGAAAACTTATTACCGAATGATGTCGACACAAAAAGCAACTTTTAGGGAGAACCTTCAGCTTGGTATTTCAAGTATACTAAGTATACTAAGCAGTATACTAAGAGAATACCAGAATTCTCAGTGTGCTATAAAATATTCATTATACCGACGGATGGGGAAGGAGGGCTGAACAACTGCCTATTTAACCCTTTAACGCGCAGTGTTCCCGCTCTGGGAACACCAAACTCTGACTTTTAACTGTTGCCAGTCACGAAGAATAGATTGGATTTCTATAAAAATAGTTGCGGGTGACAGAGCTCCACAAGAATCCTTTGCTTTTTAGCACGTCATTTCCCGTAAATAAAATGGTTAGGGATGGACGCGAGACGCGCGAGACGAGAAATAGGACTGTCTCGTCTCGTCTCGCAGTGGTAAACCTCTGTCTCGTCTCGCGTCTCGTCTCGTCTCGCAACCACTTTGTCTCGCCTCGCGTCTCGCACAGAAATTGCCTGTCTCGTCTCGCGCGAGACGCGAGACGTCTCGCGAGTCTCGCAAAATTAAGGACTGCGAATTTTTACCATATTTTTAGTAACATTAATACTAGTTATTGAAAATTAATATTAACAATAGCAATTAGTTGGATATTGCCATATTAGTACATATATTAGTTACCATATTAACTCATATAGTTATTTGAAATGATAAAAATTCGGATTTAATCCGTATATATAATGTGACATAACACCGAAAATTTATTTATTTGCGTAACTGCGTAAATGTAATATTTATGGTTGATGGGAGTTTCGTTTGCTTTTGAAAATATATAAAGCTTTGAATTTTGTCAGATATGTTGCAGAACTCAGGGACACATGTTGGGCAAATAAAATTTTGATCTAATTAAACGGCCCCAATGTACGGAATAGTGAATAATTATAGTGAGCGGAATAGTGAATAATTAAAGTGAAGCTTACTTATCCCCCCTCCCGTTTTAGTGTATGAGATATGGGTTTCATATTTAATCGGGGAACCCGGGTTTAGCCTGTTCATTTACACCGGGTAGGGGCAACCTTTGGAAGGTTGCGAGCCAAAATTTAGGATGTTAGGGACGTCACGGACCGTATAAGTGGGATTTATATGGGATTTTGCTTTGGTTTATATTGATTGTCTGTGGCGGTGCTGCCCAACCTTTTTATCGCCGGGACCTGGTCAGCGTTTGATAATAATTTTACCGTGGACTGGTCAGGGGAGGGGTTACGCTGATTGTTTTAATTTAATTGTGCTTAAACATACCTTCAAAATATATACAGTTTCACAAAAAATGAATGTAAAATGATTTAAGATTTCATCTCACTAGGACGCTAAATGAATGAGAACACTGAGCTTATTTCTTTGCAACGAGTCGGTTAGATCTGGAGGTAAGAAGCAATGACACCCAAAGTGTGTTGCTTATGTACAATTCATTCCTTTATTCTGTTATTTTGGTTCTTGTCAGTGCAGAAAATCCCGTTTCACACAGTTAGGTTGTTGGAAATGGCAATAGGGATTTAAAAGACTGGAATTTTAATTCATAGTCTTGAAATATTTAATAAGCAGTAAAATAGTCATGAGATTTTTTTCTGTTACAAAATCTGTTCTGTATAAATTAGCACAAACCCAAAAAACTCGAGACCTCGAGAGAAATGCACGACAGAAAAAAAAATGGAAATAATGTAATTTTTCTTGAGCAACCCGGTACCATTTGATCCGCGGACAGGGGGTTGGGGACCACTGGTCTATGGAAATTTGAAATCTTCCACTTGCCGGATAAAATACCCTGGAGGGCCACATCCGGGCCGCGGGCCAGATTTGCCGATATGTGATTTACACTATCAAAAAGAAGAGACAACAGAAAGGACTTGTGAGCGTTGGATTTGCGCAATCACTCCAGTAGATCATTCATTTGCGTTCGCATAGCTTGGCTTATGGCGACAGACAGTGCCGTAAAAATAGGGAGGCATGGCAGGGCGAATGCCCGGGGCCCCCACATGTAGGGGCCTCAAAATCCATACAACTATTTTCTCAACCTCTTGGATTTTTTATCTTTTATAACGTTTTAGATTTGTACATTTGCTATTCAAAACGGATCACCTAACACTGTATAAGCAGAAAACAAAAAAGTTTTTTGCTGTTTACAAAATAGCTAACAGCTCACCAACAGATCCGCTGTATTACGATACGTACAGCTGATTATGAAAAATTAAATTTATATGCCAGTATTTCTAGAACCAAAATTCTTTAACTAATGACCTTGTGTTCCCTTTATTTGTATTCCAGAAAAACATGATCTTCAAAAAGCCACTCTGAAGCAAGCATCCCTTTTGGGGAGCCAGCCCTCTTATTTCTTAAAATTATCATATCACTTAGGTAATTTCAAGCAAATGGCAGTTTTTTCTTTTTGTTGTAATTATTACTTACAAATATTTTATGTACTTATAAATAATGTGCAGATGCATAATCAGTGGTGTACACCGACTTTCTTTAAGAGAAGGGGGGAATGGAAGTAATCTTTTGGTTAAATAAAAGCCATAATCTGTATGTTTAAAATTAAAACTGTACGGACTTTATGTTAAAAATGCATAGACAAAGGGGGAGGGACTGAATCCTCACCCCCACACCATTTGTGCACGCCACTGAGCATCGTAAATATATGGAGCTGAACCACACTTTTCTAGAGTAAGTCAATGCTCGGAAATTTCTTTTTCCTTTTAATGAGGATCTAAATTAGGAATGGCATGGCATACAAAGGTCCAAATGCCAATTAACACGCTCTACTTTTTCTCGCATATCGTAAAACTCAAAATTAGCCAACTTAAATTGACACTTTGTCCTTTATTCCCCCCCCCCTCTCCAAAAACCAAAGGCATTAGAATATACTAGAACGAGTATATTCTAATGTCTTTGCCAAAAACCAATGGTTTGAGTCCCTCTTGCAAAATATTTTAATATTTGTTGGTCGTCTTTTTCTTTTACTTGTGCAATAATCAGAGTTCACATTATTTTACATTCATTATACAAATGATTCGATAATTATTTGTATAAAAACCCAAATTAAAAATAAAAATAAATGTTATATTCCAGCTGGAATTCATGTAAAATCCATTAAATACTTCAGTATATGAAATTAAAAATACCTTGTTGTTACAAACCAACTGCTCTATTAATGGCTAAAAACGCTTTTATAAGGAATAATACTACTTACATCATGAACACATAAGAGCTATATTGATGATTTATTAATGTTTCTGTGTTGTTTTGTGTTAAGGTAAAGCTACGAAAGAGCTATCTGCTTAGAAGGGGTGCAATGGGAGGAGGACCTCTAACGCGTATTCACGTTACATCTGGAGAAAACCGCCCAAAACTTCGATAGCCGCACGGCAGGATAGAACCCTGCCTTCAGAACCTTCACAGAGACCTTCACAATTCAGTCATCTTACCATGTTGTATGTTGAGTGTTATTCCCCAATGGTGAGCGGAAAAAACGCCACTTTTAATAGTGACAGAGGATGTAACATGGTCGTTATATGCTAGTCGATGAGGCAAGAGCGCAGCCAGAAAATTTTGTCGAGGGGGTTGTATAAGATACAATTTTGTATTGATTAACTTAATTTCTTATTGACGACAAAAATCTGAAAGCTCTTAATAACTAATTTTGAAAGTTTCGCAGGGAGGTATATCCCGATATCCCACTCCATGGTTACGCTTCTGCAGTGACGTACGAAATGGGCGGCGGCTTTGGGGCTCGAGCCCCCTCCCCATACCTTTGGAGGATGATAGAAAATAACCATATATCGGTGTCTTTTCCAGTGTCCAGAATCCACATACTTTATTTTTTGTCTGGAAACCGATCATTAGCGAAATTCTCGATACATTAATTCCTCACCCTTGTTTTTTTTCCGGGAAAAAAAAAACGGTCACTCAATAGTTGTTTGTGGGTGGAATAGCGAACGGAAGTCTTCATGACAATTGTGAAAGCAGCGGTCATCTTGCAACTTGTCACCGCTCTGGCGCCTTATCTCGCAATCTGTTCGGAGGTGTCCTATTGTTGAGGGGAAAAAAATTCTTCCGGTGATAGGGCGCACCTACTTCCACGTGCTGAGATAGCTCGCACTCCGTAGGTCCATTCTGTTCTGGAGTGAGAGGTCATCCATCGTGTCGGCAAATCCAAAAGACACCAGGCAATTATGTCCTCGGGACATCTCTCTCCGGACATTTCTGTTTTAACTGGAACTCTGTAGTAGGGACCCTCCGACATCTGATATTCTGCGTAAAAAAAAAAAAAAAAAAAAAAAAGCTTTGGCATCTCAACACAAAGCATGCGTTTCCTTTCGGCCCCAGTCCTGTGTTCAAAGTTTGTCTTTTTAAATGACTGGAGGAAGCGTTAAGGATAAAGAGAAATTCTGCGAGGGTTGTTCCTCATCTCATAGCGTGAAGTTTTAAAACAGGAAAAGATCTTATACATATAGTAGTATTTTACAATATATCTTTATAAGTATAGCGCTTTTGCTCATTTTGAAAGACAATTTTTGTGTTTGTTATTACTTTTTTTTTTCTTTCTTGACATGATCAGTGGCATACGCAGACTTCCTTCAAGGGGGGGAGGGGGGTTATAGACATAACTTTGTGTTAAAATGCGTAATATTTAAGCTAAAAATTGAAAATTTGTGGACATTTTGTTAAAAAAATTTTGACAAGGGGGGTGAACCCCCAAACCCTCCCCCCCTTGTGTACGCCACTGGACATGATGAATACTGGGTGACTGTTGATAAAAGTACATAGTACAGTTTTTGAAGAACCAGTGAAAAAGCAGTGGAAGGAGAAAAACGCACCTGAAAAAACCGCACAACATTAAATGGGTTTATTTTTTCAAATGAATGCGAGTGTGCGTGCGTGTGTGTGTGTGGGGGGGGGGAATAAAAAATGTAAAGGAGTGGGCATCCGAAAGGGCGCAAACAGAGGTACATTCGTGTATTTTGTATTTAATCTCTATTGAAAGTTGACATTCCGATAATTTTTCAAGATCAGTGGCCTGATTTTTAAGTACACAGTGTGCACAGTAGCCCCATTGCCTCTATAGCTTTTGGTGAAGTGATTTTTTTTTTTTGTATCACTAGGGGCCAAGGCCCCCAGACTCGCTACGCTCGCTTTTCGTATGAGGCATTCGGCCCCTAATCAGGCTTATTCGTAAAAAAGACATAATTTCGACAGACAAAACCCGAAGATTGGGTCAGATAGAATGTTACTGAGCTACGCATTGCTTGGTTCTTGCATGTTCATTGGTACATAAAAATTTAAACTTCACACTACAGTAGAACCCCTCCCCCTCATAACACGGAAGATATTTTGTTATGGGAATCCGTGTTTTACGGGTCCTGAGCTATACTACAGCTGGAGTGCGGACTCCGCTTATAATCGCTGGAAAAATTATTTGCACTCTTCAGAAACACAATGATTTTCAATGTTGCCATTCAAAAGTTATATTAATTAGGAGCTAAAGCATAATAAAATCAGAACATCTGTTTCAGCTGTATTTTTAATAATGTAAAACCTATTGGACACCCTTCGAATTTGCCACCCATTACGATTTTTCATTATTTGGCGACTTCCGTACATGTAAAGTTAATAAAAGCTACGGAACAGATAGGATAGCTTGCCACCAATGGCGACTTTTCATTATTTGGCGATTTACACATGCTCAAAACCTATAATTACTGTTCATGTAAGGTTACCGGAAAACCATTATCCATATTTTCATTTACATAATCGTTTGCAGATTGGCGTACTTAGCACCACGAATTATACCATCTCGTCGCGCTAGCAAATATCCAAAGTGTACTGTAACTGCTATAATGGCATAGTGAACGCCGCCAAATATTTCTACTGGCAGCAAATAATCCAGCTGGACGAGAACCGGCTTTAAAATAATCTGCATTTTAATTATTTTTCATTTTCAAGATATTAGTTATTCTGTTTTGGAAAAGGAATAATCGCTAATTCTAAACTCCCGTTGTCTAAGCGAACTTACTATTTGAAAATTGTCAACTTTGTGTAACACATTTTGAGTTACTTATTTCATATAGTTTTTATTTTGGCGTACAATGGGCGTAATTCTAACACATGTTTGTAAATTTCACGCGATTCTAGATACTTGGAAACGCCTTGTTGCAAAGGAATGAATGATTTTATGCCAAATCTGGCAACCATTCGGTTTATTTTTTCAGTTTTTTATTAATATCTTCTAAAATAATTCGATTTTCGAAATTTAAATCAGCTTAGCATGTTCCTCGGAATTTTTCGAATCTGTGGGCACCTTAGTCGAAACTCAAATCCCCACGGTTTAGGAGGAGACACACTGACAAGCTTTTGACAGCGGCGTCGACAGCGGCCTTTACTTTTTTTTAGAATAGAGAGATTTTTACACGAAAATGTGTCACACTCTGAAGTTTTACAAGCCGAAGTAAGGGAAAACATGATAATATAATCGAAAAGAGAAATAGTTTTAAAAAATTGCTTGCATTTCTTTCCGTCCGATATTAATATATAAGAATAAAAAATGTCATTTAAATCTCTTTAAAATAGGCCAACGATAGGGATTTAACCGCCTCTAGGAAGTTGTCACCAGGGTGGGCGCCCACCCCCCTTCGCGCGCCGCAACGTGCGGGAAAGTTTGAGGATAATATCGGTACAAGGATATTTCAACCAAGGATATTCAACCATATTTCAACCTACTCAGACTAAGCATCAATGCGAATGCAAATTGCTCTACTTCTAATCTCCCTCTGATATACCCGAAACCCGATTATCACAGGGGCAAGGGGGGGGGCGGTAGTCCGGTGCCCCTGAAGAAAAAGGGGGCCCATATATATCCCGATTATCTAAATTATAAATTCGTCTGTACTGAAATAGTAATTGTGGGGAAAAAACTGAATTTCCTCTATAATATAAGTATTACCTAATTGTCTATCACTAGATCAAGTTAGAGATATTTTTTTGGGGTGATAAATACGATATGATTAAAGTACAAAAACTACAGTTAACTTAAATACTAAACTACAGTTAATGCAATTTTCGAGTACAACAGCTGTCAAAACTGGGTTAAAATGCTTAAAAAAGGTAGGCTCAGTAAAGGGGCTTAATGCGTAAAAAAGGGGACAGTAAGGGGGGCCCCAAACTTAATGCCCCGGGCTCCGTCTAAAAGTGGTCAGATTTGAACATACCGTACCGCCTTTCCTATTTACTTATTATTTTTCTTTCAACTCTTCTCTGTTTTCTTTTTTTTTCCGCCTCTTTCTTTATCCTCTCCTTTGTGTGTTTTGTATATCTCTCGTCTGTTCTAATTTTAAATGTTACGTGTTTGTGCGTATTGTAGAGTGCTGATAGTATACCAGGACCGAAAACGAAGGAGACGCAAGTTAAACGGTAGAGGCTTCAGGCAAATTGTCGCTTTTCAGATCGTATTTATGCGAGACGGAAGAAAATGCGAGAATTCTCGCGAGAAATCTCGCGCGAGACAAGACTCTGTCTCGTCTCGCGTCTCGTCCCGCAAAATATTTTCTTTCTCGTCTCGCGTCTCGTCTCGCAAAAAAATGCCTGTCTCGTCTCGCGTCGTGTCTTGCGGGACAATGCGAGAACGCGAGACAATGCGAGAATTCTCGCGTCTCGCGTCCATCCCTAAAAATGGTCACGATTAACAGCACTGACATCTGCTGAAAAAGGAAAGAATACGAGAACAGCTGGATAGATTGCCCAGTGCTGAAAAAAGGGCAGCCGTTGCCATCGCTCGACTTAACTACCAGCAAGATGGCGGACGATCGAAACGTTCATCGCGTGCCACAGATCTAGAGACCCTTTTTTTCACGACAGCTGGCTGTGCGCGGGCACAGCCAGCTACACTCAGTATAGGATATATGTCTACACCCAGTATAAGATATTTCATCTTCGTCAACTTCATATATACTTCATGTAACTTCATATTCAATTTTTATTATATACCGAAATCAAATTTCATGCTCTTCTGGATACGTGCGGAAACTTTTCGCAGTCGAGCGATTCCCTTTTGTGGTAACAGCCCCTTTTATATCAATTCTTCATGCAGAGGAAATCATTTTATTTGTGAAAAACCATTAAACTTGGTAATCTAGAAAAACCATTTTAAACGAATTGGAATCACAATTTTATCTTCAAAGCCTGATTACTTTGACTTTAGTGTGACTTTCTAAGGCGTCCTAACCCGTATTTATGTGAAGATTCGGAGAAAACCATGGAAAATTTCGAACGGCTAGGTCGACGGACCCAACTCTGAACCATGCAATTTCCATCTCCCAGTTGAGAATGTCGTTCGGCCACGACATTCAGTCCGTATATAGCAATTGTAGTTACAGACGCTACTTTAACTACTGCAGCTCAGGATATACAGTGCATATTTTTATTTACAACATTCCATAAAGTGTAATATCATGCGAATTCAACAACAACGTCTTGGAAGCTTCCAGAAAACATCTCACCGCCAATCAAGCGCTTTTTTTTTCACTGGATAGACTATGACGATACCGCATAGCGATATACATTGCAATAATGTACGATTTAGCCAAAATTTCTTCAAAACATGTTTTGATTTCTTCTCCTGTTTGTCCATCCTGTGACGTAAGTGCACCTTGAGATAAACAGCCGATGCAATTCATGAATGAATCCTGCTGATTTATTTTAAAATGCCTTACATTACAGGACTCAGCGAAAATGGATCGGGTTTTGAGAACGATAGAGAATTCCGTACGACGAAGCGAGAAATTTGGATATCAGAGAAAAATCTCGTTTTGAATTTCATGTTATGTCACGCTCTATTTTTTTATTTTATTTTATTATCAGACTATCATGGCTACGATAAGAAGTGGATGCAAAATGTATAAGAATCCTGATAATGCAGTGAAGGGATATCCGTCGAAAATTTCTATACTGAATAAGTACCAGACAAAAATTACCACATTGAATAAATAATTCGGAACATTCACTAAAGTAAAATGATTCCTTTCTTTTATATGCACTACAGTCATTGGGGCTAGAAACTCCCTTTCGGTTCCTTTTGAGTACTGTACTATAACCACGTACCGTATTGAAAGTAGCAGGCCCGGACTTAGGCGGGGGAAAACGGGGCAACCACCTCAGGTCCCGCGCTTTTGGAGGACCGCGCCGCAATTGCAGTTAGGGGTGGATGCGAGACGAGACAGAGATTTACCACTTTTTTGCGAGACTAGACCAACATTTTTAACATTACGATATAAGTGTTTTGCGAGACGAGACAAAGGTTTTAGGTTGTTTTGCGAGACGACTATTTTTCGTCTTGCGTCCATGGAAAGTATAAAAATTACAAATGTAAAGCTTCTGTGTCATATAATTTTCCCACTTTTTTCCCCCTTCCGCCAATTTTTACAACGACTTCTAAAGAGGCCCTAGGTTCAATTGGTCAAAACATTTCAGCAATCGCCCGCGAACCCGAGCACACGGTGTCATCGGTTCAAGCCCATGGCTGTTATTCATCTTCTTAGTATTAGTAAATCTTTGGGATGAAGCACACAAGTCCGAAAGCAAGCATTTCAAACAATTTCTAATGCTTACAACTTGCAATGCACAACCAAACAACTTGTAAAAAAAGGAGTTGTACAGATTGTAATGAAACTTTTTTTATGAGTAATCTATAGAGTTTACTATTCCGATACGAATGAGCTTTCCATCGCAACATAAATTTCCTTCCGCTATATTAAACAAAATTGAGGGCACTCACAAAAATGTAAGGTATTTCTTATATCTAAATTGAATTCAATAACTGGAAACTAACAAGTTTTATATAATTATGAACCTAACCAACTTTAAAACTAATAAATGTATAAACAATTTAAATTATCTTAAGAGACAAAGTAAGAAATGAAATTAAACAAAACTGTAAAATAATTTTAATTTCATTTGGGTATGGATGTAAAGAAATACTGAAATCCCTGCTAGAAGTTCACCACAGTACCGATGTATTTCAGACTAAAAGTGAGGCTTACTCACTTGCCGTCCGCGAACTAGTAAATTATGAGTTTATTTTTAGTGTTGCAATTGGGTGTGACGTTCTTTTTCCTTACAATGCAGTCAGCAAATCGCATCAAGCAGAGGACATGGATCTGCAAGATATTTATTCACTGTCCGGACTGATAAATTTTCTTAAGAAATTCCTTAAAGAAGGCTTCGATAGCTGAAGAATTACAGCAAATGAGATAGCGAAACCACTGAAGAGAGTAGATGCAGTTGAGAAAGTTTCCAGAAAAAAGAGAAAACAATTAAGAGTATGGTGGTGAAGATGATTCTGTATGAATGAAGACACCATGTTAGTAAGGGTGGGCGAGAGATTCTTACAGTTTGAGAAGTATTCCAGAATTTTTGGCTTCCTATTCTGTCCGAAAAAATTGAATGAACTAAATGACAATGAGTTAACCCTTTGAGGCGCAACCCTTTCCCAATGCTGAAAAAAGGGCAGCCGTTGCCATCGCTCGACTTAACTACCAGCAAGATGGCGGAATATCGAAACTGTGCACTGCCAGCTGCCGTCAAAAAAGGGTCTCTAGATTTGTGTGGCACGCGATGAACCTTTCGATCGTCCGCCATCTTGCTGGTAGTTAAGTCGAGCGATGGCAACGTCCGCCCTTTTTTCAGCATTGGGCAATCTGTCCATCTGTAGCTTTCATTGTTTAACTATTAGGCAATATATTAACCATTGCATTTTTAAAAAACTTAAAAATATGTGTGTGTGCTCTTTTGGTATCCTATTCAACAATGAATATAAGCTGTTTTTTCTTGACTCAAACCGTAATACCTCAATAAAAATATTTTTAAAAATGTAAAATGAAAAAAAATTCTTGTCTTTGTTTTAACTTAACAAATATTTAACAACTTCTAACGTGCCGATATCTAACTTTTAAAAGCGTTCTTTTTTTTTTTCTTTATTTGTTTGCAATTTTACTGACACTTAGTGGATAGGCACGACTCGCGAGCAACTTTGGAGCTGGCGTCAGGCAGACTGTGTATCCAATGCAGCTTAAGAGCCTCTCGTCCAAGATTTGCCCAGGGCCCCGTAATTGATAGGGCCGGACCTGGAAAGTTGTGTATACAGGGCGACTTAAAATAGTGACCTAAGCTTTTATTCCTTAAATATTGATCATACACAATAAACTACCAAAGTTACGTTAAATGAAGCTATTCATCAACGCGACTTTACAGTTTCTGTGATCTACGGACTTTAGAAAATAAATAACCGTCAGATACCTGTCACGACTAGTTTTAGTCTCCTATATTTTGTTACTAGCTGCTACCCGCGACTTCGTCCGCGTCGGCTTTAGAATTTGGTCCCGAGAGAAATGTAGCATGTGTGAATAACAAATATTGTTGCGACAAAAGAAACTGCATTTAAATATTATTTGCTTTTTACTTGTTTCAAATGAAGTAAAATGCATGGTATTATACTTCATTTAAAATAAGAGAATATGCAGAGTTACTAAATTTAGATTTTTTTTTCAGGCATTTGGCGATACAGTTATGACAGTATTTGCGAACTGTTTTGTAAAAGAAATATTTATGCTATATGCATGAATTTTAGTCTATGTTAATCAGGAATAGATCAGCTTTCTATTAGTGAAAAAGTTTTAGAATCGGTTCTGTAGTTACAGACATACCCAGAGAGCGTAATGTATTAGAATTATTTTGAGTGTTCCTGTAAAAGAACTATTTACGCTACATGCATGAATTTTAGCCTATAATACTCAAGAATAGTGTAGCTTACTATCAGTAAAAAAAGTTTAGGAATCGGTTCAGTACTTCCAGAGATGTCATTAGAGCGTAATGTAATTCTTATTAGCAGCCCTGTAAAAGAACTATCTGTGATATATACATTAAAGGTAGCCTATAACACTTAGGATGCCACCAGTGACTAAGAAGTTCTGCTCTCAAAACTGCAAGGTGGGATGTGCCAGGTTCAAACCCCGATCGCGCCTGTAGACCTAGCCGCTCCCAGTTTTCTGTGGTTTTCTAAAATACCTCACGTAAATACGGGCTAGGATCCCTTAGAAAGTCCCCCACAGAGGAATTCGCCATATAGGCCTAGAACCCAAGTGCAGTCAATCGGTCTTAATCCAAAAACAAACAAACAATAATACTCAGGAATAATGTAACTTTCAATCAGTGAAAAAAGTTTTAGAATCGGTTTAGTAGCTACAAAATGTCCATAGAGCGCAATGCATTAGAATTATTTTGAGTGTCTGTAAAAGAATTATTTATGCTATATGCTTGAAAGGCTGCATGTTAATCCATGGCATAAGCTATTTTCATTACAAATTTTTAAAAATCCGTTCAACCATTTTTGTGTGATTCAGTCAAAAAAATCAAAACACACAAACGTACACATTTATATTATTGGTAGGATTTGGAAATTTATGAACTTTAAGAAACACATCTGGACTTTTCATCGTACTTACGTATTATCCCGGCGGTCATTCCCGCCAAACTGTTTTTTTTTCCGTCAAATGAGTTGCCAAACTGTTGCCAATCGTATTCAAAACCATTAATAATTTCAATCGCTCGTCTTATCTCTCATTAATAATTTCAATCAATCGGCAAAAAATCGCTCGTCTTGGCGGACGGCCGGGATAATACGTAAGTTCCCTTTTCTTTACTTATGCTTTTTAATTTGGCGTAAAATCAACATAATTTCCATGTTTTTCAAATGCATGTAATTTTGCAAGTAGAATTTCTGCTTTATTTCAAAAGCATAAATCATTTTGTGCGGGCGATAAAACGGATTTTAATTAATAGTTAGAAAAAGTAGTTAAAATTTCAAAATTCTGAGCCTCAGGTGCACTTTACCGAAGTTATGGGCTCAGTCATACTGAAATTTTCAAAGCTCTGCTTTCTGTAGATTTGTCTGGAGAACATTCATTTTTATTAATACAGATAGATAGATTTGGCATAAAACTGGATTAATTTCCGTGTTATTTAATGTTTTTCCGATGCACGCTCGTCTTTGTTGAAGTAAAAGCATTTTTGTTAGCTCAAAACATGAATCATTTGATACGGGCGAAACTCGCCAAGCATGGCAACGTAAAAACGGTTTTTAATTAATAATTAAAAAATTAATTAAAAATTTAAAATTCTAAGTAGCCTATAACCATCTCCAGTGTCCCATCTATATCTAAACCAAAATGCATCCCAATCGATTCAGTGGTTTAGGCGTGAAAGCGTCATAAACAAACAAACAAACAAACAAACTCACTTTCGCATTTATAATATTAGTTAGGATACTGTTTGCTTTTATTATGGTTATACGCTACGTGACCATAGTATTGCTTTATTCTCTTCGGCCCCAACTTAACGCATCTATCTCAAATGAAAGAAAAATCTCATAATCGTTTTTAGAAAAACCTGTTACACTTAAAAACGACAAGTGGAAAACGTATTTAAAAAAAAAAAAAAAAAATTCTAATGAAAGCCTGATTCCCAATCTCTGTTTCCTTCTGTTGTCCCAATCCCTCTTTCTAGCTGTAAAGAAGTGTTACCGATTCGTTAACGGGAGAGAATATGTGTAGAAGATAATAAAGTTTGTTGACAGTCCATGATCCATAAGCATAAACATTGTTAATACTTATACGCGAAAATGTTTTGCAGGCAATAAACAAGCTCAGAAGAAATTAAGCATAGAAACTAACTTGCTTTACAAAATAGGCTGTTTATTTTGGAAAATATGGAAAAGTGCTGTTTTTTTTTTTTTTAAAGACCTTTCAGAATACTTCAAAACTTTGTAGATTGTGTATTCAAAGTGCACAGTACAGCTTTCTGAATTTCAGAGACTAGGGAATTTTTTTAACCCTTTAACGCGCAGTGTTCCCGCTCTGGGAACACCAAACTCTGACGTTTTGACTATTGCCAGTCACGAAGAATAGATTTGATTTCTATAAAAAATAGTTGCGGGTGACATAGCTCCACGAGAATAGTTTACTTTTTAGCACGTCATTTTCCGTAAAAGAATAGTCACGATTATTTTTAACAGCACTGACATCTGCTGAAAAAATGGAAGAACGCGAGAACAGCTGGATAGATTGTCCAATGCTGAAAAAAGGGCAGCCGTTGCCATCTCTCGACTTAACTACCAGCAAGATGGCGGACGATCGAAACCTTCATCGCGTGCCACAGATCTAGAGACCCCTTTTTTGACGACAGCTGGCTGTGCTGTTGTCAAAAAAGAGGTCTCTAGATCTGTGGCCCGCGATGAACGTTTCGATCGTCCGCCATCTTGCTGGTAGTTAAGTTAAGTGATGGCGACGGCTGCCCTTTTTTCAGCATTGGGAAGGCGGTGCGCCTCAAAGGGCTAAAGAACAGCAAGAGTTTAAGCGACTTCGGTTCTTATTTGTTCCATGAGACACTTTTTTTTTTTTTAATACTAGGAGGAGGGAGAAGGGGGAAAAATTCATTCCATAAGTCTTAATGTCCTTATGATGAATACTTTGAGTTTTCCACGAATTTTACCAGGGGTCACCTTCGAAAGCGTGGTCTTTTTCCCAGTCGCCATCGGATCATGGACGCCCCAACGGGTTGCCTTTTATTTCGGAACGCGAGGAGCCCATCCATCTCGCTTTTGACAGGACCAAGACTATTATTATGACGGCAAATTCAACTTTTGACTTCTTTGTATATCGGAAAGGGTTACACATACCCAAAGTGGCACTTGTGTCTGCCGCCACGGAAGGTCACGGATATTCCAGGATCCATCTCCCCTCCACACACACATACACAGACTTTTTTTCCCCCCTGCAAATTATGTGGAACTGTGCAGATCGTGGGGTATCAGAAGAATTATAAGCCTTAATGTATGGGAGTGTCAACGTTTTGCGCGGAGGAAAAAATTCTTTGAATTATCGGCATGGCCTCTCTCTCCGTGATCCAAATTAACGGTTGGAAAGGGTAATTTAAGGCGAGGAGCCCCGAAAAGTCACAAATTCGCATAATTATGCGGCCTTGGCAAAGCAGGGAGTTAGTTATGTTTGGTGCGACTCAATTTGACCAGGATGTCCGAACTAAATTGGTATTTTTTTCTTTTCCCTTTGTCCTTTATTCTAGGTAGATTTAACAATGCAGAAAGGTACTCTACCCGTCTGCCCGCTAATGTCTGCTATTAAAAAGAGATAAGGAAAATTGAGGGAAGCGGCAAAGAGGAAGCAACAGTTAGGATAGTTCGTGTAAAACGAAATTCCAGGAATGGGGCAACGCAACCAACCGAAATGCCTTTCTGAGAAGAGAAAAATAGGAGCGATAGGCTATATCTTAGAAAAATGACTACCCACCCACTGGTGGCCTGCGACCTCATTCATCCCGGATCCTGCCGAATCTTAGAAAAAAAAAATTGTAATGGCATGTCGTGTACTTCAAAACTATAAAAGTGAATAGTCATTGTCACTCTTAAATCTCTGGCGCGAAACCACTTCTCAACGCTGAAAAAAGGGCAGCCGTTGCTATCGCTCGATTTAACTACCAGAAAGATGGCGGACGATCGAATCGTTTATCGCGTACCACAGATCTAGAGACCATTTTTCGCACTTAACTAACGTAATCTGTGGCACGCGATAAACGATTCGATCGACCGCCTTCTTGCTGGTAGTTAAATCGAGCGATGGCAACGGCTGCCCTTTTTTCAGCAGTGGGCGGGCGGTCTATACAGTTGTTCTTCTATATCAATGTATTTCCATCGTATTCTTCCAGCTGTCAGCAGATACCAGTGCTGCTAAAAATAATCCTGGCAATTTTACAAATAATCCACAATTTTTACATGAAATGATGTGCTAAAAGTAAAGGATTCTCGTGTAACTATGTCACCATCAATGATTTTTATCGAAATCAAATTTATTCTTCGTGACTCACAACAGTCAAAACGTTAGAGTTTATGTCCTCACGGTGAGGACACCGCGTGTTAAAGGGTTTAAGAAGTGAAATACAGAGCAATTATATTTAAAGTTCCACTTTAAAACGATCAGAAAAGGAAAACTGACCAAATGTTATCAAACTTGGTAATTGTGTAAAGGTCATCAGAGGATTTATTATCGGCGAAAAAAAAAGCTCAAAAATTCAACACCAGGGGCAAGGACGTATTTAAGGGTTGTGGGTGGGGGATCCAGGAGTCCAAACCTCCCCCCCCCCCTCGAAATTTTAATTTTTGTTATTAAAATGATAATGATTACCGTTTGGACCCCCTCCGAAATTTTTGAGCCCCCTCGAGAATGTCCTTCATGGGGGGGAGCGGACTCCTGAGATCGTCCGCCATCTTGCTGGTAGTTAAGTCGAGCGAAGGTCAACGGCTGCTCTTTTTTCAGCATTGGGCAATCTATCCAGCTTTTCTCGCATTCTTCCATTTTTCAGCAGATGTCAGTGCTGTTAAAAATAATCGTGACAATTCTTTTTACGAGAAATGAATGCTAAAAAGTATAGGATTCTCATGGGGCTATGTCACCCGCAACTATTTTTATAGAAATCAAATCTATTCTTCGTGACTGGCAACAGTCAAAACGTCAGGGTTTGGTGTTCCCAGAGCGGGAACACTGCGCATTAAAGAGTTAAATACTGTGGCTGACATTTCCAGCCGCAGTTGTCTATCGTCTGCTCTTTTTTCAGCATTGGGCAATCTATCAATCCTCAATGATGCCTGAAATGCTTTTGAGCATATATGGTCACGGGGAACAAGCCTACCTCAAACATCTAAAATTTTCATACTTAACTTTTTTCGGAATGCTCTGAGAAATCAGGAACGTCACATACAAATAAATATATATAATCCAATTGGTTTTTTGGATTCTTGACTTTTTTTGGATGGATAATTCACTGGTGATGGCTATAATTTCAAAGTTTCGCTATGTTTGCCTTAGAACTAGAAATAAACACGAAGGAAAGGTTCGAACTAAAGGTTTTGCTCCTTCCCGGTTATAAAAAGAAATTAATGTAAAGATCTTATTTTACTCCCATAAAATGGATCTGTCTGAGTCTTCCAACTAACCGCCCCCAGACACAAGATTGCATTAATCCATCAGTGAATAAATCAAAGTTTTTAGTATATGCATTAAGATTTTTTTTATGAGTATTCATTTACTACAGGATAGATTTTGGTGAATGTATCATCTTACCTGATAAGCCCTGAGGCTGTAAACTTTAACAACGAGATTTTTTTTATTAATTTCCTTTTTGCTGGGTCAGCCTTAGGCCTTGGGCAACGGGACAAATTGCCTTTGTTTACTGGTTGGTTGGTGGATTTCAATTTCACAAGAACACTTTCACTTAAAGACTGAGTGTTGTGCAATCACCGGGTTTTTTTTTTTTTTTTTTTTTTTTTTTAAGAAGAAGAAGAGGGAGAGTATGTAAGGGAGGAGTTGAGATGTGACATGACTTTTGATGAGTCTTTTTTCCAGGTAGTAACTGAACAAAACAAGAGCGGTGATATAGGAAATGGCAAGAATGATTAATTTCCCGAATTGAGTTTTTCTGGGACACGATTTGGCAACTCGGCTTGAGGTCAATTCAGTGAACGCTTTTGACCTGGTACACAATAGTATCAAATGTCAGATGAATACAGTTTCTCTGTAAGATTGTTGCGGTTTCAGTGTTTATAAGCATAGTGTTAACTATCTGAAAAAGATGCACTTGCCGTAACTAAACTCACTTACTGAAAAGATATCAAGTTTATCACGGGCATAGATCTCTCTGAATTGAAAACTAAAAAAGAACTAAATCCTCTGACTGACAAGTAAAAAGAACCTAATCAAGAGGCATGATTTCCAGCGTATAATACTTTTAATCTGCATGAAGTTCATTTTGATATTATAAATTTCCTGAAACACACCAGGTTTACTGTTGCTAAGGTTCTTTCCATGATGCCTGAAATCCTCAATTTTGGAAAAATATTTGAAGAGGACTATTTATTATGCAACTTTCATTCACATGCATTGCAGTAAAAAAAAATCTGATGTGTCCAACACATGACTTCCTTGCACGTCCATTAGATCAAAAATATTTTCGACGCACTTCCTCTAAATTTATTTGTTTGAAAGAGATAAAATATCAATAATAGTAAGGTTTAGCGATTTCTTGCCAAATATTTCGATATCGCCAAGCTGAGTTCAATTTGAAAGATTTCCTTCTGACACTTTGTTTGGCGATATTTCACCAAAAGCCGACAAACTTGAGATAGTCAGCGAGATTTTGGGGATAGCCAAAGTAGTCATTGACCACAGACTTTCAATGAATTGAATGCATCCATACACCTCAATGTATTTAAAGTCATTTGGCTCACCCTGTAAATAAATTCTCAGTCGATTGCTGTCAAAAAAGATATTGAAAACAGTTAGATATTACAATAGTTCTAAATACAAAGTTAAAAAATCTACGGGTTAAAGTTTTAGAGTTATACAAAATAGGAAATAATTTTTGGCGCCAAATTTGGCGATATTTCGGCGAAACTCGTCAATGTCGAAGACATTTGGCGAGATTTTAAGCATGAACCAAACAATGACAGATTATCGCCAAATTTGGCGATATTCCGCCAAAACTCGCCAAGAACGATAACAAATGGCGATACTTTGGGCATGGACCAAATGACTGACTATCGCCAAATTTGGCGATATTTCGCCAAAACTCGCCAAGGTCGAGGACAGACGGCGAGATTTTGGGCATGTACCAAACAATGACTGTATTATATTGAAGATGTCCATAGACATTAAGGTACTGAAATTCTTTTCGGTGGTCCTGTAAATAAACTCTCCAGTAGATTGGAACCAAAAATCGAGATGCACAACTAGATGTTACAACATTCTTATATATGAAATTTCATAATAGTTTTTGAGATTTGAGAGTTAAATATGCACACACATACACCAAAAGTCGCCAAGCTTGGCGACTTTTGGCATAGTTCTTGAGGGAGGCACGTGACCGTGGTCGGACCATTACCTAACTTATGTGGTAGGACGGTATTGTGCTTGAAATGGATGAATGCCCCTAAAATTGCTATTGACCGTAATGTATTGGAAATCTTTTGAGTGTTCCTGTAGCAGAACTATAAATGAAAAAGACACTTTTTTTAATGGAGAAATTCATTTTCTAACTCTTTACAGCATATATCACTTCTGAGTCGTTTGAAATAGCCCAATACCTCTAAAAAAACGCTTTGATGAATTTCGGCCCATAGAGCGTAATGTATTTCGAATCTTTTGGGCGGTCCTGTAGATAAACTATTCAGTCGAATGGAACCGAAAGGGAAGGTGCACAACTAGATGTTACAACAATCCTAAATATAAAGTTTCGACATTCAACGCCTAACAGTTTTTGAGATATGCGAGTTTAATGAATTTCGGCCCATTGAGTGTAATGTATTTCGAATGTTTTGGGCAGTCCTGTAGATAAACTATCCAGTCGAATGGAACCAAAAGGGAGGTGCACAACTAGATGTTACAACTATCCAAAATATGAAGTTTCGACATTCTACGCCTAATAGCTTTTGAGTTAGGCGAGTTTAATGAATTTCGGCCCATAGAGCGTAATGTATTTCGAATCTTTTTGGGCGGTCCTGTACATAAACTATCCATTCGATTGCCACCAAAAGGGAGGTGCACAACTAGATCATAGAACAATCCTAAATATCAAATCTCAACATTCTACGACCATTAGTTTTTGAGATATGCGAGTTACATACATACGTACGTACGTACGTACGTACGTACGTACGTACAGACGGCATGGAAAAACTGGCCACAGTAGACTCGCCACTGGTCAAAATGAGTTGCAGACGCGTTAATATGATCGTGCATGCTAGCCTACGATGAGATGCATCGAAAAAATTTTTTTAATTAAATTTAGAGGTAGTCAAAATCGGTTTTTATGTCGAAATTTGGCCCCCAAAATTTTTCGGGATCACATTACTTCCTTATACTACGTACAAGGAAGTAAAAATGAGGTATCATGAACAAATTTGTCAACATGGTTATTTCAGTCAGAAAATTTAGTATTCATTTTGCAATCCCTCTCGTAATTCATTATCGAATTTCTACTGAAACGTACACAGTACACTTACGGCTCTTTGTACCGGTGGGGGGGGGGAGATATACTTTAAAAGTGCAGAACTATTTTTTATTATAAGGGGGAAATATATAATTTATTTCATGTTAACAGAAATTAAACATGAAATGTAAATATAAACGCCGTAGTGTGTTGCGACTGTTTTTGAATTTCAGGAAAGAGAAGCAAGCACTAGGGCTGCAATTAGAGTTACTAGCACTTATTCGGGAGAATTTTCCAGCTGTTTGGATATTCACAAGAGATGGAGGACTTATTATTTGTACTTTCAAAAACTGCAAGAAAGACCACCTAGAGAGAACTTTGGACATATGGATGGTAGGCCGTAACCAAGATGCAAGGCTAGATAAGACTTTGAATCTGATTCCGGAGCCTGGCCTGATTTTCTAGGGTGGGCTACAGACTCCTTTATCTTCGCGTTAGTATATTATATGTTAGTATTAGTATACTATTATTAATTAGTTTGTTATACGTCCCGCAGTGGCAAGCCCGTACCCAAGAGGGTGCATTTGGGGGCCGTGCTGCCCCCAGAAAAAAATTTTGCCCCCCTCCCAAAACCCCTTTCAAAAAATTTTATCCTACTCCCAAATTTGCAAAGTAGACAGAAAAGTGATTTAGAAAAATAAAAAAGTTGAAGTTCAAATCAAATTTCCAAAAGCTTAAACATTTTTTAAATTCTTAAATCTTTACAACCAGTGAAGTATATACGACACGTGTGTATTTCCAACATTAAACGAAGTTTTAAAACCTCAATGATTACTGATGTTATATGACCGAAAAAGAGATATTGTCTTATTTGCATTTAATTTAGATATTGTTAAAAATATCTAGACTATATGATTTTTTTGACCGGTTTGTCAACATACGCAAGCGAATGGTTTAGATTGTTATAGTATATCATATTTGTATATCTAGAATTAAAAAATGTAGAATTACTATAAATTGAGTGCACATTCTCCCCCACCCCTGCCCCCAAAAAATGGTAAAAAATAATGTGCGGCATTACTGCACATTACTTTTACCGCAGAGGTAACTAAAAGTTAATTTCATTTGTCAGCAAATATGAATTTGTTGCAAACAACAAATGTGAAAACATTTGTGAATCTCCAAAGCAATTTTTGTAAATTTTACTTTTTTTCTTAAAATAATTTACAAAACAAATTAAAAGATAAGGTAAAATGCAAGTGAAGGGTTGTTTTAAACATTGTATTTTTGCGGCCATTTTAATCGATTGTAATTTTGTGAATTGACCGTAAAACGAACCCAGATTTTGTCTCCAAAGAACTCAGTAAAGACTGTTATTTCAAATGATCAATCGGATAGCCCTTTTTCTGGATAATAAGTCTACATCCCAATTTCCATGATAAAAGGACTGTTTCAAAAATTCCAACGGACACTGATTTCTATTTACCTTTCACCAATTTCCAGGGTGACTGTACATTTGAGTGCTCCAGTAAAAGAACTATAAATGACGGAGACAGTATTTTCGATGGAGAAGTTTATTCTGTTATCCTTAATAACCTAAACCAACTTTGTTTCATTTGAAATAGCGGAATATCTCTGAAATACAATTTGTAGAATATGACTACCCGTAGAACATAATGTATCGAATTCTTTTCGGTGCTCGTGTAAAGAGCTATCAATCCTATATACACCTTGTATTATATAACATATATAAATTTTGTATCAATGATACATTCGGCGCCAAAAACAAATTTTTAAGCTGAACCCAGATTGGTAATATATGCTATTGGCGAGAATTCGCCAAACCCTACTAATTTTGAATGGGAATAACTTTTCGTTATGCTGAAGTAATTTGAAGTCGGTTTTCTTTCTTTATTTTTCATTAATTATACTTGTGATGATGGTTCAGTACAGTACTTGAGGCTGTGATAAAAAGCTTTTTTCATAACCTGCTGTCGCTGTTTATTGTTGTAATGTGTGTCCTTGGAAAAGTGTTACTCTGAGCATTCCGTTACCCGATTACCTTGGAAAATTCTGGAGTCATTAATTTGTTAAGGATTTTATCTCAGTTTTTCTGTCGCGGTGACTTCTCATGTCAAAGATAGAAATGTAAACAAAAACATTCCAGAGGACATATTTTGTCAGCAAATATTTTAACACTATGTTTAGATTTCTTATCGTCGTGAAGAACTCTGGGTTATCTTGAAATTGAGATACGTGAAGGTTTTTGAAGTGAAGTTCTATATATATATATATATATATATATATATATATATATATATATGGAAAGAATATTTTTCTACTGATAAAATATTATCGTGTTGAACAGAAAGTACCTCTTAAAAGGAATTAATAATTTATTCATAGGAATTCCTTATTTTTTTATACTGAAAGAATTACATCTGTATAAATACGTATAAACCTTAATTGTGTTTGACGTGAGACGTTTTCCACTTAGGTTAAGGGTACACTTTCAAAATCTAGAATACGGATTCACTCTAAAATAATAGCGCAGTGGTCTTTTCAGCAGTGGCGTAGCGTGAGGAAACGCTTGTACGCTCAGCGTTCCCAGAACATTTAAGAATTGCACAATTTTAACAATTGTAAAATTTATCATATTTTAATCACAATTAAATTTCCTTTTTTCAATATTTAAATTTTATCAAAGCATCAATTTACTCTTTGCAACATTTGCGTGAAAACGCGTCTAGTGTTCTCCCCAATGCAAGGACTTCTAATCCGAGCCCGCCCGAGCCCGAGCAATATTATTAAAGTCGGAGCCCGAGCCCGAAATTTCAGCTAAAGATAAAAAACAAAAAATTCAATTACTTCATTGATAGGATACAATAAATTTTATAGTTTGTGCAAATTAAAGACAAATAGAGTTGCAAACTCCCAATGCACTTTCTAATTCTTTGTATCCATCCTTTATCAAAAAATGTAGGATCTCATGACTAACTAAGGAATATAAACCGCCGTTCAGGCACGTGCCAACAGGGGGGGGCAGGGGAGTTTATCGCCCCCTCGGTAAATGAGTGGAAGGGGCGAACTATATAATTCGCCCCCTCTGTATTTTAGCCCCCTCGATATGTATTCGCCCCCTCAATAGTTTGCTTACAATAGTTTTCTTCTTCAGGATGGGGGGAAGCAATTTTTCCAGCCCGCCCCTCAAGTAAACGGTTATTTAAACAAACTAATGAGGCATAACTGAAAATTTTACTAGCTCAAATGGAAGGTGGGGGGGGGGGACGAAATAGCTGCCACCAGCCATCCTCTTCCGCACGAACAAAACTGTTATTTTAAGTAAACTATTGAGATATTTAAAAAAAAATCGGTAAATTAATTAGTTTACATGAAACTGATACAGGAAATTTGGTTTACACTCGAATACTTTTTTGAGAGGGTGTACAGACGAGGTTAAAAAAGATTGAAGCCATTATTTATAAAAATTGGCGGAGGGGGGGGGGAAATAGCTGCCCCGTCCCTGAAGGAAATGATTATTGTAATTGAGCTATAGAAGTCAGTGGCGGATTAATGCAAGTTTCTCGGAGGGGGGGGGGGTTACTTAGAAGATTGACATATACGTCCATTTTATGGAAGTAAAATAGTATCTTTTACATTAATTTATTTTGACTCAGGGGGGGACGGTCACCCCTTCCGCCCCCTCTTGGTAGAAGTACAAACAAAAATTTTCCTGGTACCAAGGTTGACACCTTTTATTTTAAAAACATTCGTTGTTGGTGGTGGGGGGGGGATGAGGGGCTAGTGAAATGATTGCCCCCCCCCGCTCCCGATGTCGGAAAAAATCGTTCGACCCCCCACTTTCCAAGACGTTGGCACGTCCCTGCCGCCGTTCTAAAATACCCAAAGAGCTTCACGCACCTTCTAGGCGCCCGTACCGCTATTTTTATTGATTTATTTATTTTTTATAAGTACTTTTATTTTCCTCATGAATCACTTTTTAAAATCTGTTTCAAGCAGTATGTTCAATAAAAGAAAAATTTTTCACGAGCCCGAGCCCGCCCGAGCCCGAACACAATTGTGAATTACAGAGCCCGAGCCCGGTTCGGGCCCGGGCTCGGGCTCGGGCTTTCGGGCTCGGGCTGAGCCCGTCTCATCTCTACAATGCACACAGACGGACGCTGGAGGAATCTAGAGTCCAGTTTTCTTGGTTCCTGAAAGAGGAAGCAGCGGTTTTAGACACTGCGTATGTCAGTCAGTTTGTCTATTCATTTATTTATTTATTTTGTAGAGAATAAAAGACTCAAGTGTACATAATGTCAGATGAAGATATAGATTATCTGCAGAAAATTCCTGGCTCAAATATTACTTCAGAAGAAAGATGCTTTTTTAAAATCAGAAGACCTGCGCCATGTTTAAATATTAAGCAGATAAACAAAGGCATTTCTCACACATGACAGCCTTCGTGGTATGATAGATACGTGGACAACTGAATGCAGCAGAAAGCAAAAAATGTTTTGCTTCTTGTTATAATGTTTTCATATGAAAAAAATTATGTGGTGTTAATAATAAATTACAATGTTCAAATACCCTCAAGATAATTTCGGTTAGCCATGAATAGCAGTCAGGTCAGATCGCCCTTAAAAGTCCCCCATTAGTTCCACTTCGTGATTTAACCATTATTTACTTATATATATAGATATAACACTTATCTTTAAAGTGCAATTGAATTCCTTTTTAATGAAACATATAATTTGTTTATTATATTTAAAATATTTCGATAATGCGATAAGTTCTGTTCTGTCTTGTTTTCATGGATTATGGGGGGCTTCGGCACCTCCTCTTTATAGCATTTTGTACCAACACCAAATGAGATTAGATCGATATCGGCAGTACCTGCCAAGTGTGTTCATTTCTACCACAGGCTCCCGAACAGTTCACTTCTACCTCATTCAGAAGCTGATAGATGGCAGCACTACCAATCGTTCGGAGGAGGGGTTCTTTGGTTCGTCCTAGGATTGAACTCACAACCTTTCGACTGCGAGACAGATGCCTTTCCCAACTGGGCTACCGCGCCCCGTGCCAGAGTTAGCAACCTGGTGTTTTGTAGTACGGTTGCATTATTTAATATGTATACTTGTTTACAAAAATATAAAAGAAACAGGAAATGGCTAAAATATGCTTCAGTCCACTGCAAGGTGAATTTTTTTTTATTTGCGATAAACGCGCAGTGAAAAGATCCGAAAGATTTTGCTTTTTCGCGTATGCATTGTAGAGATGGGCGGTTCGACTCATTTTACTGATTAGAATCTCGACTCACTCACTACTTCGATGATTCGAATCAGTGATTCGAATCTTGAATCAATAAAACAACTAAAGAAATTTTCCCTCTCTCTGCGCCGAAAGCCGTACTATTTAAACACCCTTCACCCATTCATCGGGTTTCTTCTCCGCTGAGTTCTCGGGCAGTTACCATCTCTCTCTCCTTGCCCAAGTAAAACTAGTGTTTAAACTGCCCGAAATGAAAATACAGGGGAGCTTCGTATGACCCCCTGGGCCTGTAAGATTAAAAGGTTAAGTTTGGTGTCAAAGTATTCGAAATTTTATGTATCGATGGGCGTGTTGAGTCTAGGGGGGGGTCGAGAATCAATAAAAACGCGCTCCGATGGATAGTTTCCGAGATATACGTTAATTAATTATGGTAATTAGACTAATTAACTATGATTGAGGCTTAAAAGGACTGCAAACATGTAGAAATTGGCTCTGGGATGGTTTCCAGACTTTGGAGATGCCGCCGGAGGAGGCTAGTGTTTAAAATGCCCAAATTTAAAATATAGGGGAGCTTCGTATGACCCCCTGGGCCTGTAAGATTAAAAGGTTAAGTTTGGTGTCAAAGCATTCGAAATTTTAAGTATCGGTGGGGTGTTGAGTCTAGGGGGGTCGAGAATCAATAAAAACGCGCTCCAGTGGATAGGTTCCGAGATATACGTTAATTAATTATGGTAATTAGACTAATAAACCATGGAGCTGTTTTTTCCGCGATCCAGCATCGTCATCAACGGAGAGAAAGCAGTAGCAAAAGCATCACAAGCTGGTATTGATCTCAGGATTTTCTTATCGCCGGCCTCAGAGGCGTAGCCAAGGGGGGGGGGGTTAGGGGGGTCATAACCCCCCATGAGGAATTTTTTGCCATACAAAATGTATATTCTTCACTACATTATCATACACACGTATACATATATATGAGTTGCAGTAGTCATAAAGCCCCCCTCCACATGAAAAATTTCTGGCTACGCCCCTGGCCGGCCTGTATTTTTGACCTTTATCGAATTCGAGATTTCACTGAAATGAAAATGGGAACATCGGATATTTGATGTTGAAATAAAACCGATATGTCGATATTTATCGATTTTTGGCCCAGTCCTACTGAGGGGCTGCTGCCCCCCCCAAAAAAAATGAGACCCTTTACTTAGCTTACAATTGAACTTTATCTTTAAATTTGATACCCAGCCCACCCCGAAATAAAATTCTGGCTACGCCACTGTCAATAACACTAACTACTCCACTGCTTATTTAGACCCTATTTTGTATTTCTCTGAATTACGAAAGAAAATAAAATAATTCCCCTTAAACGACAAACAAGGTAAAATAAATATCTTAAACGAAATCTGCAGCAATAAAGCGAAATGTTATTTTGCTTACTACAAAGTCCTTTCGTGAGAGCGCTTAATACCGCCCCTGTATCCTTCATTAAAAGTGACAAGCACAATCCTAACTTTATTTCATTCTATTTCCCTTCACATGAAAACCCGCCACCATGTAAACTTAACGTTCCGTTTTTTTTCTTAATTTTTTTTTCGGGGGGGGGGATTGACCCCTCTTGCCCTTAGGAAGTAACGCCTATGCCTCCCGCCAAAAACAAACGATGTTCGACCCACTCCACAGCCACTGACAGATGAAACTTTAAATCCGACCACCAACCAAGAAATGAAACACCAAAGATTCGAAAAAAAAACTTCAATTAAATGAAACATCCTTTCAACTCTTTTCGACTCCTTTCGACTCTGAGTCGATAGAAGATTCGAAAAAAACCCTCTAATTAAATGAAACATCCTTTCAACTCTTTTCGACTCCTTTCGACTATGAGTCGATAGAAGATTCGAAAAACTAACAAATCTCAACGATCGTATACAATCACCGAAACACAGCGAAACACTGAATCAGTAAAGATTCGTTGCTGCACCAACTCAGTGACCAACTCACCCACACCCACTCATTTGCTGTTTCAAATCATCTATCGACTCAGAGTCGAAAAGAGTCGTAAAGAGTCGAAAAGAGTTGAAAGAGTAAGGGAAAATCTCTGGGAATGGCAAAGGGAAAATAAGTTTTCCTTCCCTTCGAACTTGGAATGTATTTCCCCACAGTTGAGGGCTTGAGATTCGAATCAGTAGAGAGTGAGTGTAAAGACTGAGCCACTCAGTACCAAGATTCGAATCACTGATTCGACTCATCGAATCATTGGCCATCTCTAATGCATTGTTGTTTTGTAATCTAGCTACTGCGTGACATACCTAACCAGTAACGAATATCCTTGCTTCACTTGACGTCATTGAACTGTTAATTTGGATTTTTGCGTGTGTGTTAGTGTTATTACGCTAATGTTTACATCTAGTTGTTGCCGTTCCCAGTATAGAAATATCGTCGATTTTGGTATCGAATGCGTTAACGTATTATATAAGTAGATTTATTCCAGATCGCGAAAATTCTGGTAATAAAATGTATTTCGTTTAGGGAAAGTAAAATAAGCTGTAGATGGCAGCACTGGACTTAATATCCCCAGTAGCACAGCAATATTGGCCAATGTCGAAAACAGAGAGTTTGCAATATTGGCCAGTATCGGTAGCCTCACCATGGCTCAATGGTTATATCACTGGAAATGGTAGACGGGCTAACGTGTAGGTCCCAGGTTCGCGTCCGTCGATCTAATCGTTCGGAGTTTTCCGTGGTTTTCTCAGAAACTTAAGAGTAAATACGTGTTAGGACCCCTTAGAAAGACCTTCACTAAGGGTACCCCCCCTCCCCTTGTGTTGTCCTTCTGACGAGGATTTATAAGCGGGCTTCAAGCACACAAATCCGATGTACATGTTCACAACAACAACAATATCGGTAAAAGCTGGACCGGCCAATATCTAACGGATAACCTTTTGTCCAATATTGGAGATGAACATTCGCCCATATCAGTGAAAGCTGGACCAGCCAATATCGATAAAGGCTGGTCTGGCCAACATTGGTAAAGGCTGAACGGGTTTAAAGGTTATTTAGTGATTTTTGTCTAATTATATGTAATGATTAACTCTAGACGCTATGGGCCTTGTTCCAGAATGTCAAAAGGTTGAAGTAAATATTTTTAAGTTTCGGAATGGGAACTTGAAAAAAAAAGAGAGAGAGAAAGAGCTTTCCCCTTTTGGATTTTGAATCACTAGGGAATTTTGTTTTTCGTATAAAGTAATAATGAGCTTTTTTTTTCAAAATGCCGTACTTAACGAAATTGCCTAGAATATGACTTTTATTTTATGGAATCTACGAAAGTTAAAATGACGTTACATTACGGGTTCTTTTTTTTAATTTATGAACTTTAAAATTAGAAAAGTGCTTTTAATACAGTTTTTATATTTTTATATTCTTAAAAAATAAACAAACTGAAGAATATTAAATATCTGACCCTGTATAAACTTTTAATATCACAAAATCAGTATTGGGCAATATTGGCCGCAATCGTGATAAAATGACGAGCAGACGAGTGCCCCCCCCCCCTACCGTTTTTCGGAAAGATCGACCAGTATCAGTAGCGGATCCAGGGAAGGGGCTAGGGGGCTTCAGCCCCCCCAAAAGAGATTGCTAAAGAGTAACATTCTGCTTTATTACACACTTTAAATAGCTAAAATGGTCCTATTTTATAACTTAGCCCCTCCCAAAAGCATTCACATTGGTTTAGACAAAAATTTTGGTTTTTAGTACATTTTAAGTGGGTGAAATAAGCTTTTTAAAAAATGTAGCCCCCACCAAAAAAAATTCTGGATCCGCCACTGACCAGTATTGCTTATGTCGATCTACACATCTTTCTTAGAATTTATCGAATGAAAATTGTTTTTCAGCTTTATCCTCAGGAAAAATAAAATATCAATTAAAACAACAAATATTATAACTGTGTCATCTGTCGCAAGGAAAAAATTATAAAGGAAGTATTGGAAAAGGAACGTTTTGGAATGTCGTTGTTTTTGCGAGATCACTCTGTACTGCGAGATGTCTGCATGTTTTGTTTTTTACGTGAGATCAACGAAATTTAAGACATTAGTTATATTATTTGTAACCTCTACCTGAGATAAATAAATAGAATGTCAACTTAGAGATAAATACAAAAAACTTTTTTTATGACTCTGGATATCGCAGAACCAATATCGGGCAATATTGGCCAAAATCCAGACAAAACGACCGATTTTAGTCGATCTATGCCGTAATATCACCTCAACATTGGCCAATACTGCTGTGCTACTTAAGATTTTTCTAATCAGTTCTTTTAGTAGTAAATCATTCGTGTCCTCTGTAACGCAAATCGGCTAGCGCGTTCGGCTGCTAGTTGAAAGTTAGGTGTTTTAAGTTATATGATTATACAAGTTATGTAGTTACTATGATTTAAGTTGTAGTTTTTAAAATGTTCCAGGACACAAATGTGTAACGGCCGGGATTGAACGGGAAAATGCCATGAAACACCAGCGTGCCGGATCGGAAATTAGTCGTTTCTTTGCTAGTAAATAAGAGGGACATTCAGCAATGAAGGGTTAACCAGGCCCGGATACGCCCACAGGGAAGCCGGGAAATTTTCTGGTAGGCCGGTCACTTTCACATGCATGCAGTGGCGGCTCCTCCATTTGAGCACATGAGCACGTGAACCCCCAGAGGAAAAACTAAAGAATAAACACATTAACAAATTAAATTTAAAAAAATATATATTAAGTACACTTCTAGATTTGTGTGAATTTAAAATATGAGTTTTACTCTCCCCCACCCCTCCACTAGTATTAAATGCGCTTATTGTAGCTAACGCACTGTATCATAGGTTACTACAGCATAGTCTTTCGTCGCTCGCATGTGCGATCGACCGGAGTGGCCCTTTCAACCAGTCTCTGAGGAAAGACGCCGAGAGAGTGAGAGAGAGTTGCGGGAGAAGCGAGGCGCTTTCGTTCGCACAATTTTTATTGTGCTCACAGCAGATTCTTTGCCGTTATCTCCTCTGGATTCTCTCTTGGCTTGTTGTGTTCGGTTAGTTAATCCATTTTTTTTAATATTCTTATTATTTTCTTAATTTTTATGATTTTTCACTGCGGTATTTTTTACGAACTAGTGTCAATAATTAAGATGGGAGTCAAATAAGTGTTTCGGAGCCACAGCAATGACATTCTTCGATGTTATCCTTCGAAAAAAAAATTGAAAGACAATATTTTTGCTAAAACTTATCTTAGCGACGAAATGTAAGATCCAAGATGACTTGTTTTCTTTCAGTTGCATGCATTGTTTTCCTTTAACTTCTGGAAATGCAAATATATTTTAACTTGTAAGGTGTGTCGTATCTGCATATTTTATTTTCGTAATTAATTTTGTGAACTTCCATTTAAATAACCCAAGAGCCGCCACTGCATGCATGCCGTAATATATAATGTGTATGTTTGTTCAGAATAAAATGTAGTGGTCTGCCGTGTACGTATATTTTCCGGCCGGTATGATCAGTTGTATCCGACCTGGGGTTAGCATTAAATAGGGTTAACTCTTGCTTGTTCTAAAATTCTTATAAATATTCTTCTTCTATTTTTCTTTTCTTGTTAGAAAGATAAAAAAGCCAAAGCTTTTCTCTCCATTTGAAGAACATCCACTCATTTAGTAATAATGATAGATCCCACTTTCATCCTATGTGTTAGTAACGTAACACCGAGAGGTTATTACGAAGACACTGCGGTGCTGCGCAGATGTATCCTTGTCCACTTAACCTTCTCGCGCGCAAGCAAACAGTTGCGCAAGACAGCACGTGCTAGTGAATGGCTTTAGGAAGGCAGAATTACATGTCAACATCGAATGATGAATAACAGGTTCCAAAAGGATTAGCTGTCATGAATATTAAACGCACTGCGAGATCGAGAAGGCAAAAAAACATTACAACAAAATAATAATAATAAAACTCAAAAGGAGATATCCAGTAGAGAAAAAGTTCAGGGCTGCTGATGAACGTTAATGAATCACTCTTCTCGAATATTTACATATTGTTTTTGTTTTTTCTTCATACTTACATACGCGAGGTGGAAGTGGTTTATGTTAAAATGTTGTCACTTCTTGCCCCGTGAATGAATTAGCACTTCGCTCAAAGTGTCCGAGAGCGGATTTAATCGTTATTCCACAATAACAACTTAGGGGGCCACTCAGGTCGGGCTGCTTCCGAAATTCGGATTTTTGTTGATTGGCTGTCCATTATCGAACCCTTTTTGTGAGAAAGTCTGTCATTTTCACAATTTGGGCATCCCATGATTATTTATTTTTTTTTCCGGCTACGTGCTTGCTCACAATAAAATAGTCTAACTATTCGAACTGATGCGATCAACAGGGTTGCTACCCGTCCCGATTCTGCCGGGACAACGCCGATTCCCCCTGCGTCCCGACGCTCTATTTAGTCTCTCCTGATTTTTGGTAATGATTACAGACGACCGCTCAATTCGCTCAGATTTACTATGTGATGCTGCTCTTGTTATGGGGTTTGATTCGGAAGAAGGATTTTCAACTGATGAACTTGCAAAGACTCCAATTGTGATAAAGAGTATATAATACCACAGCTCGATCTACATCAAATTGTTCATAAATAATTGGTACGTACCTATTACTGATAACGGATTTCGTATTGCGCAAGAACTGGAGATAAGAATTCATGTTCTTTCCGGCAGAGGTTGTAGATTTTGTTCTGAATCTGCATTTTTATCCCGAGAATCGCACGGTAGGAGATGTGCGCTTTGCTTGTCGAAGGGTTGGCACTGAATTCTCGTAATTTTAGGGTTGCCTGTTATTCTGACTGTGGTCATTATTAAATACTTTATGCGAGGCGTTTCAGAGTATGCAAATGTACGAGTAATTTGGCCTGACTATGCTTTTTTGCACTCGTCAACTTTGAAATGTTTCCTCATCGTAAGGAAGAGTTAATTTCACTTGACGACTTTCGCCGGCGGGCGAAACACAGGAACGTGAGTATTTTATTTCGAAATCTTCCCCACCCCACCCGCCGCAATCTTCATGTAATTCGTATTATTGAAGAATAAATTTAAGGCTCCTCTAAAGTTTGGTGTATTTCTCTTTGGGGAAGCGGACTGGGTTTTTGTTTCGTCTTCAACGTAATCTCTGTGATGCTGTTGTATTTTTAAGACTTTTAAGGTTTTTCCCATTTAATTCGCAGCAAAGTCCTTTACCAGCGACTAATAAAGGAAATTTAAACTGTCCCTCCAGCCTGTCGACTTATCGATAGAAGTTAACAGGCTGGAGAGACTGTTCAGGATCACGACAGGGGTTATACACACGGGCGCCAGCAGCATAGGGTAAGGGGGGGGGGCAATCCCACCCTGGATTTTTGTATGCAACATGGTAACCATACGTTGATGTAGTCTTTAACCACCCCCCTGGGAAATATTCTGCCGACGCCCATGGTTATACATGAATAAGTAAATGTAATATGTGATTTGCATCACACTAACTGCTACAACTAATTTCCAGTTTGTGCAGTCTGTTAACGAGACATTTTTACCTGAAATAGAAAGCAAATTTAATTTATCACTCCTTTCACACAACTTTCCTGTTTATTAAGAAATTATAACATGAATTTTTTCTGTTTTTTTTTTTTTTTGGGGGGGGGGGGTATATATCGCATGAACTTGTACCACACTCGTTGCTACACCATAAGTGCTTCAGGGTTTTTAAACAACTAACCGCGTTTATAACCGCGTTTAACTCCATAAACTGTAACTGTTTAGCTGTATTTATCTTATCTTCTCTGGATTAGAGCTCTAGTTTTGTTCAACGGTTAAACGGGAAAATAAAAAAAGGAACAAAACTTGGCAAGGTTCTTTCTAAACATGCCCCCAGCCAAAAACATTTTTTTTTAATGTGGAGTAAAAGTGAGGCACACAGTTTACGCGCATTTATCCCTCCCTGAACTTTTATTTATAACTTTGTAACCCACCAATCGATAGGGCACGCACGTGTTGGAGCCGTAAAGATTTCGTTTTTGAGATCCAGCGTTGACGGACGAAACTTTTCAAGATCAGAAAATTTAATTGGCCTTCTTCTTTTTTTTAATTTTGGCTGTATGTACAAGCGATGAAAGAGATTGCCGCATTAATTGCTCAACAATATTTATAACTCACTTCAATGATAAGATTATAAGTATTTTTGGAGATATCTTAACCTTTCCGCCCCGTAAGAAGAAACATGTTTATGTTAGCATGGAATCTGTTCTAAAAGAAAAATGTAATTCAATTCCACTTTTTCTTACATTAAGAGGTTAAATAATATGTCCAGGGATGAGTTGTAATTTAAGCCGTGTTGCCAAACTACAGTTTATATTGCATCATACTTTGTGTACCATGGCAACAAATATTTCACTTCAGATACTCGATGCAGAATATCTTTTCACACTCTTTCTGTATCTCAGAAAGGTTCCATGATTTCTTTGAAAATATTACGCTGCAAAATGTAAATGCCTGGCAAACCTGTTACAAGCTAACGTAAAGGAGAACGGTACATTGGACGGTATAGTATTCTTTTATACTATACTAGCAGCGTGGCCCGGCGTTGCCCGTGCAATGAATGAGAAATGCCATTTACCTTAAATATAGATTGTAAAAGTGAATGAATGTGAATCGTCCCGCTGGAATGATAAAAAAATGACACAGGATTTCCCGCTGCAACGAAAAAAAAAATGAACACGGCACCTAATAAAATACAGAGGTTGCCAGGAATTGGACTTGGCTAGGCTGGAATGTGAATCCTCCCGCTGCAATGATAAAAAAAAGGACATGGGTCTTCTCGCTGCAAAATAGAAAAAAAAAGAACAAAGCACCCGATGGCGTAGAGGCTCCTAGAACTGGACGTGGCTAGATTTCTCCTCTTCTACCTGTCTGTGTTCTAACAATCATTTTTCAGAGATCGAATTTTGTTGTTTCTCTGAGCAGAAGGCACTTTTAGTAGTTTTATTTTATTTTATTTCTTCAGTTTTTTCTGAAATAAATAAACTAAACGGAAACTTTCAGGGTAAAAGTACAAATCTTTAAATTTGGGGACTTTTGGCGTCCCCAAGAAGTCAAAGTATTTTTGATGACAAATTGGAAAAACGATCTATATTTGGGGACTGTCCTCGAATTTCGAGGACGTATGGTCACCTAATAATCTCCACCTCTCTCCCCCTCTCTCTTTCAGGACGCCAGAAGAAATTCCGCCCTCCCGCGAAGCGCGCTCACAGTTGAAGCGACCTTGAAAACCAGAGGGGGGAAGTTTTCGACTTTCATTTTGCGGAATTTGCAGTCCACAGAGAATTTTAACCTGCGATCTTTTCAGAAAAAAAATCATATAAAAAAATCTAACAAACATTTCCGCACGGTTCAAAGTTTAAAAGAGGGAGAAATACATGTTCAATCAGCGGTAAAAAGATGGAAAATTTTTGCCCGTTACGTTTTTCGATGCGACAGTTTAAAAATAGCATATTTTTAAAAGCAGTACATTTTCTTCGAAACAGTTATCTCCTTAAAAAAATTCCCAAAAATCGGCAAATGTAACTACGATTTTGTAACAAATTGTATTTGAAAAAGAAAACTCTGTAGTTTCCGATGATTTAAAAAATATAGTATTCGGACAGAAATTTAGCTCGCGATAACGTAAAGGGCCAAAAACCTTACAAAACATAACTCAAAAACTATTAATCCGATTAATTTCATTTTTACGGCATTGGCTTTCTCTTGTCCTATTTAGTGAGCGTGCCAAATTTGGTCCAGATCCATCGAAATATCTGGACGTGTATAGCGAACAAACAAACAAACTCTTCTCTTTTATATATATAGATAGTATGTAACACAACATAAATCATGGTAAAACGCAGCTCGATCCCAACTGGCTTTTCAAACGGTCGACAGCTAGGTTCTATATGAAATGTACCGTCTGTCTGCCAGTTTCATAGAATATTGTTAGCAGTGCAATTTATTGAGCTATGATAGAAAATGAAATGTCACACATGTCACGTATTTCCTTTTTCACTGTTGAAAAAAATTATATCATCCAAAAACATGTAATTATTATGAGTGAAAAATGATATTCCACTTGGTTTCAATAAAAAAATCAATGCACTATAACTAGAGGCATGAGGCATACCGACTTCTAAAAATGTGTTACCCCTGTCTTGAAGTAATGTTCAAAGGCAGATTTGTCTGGTAGAAGTAACTTTGCATGCAAAATGCTCAATTCTTGGAGAGTTGGGGGGGGGGGCGAGAAAAAGAAACTTTTGTTATTGAGTTTATTAATGTGACTTATAAGCTTTGTAAAAGATCTTTCATTAAGAGTAATACAGTAGGCTTTGATTAACCGGGATCGAATTATCGGGGTTGCAGCTTACTCGAAACTGAAATGTTAAGAAGCTTGTGATTCAGAAGAAACTAGAAATTTCGTAGAACGTCCCTAAAGAGATGAATAACTATTCATCGTGTTTGCGCGGAGGGCTTTTCAGAGGTCTCTAACGCGTATTCACTTTACATCTGGAGAAAACTGCCCGAAATTCTAGACCGTTAGATCGACTGCCGCCAGAACCCAAGACCTTCACACTTCAGCCACCTACCACGTTCACTGCCATATCCACTCGGCCATAGTGGGGTGAGGTGATGAAGGAACTCATGTAATTCATTAGGTAACCATAGTCCCGTTTTGAACGGGACAGTGCCGTTTTTAGGTGGCTTGTCCCGTTGTCCCCAAGCGCAGCTTCCGGACACCGTAATGTCCCGTTTTTAGAAAATGTACCCCGCAGTGTCTCGTATTTAAGAAGACGGTAACAATTTCAATAAAGGACGTTAAAAAATCTAAAACCGTCCAACGGCAGCGTCTGGAACAACAACAACAACAACAACAAAAAAAAAAAAAAAAAAAAAAAAAAAAAACTGCCGCCCCTGTCTTCCTTCACGAGACCCAAATAAAACGCTAAAAGTTACAAAAAATGAAATCGCTTTCCCCACTCTTTCATTCTCGTAAACAGGAATCCAAAATTTACTTTGTATTGTTAATTCTATTGTCTATTCGATCCAGTTTACCTTTGAAAAAGAGTGCCACAATTCTTTACCTTTTCTTGATATCCTTGTTTCTAAATCTTCTAACGCTTTCTCTACTGTTTTTCGTAAACCCTTTTCTATTTCTTTACCTCCTTATGATCTTTGGGTGGGTGGGGGGATTTATTATTTATGTGCTTCTGCTGTTAGTATTCTTCCTTAGTCAACTATTTAAATTTATTTAATTATTTATTTTTTTAAAACTTATGTACTTCTTTTGCTTATTCCTTCCTCCCGTTCTTCACTTTATTTTCCATTTTCATTTTATTTTTCTGAAAATTTTTTTTTCTTTCCGAAAGACAACATTTTTTTTTCTGTGCTTTTTTGTTTACATTTCTCATTTTCTTCCCTTCCTGCCTTGTGTGTAACGGTGTTTTCGAAGGTGAAGAAGGTCCAACCCGTAGTACTACCGAAACGTACGTCTTGCACTATTTTTTATAGCATATATGTGTTTTAATTAAGTTTTTTGTTCATTTTATTTTGATATTAACATTAACACCAGCTTTACTTGCTCGTTTTTTTTTAACAATTAAAAGATACTCAGACCTGTAATTTCAGTTTCCCTACACTCTTACCTTAAAAACAGTATATTTCCCGTTTTGAGGAAGAAAATATAAATACACTATTGCCAAAAAATTAATAGATTTTCCGTTTTGAACGAAAAAATAAATGGTCACGTTGGTAATTCATCAAAAATTGAATCATGGTGACACATCTGTTACGTGAGGCGTTACTTAGTTACCTGGAACAAGCAGATGGAAGCCTGCTGAAAAAATCATGGTGATAAATTTACGTAGTAAAATTCGTCAAAGAACAAATGAAAAACGAAATCAGGTTCCTATTATTTCATTTGTCACAAAACAGTGAGGGAAAATACTTTTCTTTTTTCGGTAATGTACTAATTGCATCTAAATAACATTATTTATCTAACTTGCTATCTAAATAACATTAAAATTTATATTTATTCTCTTTCTTTTGTTATTAATTAAATTATTAATGCCCCATTGTATAAAAATTTTACATTTTCAGTAATTTTTTCTAACGTTTTCCGCAAAATTTGAATAAATTCGGTCATCCGAGATATTTGCTTATCCGGTAAGAGCCATTTCCCGACCATACCGTTTAATCGAGAGTATACTGTAATTTTAAAAATTATAATTTCTAGATTCTAATCGATTTTTTGTGTGCTTCCAGATGTGAAGATATTCAGTCAACTTGCAGTGTCATCGTGCAACGACACACCATTCCTGAACATCTATCAGTTATTAAAAACTCTTTAGCCAATGTGGCAAGTCAGTTGTGGCTGCTCATCGTTTGTTCACCAGAGAACGGGATCGCCATCATCGTTCCTCTACCCAGGCTATACATTTCATTAGGGCCAAGTTTGGTACAGATTCCAAAGCTTGATCCAAACTTTAGAATATCTGGAGGTAAACATTCGTCAGATTATTGCACACTTAACGAAATAACGTCGGACAGATTGATCGACAGTTGGAGCCACCGTGTCGTGCGTCAGTGTGTTCAAAGCCGTGGTCGACATGTCAGCAATAGTTTGTTGAGGACATAACTATAGTGTCTAAGCTTCAAAATAAAGCATACTTTACTTCGAAGCGTAGAGTTTTTTCTTTCAATTAAAAAAAAAAAAAAAACATCTTTAAACTTCTGATGCCATGGTAGCATATATGCTACCATCTTTTAAATGCCTTTTTTTGCGGGAAAAAATGTTTCAAAATGTAATTTAAGTCACAAAACCATCAATTGAATCTTTAATTAATAATAGTAGCAGTTTGGGTCCACAAATGCCAGCATTCATGGATTAAAAACATTTTAGAAGCAAAATGGAAGAAGTCAACAACAACAAAAAGAAAGGTTTCCAATGATAAAATTTTATACAATTTTAATAATATTTAATGTGAAGAAAAAAATTAATACTTGCCATTTATATGTAAGAAAATATATCCTTTTCCACTAGATACAAAATAACTTTTTAAAAAGCTTCCTTTTCAATGTTTAGAAGAGTTATAAAATCACGGTGCTCTCTCTACCATTGAAAAAAAAATTCACAATTTTTTTATTATATTTACGTTATTTGACTTAAAAGAACACTATTTCAACGAAGAAATAATTTTTTGCATGGGAATTTCTTATAGTGGACCATAGATGATTAATGAAAGAACTCTATGAATCATACGTGAAACTCTGGTGTAAATGTGAAGGGAACTAAGCTCTTTTCTGCTTCCGTCTTCCCCCGCTCTTTCTAAATAAATTGGATTTTACATGTGCAATAAAAGAAATTAGAAATCTGTTCTTAAGCTTAACTTTAACCTCCCTCCTAAAAAAGTCCTACAACACCACTTTTCGATCACGTATGTTATAGAACAGGTACGCAGCCAGCAAAAAACTTGCGGGAGGGCTTGTAGAGAAGCTATAAACCAGACACACAACAAAATCTATACGTGTTGTGTTTTGATGACCTGTCATATACACAGCCAATTTAACTTATTTGGATGCACCACTTAGACACACTTTAAATGATTTGGGTCCACAGGCCGTAATGTATATGAATTGTTTTTTCCCTGTGAATAAACTAGCAGCTGTGTACAGGGCTATAGAATCACAAGGGCTGGCTCAATCGTCTGCGAGAAGTGAAGACAGGGGGGAATAACTGATGACGTAGTATGGTTCCCGCGTGCGAAGGAGAAGTCGTGGAGATAATGTTTTCTCAATGACTTTTATTAGATTTTTCTCACTTGAAATGTTATCTATGGCATTGAAGATTTAGGGTGATATATTTTTAGGAAAAATTAAAACAGTTGCTTCTGTGAATCCCTGTCTATTAGTAATATATAATATACATAGGCTCTCAAAAATACATTGAAGTAGTAGAAGTCAGATTTTCTGTTTTGAGATAAAGTAATGAATATAGGATTGTTTTCTAAAAAAAAAAAAAAAAAGAAAGAAAATAATCATTCGAAATAAAACATGATACACCAACTTTCTTTATATATATATATATGTGTGTGTGTGTGTGTCTTAATACCTACCAGAAAAAGATAGGCAGTTTGGCTTGAACTTAAATACGTTTCTTAAGAGAATGTACACATAGATAATAAAACAATTTACAGTAAACTTCAAAATGTACCCGTTCTTAAGAACAGAAGCACAACCATACAAAAAATAAACATGGAGGGAAATTGAAAATAAGATTCTGATATTAAATGTTAAAAAATATACAGTAAAACCCATTTGAAAAAATTCCCGCTTAAAAAGTTCTTATTTGCGGTTCCCAATTTTTTTCTGTTCTTACAATGTTAAAACAATCCGTTTAAAAAGCTTCGTTCCAAACACTTTCCTGCTTAAAAAGTTTTTTTTTTTTTTTTCACTTCTAAGTTTACATTCAGAGCGTGTTTACATGTGACTTTCGTTTTTTGTTTTGTTTTGTTTTTAATTTTTTTCCTTTCTTATTATTGTTTGAAAAATCAATTTTTAGGACTGAAAAACTATGGCATTGGCCAGTGAAATGCTAACAGTGCATGAAATTCATGAGGTTACGGAAAATTAAGAAATGGGCTAAACTGAATAAGAGGTTGCAGAAATTCTTAGTTTTTCGGTTGCTGTAATAGGACTAGAAACTTTTCACCGTCTTATTAAAAGCGTTGAAGATGATAATTTTTTTGAAACGGAAGACCAATTGAAGATTGCCGATAAAAACACTAAAACTAAACTTTTTTTCCCCCTGTAAAATCGATTTCAATAATGCTTAAAGCTGATATTTTTAAAAAGATTTAATGTGAAATAGTTAATTTTATTGTTTTACTTTATTAACTAATTTTTAAGGGTGCCAAACAATTTATATAAGTACTTTCTGTAATATTTTAATAAAATAAAAAGATATCGTTTAGATTCCTTAATTTTCTGCTCTCTTTATCCAGGATGCATACTTTCCTTTTTAATTTTCCAATTTCAGATGTTTTATTTTTTTTATACAGAAGGGTTCTTTTTAATTTCTGTGCCATGATTTTAAATGAACAAAGATTTTCCTTCTTGCACTCTCTAACTCAATTTTTAAACTGCTGAGTTATTCTTCCAGTGCATCACAGTTTTTACAACTGTCTGTCGTTGAACTTCATTCAAGTTTACATCACCTTCATTTATTGTATCTTCTGATCGTATTTTCTTAGGACTTAAATTACTTAGTCTACTGAAAGCATCTTCCAAAACGTTCCTCTTTTTTTGCCTTTCTGATTTAGAAGTTGTTTTTTCTTCCAATTTAAAAGAAGGTAAATTAACAGTATGAATAGCAGTATCTTTTAATATTTTTCTTATAGGCAAACCTAAAAGTTTGTTTTGTAAGTCATCAATATAATGGCTTTCTTCGAAGTGTTCGCTGCGCATTCCAGCATTTTTGGGGTTAACCTTGCCTTTTCTTTTACATCTGCGGACCCATTCATTTTGCAATTCCAAGTTTTGTGGAAACCGATGAAATAAAACTATCTTTTCTGTATTACGATACATATTACAAGTCGCAACAGCACAAGATGGCATTTCTAAAAGTGCATTTAATGCTGGTAAAATTAAGAAATTAATTATTGGTGAATCAATAATACGCAAAAAAGAAAAGACGCGTTTTGTAAATGCAGTAGAAAGTTCTTTTTCTCTTATCTCCCATCCGGAGGGAACCAGGTGACGTCACGAGCATCCTTCGTGGGGTGGTCAGTTGCTTCAAAGCGGCAAGGTATCCCTCAAACGGATGACCCAGCCCTTATAATTAATTCTATAGCCCTGAGCTGTGTACACACCAAAATCTATGCAGGTTGGGTGACCATGACTTATAATATATATACCAGAGTGTACAGAGTACATCGAAAATGTATTTTCGATACAAAATAGAAAATGCATTGATTCAAACAGAATAAAATAGAAAAGACAAAATGCTTCCTGAATAAAAAGAAAAAATGCAAAATACAAAATGCATGTATTTTCAAAATACCCAAAAAATACATGTAAAATTTTCAAAGGATTTGAATTGAGAAGAAGGTAAATTTTCCACCGAAGATCCCAGTTTATTTTATTTAAATGCATTTTACCGAGAATGAAAAGCAATCTTAATAGTTGTGTTAAAGAAAAACTACCATCTCTCCTCTTTTTTAAAACGGTACCTTTCAAAATTTTACCCGTATAGCAATAAGATTCGAAACAGTCCATTTCTGAGGAATTGCATTAATACTCAAAACGCAATGAAAACAACATATAATTTCAACATGTGAACAATCAATATTAGTTTGTTTCGAAATCGTTTATACAAATTTTGATTCCTAAAAGTCACACTTCTACACATAAGATCTATTATTCATTGATTTCAGTTATTCGTTTGAACATAAATACTCAACTAAATCTCTCAACCTATTAAAAAAGTTAAGTTTCATCTTCAAGTGAGTTTTAAAATTTATCTAAGATTTAAATGTTCTGCGTATTATCTAAATTTTCCGATTACATAATTTACACTGTGCCTTAACTTTTTCTTTTCCATGTACAGACAAAATTTGGAAACATTTTTCATTCAGAATTGCACACAACAGGTTTCAAAATCTTCTAGAATGGAAATTTGATTCATCCCATCCTATTACGGTCTGGAGTTTGGGGTGTTTTACTCCAGATGTAACGCGAATACCCCTTAGAAAACCCTTAAAAAGTCATACACTCAAGGCATCTGCTCCCTTAGACAGATAGCTATCGCATAGCTTTATCTCTTAACCACAATAATCAATAACCCACTTTCTACTGCAGAAATACTGATAGTCTTATTTTTCTGGAACTTAGCAAAACATTTCAAATTGTTTATAAATCTCCTTAAAAAGTCCAATACTATTCAAACTGTTTCTACTGCTTTTGGCTTCATTTGCATTGTAAACCTAGAAATATTCCTAGACCGAACGTATAGAAACAGGAGCATGAAAGGCTTTCCTTTCCCTTTCCTGTTTAGTTAAATTTAAAGATCACAAAAGATCCTAAACATTTCTCCAGTTACAATACCACGTTTAGTTTCGGTGAAGCTCATAAATTACATTAAGAGGGGAGGGGGGGGGGGAGTGAATATCGGCAATTTTATGATTTTCATTAGCACATGCTATCTGAGCAATCTGTGGTGTTACGATTAATGTAATGGCAGAATATAAAATGTATTTTCTGTATTTTGAAAATACAAAATACATTGAAAATGCATTTTAAAATACATTTTCAAAATGCTTTTTTACAAGTGATAATAAAAAATACAAGATACAAATGTATTTTGAAAATGTATTTCAAGTACATGTATTTGCGATACTGCCCAACTCTGATCTACTCATTTTGTGCTCAATCGAATACATCATTTAGACGTTAGCTCTCCTTCAAGAATTTTTTTTCCAGTCCTGTAAAGAAAACTATACTTCCTATACGCAATCAAAGCAAAACAGGATGTACAAGGATGGTCTATAATATGTATACCAAATTTGAGCTCAATCGAATGCGCCGTTTAGGAACCATCGTGTTCACTCACACATACACAGACATAGATACATCACCGTAAAAAATAGCATAAATGAATTCAGAAGTCCTCAAAACGAGTAAATACATCAAAATATCAGAGTCGAATTTTTTCATGATTACAATAATTTTCTTACACATTACATCTTCTGAAAGTTAAAAAAAAAAAAGTCCTTAAAATCGTGAACAGTTTACAATTAAAAGAGATGGCCTGCGAAATAAATGCACAGATCTCAAAGGTTATTCAATGGAGAAAATTACTCATCAAAAGATGAACCTCCCCCTAAAGTAATGGATATCTTGCAACATTGAACTGACCCTGACCTCAAAATACTTCATTTTTGGCATGGAAAGCTTTGATTATGACCCGTGGATCACTCGAAGTTCAGAATGAAATTATTTCATAAAGGGCAGCTTAAAGAGAGAAAGAGACTAGTTCTTGGTAAATGGTTTCGGTTTCCTCAACCTCCCCTCCACAGTCTTATCGTTTTGCCATGTTCATATATTTATTAACACTTTAACGCGCAGTGTTCCCGCTCTGGGAACACCAAACTCTGACGTTTTGACTGTTACCAGTCACGAAGAATAGATTTGATTTCTATAAAAATAGTTGCGGGTGGCATAGCTCCACGAGAATCCTTTACTTTTTAGAACATCATTTCCCGCCAAAAAATTGTCACGATTATTTTTAACAGCACTGACATCTGCTGAAAAATAGAAGAATGCGAGAACAGCTGAATAGATTGCCCAATGCTGAAAAAAGGGCAGCCGTTGCCATCGCTCGACTTAACTACCAGCAAGATGGCGGACGATCGAAACGTTCATCGCGTGCCACAGATCTAGAGACCCTTTTTTGACGACAGCTGGCTGTGCGCGGGCACAGCCAGCTGTCGCGCGATGAACGTTTCGATCGTCCGCCATCTTGCTGGTAGTTAAGTCTAGCGATGGCAACGGCTGTCCTTTTTTCAGCATTGGGAAAGGGTTGCGCCTCAAAGGGTTAAACGGGCGTGTGTTAGTGTTCCTATCTACATCTATTGTCCCATTAAGTACTCCACATTGAAAATCTCAAGTACTTAATCCGTATGCACCACCCGCTGTTGATTAATGAGGAAGCAAAGAGCAGAAGTGTGTGTGTATATTCACTTTTCCTCACCTTCAATAAACGTTTAGTCATAAAATTAAATTAGGGAAAACACATCTTACAAGATCGATTACAAAAAATTTTCCTATATAAACTTGCTTAGACATATAATGAACTGTTAAACTACTCAGTTAACCTATTCTAGTAACCATTTCTGTACAATTACTCCACCTTGGCCGAGGGGTTAAAGACACTGAACATGGTAGGTGGCTGAAGTGTAAAAGTCCCGGATTAGGGTATACTTCGCGGCCATCGATCTAACGATCTGGAGTTCTGGATGGAATCTGCCAATCTCTGTCCTACAGATGTAACGTGAATACGTGTCAAAACCCCTTGAAAAGTCCTCCCCCAAGGCACCCCGTCTTAGACTGACAGATCTAAAGTAGCTTTGCCTTAATACACAATACAACAATCTGTTAACACTTTGAAGCGCAACCATTTTCCAATGCTGAAAAAAGGGCAGCCTTTGCCTTCGTTCGATTTAACTACCAGCAAGATGGCGGTCGATCGAATCGTTCATCCCGTGCCACTTTTTTGACCCAGCTGGCTGTGCGTCATCGTGTGCCTTATATATGGAGACCGTTTTTTGGCACAGCTAGCTGTGTCAAAAAAAGGGTCTCTAGATCTGTGGCATGCAATGAACGATTCGATCGACCGCCATCTTGCTAGTAGTTAAATCGAGCGATGGCAAAGTCTGCCCTTTTTTTCAGCATTGGGCAGTCTATCTAGTGGTTCTTCTATATCAGGGGTTCCCAAACTAGCTTTTGTCGCCGCGCCAGCCTTGTCAGGCTAAAAACATTTTGGAGCACCCTTCTCGAGCTAAAAGCTTTCGCCGCAGGTTACCTTTTAAGTAATGAGAAAATGGAGGTTAGAATGAAATTGTTTGGACTCGTTTTTCATTTTTTATTTTATGTTTACAGGGCTAACTATCAAGAAAGTACTCTCTTGGGAAAGCAATATAGAATTTTGCCTTCCTTCCCCCCCCCCTCCCAATCTCAAGGAGTTCGTGTAAAAGAGGCGACGGGACACTGTATTCTCTCGAACTTGACTGAAATATTTTTGTTTTCGCCCATCGGCTTGGCAGACTTTTTTTGTGGGATACCGGTTTAGAGGAAATTTTTTGATTATACTCCCACCAAACTTAGACTTTTCTTCATTATCTCCACGACACCTTTGGCGTAAGCTCGCGGCACACAGTTTAGGAGCCTCTGATCTATATCAATGCATTTCCATCGTATTCTTCCATTTCTTCCATCCACCGTATTCTTCCCTCCAAGGTATCTCTGTCGCAGCATCTTCCCCTGGAAGATGGCAAATAATGATGTGTTCCTAAAATATATGTCTTTTTCAGCAGAGTCCAGTGCTGTTAAAAATAATCCTGACAATTTTTACGGGAAATGATGAGCTAAAAAGTAAAGGATTCTTGTGTAACTGTGTCACCCTCAAGCCGTGTTATACAAATCAAATTTATTCATCGTGACTGACAACACTCAAAAAGTCAGAGATTTGTGTCCCCACGGCGAGGACACTGCGCATTAAAGGGTTAACCATTTTTTCAAAATTACGCAAGCATTACTCTTGGTCAGAACAAGTCATTCCAGAACTCAGACAGAACAAGACCCATGTAGGAAAGCACCGAGGAGTTATAGAAAGGTATCTCTGTCGCAGCATCCTCCCCTGGAAGATGGCAAATAAGTGGAGTGGTGTTCCTAAAATATATGTCTTAATGAGAATGCGTTGAAAAGTGTTTAATAATCGATGGCATGATTTATCTTTCTTGTTTCCTTTTGATAATTCTCAACGCCAAATGAAGTTGAGGGAAAAAGTGTGTGTGTGTGTTTACTGTTTTCCTTTCCTCCCTCCAATAATTAGTAAGTGGTAACATCTATGCTATATGCAATTGAGCAATGAAATTTTCAGAGAGATATTTCCTTTTTTACTTATGGTCATACATTTTATATGCCATAGCACAAATTCCACGCACAAAAAAAATCACTTTCAGGGGAATGTATCAGTGATGAGAAAAAAAAAGGAAACATTTTTTTAAATAAGTCTAAAAATGATCTTTCTTGCGTAAATATTTTTTAATATTGTATTAACCTAGAAAATGCATATAAGGTAAATGCTCCAATAGTGGGCCACTTAAGGATAGTTCCTCCATTATCATCTTAACTTTAGAGAAGTTTTGTTAATCTATATTTTTTTATGGCTGTTCAAACTCATATCTAAAGTAATAATCATCTAAAATATCAAAATAATCGTAATGTATTTAAAAAAAATTAAAACTTAGATCACTTCTGTGCTCCAGAAGTGGGCATACCAAAAGTGGGCCACACAGATTTGTTAAATGGTTAAGGAAAATAGAATGAATTCGTTATACACAGTATAGTAATAACAATACAATGATATTATCTTATAAATAAAAATGAAATTCTATTTGTTTGTTTGTTTGTTTGTTTGTTTGTTTATTTGTTTGTTTGTGGATTTGAGTTGTATACAAATCCACAAAAATGGACATATCAGCCTGAAATTTTGCACAGATATGTAAAATAATATAGAATAAATCATAGTCCACTTTAAAACTTTGAAAGTCCACCCGTTCCCAGAATTTAAGAGATTTTTTATGTTCTCCACGCAAAAAGCTTTCCGTAATTGTAACCCCTGTATTGAAAAAAGTGTGAAATAAGGATCGTGGTTGCCATGTCTGGCGATTTTGCCGAATAAGATGTTTTAAATTCTCAAAGTAAAAATAAAAGAATAATAACGATTTTTTTTTTTTGTTAGTTTATATTCGTAAGGTTATTTTTTTTTTAATTATAATATCGTGTGCATGGGAAATCGGAGCAGGAATGAAATGTTTTTTACGCAAAACAATAAGAATTGAAGATTTCCGAGGCTAATAGGTAATTTTTTTTAGTTTGGCGAAAAAATAAAATGGCTCAAATGCCGATTTTGAGAAAGTGAGTTCTAGCGGTTTGCATAGATTTCGGCTTGGCGCAATTTATTGAGAGCTTAAGGAAATAGATTTTTGAAAACAAGTGTAAAGGTTTTATTAGAATACAGCGTTAAATTTTAATGATCCGTGAAGAAATAATGCAGTTGTTAAGGGATTTCAAGCGATCTATCTCCAGAATTCTCGCCAAATGAGTACATTGATTTAAGTTGGGGGAATTCCGCCAAACTTCAGAAAATTGAAATCTCATTTACTACATCGGAGTAACGATGAATAAAACACGTTATAGTTGATAATTTTAAAAATTTCGGCTGTATTAAGGGATTTCACTTTTGAAATAAAGGCTTGCTTTACTTTTTCGCGGTCGAACCATTTTCCATATTGATTGCTGCTAAGTCAATGCTTCGAATGATTTCCTGAACAAACGCTTGCACAATGGCGTATGTTGGCACTTTGGCGAGGCTTAGATTTGAAACTGGATTTTATTTGAGACTGGGATATATAATGACACTGGTTATAGATAAAAATGAATGTTGGTATGTGTGTATGAGGTTGAAAAGCTCTAGCACCGTTGCACCATGAAATTTGGTTCACCTAAGTCTTTTATCATTGAGATTTTTTTTATGCTATCCGTTTTCCTCTAACATGCCACTAGGTGGCGCAGCAGAACGTCGAATTCTATTCCGTTTAGCCGTTTACTATGCGAATATCGTCCAACAGATTTCGATGAAATTTGGTACTCGCGGATATTAAAACACGGAGAATATTTTTCACTATCCATTTTGCTGTAACTTGCCGCTAAATGGCGCTGCAACGCATCAACTTCTATACCGTTCGACCGACCGGCATAAAATTTCTTATACTTACACATTTCAGCACGAAGAATATATTCTAACTGCGTTCCTTTTGATGTTACTCACCACTAGATGGCACTGCAATGCATTATTATTTTAACTCGCCACTAGATGACGCTGCAGCAGGACAAATTCTTGACCATTCAAACGGTCGCTATGAAAATCAGTATACATAGCTATTTGAACAATGAGAATATTTTGGCGTTATCCATTTTGCTATAACTCGCCACTTGACGGCACTGTAGCAAATCATTAATTAACCACTAGATCGCGCTGCAGTGCATCACTTCTTGACTGTGCAACTGATCGCTATGAAAATAGGTATACATAGATATTTGAACACGGGGAAGAGTTTCGCGTTAGATGTCGCGTCAACACATGAACTTCACAGGGCTGTCCAGCCGTTCGTCCTGAAATTTCGTATTCATCGATATCTGAATGCGAAGAATATTTCCGCCGTATCCGTTTTGCTAAAACTCGCCACTAGATTGCGCTACCCCGCATGACCTTCTGCACCGTACAAACGATTGCCTTGAAATTCGGTATGCATGGTTATTGAACACAATATAAAGCGATATCCATTTTGCTATATCTCTTTATTACAATAAATAGTAATCACCACAAATCGTAATATCAAAAAGTCCATTCATTCCCGTGCGAAGAACGGGTACTTCAGCTAGTACACTATAAAAAATAGACCAAAAAATGGTAGATGAAATGTTTCATTTATGGATTCCACATGAGATTTTTAGCATTTTTTTCTCAAACAGCCAATTTTTTATCAAAGCTTTATGTTAATTCTGGATCTTTCATTGTAAGTTCGGGTTTGGGCTTTAAGAACATTAAATCTTTGTATGCTATGTTGAATAAATCACTTTCAACTATTACGAAGTCTATTTTTTTTCTAGAGTTTAGTCCCTGTACATATACTGATTCATTCTTAATTTCCTGGATTATACACAAATACACATATTTTTGTGCATTTCTTTTACCTTCCATGAATGACGTAAGAACAAACTAAACCTCTTTCAGCTCTCAGATGTAGGCAAAACCTTTTTCTTCGTGCTCATCACAAACAAAGTCACTATATTCATTCATGCTAGAATCATCAAGTGAAATTGAAGACTCTCATGAAGAATTTCTGGTTTCTTTTTGTGTGTATTATTTTTTTTTTTTTCTGTTCATTCTCGATTTTCTCTCTTCTGTTTCAGTAGCATTTGCATTTTTTGTATCTTCTTTTTTCTTATAATCCATAAACATTAGTGGTGAAGTAAGCACAGCAGGAAGTTTCTCAGAAAAAAATGGAAAACTCTTTTTTTATCACCTGACTTCTGTGCCCAGAAAAGAGCCCTGTTAAATGCTGATGGAATGTTTTTTTAATGGCCAAGCAATGGGATAGCCATGATTGTTTGCCTTATTACAGAGCCCAACAGATTCGTCAATTGTTACAAAAATCCTGGTTTTAAAACAAGCATTTGTGTAGTAAAATAAATACCGACGCAGTTTCATGCATTGAAGCGGTTTCTCTTTCAAACTCAACTAAAGGTATTGTCCAGTCATTTCTGTGAGTGGCTCATCTCTTATAAAGGTTGTGCAACCCTACATACACGAGTGTTTCAATTGTGAGCTATTAGTCAATCAGAAGTGGGCCATGTGGCCTAGTATTGGAGCACATGAGAAAAAGCATGTGCCCAGTGATGGACCACCTCGGCCGACTTGTGAAGCTCTTAGTAAACCATTGATCTAAAAGTAGGCCACCCATCACTATCAATAAATTACCATTATAATTTCCTTCAATTATAGCTTATAATACATTCAGTATCATTATATACTCAAGTAATATTAGTAAAAATTCATTTTAGAAAGAAATAGAATGTGTGTTAAAAAATGGTTTGAATGAAGACTTGACTCTTAAGGAAATCACAAAAAGTAGAATTAGGGAATGAAATCCCGCACTGTTTTTCGTTTCGCGGGATTTGAGACTTATTAATCCCGAGGGATTGACATTTTATTCAGCTAAGAATTCATTTCGACAAAGAAAAATAGGAAAGTTAAGATTTTTATGTACAAAGGAGTTTAATAGTAATTAATGTTACTTGATAATTAATACAATAACTTACAAAAATATGAAAATTATATGATATTCAAAATAATATATTTAAAATAATATAATCTTAGTTGCCAAAAAAGAATGTATAAAGGCAATGGTAAAGAGTCTCGTCTTCCTTGTCTTGGTCTAATTTTAGAAAAATAGTTAAAAGCGTAATTAAAAAAAATAAAATTTAAAAGGAAAACTTCTTATAATTGATTCGTGATTGTTCGCTAAGAGATAAATTAGCATGAAATATAACTGTTCATTTGGAGAGTGGGAAGTTCGAAAAATTTAAATTATAATAATTGATCCAAACTCCCATTGGAGGATGATTAGAAAAATTAAAACTTTAAAATTTGTAATTGATTCGTGTATTGTGAGATAAGACGCATACATATGCAACAATTTTTGGTCAATAATCGGGAAGGTGGCGTAAAACGGGAGGATGGGAATGCATGTTCATTCCAGATTCTATCATATAAGTGTAAAAGTTTTAGTAATGAGTCGTAGGGGAGGTGCTACAACATTTCATATGCGATGCCATCTCGATCAGGGGATGCATTTGATGACTGCTTTAAGTATTTCATGAGTTCATTGATAGTAAATACTATTCTAAGGGAAGCGGGAGGATGTATTAAAGTTTAATTGATGTAATAAAAATAATTTACTTCTCAGTTTCAATCCCGCGGGATCGGGATTGCATTCACTACTTAGAATGCTTCTGTGAGAGATCAACTTCAGTTACAAACTTACTTGTGTCTAACTAAACAGGAAATGAAGGAGCTGCACCTATGTATTTAGTTGATACGCATTTCAGCCAGTCAGAAGTAGATCTCATATCTCAATGGATAGCTGGAATTTCTTGTTTTTCCACTTAAAACTTCAGATGGTCCACTACTGGAGCATTTACCTTAGATGGGTTATTCAAAAAAAAAAAAAAAGACAATTTGCAATTTTAAGAAGCGTTGAGAAAAAAAATTCTCTTTCTTTTTATTATTATTGATTTGCAATTTTAAGAAGCGTTGAGAAAAAAAAAATTCTCTTTCTTTTTATTATTATTGGTTTAAAAATTATTCTATTTAGCAAACTCAAACAAAACTCCTGTAATTTTCATTCTGTAGAAAACACAACTGATTTTTCAGCTTTAAAAAAGATGACAGATGGCCACCCTGTTACCAGACATTAAATTTAAAAGAAAAAGAAAAATTGAAGTCTAAATAAATATTTAAGTTTTTCCACCTATTATTTGGCACCTATTACATTTGAATTAATGCAACTGTTCAAGAAATGAACTAATAAGTAAATTTCCACTCTGCTAGCAGATCGCCCATTTTACCTTGATTAGAAAGAAAGAAAGAAGGATTATACTACAAATGCTAGTTTATTGTACTCCTTAAGACTAGGTTTTATGAATGTACAATGGACTTGCTCTACAACGGAATCTATTTCACGTGAACAACATATTACATGAGTTTTTCACAAATAACGTATCTCAGAACTAATTTGGACTTTTCACCAAAAGTAAGAAGCGCAAACAGAAGTGAGCAGTTTCAGAGGTAAGCATCGTCTTCGAGATTTGCTACTGAAGAAGCCAGCCTATCAGCGAATGGTATTCCATAATTCATAGCATCACTAAAGGTGGAACCGCCCATTTCGTCCCAGTCTAAACCTTGATTTATTTATTACTCCAAGTAATAAATGGTAATATATAGTTAAGGAATGGTTTGAAAGGTTTAAGGTCTATTAATAAGTGTATGAAGTAACTGTGCATGTGCGTTTGAAAAAATTGTTTACGTACTCTGTTTCACTTACGCGAGAAGGCTTCCATCGCATCCCTCGCGTAAGTCAAGACTCCACTGTATATAAATGTTGGTAACAGTAACCAACAACGACAAAAAGTCAGTTTCATTGAAAACAAGGAACATTATTTTGTAACAATTTTTGAAGAATGACCCAGATTTACTTTACACGCCTGCTTAATTAAAGACCACACTGTGAATCAGCTCATTGAACAAGCAGTAGTAAAAGAACATTTTTTTACAAAAATATCTCACTGTGCTGTGTAAATAGTACATACGGACTGAACGTATAACTGTTTTTTTCATGAAGATAAGATGATGAATGAACTTTTAAAAAGCCTCCATCTTTCCTCGCTGTCTCAGCGTGAGGAGGGGGGGGGGGGGAGAGAAAGAAAAACAGAAAAAAAAAATCTTTAAAGTAAAATCGAAAACATCTTAGAGGATGATTGTGGGATGAGATAGCTCGCTCTTGTAAGGGCGGTTAAGTAAACATAGGCATTTACACTTCGTCGCCTACTAAAGTTAGACTCGAAATCCTTATTTTTACAACACTCCGGCCATTTGCAATCCTCCCTTATTTTAAGATGGCACCGCTCGGAAACAATGCCCAGGATTGCATAAAAAGGGAGATTCTGGAAAAATGCTCTTGCTGGTTGGCAAACACTGTTGCCTTGTTGAACCGTTCCGACGGAACATTTTGGCGGTCAAAACAGACCTTGATCATGATACTTGGGTGTCTTAGGGATAGTTTTTGTGGAAACCCCCTTTTGCACTGTGCAGTTGAATCTTATTGACGGTAACATCTATGAGGAATAATTATTTGTCAGCTGGTGTAGCAATATTGAATGCTAGGGATTGCCTGTGCAGTGATTCTTTAAAGATTGATGTTCGGAAATGTTCATCTATTTCAAAGAAAACTTAAATATACGAGAGACGTTTGGAAAGTAGTACTCGTTTAATAAATAAAAAATGATCACTGAAGATTTCGTGAAAAACTCTTTATTTTTACGTGTACATGAATAGGCTATTTTTTACACAGTCACCCAGTACATTTAATCATTCTGTATAACAGATTTTGTATACCAGCATCGTACATCTCTGTTGCCAGTCCATTCAGTGTTGTGTTAACCCTTTGAGGCGCAACCTTTCCCAATGCTGAAAAAGGGGCAGCCGTTGCCATCGCTCGACTTAACTACCAGCAAGATGGCGGACGATCGAAACGCTCATCGCGTGCCACAGATCGAGAGACCCTTTTATGACAACAGCTGCCAGCTGTTGTCAAAAAAGGGTCTCTCGATCTGTGGCACGCGATGAACGTTTCGATCGTCCGCCATCTTGCTGGTAGTTAAGTCGAGCGATGGCAACGGCTGCCCTTTTTTCCAGAATTGGGCAATCTCTCCAGCTGTTCTCGCATTCTTCCATTTTTCAGCCGATGTCAGTGCTGTTAAAAATAATTGTGACAATTTTTTTACGGGAAATGCCGTGCTAAAAAGTAAAGGATTCTCGTGGAGCTATGTCACCCGCAACTATTTTTATAGAAATCAAATCTATTCTTCGCGACTGGCAACAGTCAAAATGTCAGAGTTTGGTGTTCCCAGAGCGGGAACACTGCGCGTTAAAGGTTTAAGGCAAAACCACGCAAGGGCTATCTGCCTGGGAGAGTGCCTTGGGTGGAAGAGTTCTAACACGTATTCACGTTACATCTGGAGAAAACCAAACAAAACTTTCGACCATTAGATGACAGCTGCGCGGTAGGCCAGAACGCTGGACTTTCACACTTCATATACCTGCCCTGTTGAGTGTTGTCATTCATTTGGCTATCGTTGGGATCAGTTCATATAGAAATGCAAACACTGTTTCCTTAAGCTCTTTTTGTTTTCACCAATTTTTGCTCCGAAAAAATATTCTTTCAAATTTTCTGAAAAAACGATAGTTATGGGGGATAAATCCGAGTTGTAGGATGAATGTTCAAAAAACTTTCCACTGGAAAGTTTGAAGAAATTGTTGTACTTTCCCTTGTGGTATGTGGGCGCGATAACTGCAAGAAGTTTACACCTTAGGACAAAAAGCCTCTAATGCGATTTTGAATGGCCCGACGCAATTTGCATACTGTTTCAAATCATTAAGAAAACATTACTTCCTTTGTGGATAAACTCTTACAATAGAAGTGTACGATGAAGTAACGCAAGGACATGTGGAAAAATATCTTAATGCCCGTACTTGTAAAAAAAAAAAAAAAAGTCTGTTACGAAATCTTTATTTATTTATTTAGCAAAGGTGTACTACTTTCCAAACGCCTCTCGTATATTCGTGAAGTTTATAATACTGTTTTTTATAGAAAAAAAAAGTCTACGTCCCATTCTGGTAAGTCAAGAATATAGTCGAAAGCTGGCGCAGTCAATGGGAAAAATCCCATTTGAAAACAATAAACTGCTCAATTATCTCAAATTTAAAGTTTTATTATTGTATCTTGAAATATCTTTCAGTGTGCTCGGGGGAAGCAAGCTCGCTAACTTGAGTTAAATTTGAAATTATTATCGAGTTTTGTTTGGATTTTGGATTTAAGTTACTTTCTAGCATACATATAAAAGTTGTTAAATTATTGGAAAGGTTAATGTCAAAGTATACTTACACATGAAGTATATACAGTTCCGGTAAAAATAAAATTTAAAAATTTTAAAAAAGACAGTTTTATTTGGAAATATAATAATGTTGACAGCTAAACTGTGGGTCAAAAAGCTCAGTGAGTATTACCATAGAAATAAGGTTGCTGACAATTCTCAAAGGATTGATTCAGAATAATTGGAGGTTTTAAAAAAAGCTTATATTTAACCTAAACAAAATGTACAATAAAGTAAAATGTTACCCTAAATCAATGTTATCTTTTGTCGGGCCCTCCCAAAAAAAAATATGTACATCCCGTCACTGTTGCACACCTATTCTAAGTCATATTTAGAACATTCCAGACATACGGAAAGTGAAAATTATTTATTAATGCGGAATTCAGATAATTTTTCGAATAACATTTTAAGATTTTCCATGTTTTTAGCCTGGAAAATCTTAAATGTGAAACTAAAAAAATTTCGAATGCTTCTTTAAATGCATGCACAAGTGCTTATCCATCTAGAGGCCTGGAGTTCTGGGCGATCTTCTTGAGATGTAACTTGGATACGTGTTAGAACCCCTTTAAAAGTCCTTCACCCGAGGCACCCCTCCCTATGCAGTAGCTTTGCCTTAATACAAAATAATTTATTGTGGGTGATCGTGTCGGTAAAAAGAATTTACTTTAAGAACCGGTGATGTTAAAAAGATAGAATTTTTCACGTGTTCATCGCAAACAATTGTTTGTGCATAAAATTTTTATTTTGTTTTAAAATTTCATATTTTTGGTATATATTCCTTACGGTGTAAGCACTGGACTGAGCACTGTGCGAGAAAAAGGTGTTAAGACTGTAGGATCCTGTCTGCTGGCATTGCTTATCCCATCGCACTTCATTTCAAATGTTACAGACTTTAATTTAAAAAATAAAAGTACCTTTTGTCATGTTTTTTAACTTAAATTCAATATGAAAAACGCTGTTTCGTAAAAAAAAAGTTCTACAATGCTCTACTTTAATTTTTCGTTAGAAAGTTTTATCTAATTATTATTATTATTGCTGATGCTTGAAGCCCAACGTTGTTTCAGTGGAACTCGTTCCTAGTCTGATTTACACGAGAATTAAATTGTGAACTTACAACTATATCAGATAACATTGTTTCTGTAATACTAACTTTCCAGTCAATGATAGATTGTGGCTGGAAAAACAGTATTGCATGATAAAAGGACGCACTATTATGAGATAAATGTGACTTAATTTCACGACATCAGATAAAGGGAAGTTTGAGAGAGTAGCAACGAACTTTTAACTTCCTAATCGCACATTTTAAGTGTTTTTTACAGTTTGTAAACATGAAAAGATATGAACATACACGATTTCAACCGTTTGGTTTAGCATTTCGTATTAAAACACTTAAGATCGGATCTGTTTTGTGCATTGCTCAAAAGTTGTATTACATGTTGAATCAAGTTAGTTAAAAGTTTAAATAGACGACTGCCGAAAAAGAATACAAATTTTCATATTTAGTTATTATTTCTTTTTAACAACCTTTTCCAGCATAGTTCAATTGGGATTATAGTTTCAACTAATCTTTCTTTTGTTGATGACTATAGCTTTCAAATCCGACGAAATTCAATAGGTTATTAATATGCTCTATCAAATGCACTCTTATATATTATGAATGTTATTTTACAAGAATAAAGAGAATTCCGATTGATTACTCTTTATTGTCAATCATTGTTTAAAACATGTTTTAGAGACAATCATCTTTTCTTTAAAGAAAATTAAGTTCCTGTAAGAGAATTATCTTCGTCAAAAATAGGACTGTTCAGCATTTATAACTCTTTTGAGAACAAAATAACTCATAGATTACGAAGCAGTAATTAAAAAATACGTGTATTTTTTTGCTATAACTTGTTCGCTTCATTCCTCTTAAAGACCACGTCAGAGATTCCTTTTCAGTGTCTTAAAATGATTATCAGAAAGGATCTTTGGATATTGCTTGTCGTCAAACGCTGTTCTTGTACAAGGAATTAAACATTCTTTCTTTACATTTCGAAGAAAATATTAAAAAGTAATGCAAATATCAAACATTTTTCTAAGCATATACTTCCATACACATTACACGGTCTTTTCATAAAAAGTAATAAATGTTATAGAAATATGAGAAAGGATTGAACTATTATATTGTCCTTGAAGAAAAACATTCAAAAAGTACTATAAAAATTGCCGGACGCCGAAAAGAACCGGGGCGCAAAAACCCTATGCAGGTTACTGCCTGTGTTTGTTCTGGAATATTAATTGATACACTAATTGGAACTTTTCTCAGCTGAAGCTTGACAACCATAACTTTTTAAAATGTTATGTATGCCCATAGGCATAGCGTAACACCCCTATCCTAACTTTGATTCAAAATCGTTCAACTTAAAATATTTGCTTCGGAATACATCTTTTTCCTACTTTTGAATCCCAAATGTGCCTCCCCAAAATTTTTGGTTACGCTACGCTTATGCCCATGCGTTTTTAAAACTCGAATGTGATGCAAATTTTTCGTTTGCACTTCCACCTACTTTGTGATCGGATGTGTGAAATAGTAGACCGATCCTAACGTAAATGCGAAATTTGAGCTACGCTTATTTGTTTGCTACGGTAACGAGAAGATCGAGCCGAGAATCGAGCCGCTGCCAGTTTGGTGCTTGCATTGGTTCCGATTAATAACTTCTCCTTTATGCTCTGAAAACAACATCGATCAGAATTTTGCGCTATTCATCCGTTTTTCCTGAAATACACTGAGGGAAAATTGAGAATTTCTGGAATTTGAATCAGTACTGAGTAAATAACTTGAGTTTGGTGAAACATAAAAACCATTACAAGAGACTTCTAAAATTTGCCACAGTAGGCTGCCTAGCTTAGCCTATTTAGAAATCCACTGCTGAAAACCGTTCCTTAATACTGGATTACTGATCGTTATTATTTCATCAATTTTATCATATAAGGATGCTAAGCACGGAAACGCAGCTTGATGCAGAAGGTAAATGAGCATAAAAAAAAAACAACTGACTAGAGAACCAACGCGAAAATTAAAACAGCAGACGGCATCTCACACATGCCGAACCCGGCCTGCTATTTTAATTTTCTTATTGGGGCTCTTGCACATTGTGTTTTTTATGCTTATATAAAGATATGGTATTACTGCATGCAACTACCAGTTAAAAAAAAAAAATGTTCTGGTATTCTAGTATGTAATGGTATAGTTAATTATTATTATTATTATTATTATTCTTTTTTTTTTTTTCAGATTCACGTCTGTACCCTATCCCAACAACTGTTAGCGCCAAACTAAACGGTGACATTTTGGTTCCGCTTTGTGCATTTTTTTTTTTTCTTCAACAAACAACTTCCATCGGACGACATACCCACTAGAGAAGAGACTGGCTCAGTCCGAGTCCGAAATCAAGATCCTGAGCCCGGACCAGAAGCGGGCTGAAATTTAGAGACGAACCCATCTCTAATTCCAAGTGGGTGAATCCAATTCCAGCAATTTTGATTATTCCAAAGTGTTGACATGTTTCTGAAAGCGGTTTCACTGACCCTGGCCTTTTCAGGAATACTTATTAAGTGGAAGGTTAGAGTTGGTATCAGGAGAACGACAATAAATCCCCGACGAAAAAACGACGTTCGAACATGCCGTGCGCGCACACAGATAAATGACGTCAACGCGATATATAAGACGATGTACTGATAACCTTTTAGTTCTCCATTCTATTTTGTTTGTTGCCAGACACATTGGCTGGTTGTCACGTAGTGACCTAGCGCCGAGGACTTTGCACGATGTTTCAGGCAAATTTGCTTTTGGCTCTGCAAATTGCAATCAGCAATTTCATGGATAGGCTGATAAGATATTACTCTCAAGGCTAAGAATTTATGACCATGTAGTAAAATGGATTGGAGACTTCTCTGGAAATTGTATTTTATGTCGTTTTCGCACAGAGAACATTATTTGAGGAGCGGGTTTATAGCAAAGTTATTTACTAAGGAGAAGGTGGCCTAAAGTGATCCCCTTAAGGAGAGAACTTGTAAAAAATAACATAAATGTTTAAATAAAACTTAGCTTTGTAAAATATGATAGCGCTCTGCTAGCATATTTTACACTATATTCTGAATCATATACATATTTTAATTATATTTTAAAAACATACTAAGTAATGAAAAAATAGAATTTTGAGAAAGTGTCCAAAGGATCATTTTACCCTCACCATGGTGCAAAATAATGTTTCATTTAAGAATAATTGCAAATTGTTTTTTATTGGCAAAGTAAAAAATGTAAAAGTTATTATTTACATAATGAAATAAAATAAGTTTTAAAATCATATACTATGCATTATTTATTTTATTAAAATTTTAAAATAAAAAAGTGTTACCAATAAAATGGAATATTTCAAAATTGTAATTCAAAAATTATGGCCTACAATAAATTCAGAAATTAAGTAATGTAATGAAGATTCACACATTTTGAGAATTGTCGAAGGGCTGCCATGATGGCTGGACACAGTATTGGAGTTTCTTCAGTCAATGGATCATTTTATCCGGCAGTATGGTTTCCCATTTTAGGTCATATTACTGGATGACGCCGAGAAACAAAGCAAACTTAGCAAGCGTAATTCCCATCTAAAATCATACTATATTCAGTAAACCAACTCGTATTTCTGTACATGAAAGACTCTATATCTAAATAAATAAGAAATTTCGTGCTTACCTTCTAACAGATGTTATTAAACCATATTTTCAAAGAATTCTATGTAGGTGCATACTACTGTGATCGCTTGAATACCGCTTTTGCTTCTTCACATTGCACAACTAGTTTACGTGTTACCCGGTAGATAGCGTTACCTGTATCTAAGAAAACATATGTGGATCGTTTTGTGCACAAGGATCATTTTGGGCCACCTTCCCGTACCTGTAACAAGTGGTAAGAGGAGACATTTATTTGGAAGACTTCTCTCGCGGTTTAACAAGTATCAGAGATACAAATATTTCTCAACAGCAGTAGATGACCAGTTTATACGTTTACACTATACAATACAAAATACTTCAGATGTGTTTTTCTTTTTATTAACAAGTGACCTTCGGCTTGCCAAAAATGATAAAATACGATGTATTTATAAAATGTTAGTCGCACACGAAGAAGTATTTGAAAGACAGCAGAAACAAACATGAAACAGGCTCAACCCAAGCCCGAGCCCAGAATCATATTCTAAAATTTACCATGTATTTGCATACGTGAAAAACTTACCATTAATTCAATATTCTCCTTGTAAATAGATTTTTAAAAATTTATAGTTATGGGAAAAATAAAAATTCTTATTTAAAAAAATAACGATAAAGAATGAGCGTCAACTAAGTGAATTCGTTGGATATTTTAGAGCGAGAGGTGGTTTATGACTTAATTAGGTAGAGATTCGGACATTGTTTTTATTAATCAATGTCTGTATCATTTCCATGTCGTTAAAACAAATGACATGGCAGATATTTTCACTTCATTTCATTCATAAGAGTACTTAAATAAAGTAAACACATTTCATTTCTTTCATAACGGTACTTATAAAAAGTAATAAGTTGACGTCATAAGTTCCCTTCAACAAAATTTAAATGAAGTAACTGTCTTTTATTAATTTGCTTAAATTTTCATGCTTGGACCCGGACTTGCCTCTCTCTTGGGTTCGAATTACAAGTCCTCGGCCGGAGACTCGGAAAGTGGCCTTTGTCCATAATCAGAAACCGTAATTCATTTTACTCAAGGTTTTGGTTATATGTAAATAAGTTAGTTATTTAAATGGCTCTTGAATTGAATGAGTATAGTTTATTTGTTTCCGGATAAATAAATGACTCCAATGCTACAAGGAGCTTCACTCATTCATCAACAGCTCCAGAGCTTCTTTATTTAGGAAGGAGGAAAAACAAATGCAGTATTACTGAGCCAGGTTCTTTGCAATCCTTGGAGAACAAACAGATTATAGCATCCTTGGAGATGCTCCTCTGTTTAGTTTTTGTAAACATTCTCTCTCACTGTAAACAGGGCAGCTCAAGAATGCCAGAGTAACTGTTTACAGGCGAGATTTATGCTGGGTTGAGAGGCAAATCTGCTGTTCCCTTTAGTATAGTACTTTTGGGCATCAGCCTCTGAACTCTGAACCGAATATTTATTGCTGTTTTCCTGTACAAGAAGGATGGAGGAGCGGGAGTAGCTGGATTGTAGAATAAACAAAACCAAGTAGGATTTATCTCTCCAAACGCTCGGATTATGAAACGATTTCCATCGTAACTGAAAAGAAAGTAGCCATCCATTTCTGTATCTAGCTTTATAGACAGTAATTTACACAAATTTTCAAAAGAGAAGGACGGATTTGTAAAAAAAAAAAGGGCATTTTCTGTTGTAAAAAGGGGCATTCTCTATTGTGAAAAAGGTCACTTTCTGTTGACAAAAAGGCCACTTTTTGTTGAGAATTAAAAAAAAAAAAAAACAATTTTCACGAAATGGCGCTGGGAAGACAGAAGACTTACTTTTTCATTCTATAAAGCGTAAAGCGCATCAGCACTAAGCAAAAAGGGCAAGGCTCAGCGTGCCTTATGAAAAGGCGGGTGAAAACTCAGCGTCCTTTTAAGTATGCAAAATGAAAACGCTGTTGATGGATTTGAATAAAGTTCGGGCTCAGATCTGTAAGCGTAAGCAATTTTACTTAAATTAAGTTAAAATAACTATCAAAGGGGATACCACTTCATTGCTTTGATAAAAAAGCTTTGCAGCTCCTTTACAGATCAATAGTGGTCATTTTAGTAGAATGAATGCACTGTAATTTAAGCATACAATTGCGATTAGCTTTCATTTATTTATTTATTTATTGAGAATAAGGGAGATGGCTGCAGTGAGAAAGTCTAGGATTTTGGCATACTGCGTGACTGTGGATCTTATAATTTGGAGTTTAATTACATACTCCTTTTGTAGGTTAGCCTTAACACAATACAATACAATTAATTTTGTTTTGGTAGTAATGGTAGTGTACGTTCTGCTATGCAGTTTTAATTATAATAACGGATTATTTGTGAATTAATCGTTTCAAATTCCCGAAAAAGAAGTAAAGAAATAACTTAGTATAATACGTATGCGTTCAATGATTGGGCTTTTAGAACAGCTGCTATTTATATACACGCTTAAACCAAACGAGCGAATTTTCGCTCCTTTCCGTACATGAAAGTGCACGTCTCCTTTAGGAGCGTTTTTCGATTAGTGAGCGGAGGGAAATATTCGGAGCGATTCTCGCTCCTTTTACATTAAATGATTTTGCTCCTTTTTCATTACTTTTTAATATTAAAAGGAGCGTTTCCTATAAAACGCTCCTTTTAGAAAAATAATTTAAGATATGATTTCTCGCTCTTTTTCTGATTAATTTTTAATCTCAAAAAAGCGATTATCTTAAAAACGCTTTAATTTTTATTTCGCTTTATTTATTTTTAATCCTATCCTGAGAATTTGCACATTTAGAAAAGCCATTTAGTCAATGATTTTGTACCTTTTATTAAAAAAATGATGTATCTTTGTAAAAATACTGTGTGCTGAACACCTTTTCAATAAAGCAATATAATTTGAATATTTTTAAATGATATTTCAAATTGGTGAAAAGTACTTCGAAAAAAAAAAATCTTTTCCGCATAGCAGCGTAATTCTGCAATGTACGTTACGATTACTAATATAAAAGCGTAAATGCGTAAATTAGAAACATGATTTATATTGAAATATTTTTATCAATCGAATTTATTAAGTACATATCTGCATTAATAATAGATACTTTCTTATCAATTCTAAATCAACAAAATACATTTAAAACTGTTTGTAAGAAGAGAGAAGGGATGGTATGTGCAACAATTTATTTAACTTCAAAAGTTACTATATGTTAGTTTTAAAATTTTAAGTAAATTACCAATTTCGAATCGAGAGTGGATTACGGATGGGAGGCGCTAGGAGACTAAATTTCCTTGAATGTTCGTGAATGACCGAAGCAAAACTTACCGAGCCTGAAAAGAGTGGGAAATAAACAAATGGGTGAATTTGTAGTACACATAACAGAAAAATTATATATTGAAAGATATACGTGTTTACTAGCATAATAGTCGCAGGTTTTTTGCCAATTTATCATGGTGAAGTCTAGGCGTGACAACTATGCGGGGAAAATTTACAACACAATATTGTAACTCTAAGGCTATGTTTTCTACTGTCTGTCATACCAGAAGTAGGGAAAATAATATGCTTTATTATCCGATGAATGCTACGAATTCAACTATGGTGTTTGAAACAACAAAGCATGTTTCAAGATCTTGAAAACAAATTGAAATCAATTAATTGCATCATATATTCGAGAAAACTCAGGATATCTCTTGACAAGTTGTACTGCACCAGTGAAACAAGCAGAGAACATTTTATTAAACTTTCAGAAAATATTCTTAAACAACATGGAATTGCGTCGCAAGTTGCAAAATGTTCTGATATGAGACACATTTCGCAAAATGTTCTACTTTAAGAGTTTTTTCTGATAGAAAAAATAAATAATACAAATAAATAATAATACAAATAAATAGAAATAAATAATAGAAATAAATTTATTGTTTTTCATAGTTATGGTACAGCTTGTGAAAATATATCCTTAAAATGTTCAACTCCTTGACGTCATTAGTTTATTTAAATTTGTAGTCAAAAATCTATTTGTGATTTTTTTCTACTTTTCGAAGTACATTCAATGTTGGAACTCGAGGTCCAATGTAGGAAACTTCGAACTACACACTGCAAAAAATAATCTTAAAAATACAGAACTATTCTGTCATTTTTCAACAGAAAAAAAATGTTAACAGAATTTAACCATGCTTCCCACGTAAACTTGCTATATTTTATGCTATAAAACGGGTTTTGGAATAACTTAGTATTTTAACGACGTTTATCTGTAGCTGTGGCAGCCGGTCCGGTGCGGCGAACCAAACCAAACACAAACAACCATTTACGACGTGAATGTGAAACGCTTGAGGATCCGTAAAGAATTGAAGGTGACTTTAAAGGTAAGTTTTTAATTTTTACTTATATTTTCTGAAATCTTTCTGCTAAGAAATATTACTTTTTCAAAAAAAACTCATGCTTTAAAATATAACGACGTGTGTTTTAAAGCCGTTAAGCCTAATGTTTACACGTAACCTATTTCTCTTATAAAACAATTAGTAAAGCCTGGATAAATTTAATTTTCTCGGTTTCTAATCATTACTCTCATTTTATTGAAGTATTGTACAGAAACAGTTAAATAGATATTAGACTTATGAAGTTTAAGAACGGCACTGTTCAACAAAACCACTGTCGTTGGTTTATTTGTGAAATGTTTTTTGAATTTACGTTTTTTTCCGTATCGGTCTATGGGGAATTACGATTGCAAAGTTAAAATAATTTGTGATTATATTCAATTCCTGCTACTCTAGTCATATTTTTTATATATACCTGTAAAAAACAAACAGAAAAACACTAATTTTCAATTTTAAAATTAAAGTAATGATACGATTTGAGATTCATAAGCCACCGGGATTAAAAATTAGCTCATAAATTGCCAGAGAAATCTCATGGCAAGTTTAGTTTTTCTTTAAAAACCTGAAAAATAGAGCTTTAAGTTGGAATATTTTATATTTTCCCACTTATATTTTCTGTTTTCTAGCATTCATCACTGAATAATAATAACAATAAAAAGCTTTAACGAGTTTTGCTTTTATTATAAGCTTAGTACTTTTATTTAAAACAAATATTCCATTGTTGGGATAAATTCTGTAAGCGGGGGCAGTGTAGAGTTAAGTGTTTTGGATATGTTCAATTTGTTTTATATTGCATTTGAAATATGTTTAGAAATGTTTTAAGAAGGTCCTTAGATAAGTGTATTGTAGTTTTGGTTTTATATTTTCTTATATATAGACGTTGAAGACAAAAATAATGTTGCCAATTAAACCTGCCTCCGCTTACGGAATTATTTCCCCATTGTTTATGCTTAATATTGCTTGGTTTTACTCATATTAATACTGTTTAGTAAATGGAGTTGTTTACCATTAACTTTGTGTACAGACAATCAGTATAACCTTGTTTTACTAACAAAAGTTGTCCCCAATTTCATAGGTGCACTATGAAAAGTTCTACAGACCTTTTGGGCAATTCCATGGTGTCGGACGTAAAAAATGAACAAAAATTTCTCAGATAAATAAATTTACATTTTATAAATGAACTTAATATAATTAAATTTGCATATATATGATACTCAGCTCATCATACTTAATCAAAAAACATATCAATTAAAATAAAAAAGATTTTCAAGTTAAATTTAAATGGTTTTAATACTTGGTGTCGGACGTATAAACAGTGTTTACGTCCGACACCAAGTATTAAAACCATTTAAATTTAACTTGAAACTCTTTTTTATTTTAATTGATATGTTTTTTGATTAAGCATGATGAGCTGAGTATCATATATATGCAAATTTAATTATATTAAATAAATTTACATTTTATAAATGAACTTATCTGAGAAATTTTTGTTCATTTTTTACGTCCGACACCATGGAATTGCCCTTTTACAAGTCAGGGGTTGATCCAGGAATTTTTTTCCAGTAAAATACATTTTGTTAAAATAAATTGATAAAACAGGTTAAGTGACAGTGAAGTGCTGTTATAATTTATTGCATTTTTATAAAGGGCCATATTAATTGTTTGCAATTTTGTGATGAGGCTGCAATACAAACCCAATTATCGTATGCATTGAACCCTGCAATTGGTGTATTGATATCAAGAGATGTATTACCTATGTAATTAAATTTGAAATTTTGAAAAAAAAAACCATTTAAGTTTTTCAGTTGGGATTTTTTGGGTTGAACAAAATCCTGTCAATCGATAAAGTGTTTTTGGTACTTACGTATTACCCCGCGGTCCGCCAAGACGAGCGATTTTTTTTCGCCAAGAGAAATGCCGGGTATGAAATTATAAATGGTTTTGAATACGATTGGCAACTCATTTGACGGAAAAATAGTTTGGCAGGATAATACGTTAGTACAGTGTTTTTTTAAAAACTCATTTCACCCTTGAAATAATTTTTGACTTTTTATATGCAGAATTTAATATGGAACTGTGTTTGATTTAATGAATTAACATTATTTATGCTAGAAGCATTGCTGCCAACATGTAAGGTTTAATGTAAGAAATTGATTACATTGTAAGATTATTATAAATCTATTTTTATTTTTATTTTTATTTATTTCATAAAAGAAATGCACACTACAGATTGAAATCCCTTTACAGTGATGCATAAAAGGACAAATTACAAAAGACAAAATTAAAAAAGATAAAATACTGAGATAAAATAAATACCAGTCATGACTGCAAAAGTTCAAAACACCTAACTCTAAAGACTTTAAAAGACATGTTAAAAATATCCAAATCCAAAGAAAACTTATTATAAATTTTATAAAATTTATATAACGAAAAGTATATGTAATTATATTTTATAATTGGATCCACAAATAAATGGCTATTACGAAGAGACCTGTTCGGTACATTTACACAAATACTTTGAAGAATATCACTGCAGTCTACCATATTATTGACAACTTTATAAAAAAATAATAAACAAAATAGATCACGACGAGAACTTAAACTAGGAAGACCAAAAATACTTCTCAAGTAAGATGAAGAAATATTCGGAATGTAAATAGGATTACTTTTGTAATATAAATAACGAGTAAAGTGAGTCTGCACCCGCTCAAGAATTTTCATTTTATTTTTATAATACGGATCCCAAATAAGACTACAATATTCAAGATTAGAGCGTATCAAACTAAAGTATAAGATTTTTAATGCATGAAGGTTAGAAAATTCTTTAGTTTTGTACTTAAGAAAACCAAGTTTTTTGTAAGCTTTAGAGATAATGCTATTGATATGTATTGAAAATTCAAGTTTCCTGTCAAAAACAACGCCCAAATCAGTTATGGAATCCGAACGAAATAAGAGAAGATTATTAATATGATATGAATAAATTAAAGTTTGAGATTTACGAGAATAACTAAGAATACTACATTTCATAATATTAAGAAGTAATTTGTTGTCAGCGCACCATTCATATAAACTATTAAGATCGTTCTGTAAAAGACAAGCATCAGTAACAGACCGTATCTCTTTAAATAATTTCAGATCATCAGCAAATAAAAGATACTTAGAAAATTTCAAAACTGAACACAAATCATTAATAAACAAAATAAAAAGTAAAGGTCCCAAATTAGAACCTTGGGGAACATCAGAAGTAGAGGTAAAATTCTCAGAAACAGCACCATTAAAATACACACAAAGCTGTCTATTACACAAGTAAGAAAAAATCCAGTCAGTAAGATTAATGTGAAAACCCAAGCCAATTAATTTCTTAAGAAGAATTCCAAAGTCAATAGAGTCAAATGCCTTGGAAAAATCGGTATAGATGACATCAAGTTGATATCCGTTTTCAAACGAAGAAATAATATTGCTATTTAAACAAAATAGATTAGTAAGCGTAGACCATTTATGAATAAAGCCGTGTTGAGATGAGGAAATTAAATTTTTAACCTGCTGAAAAACTTTATTGTGCATTATAATTTCAAATATCTTAGAAAAAGTACTTAAAATAGCAATAGGTCGATAATTTTTGCAGTCATTTATATCACCCTTTTTAAAGACAGGAATAATTTTAGTATGCTTCCAAGCATCCGGAAAAGTATAAGTTTTTAAAGAAAGATTAAATAAAATAAGAAGAGGATAAATCAACCCATCAGCACAACCTTTAACAATAAAGGAAGGTACATTGTCAACACCAACAACTGAAGAAGTCTTCAACTTCTTAAATGCCAAAAGAACATCCTCAAAAGTAATATTATCAATTTTAATGAAATCATACAAGGAGCTGTCAATTAAGGGAGAATTTCTGTCATAATCCGAACTAGATTTGTACACAGAGCTAAAGTAGGTGGCAAAAACATTAGCGATATCACTATTGTCATTAAAGCAGACATTTTTATAACAAATATTGTTAGGCAAAGATTTGTTTTTATTAAAATAAGACCAGAACTTTTTAGGGTCAGAGATCAGTTTATTTTCTGTATTCTGCAAGTAAGAAGCATAATCCCCACCAATGCTGATCTTTAATTTAGATCTAAAATACTTAAATTCATCGGAAATCATCAGATCCCCACTTTTTATTAAATGCCTACGAACTTTACTTTTACATTTAATTAATTTAATAGTTTCAGTGGAATACCAAAAGGGGAATTTTTTCCTTGAAGATTTCAGAGGAATCGTATGGTTTAAAACATCATAAAGATACACATAAAAACAATGCACAGCTTCATCAACATTATTAAAAGCATTCAGAAAATTCCAGTCAGTCTCAGAAAATAAATGCCACATAGTAAAAAAATCAGCTTTTTTAAAATCATAACCACCAATGCCACTACTTTTTTTAACAGCCCGAGTTTTAACATAATTAATAACAATAGACAATGCAGGATGATAATTATCCTCAGAAACCAAAGGCCTATCACTGTGCTCAACAAATATATTACAAAAATTGATATTAGCCAAAATCAAATCTAAAAATTTTTTGTGACAGTTAGGTACCGCATTAAATTGGTTTAAATTATAGAGTTGCAAAAAGTTAAATAGTTCATTTAAAATAGGATCCGAACAATTAACATTAAGACACTCTGTTGTTAAAGGTAAGTTAAAATCAGCACAAATAAAAATATTATCATATGTAGTGAACTTCACAAAAAATTTTACATATGTTTCACTACCATAACCAGGAGGGAAATAAATAACACATAAAAGCATTTTAATCCGATAGTTCACATCAATGGAGATCCAAAGACACTCAAAGTTCAAATCAGGAACATCAATCCGAACAGCAGAAAAACATTTTTTAACAGCAACAGCAACACCCCCACCCCGTTTAAAAGAACTAGTTGAAGAATCACGGTCCCTCCTAAAAATATCATATCTGTCATCAAACAAATCCGAAGAGTCAATGTCACTACATAGCCAAGTTTCAGTTAAAAAAATAATATCATAGTTTTCAGAAGCAATTGAGCAGAAAAAATCATTAGTTTTAGTACGCAAACCACGAACATTCTGGTAAAACATAGAGAGTCACCTGCTGGAATCCCGAATAGATTTATCGAACACAGTTCCGGAGTCATCAGAATTCACTTCTAAAACTTGATCTTTTCTCAATCTGCCGAAAAACTCCGACACAAGACATCCATCTGGCCAAACTGAAGCATCCATTAACTGGCAAAAATCACTCTCGTACACTTCAACATGGAAAGATGAATAAGTTTGAAATTTAGTCTTGAGTTTCTGGCATAAAAGAAAGTCTAAATTCAAGGGGCACAAGAAATCTGTTATCTGTTTCACTGTTGTCTCAGGACTTAATCTGGACAAAAAAATTGCTTTTCTACGTGGCAGCCTTTTCACACTACTTAAGTTCGACTCTTTCTTGGATCCATTAACAATAAGTTTACTTTTATTTTTCTTCTCATTTTGCACAGGAATACTTACAGGAAAATTTTCGACAATCGGCACTGACGAGACAGAATTTATAACTGAAGCATATGTCTTTTTGGTGTCTTGAATTTTGTAGGTCTGATCGAGGTTTTAATCTAGGTAGGATCTTAGGTTTTAATCTAATTGGCATTATTGTAAGATTTTTAGAAAGAAGTGTTTTTATTCAACAAAATTTTTAAAAACATAATTTTTTAAACTTTGGTACCTCAGTCACTAATGTTCAGCTAAATTATGCTTGTAAATTTATTAAATTGAAAACCGTATGAGATAAAGATATGATTGATTTTTTGCTTATACAGCAGAAACTCCATTTTCTCTCTAACTTGTCATAGATACCACCATTTATTAATAGCTTAAATGTTGTAAAATGTGTAAATTTAACTAAGTTTTTTTATAAATGTATGCTTTTGATACACAGAAATCTAAGTAATAATAAGAATGAAACTGTGTTTGTGGGTTTAGACCGTATACAAATCCACAAAAACGGACCAATCAGCCTGAAATTTTGCACAGATGTGTAAAACAATATAGAGTAAATGAAAGTCCACTTTAAAACTTTGAAAGTCCACCCGTTCCCAGAGTTTGAGATTTTTTTATGATTTCCACATAGAAAGCTTTCCGTAATTGTAACCCCCATTCCCATAGTGAAAAACGTGTGAAATGAGCATCGTGGTTGTCATGTGTTGCAATTTTGCCGAATAAAATGTTTTCAATTCTTAAATAAGTAAAAATAAAAGAATAATAATGATTTTTTGTTAGTTTATTCTTGTAAAGTTATTTTTTTAATTATAATATCATGTGATGAGAAATCAGAGCAGGAATGACATGTTTTGTATGCAAAATAATAAGAATGGAAGATTTCCGAGGCTATTATGTAAAATTTGTTAGTTTGGCAAAAGATAAAATGGCTGATATGCCGATTTTGAGAAAGTAAGTTCTAGTGGTTTGCACAGTTTTAGGCTTGGCGCAATGTACTGAGAGCTTAAGGAAATAGCATTTTTGAAAATAAGTGCATAGGTTTTAGTAGAATACAGCGTTAAATTTTAATTATCTGATCAGAAATAATGCCGTTATTAAGGGATTTCAAGCGATCTATCTTCAGAATTCTCACCAAATTCAGTAAATTGATATAAGTTGGGGGAATTCCGCCAAATTTCAGAGGATTGAAATCTTTGCATTTAGTACATCAGAGTTAATGATAAAACTCGTTATAGTTTATAATTTTTAAAATGCTGCTACTTTTCAAATGAATGCCTGCTTTACTTTATGGTGATCGAACCATATAAGTGACAGATATATCTCATTTTGATTGCTGTTAAGTCGATGCTTCGAATGATTCCCTGAAAAAAATCTGGCAAAATGGTGTATGTTGGCACTTTCGCGAGCCTTAGATTTGAAATTGGATATTATTTGAGACTGATATATATAACACTGGTTGCATGTCCCCACTTGCTAGCGGGGTGTATCATATATATTTTCCTCTCACATTTGAACACTCTCATAAATAATAACAATCTGTCTTATGACAAATTTAGGTATGTTGATCATTTATGACTTTCTTTTACAGATGTTGATATAAATTTGTATTTCCATTAATCAGCTTATAAAAATCATAACTGATTTTCATACTATGAAAAAAGATTTCTAAATAACTTGCTTTGATTTTTATTTAATAAAATTGATATTTATAATTAACTGTATTGTAAGGATAAACATTTAATCTTTAGTTGATTTTTATTGTGTTCTGTAAGATTTCCAATAACGGAATGTTGGTAGGTATGTAGAAACAAATAATTTTGATTGTTGTAATGCTTTAGACACTTAATAATTATTTTTTTCTTGTGATTACCTGGAAATTCTTGAAAAATCATCCTAAGGAATTCTTTTCTTTTAAGAAACAAATATAATCCCAGAAATTGTTATTAATACCAAAATAACAGCCCCAAGTGTAAAAAAGTGATCATTTATGATATCACTGCTTGATTTGCTCTTGTGCAATACCTTTAAATTTTTTGTGACCTACTGTCTGCAAGTGATTTTTATACCTGTGTTTTAACATGCATAGGGGGAAGTGTCCTGCGATTTGATGGCTCGATCAGATAAAGCTTCTTTCTAGTAATGCAACGTCAACTGTAATTGACACAGGACATCTCTACACTGGTGAATTTGGTAGGCCGAATACTGAACAGATATTTGGCCATATTCAGCTAAATAATTTCAGAACGAAGAGAAAAAAGGTATTTTTAACAGATTTTTAAATGTATTTACAAATAATATTGCTTAGTTATACTTTAATATGTTAATTTCATATTATAAAATATCCCAAGTCATTGAATTTTAAGATGAGTGAAAAATAATCTAATATATTTAATAATATTACAGAAATGCAGACTTTTCTACTGGGTAACACTACTTGACATTGTTTTCTACTTTTCTTTATCGGGTGGGGTGGGGATAGGAGGATTTTTTTCTGATCCTCAATTAGAAACATAATTTCGAAAAACTGCTAAATATGTTTTGTAAAACTCAAAGCATGATGCGATTAAGCATAGTTACCAGATTAATTACATTTATCATAGCATATTTATTAAATTATTAATATTGCAAAATATAAGTATGCTGCTATTAGTGTTTAACTTTGTAAAAGGTATTTTTTCATGACCAAGATTTTTTTGTTTTACATATAATATACTGTTGTGTGTTTTACCTATGAATGATATAAAATGAATTTTAATTAATCTTTATTTAGTATTTAATTACAAATTTGAAAAGTTATATTTTATTTACAATTAAAATGACAATTAAGGAGAGTATTGATTATGTGTGCATTTTATGCTGAAAGCTTTATATTAGCTTATACATAGTATGATCCAAAAATTCCGGGACTGTGGTTATTCCTGATGATGTGGCGAAAGCAAGTACCTAAAGTTAAATTGCTTGGAAAGGATTCTCCCAACCTACCCCTACCTGACTGAGTTGATTTATCCCATGTCATGCGGACGAACAGCGCTCACAGCTGTTACCTTCCGAAGTCAGTTGTCTTAGCTTGGTGACATAAGAAAATTGGCTTTTCTTGAGCAGTGCTGTATCATTAAATTCTGTCAACAGTTAGGTAAGACACCAATAGAGACTTTGGAAATGCTAAGAAATGTGTATGATGAATCTACCATAAAGAGATCCAAGGTTTATGAATGGCATCTGCATTTTAAAGACGGCCGAGAATCGTTGGACAATGTTGGCCGACTTTCGACTTCATGGAATACAGAAATGTTTCATTGGTGTCTTGAATGTGTTTGAAAAGATCGTCGTCAAACACTTGTAGAAATCGCAGAGTCTAGACACTTATATACAAGTTGCCAGTGCATTCCAATGGAAGATCTCAACGTCAACATACACCAAGTGTCCCAGCACATTGTCCCTCGATTGTTGATTACTGAACAAAAAGAATAACGTATGACAATATTGGGTGATTTAATTGACAAAGTCTATAAGTACCCAGGTTATTCACATTCCCCTATTCACCCGACTAGCCCTATGTGATTTTTACCTGTTCCCATTAATTAAAAAAATAATAATACAGGGATGCCGTTTTGTTTCGTCATAAGAGATGAAACGCCTTTGTGTCATCTGAAGAGATGAAAGCTGCTTTGCAAAAAACCTTATGGGAGGTTGGGGAAAATGGCTTCCAGAAATTATACGAACGTTGGCAGAAGTGTATCGTCGCCCAAGGTGACTACTTTGAAGGTGGATGTAGTACTTCGGTGATGTGAACTATTCAGGGTAAAGAATTTTACACGTTGTCCCCAAACTTTTGGATCATACCTCATATTAAGCTTTTGGTAATTTCGTATGCAGAGATCATGCTGGAGTGCTATAGCGTATATTGTAAACTTTTTTTTTTTTTCTTCTGAATCGCTGGGTTCCAGAACCGCCTTTTAAAAATCCTTAATCATACTTGTGAACCCCTCTTTATGCCTATGTTAGACTTGTAAATGCTTTCATTATTTTGTTACATTATCTAAAAAGGAAAAATGCCAGCAAAAGACTCCGTAAGTCCCTAGAACTTATACACAGAGAATGCTGTGGCTTTTTTAATTTATATGTACAGTCAACTCCGGATATAGAGAACTTTCAGCTATAGTGAACACATTTCCTTAGTCCTGACTCACATACATTAGAAATGCACATAGCATTTTTCAGTTTTAATGAACCACGACTTCCGTTATAGTGAACTTAAAATTTTTTGGACAGTAGGGGTAATGTTGTTCTATTCCCACGAAGAGTGTCTCTTTAGTGTTCAAATAAAGAGAAAGATTATCAAGCTCCTGTTCCGAAATACAGTGGTCCTCACTTATTCCAGTTACATCGAAACGGATTGAAACTACCTGGAATAACCGAAATCCGAAATAAACGGCGGGACCAAAGTAAAAGTAAGAGACACAAAGTATGAAATATTTAAGATAAAAAAATTTGTGAATTAAATCAAAATATATAAACTATATTATTCAATAGTTTGACATATGAGCATATTTATTTATAAGAATAAAGAAAAAAAAAATAATTATTACAACTTCTTGGGGGGGGGGGAATCTGAGATTAAAGGCTGTTTTAAGGGTATATTGTATTTTAGCGCAAACTGAATTTAACTTAGTGGTGAAAAGAGGTAACCATTTACGTTGTTCTCCTCAAATGCTCTACATAAAATGTCTGTAGTGTTCAGCGAATCTACTCATGTGGTTCAGGTGCACACCATTGTCATCATCATCCGGTGCCTGATTCGTTCAGGGTGTCAGATTGATCATTATTTTTATTAAAATTCTATTAAGTGCATTAACAATTGTTTTGATTGAATTATTGTAACACCTCCACACAAATATGAGTCATCTTTGACTGGCTGACCCTAAAAGCTAATTGCGTCGAAATTTTACCTAATCTCCAGATTACTTAACTGGATAAAGCAGCACTCACTACCGAGGTAAACGGTGGACAGTGCTGTTTGGCCATTTTGTTCTGTTCATAACAATTTTGACCAGAATAAGCGGCTCATAGGATAAACCACTAACCGAAATAAGTGGTGACCACTGTACAGGTGAATTGCCAGTGTCTAGACTAAGTTGATTATATTAAACAAGGGGGGGAGGGGGTCATAACTTTTTCAATGCTGCAATCCATCCTATCCTTTAAAAGCATTCATTAACAAAAGTGAACTAAAAGTTGAAATTTCGTCTTGACTTAAGACGATTTCATTTTCCATCCTCAATGAATATATGTTAAAAGCGACAGCTCCTTTTTCCAACTGAATGGAATATACATTATTTCCATAAATGCGATTAATTGTGTTTATTTTACTTAACTAGTTCTAGACTTATAAATGCAATCCATTATGTTTGATTTACTTAATAAACATTCAGTACTTGTATAAAATTCTATTTTCTAGTTAAGTATTGTTTTATTGTTATTGGACATCAGAACTTTGGATATAGTGAAAGAACTCCAGAACAAGTGAGATAACGGCTCTTCGCCTTAAATCTCCAAAATCTCGCCCTCCCTGCAGGGGTGACTTAAAATCAAATCAAATTAGTGAACAAAATTTGCTGCTCCCCAGAGGCTCACTATAACCAAAGACATAATCATACGGTCGGGAACCTATAGTGTCATAGAGTATAAAAATGAAATTTTTTTTTTATTTAGGAGTTTGCTGAGCAGGACAGTTCCAGTGTCTGTGTGTTACCCATAAGTTTTCACACATGTTACAAATTTTATAAAATTAATAATTAAATATAAAATGTTGCAGATAATTATATTTATTGTGTATATGTTCGTTTTATAAAAGGATGTAAAGCAAGATAATATTGATACTTGATTTTTCAATGCTGAGTTATGAAAAAGGAGTTAAAGAAAAGCAGTTTACAGATGTCGCACACATAACGGTGGAATCGTCCAGCAAATTTATCAAATATATTTAAAAATGTATCTGATTTTACTTTTTCTTTTTTTCAGGAAATGTATCAATTTACTTGCAGAGGGAAGTCCTGTGTATCTGTATTGCCTTACTTATGAATGTTTAGAAAAGATAATTTGTAATGTATATACTACTTTTCTAAAATAAAATACTTTATGGCATATATAATTTGTTGAAAACTTTTACTAAGAAAATTTTTTTTCATCTGTTTTAACTTTTTGAGCATGTATCTGTGTGTGTATGAGTGAACACGATAGCTCCTAAATGGTGCATTCGATTGAGCTCAAATTTGGTATGCATATTATAGACCATCGCCATGCAAACGTTATTGATTTTGGTGTATATATGACTTAAAATTTTTTACAGGGCTACAAAAAAAATTTATGGCCTATGGATAGAAATTCTTCATTTCTATCTATAGGCCTAAGTGTGTTAGTGTCTGAAGTGTGCTGGTGTCTAAGTATGCTAGTGTCTGAATGATGCATTCAATTGAGTGCTAATTGGTTATGTATGTTATAGGTTTCGATCACATGACCTGCATAGATTTTAGTGTGCATAGAGCTGATAATTTGTTCATGGGCAGTGATCCATCTAGTATTTTTTCAGATGAGTAAAAATATTTCTTAACCTTTTTAGAAGTATTTTCTGTTCCAAACAAGTAATTAAAACAACGAACATGCTAAATTTTCAAATACTAATTAAATAGCATTTGACACATAAATAATAACTGATTTTATATCTAGGTACATAAATGTCAATTCAACAAAAACTAGTACAAAAATTGATTTTTTTAAATTTAAAATCAGCATATCATAATTATTTATCAAAATATACCTAATTTTATATGGAAAAACAATGCGTAAAAACACACATTCCGAAATTTCTAAGTTGTGAAATATTTACATCTAGAGGTGTTGTTGCGATCACTGTTCACGGGGTTGCAAAAAAAAAAAAAAAAAAAAAATTCTCATACATAACGGCCTACAGATGCAAATCATTTATAGTGCGCTAGTGCCTAAATGGTGCATTTTAATAAAAGTTCATAGGTCACAGTCACACAACCTGTATAGATTTTGATGTGGGTAGAGCACAGATTTTTTGTACAGTGCTACGAAATATTCTTATACATTATGGCACAAATTCTTGAAAGTGTAGTAGCATCTAAAGAGTGCTCAATTAGGTACGCATATTATTGGTCACTGTCTTGCACACTGTATAGATTTTAGTATGCGGAGAGCTTGCAGTTTTTTTTAAATTTTTATAGGGCTACAAAAAATTATTCTTATACGTTGCAGCCTATACACTCAAATTATTTGAAGTACACTAGTGTCTGAATACTACATTTGATTGAGCTGATTAAATTTATTTAAATGCTTGGTAAGGATCAAGAGTTCGCAAAGTCAGTGGAGTTATTCCAGTTTTTTTCTTAAGTATAAAATGAACTGCCGAATGTAAGCTAATAATATTTTTTCACCCTCTCTGAAAACTGTCTCAAACAAATAAAAGGTTCTATAAAGAACCTTTTATTTTGTTTGAGATTCATAGAGGGGGAAAAGAAATCCAATGTACAATTTTAGTATGACAAATTTCAGGGAACCAAGATCAGATTTGTAATTTATTAAGATTTTTTTTATGACTTTATGACAGTAAAAATTACTTTTTCATATTTTAAGATTTTCTTTTGCAAAAAAAGCAGTCATAAGTTAAACACTTATTTTAAAACTCATTAAAATTAATAAAATTCAATTTATTAATAGGAATATTGCATATTAATTCGCAAACCTTTGTGAAATAAAAAGAGGGGTTACTGAATATTTTCCCCGAAATATACTGAAATGTTACGCATCTATTCACCTTTTATCTGGAAACCTTTGCAAAAAAAAATGGAAAATATTTAAATATTTTTCCAAAATATGCAGAAACATTTATAAATACTGTACCCGCCTAGTGCAGAAACGTTCCTGCAATTTTAAAATACAAGAGCTGCCCCATATTTTAAGGTAACACTTCCGATTCTTTTTTTTTTTTTTTTTTTTTTTTTTTTACATTGTAGCTAATAATTTTAGTTAACTAATTTTGTAACTTTTAAGTCTAAATGGTTTGGATTTTTCCGAGAATACCAGGCGTCACTACCTATGCTAGTAGTAAAGTGTATGTGTGGTTCCAGATAATTTTGAAAACTCTGTTGCTACACATTTGGAAAAAAAAAAAAAATGCAAAATAGCTACAATAGCATTCAAAACCGGATTATTTTTTAATGCACCATTTAATGCTCTATTTGTTTTATATTTATGCATTTTCATTTATTTTCAAGAGTTTTTCTAGAAGTGACTTTCATTTAATGGTACAATTTAACAACTTATGGCAACAATGCATTCTTGTAACTGTAGTGTTTAAAATAGAATCTGAAATGAGTTATTTTTAATTTAAGTGAACAAGATTAAAAGTATTGAGTGTAGTTTTCATTAATACAGCAAAACTTGGATAACTCGAGCATGATCAATTCAAAATTTCAACTTTGAATTATTCAAGTTTGACTATATAAATAAGAATTATTATTATTATTATTTTTGCAAGAAGATCGCTTTTGTGTCGCTTTCTAAAATGTGTAGTTCAAAAATGAACCCTAGCAGAGCAGAGAAAATGCTCTCTGATGTTGGATAATTCCTCATTTGTTTTTCACTATTATGATACCTATGCTTAAATTTTTATCCCGCAATTTAGTGCCAACTATTTATAAACAATTATTTAGTTGCCAGATTCTAACCAAAGAAAAAAAAAACAGTAAATAAATAAAATAAGCGTGAACTAAAGGAAAATAAAAAGTGAAATTTTCAGCATTTGTTTTCTCCCCCTATATTTTTCTCTTGATCTGCTGCTGAGTTCAACAATGTTTCATTGTACTGGAAATTGAATACTTGTGTATTTCTAAAATGATAGGAAAAGTGTAAAATTCCCTCATTTTCTTTCTCCTTTTTATCTAAGGAGACAGACTGCAGGTTGTCAAGCTCTGCTATAGATAATTTTTTGCTTTAGAGCTCTAATGGCATGTTTATAAATGATATGTAAAAATTTTCATTACAAATACACTCATCCTCCTATCTTTTCATGGGAAAAGAATGCTTATTTCTCTCGTTGAAGTAAGTGGGGCACATGATGCGGGTGCTGTGCTAAAGGGGGTGCCAAGATCAATTATCGCTCCTTGGGAGGGGAACCCTAATTAAGGTTTGCCCCAGGTGTCGTATACAGTAGTTGCGGCTCCGGTAAGTACTCGTGTTCTTGAAACAGCTCTCAATTATTACTCGCACAGAATGTTTAATTCAGACCTTTAATATTTTAATTTACTGTTGAACTGAAGAGTTATTTGTGTCTATTAAGATTATTTTAAAGTATGAGTATACTTATATCTCTAGGTACAGATTTTGAACACAAAAAGTTCAGATTCAGTGATTAAAAAAAGAAAAATCAATTTTTATTCTTGTCAGAAATATTTCTAATTTTGTTTATCAGTGGTGTTTAATATACACAAAAAGTTAAGTAAATGAACTAAGCACTTTTACATGTCATCATAAGGCCACCAACAGTTATGCTGGTAACGTTACTTATTTATAAAATATGGCTACTTTTACAGAAAGATTTTACATTCTGGGAACATTTTTCTGCCAGTTTTTCTCTTAATTTACAGAAATAGTATTTTTAGTTATTTCCTATATTACTATTATATTTCTCCGATTGTTTAAATGTTTTTATACATATATTTAAAAATTTTAATACATTTACAAAAATATAATAGTAATAATAAAATAAATATAATACCAGACTACTTACTGGTATTATATTTATTTTATGTATTACTATTATATTTTTGTAAATTTATTAATTTTTTTTAAGTATCTGTATAAAAAAATTTAAACATTTGGAGAAATATGATAGTAATATATGAAATAACTAAAAATACTATTTCTGTAAATTAACAGAAAAACTGCAGCAAAATGTTGCCAGAATGTAACATCTTCCTGTGTACAGAAAGTTTCTGTATACAGAAGAATTACTGGCAGCAAAAAGTTGCCAGAAAATTTCTGTATACAGAAATTTTCTGTCGACAGTAATAAATGTTATTCAACAGAATGATTCTGTAACCCTTACAGATAGTTTCTGTATACATAAATCAACTGTAAAACGCTGCTTGGAAACGACTTTTATATGTATACGGAAAATTTCTGTAGGGAACAGAATTTTTCTGTTATATAACATACAGCTCCTGGCAACAGAAAATTTCTGCCTACAGAATATTTCTGGCAACTTTTTGCTGCCAGACTTTTTCTGTTGATTTACAGGAATATTTTTTGCAGTGCAGGTTGAGGTTCATGGAGAGCTGAAAGTCGATCCAATAGGGTAAGTGCACCAGTAATTGACACTTTAAGAGCACTATAAACATTAACTGGTAATTACTAACTACTAAAACAATGCGGAACAAAATTTTTGTTTTCAAAACTTAAATGAACTTTCAAAGTTCATGTAGGGTATAATTTATTGCAGAATATTTTAAATTTCTAATTTTTTCTATATTTTACAAGTTTTCATGGTAGCGAAACCAGTAATTGACATAGAGAAAAAATTTTGGGTCCAGTGTTTGCACTCCAATAATTGACACCTAACAAATGAGTAGAAAAACATGTTCATTTAGTTTTTAATACAATGACGTGGAAATAACAGGCAAATTAAATGAAATTTGGTGACATGATACGTGGTTTCTCAATTTAAACCATAGCGGTCGAAGTTTTAAAAAAATTTGATTAGATTTTGAGGTTTTGAAAAAAATGTTTGAAACTGCGTAAATATTTGTTCGCGCATAACCGCGAAAGTGCGAATGAAATGAAATATGGTGATATGATAAGTGGTCACTTAATTTACCCTAGGCGTCAAATGTTTTAAGAACTTTGATTAGATTTTGAGATTTTGCGAAAATTGTTTCAAACAGAGTAAATATTTGTTCCATACCTGAAAAATTCTAAAGGAATAGAATGAAATTTGAAATTATGTTATGTGGCAAGGTAATGTAAACCATAGATGTTTTCATAGATTTTGAATATTACACAGATTGTGAGAGTTCGAAAAAATTCTGTAAATGTTTGTTCTCGCATCCTCAAAAACGGCTTTAGAGTATTGAATGAAATTTAGTAATATTATGATGAGTAACAACTAAAACAATAAATATCGGATTTTTTTTAAATAAAATTTTAAACTTTGCAAAAATTGCGTTGTTTTATTTAAATGGAGTCACTGTAAGGCGTCTGAAGTTAACATATTAACTATTTATTTTTTTTTCAACAATTTTTAAGTGTTTTATTAACTTTTTAGATTTTTTAAAATTTGTGCAAAGTTTTCTGGAGGTATAGTAGCATTAAAATATCTTTAGTAAATCAACAAAATTTAGCGACAGGCGAGGAATGACCTCTTGGCATTAAAAGCTCTTTCCACTAAAAACAACTGTTAATTTTGAAAATAAAATGTTTTCTCTTTTAATTTCACACAGTAACTAGCTACTGTGTAATCTGAAACCATTTAACAATACAAAGAAGTTATAACTTTGCTTTCTATATTTTTGCCAATATGCTTCTTGAATTCTTTCTACAATCCTGACGAAAATTCCCCCATCAGTGGCTGAGCGCATACCGTCCTCAACTGAGAGACGGAAATTGCCCAGTTCAAACCCAGGTCATTAACTGTTCCTACCTAACTGTTCGGAGTTTTCCGCGTTTTTCTTCGAAAGTTAGCGTAAACACCGGCTAGGACTCCTTAGAAAGACCCTCTCGACCTAGATGCCTAGATCCCTAGTGTAGATAATAGGTAGAGGTCTGCGCCGCCGCGCCACGCCGCCGCCGAGGTCTAGGGCCGGCGCGCCGGCAAAGAACGCCGATTGTATGCCGCAGCGTACAATCGGCTTCAAAACTTAAAAAAAAGAAATTTTACCTAAACTTTCAACTTCTTATTTTTTTCTGGATTCTTCTTAACCTTTTACTGGCCAAGTGTTTCCAATTGAGAACATCAAATAAAATTTTTTTGAAAAATTAAATTTTATGAATATTGACTTGAAAAAAAGCAGATAAAGTTAAAAGATGACTTGATTGCTTGAAACGCAAGTTACATTTCTATCATTAGTGGGAAACTGGAAAAAAAAATAAAAAAGATAGCCATTTTCATAAATTTTTACAGAGCAATCTTCACCCCCCCCCCTTCAAACTTAATTCATATCTTTATTTAAATTTAAAAATAAATCTTTCATTAATTTTTAATATTTCATTTATTATTTAAACCATTGGTCCACAACTCCCGGTCCTCGGATCAAATAGTACCGGGCCGCCAAGGAACATTAAATTCTTTGGATTTTATTTACTTTGGTGTATTTCTCTCGCGTTTTTGCGACTTTGTCGTGTTTGTGTTGGTTTATACGTCTGTAACAGAAAAAATATTGTAAGTCTTTTAACATTTCTCTTTTCTTTTTGTTGGTTATTAAAGAGTTCAAGATCATGAATTAAAATTGCAGTCATAAAATAGAGAATAACTGTTCTTTCTTTAAAACTATTGCAGACAACAACTCTGCCGGTTGAAATGCTGCATCATTTTATATTCATTTATTTATAACTGTATAACTGTTCCTCCAAAATAAAATACTGTGTAACTGTATTTTATTTTGGAGGCATGTTTAAATACAATTAAATTAAAGTTATTAAATCAAACCAATCTAAATTAGAAACATTCAACGCCCTCGCCCTCCTACCCTCAGCGGGCCGCGGTAAAATTATCAAACGTTGGCCGGTTCGTGACGATAAAAAGGTTGGAGAGCACAGATTTAAGCTACCCATCACTATATCATAGCTGCCAACCGTTCCGATCTCATCAGAGCATCTTCCACCACTATTTTTCTTATTTTAAGTTGCCAAGGAAAAATTAGTGGTCAGCAGGGGTCGAAATTTGCAGCTACCCCCGGCAATCAGATTTTTGAATAAGAGAGTAAAACCACATTTTCGTAGAAACACTACTTATCATCTTTGGAAGAATGCAATGGGAGAAGTCGAGCCGCTTACGTTACCTATCTATCCTAAAACACGAACGATTTAAATTAATATTTTTTATAACAAGAACTCTTAACAAATACTTGTGTTGGAATGTGAAATTGCAAAAACTTTGTATAACACACACATATAATAGCACATTTCAAATGAAAAAAACAAATCTACTAAATTTAGAACTCATGATAAAGGTGCATAAAAAACTTAAAATCATGATTTCTTTTGAATAAAATACAGTGAGCCTGCTAAAGTGACCACCTTGGTAAAAGGACCACCTGTCTAAAGTGAACACTTTTATGAAATTTCATTGTAACTCATAAAAAATGTATGGGGAAAATATCCTGTAAAGTGACCACCTGCGAAAACTGTATAGTGACCAGATAATCTGCCAAATTTAAGTTTTTTAACCTGCCAAATGTAACCACTTTCCACTATTAACTGCCTCTTAAATATAAAACACATTCAGATAATATAGAATGCTATATCCCTTTAAAGTTGTTTAACACAAGATTTGATCTCAACACTGATTCTCTCTTCTGTAACACTTGTTCTCAATTGATGAATAAAAAAAAATACATAAATAAATTAAAAAGGAAAACTTTTTTTAGTCTAGATTATTCTTTTATATTTCTGTTGATGCTAAAATTGATTCAGCGTGGTTTCGGGTAAGAGGTGTGTGGGATGCATTTAACCACATATTTACAATTACTTTTGATGAAGTTAATCACACATTTATGAGTACTTCTGATTTCCCTTTACCTATTCTAAATGTAATACTCTTGCCATTTTAAATCTCCCATCTGTCAATAATGCTATTTAACTTTTTCTTAATTTACTTTGGTTTTAGCCTTTGTAATGCATTTTGTTGGCGTCTGTAGGCTGTGAATATATTTAATTTTCTTCCTTTCCCACAGGATTACAATAATTTTGTCTAGGCTACAAAAACTATATTCTGATCACCCCTGTGGCGATTCACATTTAAATTTTGCCAAACATGTATAAAGCCTAACATTTCTTTTCATTTTTTCAACCTGGCAATTTATTTGGCGACTAGCCCTTTTAGAACTTTGCTGTTACAGCACAGTGTGTTATCTAAACAATGTGTTCTTGATGTACACTAGTGAAAATTATATCATGAACTATATTTGTGCAAACATGAAAACAACTCAAACATTCAAACTGTACTTTAGTAATATGTCAAGCTGCAAAATGGAAATTTATATTTTTTATTCATATTTTATTATTCATTGTGACCAAGAAGTATTAAACTACATATTGAAATGTAAGTATAAGGAAGTCGCACACAATTTGTATGCAATGTGCATTTTAATGTTTAAGTATTTTACTCCCTACATTCCTCTTTTTTGTTCATGGATATTTATTGATTTTGAGATCTGTTATAAATAAACTGTAGAGTGTTTGTGCATTTGTTATTTGATTTTTAAGCATAAACAAAATTATTAAAGTGCTACCTTTGTAATGTGACCACCTGTGTAAGGTGACCAGTTTTGTCGTTCCCGAGGGTGGTCACATTAGGCAGATTCCACTGTATATTTGAAATGTTAATGTCCATATTTTTATGGTAAGAGTATAAAATAATCTGATGTATTCATAATCAGCTGTTATTTTATAATGAGCTAAATTCAATAGCTTTGTTTTCTTATATAAAATTTATAAAGACTTAAAAACAAAGTTCTGCAACTAAATCTTTTAACCTTTTTAAGTGGAGAAATTATTTTATGTATATATATTTCATTTTTTTTAAAAAAAGGTGGAGAGGGCTTGAATTGAAAACAAACTATTTTTAAAATACAGTCATTAGTCGTTTTAGTTTTTTTTTTTTTTTTTTAAACGATCTAGAGGAGGAAAACATATGAAACATCTATAAATAGTATTTATCAACAATGTGAGTTATTATACAGTTTTTATCAATTTTATATTCTAACACAGTATTTGTTAAGAGTTCTTGTTATAAATATATTAATTTAAATTGGTCTTATATTGGGATAAGCAAGCAGAGTAATTAGCGCCACTTATCGTTTAACCTCTCTCATTGCATTATTCCAAAGATGGCAGTGGTAAAACAAAAGAGTCAGTTGCCCTACGGGCAACCAAGAAAAACAACTATTCTCATTTTTATTTCTTAGCTTGAAAAAGCAGTTTCCTACTCCTATTTTAATTCTGAACTTCTATTTCCATTTCCGAATAGTAATGGCAATTTTATGAATAAACGTTTATCAACTTATTTTCATTGTAACGGCCGCATGTTCTTAAAAAAAGTGTGAAGCCTGGTCTGGTTCAAACGCAGGTCGCGTCCGTCGACCTAACCGTTCGGAGTTTTCCGAAATGCTTGTTAGGACCCCTTAGGAAGACCCACGGCCCACGGAGAGCACTCCACACATCGGCCTAGAGTCCACATGTAGCTAATTGGCCGTAATCCCACAGCAACAGAAAATTATACTCAAGACTAGTTTTCATATTCTTAAAAAATCTTTTAACGTCAATTTATACATAGGTGCGTGTGTGTGTTTGTACGCGTATGCCCCTTTTCATCATGCTCTTTTTCAAGAAAATTTCCACGCCGCGGCGCGCCGCCGCCGCGAATTTCCGTGCGGCGCAGACCTCTAATAATATAGGCCGTAATCCCACGGACTGCCTGACGAAATTTCAGGCATTTTGGAAATCTGCATTACACACTAAACTGTCAACGGCAGGTACTTCAGCTAATTATCTGATACATTTTAATTTAAATTAATTTCTAAAAGGAAATATGCTTAAAATAGAAACAGGCTGGTAATGAACTTATCTTAATTTCAGCATTAAAAGCCAGCTACTGAGAATCATGATATTTTTAGGCTATTTTGATACCTACCTGTAGAGCTTTCGGAGATTAAAATAAAAAGCTGCAAAGAATTGAAGATAAATGTAACCCTGGACGTTTAGACTATGAGTGAACGTCGAACCCATTTCGTCGCACTATTCGCCGCAAAATTTGTTAACTTGATTGAGCAATAATTAGGGGGCCACCACTCGTTTGTTGCCCCAGGACCTTCACCCCTATAAGTCTGGCACTGCAGCAAGGGGTTAGCGGTGTTATTCGAAAAAATCATGTGATTTTGGTACATAAATACAAATAAACTTATTATGCCAGGCACTTTAAATTTTTGAAACTGTCTCTTTACAAGCTGTAGTACATACTAAAATTAATGATCAATCTGTATCAGTTACAAAACTTTTAGAAAAAATTCTTAAAAATCGGAAATTTTCGCAAAATGTGTCACTTTTCGAAAAATCTTGCAGCTCAGATCCATGCTTAAGAATTTTTTCTGAAAATTCCACAAAAGCCGCAGCATTTTCGCTTATTGCAGTGTGTGAAGCAGCTTATGAAGAACCATCTGGAATTTTTTGGCGACCATAGTGCTATTAGTTTATTTAAATTTGTGTACCAAGACGAAAAACAGAGTTCTTTTTTTTTTGACATACACCCTTAAAATTAAGTATCATCGAAGTTTGCTGCCCAATTCAAAGCGTAGGAACTATACTGCTTTTATCACATGATAAAAGATTGCGATATACTAGTGACTAAACGACGGACGTTTCTACACAAGAATGCAGATGGTCACGAATTTGAGAAGTTGTTAATTTAGTGAATGACCCATAAAGCTGGATATCTGAGCACTTGTAGATTTCTTTGTCGAAGCCTGATAAATTACGGTATTTAAGTATTCGATGCCTAAGATAAAGTCGTTAGGAAACACAGATGAAAGGAATGATACAATTAATCTGATCATTCGCAATATTCTTGGGTATTTGATTAGTCCAGTAAGTAAAACAAAATGTCGTTTAAGAGCAAAATCATGACAGTGAGTAACAATCGTCTTCTGAAATTAGTTTCAGCTGAATACTAATGAGAATGATTAACAGGAAAGATAAATTATACGTCAAACGCGTGTTGGCATTCGAACGGGGCATTCAAATCAAAGACAATTAAAGGGGGAAGCAGTATTCCGCACAGAACCATTGCGTCATTGACATGGTTCAAAATACGCACCATTGCGTCACTGAAACAGTTCAAAAGCCTAACTGCGTTACGGACTCAAAAATTCAGGATAGCTCCTCAGCAGCATCACTACACACTGCAATAAGCAAAAAGACTCGTGCCTCTTATACAAATTTCGGAAAAGTTCTGAAACATTTAATTGCCAAGCAAAATATTCTGAAGTATTACACATTTTGCAAAATATTCCATCTATGATTTTTTTTTCCAATAAGTTTCATAACGGATCATAATCAAATCATCTGCGAAAGGTTTATCAGCATGATATTTTTGATCTACAATCTCAAATTATCCGTTCTTCAGTTCTTGAGCATGAGCCGAGCAGATTACAAACAGAGGAGGATCGAGAGGACGGGGAGTTCACTCCCCCCCCCCTTGGACGGCACAATTTAATGCACAATCGCTGCTTTCCTGTGAAGCAGCATTCAGACTCCCTAATCACAGCTCTGATCACGGAAGGGAAGTGTTTCTTGCTGCATCTTTTCAATGAGACAGAATTGGTTGCGCCTGTATATAAAAGTAAAAAAGTATAAATAATAACAATAATAAAAATTACAGAATGACACATCTCTGTGTCATTCTGTATTCTCTGGTAAAATGCATTGGCATACTTATCAACCCCCCTCCTCTCCCCCTCTTGCGAAATTTTTCTGAATCCGCCGCTGATTGCAAATTCGGTAGCATCTCGAGTATTGCTTTTCAACTATAAAATACTTCAACTGAAAATGCAATAATTGTTAATCTTAACAACCCACAAACCTCGTTCGTTCCGACCTTGGCACGACGAGTTAAATCTCTGATTTTTTGTCACTCCGTGCCCCTCTGATAGGAGACCAGATAATAAAGCATGGACATTAATAACCGGATGAGATACACGCACAAAAATGAAAAAAAAAAAAGAAGAACGTAACAAACAAGAGTGGAAATGCATGGCCTTGTGAGAGGAAAACTTAATTGTTACAACGTAACCCATGACACCGGGTTGCGATTTTACGAGCCTATTCCCGCATTATACGAGAGAAATCATTAGGCAACGAAACAAAACTTAATCCCCCCCCCCACTTCCACATTCATGCTCAGGAAGAGATATCTAACCCTCAACGTAAAGCACAAGCACTCACTTAAAAGTGCAAATATATATATATATACGCACATACACAAACTTCCTTATTAGGATGGACCCAAGGTTAAGCTGCTATTCAATGGTAAGCGTACGGTTTATTTATTTATTTATTTTTTTTTCGTAACTGTTATCATGGTTTTTTTAAGCTACGTTGCTTAATAAATCAATTTCATTTTTTTAATGAAGACTCTTTTATTTATTTGTTATTATTTTTATTTATTTATTTACTATTTGAGTAACTTTTCAGTTTTTTTTTTTTTTTTTTTTTTTTTTTTTTTGTCTGTGTGACTGCAGCCTTGAATGGGTTTTGACCCAGTTAGAGCTGTCATTTTTTCAACCCCCCACGGGAACGAGATACTCGACCTATAACCTCTGCTGTTAGAAAGTTTCATGTAAGGAATGTGTTGTTTTTATTTATTTACTTAGTTTCACTTGAAAATGTGTATTATCTAAAGTATTATTATTTTCTGTTTCTTTTTTTTTTTTTTTTTCTTTTTTTTTTTTTTTCAGTGATGAGTTTTGAAGATCCCAAGCCCGAAGATCAGATATAAAATATCCATTAAGAAAAATTGAAAACTACAAAGTTATGTTTCTCATTAAATGAACGTTAAAGTATCAATTCTACTCTAGAAAGCATAGAAGCCACGTAACTGAACTGGTTAAAGAGGTTTAAAGTGAACTGACAGACGACCTATTTAGGGGTTTACGGCTGCAAATGTCCGTCTGTTAACATTTTCTATACACGCTCTAGCTTCCCCTCAGTTTTGACTCAGTCCGGCCTCAACCAAAGTCGTGGCTAGGGTCATGAGCTCCCCTGCAAGTTTTGAGTTTTGTGCGCCTAAAACTTCTTACTGTCATGTAGGAAAAAGACTGCAAAGGAGCCCTTCTGAGGCTGAGGCTTGCGACCCTGGCCTCTGAAGTCTACCTGGCCAGCCCCTAGCTACTGCACTCTCCTCACCAGCTTGGGGAAGACACCCAAAGTTTTATTTTAGCTTTTAAAAGTTTTAATTGTTATTTATTGAGGAGTTGAACTCCCTAATTATTTTAGCCCGCCTTTTCCCTACAGGGTCACCGTTAACAGTAAATAAACCCAATACCAGTTTTAATATCCCGCGCTTTCACCAATGGCTACTTTCATGTGGCCGCAACCTTCCCTCTATCTTTTACTTATTCGAAAATTAATACTCCATTCAAATTTTATTTATACATTATGTTACAGTTTTTAGTAATTTATAATTGAAATGTTAAATTTCAGTATAAACTTTCTTAGCTATTTAAATTTTTCTATAAAAATACATTTAAAAATAATCTTTGTACAGTAAAACTGCCGTAAGAAATGATAAGAGGAAAATACAACATTTTTCTATTTCCTGGTTGCTGCAACGAAATGTTTTTTTTTTTTTTGGGGGGGGGGGATGGAATAAAGATTTTCTTCGGGAATTTTTTTGTCAAGATATTAATTTTCATATATTAAAATATAATAAAATAAAATTTTTCGAAGAAATCAATTTTATAATCATCAATGTTTTCGAAAAACAGCTTCACGGTCTTAAGGGTCACCCAAAATTCTTGGTCCAATTCCATGGGACCAGTTCTTCCCTTTGAATATTGATTTTTCTGTGAATTAGAAAGTCATTATTTATCTATATGTTTTATTTTTATTTCATATAAGTATTTTTTGTCATTAAACTTCATAATTTGAAAGTATATTCTTCCGTTTATATATTTTCTTTCTTAAAAAAATTACCAGTATACATGGAAAAATAAAAGAGAAATAAATCCCTATGTGTTAAAAAAAAGGAAAATATCATGATTACATCAGCTATCTTCCTTCAAACCTTGAAAAATTCGCCTCAAAAAAGGGTCTCTAAATGTGTGGGGGTCCCTAAAAAAAGGATCTCTAAATCCCAGCGATAAACGTTTCGATCGTCCGTCATCTTGCTGGTAGTTAAGTCGAGCGATAGCAACGGCTGCCCTTTTTTCAGCATTGGGAAAGGGTTAAATGGATCAATGCCAACAGCTGCACTTTTCCAGCGTTCGGACCACTTAACTCTTTTCTTTGACGACCAACAGTGAAAGTGCTAAAATAAGGTGGTTTCAAAGGGTTATAAAGCATGGGCGTCCATCTTGTGACATATCTGGCATGTTCTTGGAACAGCTTCCGGGTGAGACATATATAGAAAATCGAAACTCATTTTGAGAATGAATCCAGCAGCAGAGGAGAGAGAACATGTGAATGACAGAATTGTGTTCATGTTTCCGTGTAGATTGCGATGGCGCATTGGAAATGATCTTGCCGAAACAATGCATAAGAGATTCAGTTAAATATTACCGTAAAGGCGTGATATTTATGGATTTAGACCCACCTAGTAGTGAACTGAAATGAGCTTGTTTCAAAAGTGTTGAAACCAGGCCTGTATCCACGAGCATTTTGGGGCAGCACCTCTCCTGGGAAAAAAAATTTGCCCCCGTGGCGAAATTTGGTCGCGCTCAAATTTGCAGAACAGATAAAACGGTAGTTTGATAAAATTAAAAAGTTGAATTAAAAAATCGATTGAAAAAATTAAACATTGTAAAGTTCTCAAATCTTGCTTTACCAACACTTAACTTTTCACATCAATACAAACATACTTGGAACAGAAATTCATGTCCCTGCGCAATTTTCAGGTTTTTGGAATTGTATGAAATATAATTTATAAAACGTGAAAATTGCATTGAGAGATGGATTTCTATAATTAGAGTTGCTTTTATGAAAATTTAATATTTTTGTCTTCGCCTTTTGTATTTCTAATGATGGAAATGACAGTTAAAATATACTGGAGTAGCTAAGATTAAGCCCACTCTAGAAAGCCTGTTTTCACTGAAATGGAAGCCTTAGAATACCTGTTATAGAGATGGTATATTTGACGTTAGAACTGCGTAATCACTGAAGAATGAGTTTAATTGAGCATCGGCAGCAGCACCTATGTACATTTGAGTTTGAGTGCCCCTATGTACATTTGGGTTTTCTGCATATACGGGAAGTGAATAATAATAATAAAAACTATTGTAAATTATTTGCTTTAACCTGTTGGCTTCCCTACATCGTAAAGACACGCTAGCTAACATTCTCGTTTTAGTGTGCAGTGATGTTTCTGATATGGGTTCTTGAATGACTCAGTGTGGCTTAGGAGTGCGCTTGCTCAACGTTTTTACACCAGTTTAATATGTTTAAACTGTTTTACACGAAGTTAGTGTAATTTAAAATGCAATAATTGTACACGTATGCGAAAACACAGAAGACGGTCTCAAAAGCAATGACAGCGCCTAGCGTCCCCAAATTCGCAACCGCAGCTCTGAACTCGGACTTGGACTGAATTTGTCTCGCCCATCTGCTTAGCACTCACTTTTTGTGAAATTATGAATTGCCCTGAAATGAATCCTAAAAGAGATGCTTGAAAACATTCTCTCCTCCTCCCCTCTCTTATTTTGTAACGAACTGTCATTTGTTGATAAGAAATTAAACTTCTTTGTTCTCTTGCGCCCAAGGCAATCGTGTTCATTCTCGCCCAGGCTTCTTCATTGTTTCTGGAAAAGTCTCGATTGCAGAAATCGGGCCCTCTTCTAATGAAGTCCGACAGCACTGGGGCCCGTTCGTCGTGACCTTTTGGAGATGGATAATAGGGTGTGACCCAGTTAAGCCAAAACCGACGCTGCGACGGCAGTTGCTGGATGCAACGTGATGTTTAGATGTTCACAGAAAGAGGCTGGGAGTCTTTCTGTTTACAGAAGGAAGTTCTCGGAAGAGGATAATCAGGCCTTGAGATGGTTGCAAGCAGTCGAAGGGTGAAGACAAATTAGTTTCATCCTTTTCTAAGAGTGACACTCTTTTTACACTAGCTAGATTTCTTTTTATCATTATCATTGTTAATATCATTATTATTTCTCATTTGAAGTCTGGTGAAAAATAAATGAACAAAACATGTGTCTATTAGAACTATTTTGTTGTTTGAACAACTCCGACATTTAAATGAAAAGCAAAATGAATTTTATACAGCGACACACTTCTTGCAAAGAATGATTACTTGTTTTCTTTCCATTTCCTCAAGATGGCAGCACTAGTATTCCGCGACTTCAAGAAATTATCAAAGTGGACTGATTAATGAAGGAGGGTTTAAAATGAGTTTACTTTTTATGAAAGCTTCGAAAGTTAGCTAGGTAGCTAAAAAGTCATCCCTAAACGTTTGATTGATCATTAATGGTAGAATATAAATGTTGCAGCTTAAATCTACTGAGCCTGTAGGCATTGGCGTAAAACTGGAGATAAACTTTGCCAATATTTCTAGAAGGGCTTCAGCTCCATTGGAGAACTTTGTCTCCAATTTTTAGAATAGAAAATTTAATTTTTTTAGAGGGGGATAAATCCCATCTACTGTTGTTGTTCATCGACTTGGTCTAGGCCCTTAATCCAAGTCCAAAAGATCTGTACGCATCAACAAATCGTAAACAGTCTCTACTCCATGAAACAGTGCCCTCCACAGAGGCACCGCAATACATTCAATGATATGAGAGGGAGACACGATGACTGAACAGTGACAAAAGCTGTAGGTCTTCTCATTTCCATTGAAAGTTAAACTCTTAATGTGGCAGTCCAAAGCCTAGATAAAGTCCTCTGAGCAGATCTGGGACAGGAGCAATGCAGGGATCTTCCAAGTACTACTAACAATGGTTAAAAACAGGAAGCAGACCCTAGAACACATATGGGCAGCCGCCCATATGTGTTCTAGGGTCTGTTTCCTGTTTGGCCCGCAACGATGTGGTCCGCAACGGCTTAGGATCCGGCCCGCGGAACATATCAAAACTCTTTGAATCCATATAAACCTTTCAGAATCCCAAATAAATCTCAATTATATGGCTTAGGACTTCTAACATCCTGAAGTTTGGCCCACGACTTCACTAACTTCCTAAAGTTTGGCCCGCAACTTTTCAAAGGTTGCCCATATCTGCCCTAGAAGCTCATAATTTGGAGGAAGAGCCAGCGAGAGGTTCATTGCATTTCCTAGCAAATTGATCTGCAGTTTCGTTTCCATAAACACCAACGTAAGAAAAAAATTCACTGCAAGCACACAGCCAATGGCCCAACTTATCCAGGATGGGTGCCCAATGCGCCAGAGTACTAATCAATCTGAGAGATTCTCTAATAAAAATTCCGAGCGAAATGTTGAGATTGTGGTCCGGATTTCTGAATAGATATCTGGGCTATTCTTTACTTGTTTTCATAAAAATACTACTGCGAATTCTTCCAAAGTCAAATTTGCTTCCATCAGTGTAGATGATGCAAATCTTCTATAGTGCAGTTGTGTCTAAATGGCGCATTCAAATAAGTTCAAACTTTGTATGCATATTATGGGTATAGATGTTGGTGTGTGTAGTGCTTATTGTTTTTGTACAGGACTATAAAAAAGAATTCTTATATATTACGGCTTGACGCAAATTCTTGGAAGTGTGCTGTCATTTATGCGCATCAGCCAGAATACTGTCAAGCAGGGGAGTAGCCAGAAATTTTTCATGGGGGGAGGGGGGGTTACGACTACTGCAACTCACGTATATGCGTACATGTGTGTGATAAGGGAGTGAAGTATATACATTTTGTATGACAAAAAATTCCTCATGAGGGGATGTCATGAGGGGGGTGGGGGGGTTGACCCCCCCCCTAACCCCCCCCCCTTGGCTACGCCCCTGCTCGAGTAATAACTGGTAATAAAAACTAACAAGAATAAATAAACATTTTGCACATAACAGATATTGGTTTGACAACGCGATGTACAGTTTGTGAAGCGCCATTCTAAATTTTTGAGTCTCTGACTTATTCGGATTTTTTTTTTTTCTTTTAAGCAGTTCAAAAATTACATAAATTCTTCATAGCCTTAACAAAATAAACATGCAATTGCTTTACTAAAATATCTATTATTAGTTTGTGCAAAGCTACAAATCTCTAGATATGAAAGTAATAACGTACACTGATCTCGAACTCTGATTTTTGTTCTCGCGTTCGGGCTCGGACCCTTTTAAATGTGAGTCCGAGCTCGTCTCTACTCCACTTATAATTTGTAGAAATAATAACACCCTTGCTCACCCATGTTTCTATTACGTCAAAACCAAGTTATGAATGAAGGGGTATGACGTCAGGGAAGAAGCACCTAAAACACGCCGTACTCGGATGATAGAAAGTACCGCAGTGACGTCAATGATGGCCTCGGATAGCTAACATGTCGAACGCGGTTATTTTCTGTGGCTTTGTGTTATTACATAATCGTATTCTAGTATCGCTTAGAATAATGTTTGTTGTCATCTCCGTTTTTCTTAAGAACGCGGTTAATATTAGAATTCCGCTTTAGACAGGACGTGATGACATGATTTTGATGTGTTTCATATGGAAGCAGATTTAGGTTGCATGTAATATGAAGCTGCAGTGCATGATAGGCAGTGGCTCTATCCAAAGAAAAAGGATTTAAATTTTCTCACAAATGGTTTTAAGACACTTAGCTAAAATTTAGTTAATTATTTTTCACAAATCACGTAAAAAAAAAGAGATAGAAGAAATAAAATGTTGCAATCTTAAACATTCTCTATTTTAACGGCGTATATCGAAAAAAAAAAAAAAACACGGGAATATCGTATATATATACAAAAAAAGCTAATTATGTCATGCACTTCAAATTTTTTAGAAAGTTGCTATAGAAGCTGTACAATACAGTAAAATAAACAATTTAGCCATATCAGTTATGAAACTTTAAAAATAATTTTTGGGAACACACACACAATTTTTCAATTCTGACTCCAATTTTTATGCAGAAGGCAGAACTAATTAACAAAAAACACTTAAAATAAAGTGGTATTTAAAAGATAAAAGAAGCAAAACTTTGTAAAAAAGACACACATAAGAGGATCTTTGAATACAGGTTTAACCCTTTAACGCGCAGTGTTCCCACTCTGGGAACACCCAACTCCGACGTTTTGACTGTTGCCAGTCACGAAGAATAGATTTGATTTCTATAAAAATAGTTGCGGGTGACATAGCTCCACGAGAATCCTTTACTTTTTAGCGCATCCTTTCCCGTAAATAAAATGGTCACGATTATTTTTAACAGCACTGACATCTGCTGAAAAAATGGAAGAACGCGAGAACAGCTGGATAGATTGTCCAATGCTGAAAAAAGGGCATTTGCCTAGCTACTGGCCTACAGATTATTTTGTAAATTTCTAGATTCTGACTTGATTACGATTACACATAAAAGTGTAATCAATAATAATCGATTACGATTACACGAAGTCTGATCAGAGGACGCTTGCTGTGGTAGAAGAAGGAGTTTTTTGAACTGCGAAGGTTGTTCGTTCATTTTACATTAATGTTTAGTAACAAAGTTTAATAGTAACTAGCTGCGTACCCGTTCTCCGCACGGTGGGAAACGCATATTTTCCTTAAACATATATAATTCGAATTAAACCCAGTAATTCGGAATCTCAAAACGTGAAAAAATACTTGAATCGTGACTAAAAGTTGACGTCATAAGTGCAAATTTTAGACGATTGCAACATGACACAAAAACTACGTCAATGTGACTGGCGATCAAAAAAGAAAGAACTTTATGGTATGCAGACAAAACTCTTTTCTCTTTCGAAAAATGCCCGATTTCTACATCATATAATTCTCTTTGAGAGGTTTAATTTATAGCATTAATATATAGTAGTATATACCACATAAATAACATTACATGATCTTGACAATAATTTTATCTTGCATTTTTCAAAGCGTGGACAATGTATTAGGGCAGTTATGTTACACACGACTTTATTAAATTTTACCTAAATTAAAAAACCTACATGAAACAATGTTATGCATCATTTAAGTTTAAAAGCCAAAAATGTACCCTGCTCCGGTGAAAATCATGTCGCTTTTGCAAATGAAAACGTTCGTGATGTAACTTCTGAGAAAAAACTTATTACCCTTATTGAACTCTTAATGCAGTATCACACTTGTTACATAAAAGTGACGTTTATCTCACTGTCAATTCGCGCTAAATAAATAACTAATTTCATTTTTAATTTTTTACAGATTACAGTTGACCCCTTTATAACATGGGTCTACAACACGAATTCTTAGAACACGACGAAAACATTACGATCGTTTTCGTGTAACACGTTAAAAGAGACTCGTACAGTACGGTGAAATGAGACATATGTTCTGATATTATGACGCCTTAGCTCCTGTTATTAACATTCCTTTTGAATGGCAACACCAAACATCACTGCATTTTTACGGAGCACGAATTAAGTTTTGCCGCGATTATACCGCGCAGTTCGCACTCCAGGTGGAGTATGGCGCAGGACCCGTACAACACCGTGTTATACGATTCCTATAACACGGAACGTATCTACCGTGTTAGGGAATCAATAGTTAAGAAAATTCTGGGTTGCCGTATTTAGTAATATTTCATCTCACCTTGGTGGCCGAAATCTATTAAAACCAAATATCCGAACTGTATCAAAAGTAAAATTTTTAATTTTGTATAACCCTCAGAACAACTTCGGAGTTCGCCATCTATGACGGTTTTTCATGACGTGACAACTTATGCTTGCGTACAGTGGCGTAGTCAAGGAGGGGATAGGGGGTCACAACCCCCCAAGCTGAGTTTTTTGCCATACAAAATGTATATTCTTCACTCCCTTATCGCACACGCGTGTACATATATGTGAGTTGCAGTAGTCGTAACATTCCCATGAAAAATTTCTGGCTACTCCTGCTTAATCAATATACTTCAGGATCGGAATCTCCGCGGTAAAAAGATGGTCTAAAAAATGTGACACCAGAAAATTCTGATTAACACAGTGGGGTTACACAAATACGCGCCGGACATACGCTCTTGCTTCCGGAGAAGCAGATACATTAAAGGGTTTGTGCTGCTCCGGATAATCTGCCAGCAAAACAGCAAAAATGACGTAAAAAAAGACATCCACACGCGAAGGAAATAAAATTAAAGATATGTAGAATTGCATGAAAACTTCGATTATTTTTAAAGTGCAAGTCTGTTACAGTTAGTTCTATTTATTTCACGTTTGATGCGCTTTCACTTTTTCGAGTCTTAAAAGCTGTAGAAATGAGTGGTTTCACTTAATTGTTAAATTTAACAACTTAAGTGGCAACAATGGATTCCGTTGCTACGGAAATTATAGCAATGTTAAAAATAGAACATGAAATGAGTTATTCATGTTTACTTTGCTAGAACTGCCATACTGGCGAAATTAACGCCGCCAGTCGATGGCCAATAGCTCAAACCACAAATTAAACTTGACACTAAAATCAATACGCAATACTTTGTTTGGCGGAATTAAAAAAAAATATCTATGCATACGCTAGTGACATCGGCTCATCTCAATTGTGGAATGGAATTATAAATAAGTACAGAGCTGCACTACATTTGAATATTGTTCGCCAACTTTGCTAAGAAATGTACTAAAGTAGGAATCAACATACATTTCAATTCGTAAAACAAAAAATACATTAGACAGTATTAATTACGCCTTTCTAACAGCTTTTAGTAAAAGAAACTTCCGTAGCGCTGCTTTAACAAATAAGAATCAATTATTTATTACACAGTACTTCGATCGCCAAATGCCAACATACACCATTTTGCAAGATTTTTTTGTTTTCAGGGAATCATTCGAAGCATTGATTTAACAGCAATCAAAATGGGAAATAGTTATCTATCATTTATATGGTTCTATCGCCAAAATTTAATTCAGGAATATTATTGATAAGTAGCAGTCATTTAAATTATTATTAACTATAACGGGTTTTAATCACCGTTAACTACCATGTACAAAATGCGAGAATTTCAATTTTCTGAAATTTGGCGGAATTCCTCTAACTTAAATCAGTTTACTTAATTTTTGGTGAAAATTCTATAGATCGTTTAAAATCTCCTTAATAACTGCATTGTTTCTATATGAAAAATCGAAGTATAGCGCCGTAAAACTTATACTTGTTTCGTTACGCTCTCAGTAATTTGCGCCAAGCCCAAAACTGTACAAATCGACAGAGCGTATTACTTTCTCAAAATCGCCAAATGAGCCATTTTTTTTTTCAGCCAAACTAAAAAATATTCATATTAGTCTCGAAAATCTCTCAATCCCTTATTCTTTTACACATAAAAAACATTGAATTCCAGCTCTGTTTTAATATGAACGCAATATTTTAATTAAAAAATAACTTTGTAAATAATCTAAACAGAAAAAAAAATCATTATTCTTTTATTTTTACTGCAGGAGTCTAAATAATTTAATAAAATAGCCAAACATGGCAACCTCGATGCTTATTTCTCACTTTTTTGACTACAGGGGTTACAATAACTGAATTGCGGAGAGCAAAAATTAGCGTTTTTGACGGGGTTTTTTATCAATATCTCCTAAACTAATTCGAATTTCGAAATTTAAATTAGCGGAGGTTCTTTCTCGAAATTTTCCGAATTCGTGGATACCTCATTCGAAACTCAGCTCCCAGCCGTTTAGGAGGAGATGATGCTACACACACACACACACACAGACAGACGCGCACAGATTTTAATAGTATAGATGTTTAGTTTTCGTAAATAGTAATGTTTAGTAACGTAAATAGCAACAAATGATTCTAATTCGTATTCATGAAAACGGTACTCAATACATTCCATCCTTGTCCACATAAAATAAATAACTCATTTCATATTCTATTATTAACATAATGGTTACCAAGCAACAGAATTACCACTAAGCTAAGCTGTTAAATTCAACAATCGAAGGAAAACCGAAGCGATTTCTGATTTTCTTTAAAAAAAAAAATTAATATATTTTGTAACTGCCAGAATGAAAATATGCTTACTAATAGAAACAAAGGAAAATAGATTTTTTCAGCAATTGTTTACCGTAGATGGCTTTTTCCGCAGCGAAAAATTGTAACGTAACACAGTTGTAAAGAAACTTATTTGAAATTTAAAAGTTAATTATGGAAGGTAAAGAAAAAATGAATCACACCTTCTCCTGGTTCATACTCTATCGGAAAACTTAATTTTGAACCGGTGGATTTTGAGATTTTTAAAGTACTCTATGCTTTTTTCTGTTTCTTTGTACATATGTGTCCAAAATTTCAGAGTGATCGACTCGGTAGTTTAGGAGTAAATGTTCAATATACACACATAAATATTTTCTTTATATAGCTAAAACTCGACTGGTTCCGAAGTGGTTTGGGCGCTTAACTCCGTTCCCATAAGAACATGCCAAGTGAAGAAGCATCCGGAATGGACAGTGTTTGGGAGGGCCAACTCCCTCTCGGCTCCAATGCTGTGGGACCGTATATGCTAATAGGGGCTGGTGCACGTAAAATACGTTGTGGCTCCAGTGTTCTCCAGGCTTAACCCTTTGAGGCGCAACCCTTTCCTAATGCTGAAAAAAGGGCAGCCGTTTCCATCGCTCTACTTAACTACCAGCAAGATGGCGGACGATCGAAAAGTTCATCGCGCGCCGGCACAGCCAGCTGCAGTCAAAAAGGGTCTCTAGATCTGTGGCGCGCGATGACGTTTCGATCGTCCGCCATCTTGCTGGTAGTTAAGTAGAGCGATGGAAACGGCTGTCCTTTTTTCAGCATTAGGCAATCTATCCAGCTGTTCTCGCATTCTTCCATTTTTCAGCAGATGTCAGTGCTGTTAAAAATATTCGTGACAATTTTTTTACGGGACATGACGTGCTAAAAAGTAAAGGATTCTCGTGGAGCTATGTCACCCGCAACTATTTTTATAGAAATCAAATCTATTCTGCGTGACTGGCAACAGTCAAAACGTCAGAGTTTGGTGGCGGAAACACTGCGCGTTAAAGGGTTTAACGCTACCTCTAGGGGTGCCGATTTCAGGAGGTTGGTCCCTCCTCTGGAATTGGTTCAAAATTAGGGTACCCAGGGCTAAAGTCAGACTTCCTCCCTCTGGGGCCCAGTAAAAATGGAAGGCGCCCCCCTCTGCTCATCGCCTCCCTATCTGGGGGATCTGGCACTGCATGCGGTTTCAGACGGCATAAGCAACAACAGCAACAACTAGACTGTCTACAAGAGAAATAATTTTTAATACATTTCAAAATGGGTGGAGAAAGGAAGCAATTAAAAACTTTAAAAGGGAAGAATAAAATGCTTCAGAAAAAGCGACTTAACACAACTTTTGGTGTTTTCCACGTCTAAGATTTCTCTATTTAGCATTCCTACAATCAGCCTTCCTTTTTAGCTTTTAATTATCCTTTCCCTTTTGTTAAAAAAAGAGAGAAAACAACTATTGATTGCCTCATCATTTCATCACCACAAGTGTTAAAATCTCTATCCTTCGCAGCCCTCAATTGAGGTCTTTGCATTTTTTCCTGGTTTGCCTGCCTGACAGAAATCATCCTATAACTACAAATCATGTTAATCACTTTTTTTTAGGCGAAAAAAAAAGCTGCTTAAATCTTTTCTCTGGTTTTCCTTTTCTTTTTTTTCTCTTTTTGTTCAATTTTTCATTGTTTGATCTGAGCTACTGTATAATTTTGTAATTATTTTTCTGCGCAAAGATTACAGAGAGATTTTAGTGAGACGTGCTTGACTTTGTGAATAAAAAAGAACAAACAAAAAAAAAAAACATTTCTCAATTTGAAATTTCCCTAAAGACCTAACCATTTTTTGTTGTTGTTCATGTCATTTTGTGGTTAATCTCTTTTAAGGGTTTCTAACGCGTATTCCCTTTACAGCTGGAAAAATCCGCCCAGAACTCCAGACCGTTAAATCGACTGCTGGTCGCTAGGCCAGAACACTGGACCTCCACACGTTTTACAGCTGGACATTTACCATGTTCAGTGTGTTATCCGCTTGGCCATGGTCAGCCTGTTACTTTTTTTTTAATGTAGAAGCAATTGACCAACAATTCAACAACTGATCCCACATCAGAAATAATTTCACAAAATTCCCATAATTAATTAAGAGGCAAATGATTACGAAATTCTACGAGCTCAAAATCGCTATCACTAATGTCTTCAGTTTTTCATTTATGCTGTTTGAAGCATTCGGAAAAGGTAACAAATACAGGTAGCATATCAATTCCCCGGGTTTGGCAGGCTTATAAAAAAAAATACATATTACCAATACAGCAACAAAGTTGACTTATTGGAGAAAGAAATGTTACACGTTTTATTTCACTAAAGTCCAATATGTGAAACTTTCGCGACAGCGACTGATCATGCAGTTTTGCCGGGGATGGGGAGGGGTGGGTTAGAGGGCAGTTAGTTTGTCGGTGGGGGCGGTTAGTTAGAAGATTGACATATTCATCCATTTTATGGAAGTAAAACAGAATCTTTTACATTAATTTCTTTTTTCTCAATTGGGGCGATCGCCCACCCTTCACCCTCCTATAATCCGTCCTTGTTTCGTGATGCTGATGATTCGACACTTCCCCGACAAAATTGAATTAATCCGTCACTGTCACGAATGTTTCACATATTGGACTTTTGTGAAATAAAACTTGCAACATTCCTTTCTCCAATAAAGTCTCAACTTCGTTGCTGTATTGGTAATATATATTTTTTATAAGCCTTCCAAACCAGGGATTGAATTGTGGCACGCCCTAAATTTTTTCATCATTAAATGTACTAAAACATTCATTGACAGAAGACGAATTACTGATTATTAAAGCTGTTTCTCCTGAAGAGTGATCGTCGTCACAGTACTTTTGAGCAGATTTAAAAAACAAATTAGTGATGTTAAAAACTCGAAAACAATAATAATCCTTCTTCACCCAATGCACTATGGACTAATACTAACGGTAAAGCTGTATGTCACCTGCAACTTTCAGAAAAACTTCATAAGCACAAAAATGGGCCAAAAAGCTGCCTGTTTAGGGAAATATAGCAAAATTCCGCCTGTTTAACATTTTTTTCTTGAGTGTTTGTTTTGTAACTCCTATAGGTTCATTGCTTGTAACAGTTCACAGTACAACTTGTAAAGAGACATTCTAAATTTTTGTGAATCTCTTGCACAATTAATTTCTCTAAAAAACTGTTCAAAAGTTACATGAGATCTAAAAAGAACAGCCTTAAAATAGGAGTATGGGAGGAACTGATCCTTCTGAAGTAAATCGAGCTCCCAAATATGCAAAGTTTTGCTGGTCAAAACGATTGTGTCCACGAATTGGTTTCGAACCACCAATGCTACTGTTTCACAGTTGTCACGAGTTGGCGTTAGAAATAGAAGATGGCCTCTTGAGAGTTTTTCAGACATAAAACGTTATTAATTTTCCCTAAACCATGTGACCAGAAATAAAGTGACTAGACAACGGTTAACGTAACGGTTGATCATTTTCTTATTACACGATTCTCGGGATGTTTCGTTACTTATATTGATATTTGTTCTAACTCTAATGTATTTATAATACTGGAACTCGATTTAGAACATTTAGGAAAGCGTTTGCGTGAAATTGCTGGACTGCTTCAGTTGTCTCATCAAAGCATTTTCTGACCAAATAAGAGAACTTGGCTGTGAGGGAGACCCGCCCGGGAAGAGGCAGAAAAAAGACTGTGAACATTTCCAGACGCTAACGACTGATCAAGAAACGCATATCCTGAAATCCTCGAATGTCGATGAAACGAACAACCTGACAAAGAAAGATTACTCGTGAATCAGTTCAACCTATAGTCAAAATAGAGCTGAATCTTCATCCTTACAAGCTCACTATCTCACCAATGAAAACAAATGAGTTTTCTCGAAAGTTGCACGAAGCTGCTAAATCCAGCTAAAACTCCACACTGACAGCAAACAGATCCTGTTTATTCTGATAAAAAGCAGTTCTCAGTGGAGCAATCGGTACTACCGCCAGAAGGATTATATTTGGACAGCAACGTCCAGCAACGCAGTTTTTCATGGTTCATCACTGTCAAAATCCCAAATCTCTCTGTTTTCGTTAGTAATTTGTGAAACAGGCAAAACTTCTGTCATTTTCATCAATTCTCGAGTCAAAATAAATACCGATGTGTACCAAAGCAGATTCTTGAGAATACGGCACTTCCCTGGGCTCAAAACCTTTGTAAATAGGGTTTGGATGTTTCAACAGGGAGCGTTCCTGCGCTTTCTCATGGAGCAAAATCCAACCACAATTGTTATCAAGCCAATTTTCCAGACTTCATCTCGGCTCAACAGTATGTTCCATACTCATTTGAACGCAATCCCTTGGATTACAGTTTGGGGTCGATTTTGGAGACAACGGCTTTTTGGAAGTTCTGAAACTTTCATCGATTCCGGAATGGGAAGCGAATCACTCCGGACGCACTGCCGCCAATTTTGGAAATTTTCACCAAATGCTTGCTTCTCTGCATGAAAGGATAATGAGGACATATTCTCTTATATATGCTTGTTAATAAATAAAGTAATTGTCTATACAAAAGTTTTTGTGCTTTCATTAACTAAGCCACATTCGACCGTTACGTTATTTCTGTGATCACCCTGTATATTAAAATGTCTCAAATTACATCTTTTTGTGTCCATCGCTTTCTTTTCGGCTTGGTTCTGTAAACGCCTTTCTGCTTGGATTCAGCTAAGGCCCTTCCAACATCTGCATAAGCAGTAGCGAAGGCAGGCTGGCATTTAACACTAAAAGCGCCGTTGGGGTCATTTTGACCCTTTTCCCAATAACTCGTGCTTTATTTCAATATGCAGTTTATCACTTTTCTACTTTTCCTAAAAGTCTTCCAAGCGTATTGTGACTAAGTTTTACATTTCTATTTTAATTAGTAAAATAAATAATTACAGAGAAAACAGCCAACAGGGGTCATTTTGATCCTCCCCCCCTGGGGGGGGGTGTTCTGGTGTTCAAACCCATCAGGAATTGACGATTGACATAGAGATGGAATCTTCGCCGTCACATTCTTTTACCAAGGGAAATTAAGATATTCCCTTGGTAAAATGGCAGCGTCATTTAAATTTGGCTTGGTAAAATGGCAGCTTGGTAAAATATGTGTAAAATAATGTACGTCAGTGCATTAATCAAATGCACGAGCCTCGCCACCTGCTGACATTATTCGGGAGGACTAACAATTCCTCTTTTTCCTAAACATTTAAGGCAAAATATGGAAGGGAAGGGGAGCACACGTCCCCGCGTCCTCTTAGGTTTGCGGCGCCCATGAGTAAATGGGACACTAACAGTTTGTTAGTTCTGCACTAAAGTAATTCTTTCTAATCCCTACACTTACAGTATTACATATGAGGAGAATTTTATTGCTCGTTGTATTAATTTGAACCCATGAACTCGTTGTATTATTGATTGAAAGATTGCCAGTAAATAGTGATGTATTGAAATTCCGTCGTGTGCTCTGTCAACGGAATAACTGCAGCTAATCAGAAGATATAGTACCTGGTATGGTACACATATCAGTAACATGTATGGATTTCTTAGAAATCGGTGCGTCAGTTGATTACGTCAGTTGGAACTCAGTCACATAAATAGGTAAATGAAAGTCACGAAGTCGAAAAGTGTTAAGAGAGCAGTTGCCGTCCAATCGGCCACCAATTTCCATGAATTGGCTATTGCCGTTGCATTAAAACAGGGAAGACAAGCCCTCATTCGTAATTCCGCCCTCTTAAAAGCGAGGTCGAACAAAATTTCATGGCTTGCTTAGCTATTACTGAAACCGGTCTAAAAAGAAAGAAAACACACCGAGAGATTACCATCAGTGATTGTACGAAGGGCAGGAGGGGTGCTCCTGAGAGAAAAAAAAAAAAAAAACACATCAAGAAGAAAGCGGTTTCTTGTTGCCTCCCCCTATTTAATTCAAGGATGCCTAAAATGCTGCAGCTTTGTTGCTGAGGCCCTTGATTTAAATGACGATTGATTGTGGCTATGTTCCGAGATAAAGATATAATGGCAGTTGCGGTTGAATAATAATGTGGCGATCAGTTGTTGATGCTTCACGATTTAAATGATGTCAGGAGAGGGCTACTTTTTCTTTTTTCTGCTCCAGCAAATCGCTTACGCCCTTCGCGTTTTCAGGGACGTTCTGTCCGAATACGTTTAATCGAAGTGGTTATGTCTTCAATGTCAGCTGATGTAAGGGAGATACTCATTTTGCGGAATAAACAGGTTTCTTTAATTGTTGCGTTCAAGGGGAGTTTCTCGATCGAGTGATCCATCTATTCATTTGACGTTTCTGCGTCTGATTAGTTATTACAATCAATTCGTATAACATTAATAGAAGATTTGTTTTTCATTTGGCTTGATAGAAATGCCACTTTTTTAAAAATGCGCTTCTCACATTGCGGTACGATAAAGGATTATTATTAAAAGTAATCACGAGTACTTTCAAAACAAACCCGATTATGTCAGAGGCTCGGAAAAGATTAGAAAAATTTCTTCATGAACTGTATCAGACACTCTTACGAAAGATAAACCTTATTCCTTACGCAACTCTGAGAAAAATACTTAAGCATAAAACATTGTAAAACGGGTTGAAGTCCCAATTTCAGTGAAAATATTTCAATTACACTGCATGCTTTAGATATCTCCAGAGATGTTTCATCAGTCTTAGAGGTGACCCGTTTGTGAATCACTGTTTTAGGATTTATTTTAAATTTTTTGAATCCCAGGAGTAATTTCACTCTTTCAATCAGAAGTAGCCTTCAGATCTTTATGCACAATTCCTATTTAGCGTTAACCTACAGTAAATGAATACTTTACCACAGATTTTTTAAGCTCTTGCCTAACACCCGAACTCAGTTTGGCAACGCAAATGCTCCAATTTTGGAATGCCCGACCTAAGTTAATTAACAAAATTAAACAGGGTGCGAATTGACGGCGGGGATGCCGGGGATTGTCCCCGGCTGAAGAATGTAATATCCCTGGCTAGAGAAATATTAATGGATCCCTGCCAGGGATATCATTTATCCTCTGCTGGAGGAATGTTAAAATTAGTCTCTGCCCTTACAAATTCAGTACCTAACGATTTTAAGTATTGAGAATCGAAATTCTTTTTGTTTACTAGACAAAGGAGCAAGTTTCAAATATCCGTTTGAAATAGATATACATCCCTGATGCCACTTCTCATTCTGCAACTGGGGTCAGGTTTAAAATTAAGACTGCGAAATGATCGAACAAGCGCTGCTCTGCTGCGAGCCGAATTTGAGGGTAGACGAGAATTGCTGTGCATAGAAAATCGGTGGTCGACTTTTATTTGAATTTAAGTCCCTTCCCAGACATGTTGACGACTGCATTTATCATGTAATACCTAATATATTATGTGAGTGGAGCATTTTACGCCTTCCCTCCTTTTTTTCTTTTCAAGTGTCCCCTCCTGGAGAATGTTTTCTTTCAAATGTCCCCCGCTGGAGAAAATGTTCAATTCTCAATTTATTTTCTAAATGCAACTTTTGTTATTTATCTGTGTAAGCACATAATGTAAAATAAATGGGACAGCTTATAAGTTATTGGGTTTGGGTTTCTTGGTGGTTTCTAGTAAAAAGTGGTATAATGTACCAGTAAAAGAACAGACACTGACATTCTATTGTTTCTTTGCTGGAATTAGATAAGATTTCAAGTAGAGGAACGTAATACAATACACACCGACAAATGATTAATTTTTAAAGAGGATAAGTGACTAAGAAAACCAATGAAGCATGAAATTGCTTCCTATTACATGGATGGAAGTTACTGTTGTCAGTCCATTGACAGAAATCTCTTCAAATCTTATTTTTAAAAGCTATGTACAAAATGTTTATTCATTCGGTTTGCTCACTCTACCTGTATCGGGTCGGTCTACCTGTATCTAACAATATCAGAATAGCTTTTTTGGCATTAAAATAAATGTGATAGATCTCCGACGCGTGGGGACCACCTAACAACTAACCTGAGAGATAACACGAAGCCTAAATAGGCAAGACAGAGCCTTTCACGCTACTTTCGAGTTATTCACGTAAGAACCGCCATACGATGCGTTTAATCCGTGTAGGGAAATCTTACGCTTTTCCACCATGACACCCGAGTATTTTAACCTGCCACTCCAGAAACAAGTGACCCACAAAGAGGGTGACAGCTCAACTCAACTCAGCTCGGAGAGAGAACGATACAGAGGTCCATAACCCTCCTCGGACAACTGTGCAAATTAAGATCCCGAAACCGATTTAATGCAAGGAAGAAGATACTTCGCGGCCACTGAACTTTTTCCCTCTCTCTTCGGGCAGGAAATCTGAGCGTACTGTTCCCAATAATTCTGGCGTCACCGTTATTATGAATCTCAATAAGACAAACGGCACTTGAACGCAGGCTTAACTTCAGAACAAAGAGAAGGGGGGGAGGGGGAATGGCGCATTGACTGGATTGTGCTGCTGATGGTGATGTAATATCTCCCTCGTCGCATCGATTGAGTCAGAGGGATTTATTTGTATCCGAAAAAACGAATACAAAAAGTGTTCGTCCAGTGTGAAGGTGAAGATAACCTTTAAAGCCGGCAGATAAAGCTGTATTAATCAGAGCAGTGCCTTCCTTAATCGCGGTAATTTGTGACGCCCTCTAAACTTTTGTGTCGCTTCCATTTTTGATTTGAGTGGACAGTTTGGCCTTTTTTTCCCCCACAATGACAGCTTCCTTTTAGTGCATCGGAGCTTTTGCATGGACACACTCTCGTCATGTGAATTATTGACTCAGCCATTTAGGTAGACAAGCAGCATAGGCGTGCTATGCATCTAAGTCATTGCTTCGGAAGTCTGATTCAGTGTACTCTGTGTTCGTTAACCCTTTAACGCTCAGTGTTCCCGCTCTGGGAACACCCAACTCTGACGATTTGCCTGTTGCCCGTCACGAAGAATAGATTGGATTTCTATAAAAATAGTTGCGGGTGACGTAGCTGTACGAGAATCCTTTACTTTTTAGCACGTCATTTCCCGTAAAAAAATGGTCACGATTATTTTTAACAGCACTGACATCCATTGAAAAATGGAAGAATGCGAGAACAGCTGGATAGATGGCCCAATGCTGAAAAAAGGGCAGCCGTTGCCATCGCTCGACTTAACTACCAGCAAGATGGCGGACGATCGAAACATTCATCGCGTGCCACAGATCTAGAGATCTCTTTTTTGACGACAGCTAGCTGTGCCCGCACAGCCAGCTGGGGACCTGGTTGTGCCTGGGGGGGGGGACTGAGGGGGCTGCAGCTCCAATTACGAAATCTGATTCATTACTTAGCTTACAATTGAAACTCGTTCTACAATCTTATATGCAGCCTTGCACCGCCCTCCCCCAAAAAAAAAATTAATAATAAAAGCCTGGCTACGCACAAAAGCTCCCCGCGTCCCCCAAGGTGAAGAAGTACTGGTAAAAAATTGCTTTAAAATAGACAATTGACGCTGAATTAATGAATTGAAGTATTTTATTTTTAAAGTTCTTTTATAAACTATTTCGAAAGATGTTTCCATACTCACAGACACACAAAAAATATTGGGTATTCAATACTCACAGTTTATGCATGTACGTTCAAGTCAATTAAAAAGTCACTAACGAAACAAAATTATTTAGGACGCTACAACCGACGAGCGTCCAGCAGTGGCCTAGTCACTAAGCCCCGTTCTTGGAAAGTGAATCAGCACCTACTTAGCCAGGGCTTGGAAGGGTGAGCTCCTCTCTGTGCTGGACTGCTGTCGGAAGCTAATGAGAGCCGGTGCACGTAAAATCTGTTCGTGGCTCCATTGTCTTCCGTACTCAAGGGGATGCCGATTTCAGGTGCTAAGTCTGTCATCTGGAAAGTGTTCAAAATCAGACCACTGATAGGGGGCAACGTTGGTCTTTCCTAATAGGCACCCCAGTAATGAAATCCCCAACATCTGCAGCCTTCGTTGTGGTCAAGCCTCAAGCAGGCTGCTGACCCGGCCATAAGAAAGAAGAAAAACCGAGTGACGTTACAAGCGGTTTTCTATTCAATTGCGAGTGATTGAACGCATAAACTAATTTAACATTAGTGACCCCCATAACCCGCGACCGGGTAAACTAAAATCCTAGGTGAGGTATGCCACTGCGTGAGAGCAACAAATGCAGCGTTTACTAATAACAGTTATTATATTTTATTCTTTATACTCTAAGTTTCTAACTCAGAACAGTACTGGAGCAGAAAAACAAATTATCCCTTTGCAAAACAGAGTTTTTACAAGTATACAAAATTTTAAATTTTTTATGCGTACAAAGTCTCCTATAGGTGGATCATCCCCTTTACCCTCATCCTTGAGCACGTTTGAATCTAAAAAGCTGTCGAGTTTTTAACTAATTTATAACGACCGGGACCTGATGTTCGGTCTCACGGTTGAAAAGACGCTGCGAAAAAGTGTAACGTTAGCCACGACGAAGCATGTTCGGAAACAACACTGATCACAGGAAGGGAGTCTTCTCCACCGGCTGTTTCCAGTAAGGAGAGTAAACAGGTTCAGCCTCGGTTCAAGATAATAAATGAACGTTAAAAAAGATTGATTCAACTCTAATAAAATGTTTTCGGTACTTTTTGCACACCTTAATTTCTTTTTCCCCTAGGTCTGCCTTTGCATACTCGATCCCTCCTGATAAGTGTATCGATGATGTTTGTCCAGCTCAACGGGTAACAACAAAGACCTCGTAATTCATGCCTTTTCTTTTATTATTCGCTATAAATCAGTCAAGTCCTCTATATACACACAGCGTGATATTCCCTCATTCCACGCTCCGCTGATTACGATTAAAAACATACACATTCAGGGTAGTGAGTATGTTTATGTGCGTTCGTGTGTGTGTGTGTGGGGGGGGGGTCCCGGAATATAAAGCTAATCGTCCTTTAAACAATCGGAATCGAACAAAAGGCTCCAAACCACCAACAACCCCTTTAGGGCAATTTCTGCCGCACTGCGTGATTCCCCAAATTTGAAAATTATCGCCTGCCTCACCCATTGGGGTCAGAGACCTGTGAGCGAACCGGAAACCTCTGTTCGTTAATTTGTGACCCAAATAAAATTCGTTAGGCTCGCACAATCGCACAGAGGTGTAGCCCAACTCTAGCAGGCTCCATCTATTGCCTTTTCTTTTTTTCTCAATTATTTTTTTTTCTTAGCGTTGTTATTGTTTTATATAAAAAATGCGGAGCCGTCGTTAGACTGTCAACGGCTGGAGGGAGGGGGGGTGTATCTTTTCCAGGATGTGTGGATATCAGACAGATGCTGTCTTGTGCAGCCCGAGGGCCCTATCTGTCTATCTACAGAGGCCTTGTTCCGATTCCCCGAAATTCACAGATTTGTTTGTTCGATGGCTGTTTGATGTGTAATTAGCAATGGGCCGATATTTAACTTTTATTTCTCCAACGCCAACTCAGTTTTTCTAACTTCTCCAGAATCCATAAAGTGAAGTAGCGAGGGTTGTTGGCGCCCGATTCAGTCCTTCAACTTGCCGCCCCATCCTTTTTTAGAAGAGGAAGAGCTGCACCATCTTTATCTTACCAACCGGGGCACACCGCCACCTTTCTACATCATCAGTATCCATAGGTGCACTCAGCGGAGGGGGCTGTGGGGACTAAAGCCCCCTCTCCCCTTAATCTAGAGAGTTAAACGCGAAAAGTTTTAAAAATTAAAAATTGTCACTAATGTGATGAATTAGAATATTTTTTGTAATCGTTTTTGAATTATTTATTAATTTTTTTTACAAAAAAAAGTTGACTTTTGAATAAATGCTTTCAATTAGTGTATGAAATTTCGTTTAAACTTCGTTACAACGTCACTGAATAGATCGGATAATTATTTATGACTCTGTAACGAGTTACCTTGATAGTCAGCTTGTGTTCTGTGGGCAAGTGGTATAGATTATTTTGACGTTATAAGAGGTTTATAACTTACAATAAAAGCCACTATCAGAAATAAACTAACATTACCTTAATTATGAGAATTTTCAGAATGTTAAATTCAAAAATTTCAGAATTTTGAAAATGTTAATCAGAATTTTGAAAAAATGAGAATTTTCAGAATGTTTAAAATAAATTTACAGTAGAAGAGCTATTGAAAAATTTATAATGTTTCTTCAAAAACTACATTTCGTGATGTTTTATAAACATTAAATTTATACGAGCAGTTTAATTTTAAAAAATAAATAAACCTTGTATTTCGGACTGGAAATCCCAGCAGTTTTATCGCGTTTAAAAACGGAATTTCATTTCAAACAATCAACTTGCGTTCCTCTCTAATACTTATTACAGTATTTTACAGGACGAATAATCCATTTTATCGTTTTAATTTTTAATTTAATGTCTAAAAATTTTCAGAGATTGTAGAAGGAAATAACAACCAATTTACCAATAAAGATGGCGCGACACGCATTCTTAAAACCCCCAAATCTCTTGTTTTTATACCTGTTCGACAAGTCCTGTGATGAAGATCGCTCTTCAGGTAGAACACCCTTAAGGACACATGGAACATCAAAGAAGCAATTTTCGCAAAAGATTTAATATCATGTATTTTATTTAAAAATAGAGATGGAAATTAACTCTTTTGTCCATTGTACGTACACACATCATAGTCTATATATAAAATAAAATAAAAATTAATTTGATTCCTAAATTAGATTTAAGAAGTAATTAACTTTTTACATACATATACGTATGAATTTTTTTAACAGTATATCAGTTTGGTACACTTTTCTAAAAAACTATAGAATTTATAACCAAAATTAAAATTTGGTATGGGGTCAGAAAACATAGTATCTGAGAATAATAAGAAGCGATTTTCATTATAGCTAAAATGAAATTATATATATTTTAGTAAAAAAAATTGAAAAATTCTAAAAATTAAAGACACACATACACACACAAAAAAGAAAGAAACGGAATCATTATTTTCACAAATTTTTCACTCAGACCTCAAATGTTAAGTATTTTTAAAAAAATAAGTTAATTTTAAACAATTTTGGAAAGTTTCAACTGTTACCTTGAAACAGATTTTTAGAAAATTGTACTAAAGCATCTGAAAAACGCATTTTGAGAAAAGAGCAAAAAATTAAAACTTTAATGTAGCCAAGCCATGTTTGTTTACTTTTTAGAAGCCACATTTTGAGTCTATAATATTCCAAACCGGCATAAATTATATACGTATAGAATCGTCTCAGTCTGCTCTATTTTTTAGGCCCATAATTGAAAGTTCGAAAATTAGAGCCAGTTTATGTTCTATGTGCCCTTAAATACTTAAAGCTGTTCTTTTTGGAAATCATGCAACTTTTGAACAGCTTTTTTAAATTTTTAATTGCCCTGGAAACTCTAAAAAATTCATAATGTCTGTGCACAAGTTATACTGTGAATTTTTACAAATACTGAACCTATAGGAGTTACGAAACACTCAGAAAAAAATACTAAACCTACGGAATTTCGCAATATTTCCCTAAACAGGTAACACAGGTAACGCTTAGGCCCATTTTTTAACCCTTAAATGCCTGAATTTTAAACACCCTCGCTGACGATTACGCAATAGCCACGACACGAGTGTAAGCTAAATTTCCTATATCAGTTTTGTACTAAACATTTCGACAAACACGCAGCTCGAAAGTTTCGGAACAAACCGCTAAAGGAAAGTTGTACACCTAATATTTGTGTCTCTTGGAGGAAATTTCATATGTCTATAGATATCCTGGCGTTAAAAAGCCATCTACACGATTGTAACTTCAGAGATCGATGAACTCATTCGAACAAACAAACAAAAAATAAAAACCCCTAAATCTTTCTCTGTTTTTGTCAATTAGAACTGGCAATTTTTTAAAAACTACATTTAGATACAGCGTGGTAGATTTAGATACAGCTGTGTGTGGGTTTAATTAGTCACACTGGCTACAAACCGTGCTTCGAACGGATCAACCCCCCGATTTCCTGCTGTTTCCTAAACAGCTGAATAAATGGATTTTATAGCCGTTTTATTGCTGAAACTCCATTGCTGCTTCTGTAATTGTTTGAATGGACGTTTGAGTGAAATCAATTATTCTTTTTCCGCTTTTTTTTCCCCTTCCTCCTGAACGGAAATTTATTGATGCGTTAGCGAATTTAAATGATTTTAGCAATAAATACTCTAAATCCGGGATCTTTAAAACAGGAGCCGCAGTAATTCAAATGCCTGATTTTTCAGAATACAGACAAGCGCTGATATTTTAAATCGATTTAAATGGTATAAAATAATACCTCCAAACCGTGGTGTAGAACGTTAGTCACCGAACCACTTAGGCGACTAACGACCAACCTTTAATTAGTGGAATCTTTTCTTAAATGGAATTATTTTCCGGTCTGTTTAAGTGCATAGTGGGAAACATTAAATCTGTCTTTGAAAAAAAAAATATTTAGATCCCTAGTGATCTCGTTTAAAACAGACTTTGAAGGGCAGCTTTTCGAAGTGATCCAATAAGCAGTAAATATAAAACAAGATGCAGCACAAATATACTTCAGTCACAAGTAGGACAAAATATTTTAACTTCTTTCATATTTCTCCCTGGGGCACATAAAAAGAAAGTGTAAGGATTAAACATTGTTTAAACATAATGCAAGAACACGTGTAATTAGGTTCTTATCCGGCAAGCAGATCTCTGTCGATTTTGTATACAGGCGGCATTGTTTGCTCGTGAAGGTCGAAACTGGACTTTAATCGAATGTGCAATGAAGCGATGACTCCCCTATATACCCGCTTGTCCGAAAGTGTTAGGAGAAAGCCGCGTATTTTCTATTCTAATAGCCGTACATATTCCATACGAGATGGATTAGAGCCGTTAAGAGAAACATTCGTGACAACGTGGTTACGATTAGGCAATGCGATAAGTTCATTCTTTCCTCTCTTTTCTTATAGTAACATATAAGGTCACATTTAAAAAATAAATAAATAAATAAATTTAATGTGTTGTAGTCTTTACGTAATTTCATGTTTCCGTGTTATTTTGAATTGCGAGATTACCTTAATAGAGTATTGTGTTGCGTGTTTTATTTGAAAAGTTTTTTTTTTTTTTTATTTCATTTGGGACCCATCAGAGCGGATGCTAGAGAGTAGCTCCATCACTACAAAGAGAAATAGAAAGCCAATGTCTATCATTCCAAACTCATTCAGTTCCTGAAACTCAAAAAGAAAATGCTCCGATTATCAAATTAAAAATCTACAGACTCCGATAAAAAAAATTAAATAAAATAAGCGTTACTACCTGTAAACCAAGGATTTGGCATGTGCACAGAGGTCTCGTGGCAGATCGAGAATCAAACCTATGCATCTACCAAATAGTCTGTATATTGTTCGGATTAATCTCTACGTGCACGTGTACAACCCTATCTTTACTTAAAAACAAAAAAGAACTAGAAAGGTATTATGATGATTCTATATCTATTACATGTAGTTGAACATAGAGGTCTGCGCCCCACGGAAATTCGCGGCGGCCTGATGACCTCAGAAACCCGGCGGCGCGCTGCGGCGTGGGAAAATTTTAGTAAAAGGGCATAAGGAAAATGGGTGTATGCACACACACACACATATAAATTGGCGATAAATTTTTTTAAGACTAGAATGAAGACTAGATTTTTAGACTGGGATTTTTATGCAAGTCTTTAGTATGATGTTATTGTGAGATTACGGCCAGTTAGCTACACCTGGGCTCTAAGCCAAGGGGCTAAGGTGTAGAGATCATGATTGTGTTCGGGTTCGGGTGGGCTCGATTATATTTGTTTTTAATTTGTACAAACGGTAAAATTTATGATATTCTATCAATGAAGTAATCGAGTGTTATTTATCTATTAATTGAAATTTCGGGTTCGGGCTCCGACTTAAATAATATTGGTCGGGCGGGCTCGAATTAAAAGTCCTCGGGCTCGGGCTTTAAAGAATGAGCCCGAACTCATCTCTAGTGGGGTGCCGTCCGTGGGGGTCTTCCTATGGAGTCCTAACCCATATCTACGCTAAGTTTCGGGAAAAACCACGGAAAACTAACAACGGTTAGGTCGGCGGACACGACCTAGTTTTGAACCAGGCACCTTCCGTCTCCCAGTTCAGAGCGCTATGCTCTCGGCCAATGGTGGGGCTCCAGAATATAAGCTTGCCGTTGTGGTACACTTTTAAAATATTTCTACTGCAAAGCTGAAACAATAGATTTTATCAAAATCGGAGAGGTTTATGTTGTTTATATAGCACAATCACGATACATTTAGTTATCAGTATACGATTGATACATTATTTGCTTTTTTTTTTTTTTTTTTTTTTCTTTCTCCACAACCTTCCCATCTGTAAAGGAATTTGAGGTATAATGCCATGTTTAGATAGTTTTTTAAGCAATCAAATGACGCCATTGGCTCAAAAAAATTAAATTGTATCTTTACAAGTTACTAGCGTTAAGAAGTATCCAGAAAAAAATAAGCAGTTGAAAATTTAGGTACAATTTTTTAAAAGTTTTGAAGCCGATTGTATGCTGCGTTGTGAAAAAGGAGCGTTCTTCACCGGCGACAACCTCTAGTTGAACACTGAGATTTTTTAAAGAGAATAATACTCGCCACTTAGAAATTAAAGCCAAAACTTTAATAGATGATTTAGAAGCTGAACTGTGAAGTTGTGAGAGTTATTAAACAAGCAAAAAAGAAAAACGAAAAAGAAAAGAAAGAAAGAAAAAAGAAATAATTATAAACTATCAAAATTGAGGCTGTCTCTGCTTATTTTCTCAGGCTGTTTCTGCGGCTAAGATTTTTTTCTCAAAGTGGCATAGAAAAGGCAGATTGATTGCTGATAAAAGTGTATTGTACAGTGTGTGAAGAAGCAGTATTAATTTTTTTAGAATGTTGAACATAATTGACTGGTGTCCATCTCTTTTCCTTTCCATGGATCTGTCATTATTGAAACAGTACTGTTCAGACTACTAGACAAATATGCAAAGCGCACAAACATACTGCAATAGCAATGTCCGCTTGACCCCGAGCCCCACGTTTCGCTCTCGGTCAGTCTATTCAGCCGCGCGTGGTCGAGTACTGAGTGACCCCTTCTACTCTCTCTCTCTCTCTCTGAAAGAAACCGGTCCTGCAACCTGTGACGCTTTCGGATAGTTCTCCTTTCGTTTTTCATCTACACCACTGACTTCGTGACTCAGATATCGAAAAAAAAGAGAGAGGTAGACAAAAAAACAAAAAAAAAAATGAGCACTAAATGAAGACGCATACAGTTTCGTAATTAAGACTGTAATTCGAAGAAATCATGTGATCGTGGTACATAAACACAAATAAACCAATCATGTCAGGAGCTTGAAAATTTTTAGGATTTCTCTTTACAAACTGTACTATACACTGTAATAAACCTGTGTCCTATACACTGTGTACTAAACCTGTAACAGTAATGAAACTTTCAGAAAAATTTCTTACAAAATGTTGTCACTCTTTGAAATATGTAATTTCATATTAAGGTTGTTTTTTTCTGATTCTTTCGGAAAAGGCACTTTTTTCCTTTATTGCAGTGTCTAGTGCAGCTTAAAGGTGTTATAAAAACTGAGTTTGGTGTTGCTGCTGATGAATTTGTTAGAACGGAGAGAATTGAGAGATTGACCATTGAGCCAACCATACAAAGACACTAAAATGAGCTTTCCTACCTTCGGAATTTCTGAAGCAGTGAAATTTGGATATTTGAACTTCTCTGCAACTGCAACCTGAAGTGAAAAAGAATCTGTTTGGAAAAAGCTGCGTGAAGGAGCAAGACGTTCTCCAGCAAACCTTACTTGATTAATGTGGATGAGTACAGAACATGAAGTGAATTAGCTTCCCAGAATTTTGGCGGTAGACGTTCTTGACAGCAGGTATAGTTCCGGTCAGCTAGCTCAACGAGCAAGTTGATGTCTTCTCCAACAATCATCACTGCATCATACTGTTAAACCACTAGTACAGTCAAGAGAAGTGCTATGAATTAATTGGTTTCTTGCGCGCTCATTCCATGACAACTGAGGTGTTAGATTGACAGTTTTATCAAAGTTTCCCGTTAGCTGAGGAGTTCGTCTTGCATTTCCTTACTCGTTCCGAAAGATAAACGCTTACAACTTTTAACCCTTTGACGCGCGGTGACGGTTGTGCCCTGAAAACCCACCTTATTTCAGCACCTTCATTGCTGAAAAAACCCAAAGTTGAGAAAGGAGCAGTCGTTACCATCGATCCATTTAACTAGCATCAACATGGCGCCAGATAGGCCACTCGATTGACCGTCATGTTACTAGTAGTTAACCCTTTAACGCGCAGTGTTCCCGCTCTGGGAACACCAAACTCTGACGTTTTGACTGTTGCCAGTCACGAAGAATTAACAATTTTTAACAGCACTGACATCAGCTGAAAAATGGAAGTAGGCGAGAACAGCCGGATAAATTGCCCAATGCTGAAAAAAGGGCCGCCGTTGCCATCGCTCGACTTAACTACCAGCAAGATGGCGGACGATCGAAACGTTCATCGCGGGACACAGATCTAGAGATCCCTTTTTTGACGACAGCTAGCTGTGCCGGCTGCCAGCTGTCAAAAAAGGGTCTCTAGATCTGTGGCACGCGATGAACGTTCCGATCGTCCGCCATCTTGCTGGTAGTTAAGTCGAGCGATGGCAACGGCTGCCCTTTTTTCAGCATTGGGAAAGGGTTGCGCCTCAAAGGGTTAAATGAATTGATATGAACGACTGCATCTTTTTCAGCTTTGGGCAGTCTATCCAGTTGATCTCGTATATTGATGTGAAAATACTTGCTCTTTAAAGGGTTAACGGATACTTTATAAAGAGCTAATTTTAAAAGAGTGAATCACCGAAATTAAGATGTTTTTTAAAAAAAATCACATTTATAATCAACTTGAATTTAACTTCAGAAGACTACGGTTACTTTTTTTTCTTTGTTGTTTTTCAAATGTTTCTAGATCTTTCAGCAGGAAATCGGCAAGGGTAATTGCCCTTTGTGTCCTTTTTACTGAAGCTTATCTTCTGCCTTATCAACACGAAACGTCTTCACTTATCACCGAAATGTGCATATTTATGATCCATTTCGCAAACAGAAAGAAAAAAAAAATTATAATCGAAAATCTGAAAATGTGTTTCGAAATCGCCCCTCTTAGATTAGTTAAGAACTATCTTGTTTCAACACAAAGATTATAAGTCGATAAATAAAGAACATATTTTTATCAGTAGCTACAAAAGGACAAACAAGTCTTTTTCTTTCTACCTTTTTTGTTCTTTACACTTTCCAACTGTATCGGAAAGTGTGTATAATTTCGGTTTGTTAGTCTGTTTGCCCTCATTTAAATTTCTCTAAATTGGCATTAAGCCTCACAATGGCAGAGTAGCTAAGTCACTCAAAATGGAAGACGGAAGGTGCCTGATTCAAAACCAGGTCGCGTCCGCCGAACTGACCGTTCGGAGTTTTCCCGTGGTTTTCTCCGAAACGTTGCATAAATACGGGTTAGGACCCCTTAGAAAGACACCCCCCCCCACTCTGCTTGTATAGTTGCCTGACGTGGATTTATAAGCGGTTTTCGGGACAAGCACATAAATCCGGAATACATGTTAGACAAACAAACAAACAAATGGGCATTGATTGGCTATGCATTGTATTTCTAAATTTCATAATAATATATTACTATTATTACTATAATGGTGTTTTACAGGCACAAACGAAATTTAGATGAGGCTCAAGGCTAATGATTAATACCAATTGCAATGTTTTATTTGCGTTAGCCCGTTTTTTCCCACTGTTACAAAGCAATTAACTTTCTGTGTTCATTGTTGTTGCTGGGATTGGTCTTTGAACAGTGGTGGCTCGTAGCTTCAGTTATTTAGGGGAGAGGGGGGAGGGCTGTTTAAGGAAACAGACGCATTGTTTTAATGTTTTGTAAAAATTAACAATAAATGCATTCTATACCTAGAAAATGAGAGAAATGGAAATGGAAAACTAAATTTATACTTTTTACATCTAAAATTATACTAATTGCCATGCTTCTAAATTTTGCATTCACATATCCACTCAACTAGATAATACGTCTTCGGAGCAAACCTTAATTTTTTCATCTCCTTCTTTGTGTCAATGAGTTTGGTTCCCCTTCTTAGCACAGTGCCCGGGGCACGTGTCCCGTTTGTCCATTTCTCCCTAGTTGCAGTCCTGTCTCAGAACATCAAGGAAAGAAACACCAGTAGTCACAGACAATCCAGTAGTTTTGTGGTACATCAAACTCTTTTAAAATAATAATTTCTTCTTTACAAATTTTTGTATATGTTTAATGCATTAACATTTTACGAGATTACTAAGTAAGATATAGTCCACATGTACGAACCGCCCTGTCTTTGAATGCTCCCAGTGCAAGCGCTTTTATCATGTACAGGGTGACCCTATAATTACAGTAGAGGTGTTTAGAGAACGACTGTGAGAAAACTGTTAGGCCAAACTGAACCAAATTTGTAGTAAACACACATTAGACCATGGGGTTTTTATTTTTTTTAAAGTTCGGCGTTTCGCCACCAGGGCCAAAGTGGCACTGTTAGGTACATTGTTTGGAGTAAAATAGGCATGGTAAGTACAGAAAGTTAACAGTTACTAGTATAATGGTTTCACTGACATGCAGTGGCGTAGCTAGGGGGGGGCGGCGACCGGGGACATCTGTCCCCGGGCGCAGCACCAAAGGGGCGCCAAATCGATGTTACGAAATTTTAGAAGAAAAAAAAGGAGTTGTGTTTGTATTTTTATTTGTTGACAGAAAAAGAAAAAAAAATAGAACAATCACAAATGAATTTTTTTATAAAGTTATAATCAAACTTTTCACAATGACTTGTACAGGAAATGTTTGTAGCTATTTCAGAAGATTTTCTTTGGAAATCGAGTTGAGCTTCCCCATTCCTTTTTTCTTCTCTCTTGAGGGCTTCTGTGTCGTGTAACTGCGTTTTTTATATTTGGCCATTTCTGTCTCTGACTATATTCCTAGGATGTTCCAGAATTCTTGTTTACAGTATTTTATCAAGGTCAAAACATTGCTCAAGTTTTCCCAAACTTTTAGAATGATCTTGGAGGATTTCGTTTTGGATATTTATGGTGTTACAAATCAAACTTTTATGCATTAGCCATGGTAAAAAAAAAAAAAAAAAAAAAAAAAAAGCCTATATATATATATATGATTAATCGGTAATAGAGAATGGCATTCTCAAACCCAAAATACTCTCTTAAATTCAGATCAAGTTTTTCTCAGTTTTGAGTTCAAAATAGCGCCTCTCCGAAGATGGCGCCCCTTGCTTATCTTGCTTACTGTGTCGGGGCGCTCCTGTGTACGATCCACCCGTTTGGTAATTAATAACGCAACTTTTAATATAACTCTTATTAGTATAATAAAATGTAGTATTATTTCTAATAAGAGCGTATAAAAGATCCACCGATCACTATACTAGTGTAAAATTATTCTTTTTAAATTATTTAAACAATCTTGTATTTTAGATAAATTTAAACTTGATTTTTAACATTCCTTAATAAAAATTTATTCTTTATACAATCATTATCAAAAATCAAAGCTGGAATCATTAAAGCTGTGGCCCACAGTTCAGCCTTCAAATTGAACATGAGGCAAAATATTTTTCAATAACCCGTGTATGTTTATCTAGAAAGTGCAAGAAATCAGTCGTAAATTTTTTGACTCCTCAGTTACCTTGTTGCCGGAAGACTATCGACCAGAGGTTTCAGTGTATTCGTTATGTCTACGCGTAGACCACCATATTATGTACTATCATCCGGTACTTGAGTCATAAATTACGTTCTGGATGTAGTGGCGGCTCATCCATTTGAGGAGATGAGTACGTGAAGCCCCAAACTAAAATATCTATATAAATAAAATTAGACTTTTCTGTACACTTCTTGGAATTCAAAAATTTTAAAAAAAGTTTGTCTGTCTGTCATTCTGTCCGTGACGCTTTTTTGTTTAAGTATCACGTAAAAACGAGTGAAGCGAATGATATGAAATTTGGTGTCATGATAGATGGTCACTCAGCTTAAAACATGAGCGTCGAATTTTTAAAAAATCTTCATTAGATTTCGAGATTTTGTGAAAATCCTTTCAAACTGCGTAAATTTGTGTTCCAGCATCACGTAAAAACGACCGAAGTGATTGAAATGAAATTTGGTATCATGATTGGTGGTCACTCAACTTAAAACATTGTCGTCGAATTTTTAAAAAATCTTGATTAGATTTTGAAATTTTGCTAAAATTCTCTCAAAATGCGGTTATATTTCTTCAAGCATCGCGTAATAACGACTAATACGAAATTTGATGATATGATAGGTAGTTGCTAATCTTAATTTATAGGTGTTGAATTTAAAAAATATTTTGATTACATTTTGAGATTTTGTGAAAATCGTTTTAAAATGCTGAAATTTTTGTTCCAGCATCACGAAATAAAGACTGCAGGGAATGAAACGAAATTTGGTGACATGATAGGTTTCAACTCAACTTAAATTCTAGGGTTCCAATTTTTCAAAAATGTTGATTAGATTTTGAGATTTTGCGAAAATTATTTCAATATGCGGAAATATTCGTCCGCTCATCACATAATTACGACTAAAGCGAATGAAATAATATTACTAAGTTACTCTCTAACCTGTAATATTTTAACAATGTACATAGGGCCGTGGTAGCCCAGTAGTTAAGGCGTTGGACTCGTAACCGGAAGGTTGAGGGTTCGATACCGGCATACCACTAAAGACCACAGTGTACATGCGGTGTACGTGCACGTTAAATCCTTGGTTCCGAAAGTCCTCTCAGCGGTCGCTAACAGTTTCCGAGGGGTGCCAATATTCAGAAGCCCCCCCCCTTCTGATGAGGTTCCAAATTGTGGCGGGAAATTCCGGGAAGAACGCATATGTAGCTCTAAGCGACACATTCAGTGACGCGAGCTGTCCTCTCCTGGCAAATAAACAATATAAAAATTATAACTTCGCTTCCTTTACTTTGGCAACATTCTACATCCATTCTGTGTACTCCTACAATGCTAACGAAAGTTCTTGCTTTTTGGAAATTTGCATTCATTTTTTTTTTTAATACTAACCCGTCAACGGCGGGTACTTCAGCTAATATAAAATAAACACATTGACAAATTATTATTTTTATAAAATATTAAGTACACTTCTAGATTTTTGTGAATTTAAAACGTCAGTTTTACTCTCTTCCCCCACTATTATTAAAATACTCTTATTATGGCTAACGCACTGTAGTGTAGGTTCTACAGTACAGCCTTTAATCGATAGCTCGTGCGAACGGAAAAATTCCCTTCTGATCCGTTCTCTGAGAACAGAAGCGGAGAGAATTGAGAAGCAGTACGGCTCTTCTGATATCATTCTGTTCGCACATTTTCGGTGTGCACAAGGGACATTTTTTTGCGGTTACCTCTTCCGGATTTTCCCTTGGTTTGTTACGTTCGGTTAGTTAATCCATTTTTATTTCATTTTCTTATTATTTTCTTCATTTCTATCCTTTTTCCACTAAAATATATTTTTTTAGAAGCTAGTGTAAATAATTAAGATGGGAGCAAAAGAAGTGTTTCGGAGCTAAAGCAGGGACAATTTTCAATACTATCCTTTGACAAAAAATTGAAATAAAATGAATCAAGACTGCTCCTTTGCTAATCTTGGTGACGAAATTTAAGACAAAATATTACTTGTTTTCTTTCGGTTGCGTGCATTGTTTTCCTTTAACTGCTGGAAACGCAAATATATTTTAATTTGTAAGGTGCGTTGTATCTGCCTATTTAATTTTCGACATTTGTTTTGTGAACCTCCATTTAAATAACCCACGAGCCGCCACTGTCTGGATGCTCTCTCGTAATTCGGGGACATTTGAAGAGAACTGAATGTCAACGTGAGATATTTTTTTCTCATATGATTCTACTTAGTCTTTCATTCCTTATATAGTAATAATCTGCTGTACTCGTCTTTTTAAAAAGCTGCATATTTAAATAGAAACTGCTTTAAAGTCTGCGTTTCTGGTTCTCCTTCCCAAGAGAACCTTCAAGTTAAGGTAAGAAATATTGTACTTTTGCAGTTTTCTATATTGCTGAATGCTAATTATGATTTTTTGAAATAAAAATGCGTGTTTAAAATTTTTCAGTGCTTAATTTTTCAGTTCTTTTAACTATATTTTTACAAGTAATAATGCAAGAAATAATACAAGTTTTGAGCATCTTCTCGGGAAAAAAAAAAAAAAAAAAAAAAAAAAAGTTGATATCAGTAACTGGAAAAGAATTCAAAATGTCTTATATTTCAAATGCCAGAAAAAAAAAAAAAAAAAAAAAAAAAACGCCCGAAAAAAATTCATTTTGATCCGTTTGGTAATCGGGTCAGTAAAATATTCGAATTGTAGAAAATAAATGCCATCATACGTACATTCATTATTAGCTGGTGTGCATAATTTATCGAAGTGCAAATCACTAGACGAGATACATGGTAAAGCAAGTATAAATTAGTTTTGACCTGACATAAATATTAAATATAGTTAATTCGACTGCTGAAGAAGGATAAAACAGTTTTGTATCACTGACATATGCCCACCCCCCAATGGTGGGGACTAAGCCCGCCTCAATGTGGAGAGTTAAAAGGGAATTTTTTTTAAAAAATAGAAAATTGTCAGTTAATGGATTAAAATGTTTTATTCTTAAAACTTGTCCTCAGATTATTTCTATCACTTTTTTCACATAACGAATTACGTTGATAATGGGCTTCTATGGGTAAATGGTATGGCGTTCTATGGACAAATGGTACAGAAGGTTTTGATGTTAAAAGAAAGTAGCTGTAATCGGCAAACAAGCCAAAATGCAATCAAGAAAGGAAGGGGGTGGGGGATTTAACGTATTTTAAATAATTGTATTTTTTAATCACTTTTTTTTAATTTTCAGATATTACAGTTTTCTGAAGAACTTTTATGGGTTTGCCCTTTCCCTTTTTAGGGGGAGGTGGAGGGGGGGGAGCAAAATCTTCAGTTGTCCCCGGGCGCTGGTAACCCTAGCTACGCCTCTGCTGACATGCGTGGTTCAATATGTACCACCGTGCAGATGCTCCAAAAAGTGCATTCTCTCTCTGAACAGCATTCCTCACTCCAGAACAAGGCAGATCTCCATTGATGTGCCTAACCCATTGAGACGCAACCCTTTCCCAAAGCTGAAAAAAGGGAAGCCGTTGCCATCGCTCGACTTAACTACCAGTAAGATGGCGGATGATCGAAACGTTCATCGCGTGCCACAGATCTAGAGACCCTTTTTCGACGACAGCTGGCTGTGCGGAACAGGCAGCTGTCGTCAAAAAAGGGTCTCTAGATCTGTGGCACGCGATGGACGTTTCGATCGTCCGCCATCTTACTGGTAGTTAATTCGAGCGATGGCAACGGCTGCTCTTTTTTCAGCATTGGACAATCTATCCAGCTGTTCTGGCATTCTTCCATTTTTCAGCAGATGTCAGTGCTATTAAAAAGAATCGTGACCATTCTTTTGACGGGTAATGACGTGCTAAAAAGTAAAGGATTCTCGTGCAGCTTTGTCACCCGCAACTATTTTTATAGAAATCCAATCTATTTTCGTACTGGCAACAATCAAAACGTCAGAGTTTGGCGTTCCAAGAGCGGGAATACTGCGCGTTAAAGTGTTAACGTGAAATGCTATTCGGTCTTCAAAGTGGCTAAATCATATCCACACTCCCTTGATATAACAAGCTCTTTACATAACCCTTTTATTACTACCTCTTTTTTCCGTGAAAATTTTCATATTCACTACAATACATTACTGTGTATAGGGTTGCCAGGTCGCCAAACCAAATAGCCGGACTGACCAGCCTGTTTGGCCGGACATTTGGGTAAAAAAGCCGAACAGCCTACAATATTGAGGATTTTGTCTCAGTATTAATAGGCACGACAAAAGATTATATGTTAAATCAAGCTTTTTTGATTATTACCATGAATCTTCTTATATTCTAATGAAATATAAATAACATCGAATGCCAAATCAGTTCAAGTACTTTATTACTAATCAGCCAAAGTCACCAGTAAAAAGCCTAACAAAAGCCGGACACCGTTAAGTTTGGCCGGACACGCAATCAAAAAGTCTAACTATGTCCGGCTTTATCCGGACACCTGGCAACGCTAACTGCGTATAAGAGTCATCGTTAAAATGCTTGATAAAATGTAAAATGCAAAGATGAATATAGAGTATGGTGTCCATATCAAAATGCTTGAAAAATGTTAGCTTTCTAAACTTTCTATGCCCATTTTGCTCCAAAAATAGACCTTACAGTGCCACTATGGCCACTGGGTGGCCCGTAACTATTAAATCCGAACTATTTTTTTAATCCCTATGGTCTAACAAGAATTTACTGCAAATTTGGTTCAGTTTGGGCCAACAGTTTTCTCACTATCGGGCTCTAAACACCTCTTCTTTAATTATGTCCACCCTGTACTTTTTCTAGTGCCTCATAAATGATCGAGAAATTCGTCTTTGTCTAACAGTGAATGCAAATAATTTTCTTCAAAGAAAATATAGAAATAAAAAATAATTTGATTTCATTTAGAGTCAGTTACTAAGCCCATTGGGGTAACTACACTTTTAGACGGGGAGTTACTGCTCTGATAGATTTCCCCTTCCGCCTTTTGTTCTTGCGGTAGAAAATCCAGTTTTTTTTTTTTTTTTTTTTTTTTTTTTACTTTTTATAATAGTGATCTTCCGCCTGATTGCTTCGATGGTCATATTTTGATGGCCATAATAGCCCAATAGTTAACCCTAACGTGCAGTGTTCCCGCTCTGGGAACACCAAACTCTGACGTTTTGACTGTTGCCAGTCAAGAAGAATAGATTTGATTTCTATAAAAATAGTTGCGTGTGACAGAGATCCACGAGAATCCTATACTTTTTAGCACGTCATTTCCCGTAAAATAAAAATTGTCACGATTATTTTTAACAGCACTGACATCTGCTGAAAAATGGAAGAATGCGAGACCAGCTGGACAGATTGCCCAATGCTGAAAAAAGGGCCGCCGTTTCCATCGCTTGACTTAACTACCAGGAAGATGGCGGACGATCGAAACGTTCATCGTTAAGTCGAGCGATGGCAACGGCTGCCCTTTTTCCGGCATTGGGAAAGGGTTGCACCTCAAAGGGTTAAAGCATCAGACGCTCAACAGAATGGTAGCGTGCTCATTTCTCGAGCACCTTTACATAAAACTATGTGCGAGCACGGTGAATCAGTGGTTCTGAAAGAGTTGTCGGCCTCTTTTCGAATTGCGCCCATTATCAGAAGTTTCCCCGCCTTCTGACGAGGATTGCGTGCAGAAGGATTTTTAAAGCCCGTAAATCGCCATATTACTTGCTTGATAGGTAAGCTCTAATCTGTTGTTATATAAAATATGAGCATAAAAATTAAGAATCGCGGTGACTTCCAAAAACCTCTGTTCTCGATTGACACAAAACCCAGTTACAACATAGATATTAATGGCCATGTTGTTGTACATTTCGGGCTCAAGCTTCCACTTTATAAGTTTTTGCACTTGGACTCTCTAAAACAAGCCCTTATTTAACCCTAAAATGAATGATTTTTTTTAATGGCCTGGAAATAAAATTGTAACTTCATTTAGGCTTACTCGTGCTAGGAAAAAATCTTTTCAAAAAAATTCAGCATGTAGTTTCCCAGAAAAATTATGAAAAAAGCTCAAATTCTGTCGCTTTCATTAAAAAAAAAGTGATATGTCCTAATTGTAATCCATTTAGTCCTAATACATACTAATAGTTTTGTATTCATTTTCATTTAGTAATAAAAATTAGAAGCAATCAAAAATTCGGACAAAAATTTGTTCAGCGAACTGAATGCACAGGCCATGAATTCATGCTTGTTTGCTCAAAAACTAATGTTGCTATACGTTTTTAAAACTAAAAAATATTTCCATGATCGTCTTACATTTATAATAAAATGTACATTTATACTAAAACTAAAAAATTTTTCTTTTTATTAAGGAAAAATGAGAGTGTCGCCCATTGGCACAGTATGCACTGTAGGGTTAACTTATACACGACAGAACAAAATACAATCACCTGTATTCATCAAACACTTTACACGCGGATAAATCTAAACACTCATGATAAATTCTTTGGTAAGATTACCATTGTGTATCCTACCCAAGAATTTAACGAGCGTGTTTGGATTTTTCCGCCTGTAAAATGTCTGGTGAATATATCTCCGTCTTTTTGATTAACCTATTAAAACTGATCGGCAGTCCATCCCCACAAGAGGCATTGCCAATAAAGGAGCGGTCGAAATCGCGTCGACAGGAACGTCTCTCACGTCGGACAAGTATCTTATCCTGCTCGGGGAGAGATATCTTGCCGATAACTTCCACCCAGTTGTGTAAACAGGAAAAGCAGCCGGCTTATCGGTCCAAAGAAACTCCACTTGACAAGGACGTTCTTATATGCGTTCGGCATATCTTCCCAGAGAAAAAGAAATATATATATATATATATATATATATATATGTATATATATATATATTGTATATGAGATAAGCCTAGACCCGACGACAAGCTACAGGATGAAAAAGGAAAAAAGACAGATAAAACACACAACAATGCTGCTCTAAAGAGAAAAAAGAATGAGATTTTTTTTTTTTTTTTTTGAGTAATACTTCTTGTTTAAAAAATTAACCCTTTGAAGCGCAGTGTTCCCGCTCTGGGAACACCAAATTCTGACGTTTTGACTGTTGCCAGTCACAAAGAATAGATTGGAATTCTATAAAAATAGTTGCGAGAATCCTTTACTTTAGCACGTCATTTCCCGTCAAAAAAATTGTCACGATTATTTTTAACAGCACTGACATCTGCTGAAAAATGGAAGAATGCGAGAACAGCTGAATAGATTGCCCAATGCTGAAAAAAGGGCAGCCGTTGCCATCGCTCGACTTAACTACCAGCAAGATGGCGGACGATCGAAACGTTCATCGCGTGCCACAGATCTAGAAACCCTTTTTCGACGACAGCTGGCTGTGCGGCACAGGCAGCTGTCGTCAAAAAAGGGTCTCTAGATCTGTGGCACGCGATGAACGTTTCGATCGTCCGCCATCTTGCTGGTAGTTAAGTCGAGCGATGGCAACGGCTGCCCTTTTTACAGCATTGGGAAAGGGTTGCGCCTCAAAGGGTTAAATAAATAATAACAATAACAATATAATAGCAGGGGCGTAGTCAGAAATTTTTCATGGGGAGGGGGGGTTACGACCACTACAACTCATATGTATACGTGTGTGTGATAATGTAGTGAAGACTATACATTTTGTATGGCAAAAAATTACTCATGGCGGGAGTTATGAGCCCCCTAACCCCCCCTTTGGCTATGCCCCTGCATGATAGTAATAAGAAGGTCGGTAGTATGATAAACATGGGCACCGGCAGAATATTTCCCAGGGGGGACAAAGACTACACTAGAGGGGGCAAAGCCTACTCAAGGGGAGGCAAAGACTACTTCAACGTATGGTTACCATGTTGGAAAGTGCAAAAAAGCAAGGAAAAACAGTAAATGCAAAAATCCAGGGGGCATCGCCCACCCCCCTTGCCCTATGCTGCCGGCGCCCATGATGATAAGTTCGAGCTGGAAAAAGTTTTATGTGTGTAAATAGAAGCTCCTTGTTGTGATAGGGAGGCAGAGTTACCTGATAGTTTTAAAGTTTCTTTTAATGATTAGCAGTGCTCATGTATATCTACAGTACCTAAGATGCAAAGGGGGGAGGTCTAGCCCTTGTCGTCTCCATATTGATAATTTCAAAGCACTTTGATTTTTTTTTTTTTTTTTTTTACTACTAATGTGTTTAATAGACTTGCCCTAAAAGTATTCACATGGGCACACTCGACAGTGCCACAGTACGTACGAGTATGATTTAGAGATGCAACGGATATTAACTTGGCCGGAAACCGAATATCCGGCCAAACTTTCAACCGGATATCCAGTTATCCCGCAACAGTATGTTTTCTTCTTTTTCTGTTTTATTTTCACTACTTTTCTTAGATCATTCAGCTATTACTTTTTCTTTAAATTTTCTCATTAGTTCCAAATCATTTAATTCAAAAATCAGAAATCTTTACGGAATTGTTTCCATGAAATGAGTATCAGTTCTACTGCAACTAAAGCTGATACATTCTAAAGCTAAATACGTTCATAAAGCTTAACTGTCCTTCAAGAGCTATATAAATATCTTACAAAATCAGTTCTTGGAAGAAAGACATTTCCATTCGACTGTTGGAAGATCAATGTAACAAATTACCTTACTTTATCAAAATTAGGGAGAGGACATTTTCTCACCAACCAGCAGTATTACAGCAAATACGCTGCTCTCAAAAGCAGGATCCATTTATGGGGGAGAGGTAATTGAATTCTTACAAAGATTGTAAAACAGTGTTTTTGGACACTAATTTCCTCCAGTAATAATTTACTCCAATCTTAGAAGAAGATAGAAGTACTTAATTTCCCCCCATCCCCCTTTTTCTATAAATGATAAAAATACATTCTAAAAAGTATTGATAAGAAAATATTTTCACATAAGTTTGTTTTATCCCATTTTTTATTATTTCGGTTTTAAGTTATTCATTTATTATGTTTATTAATGTTATTTCTCAGTATATAATTTTAGGCCGGACGTACAGCCAGATATTTCTAATATCCGGTAAGTACCAATTATCCGGCATACTGGCCGGATAGGCCGATGCAGTATGTTTGCCGGATATCCGTTGCATCTCTAGTATGATTGTATAATCATAACGAAATTACCAGAAGGAACTGGCTGAGTTTACTTCCTCAAAAATAAGCTGTCCACCACTGTCTCGATGGGGTAACAAAAACTAAGATATATACACACGTCCACCGTAACATAAGACAGCCCTAAATGTCAGGTACATTTTCAATCCTTTCAAAAAGGTTTTTTTTATAAACATTTTATATAATTATTTACTGGGATGAATATTTCGTAGAGTAATAAATACGAATTTATAACTAAATGTTTTTCTGCGAAACGTTAGCCATTTTGATTCATTGGATTTCTTTACAGTGCTGCGCAGAAAACTTTTTGAGATATATCACATTGTCATATCAGTTTTCTAGCTTGTGCACGTAAATGGATATGCATTAGTGAACATTTATAATGTGCAAATTAGTATGAAGTGATGATGATGATGTATGTGTGTGTGATGAGTTAAGCATAGTAACTAGCATAATTTTTTGATAAATGTATAAAGTTGTCCACCCCCAGTGCTTTCTTCCCGGTGTGAATAATTACTCATTATAAGCAGGGTACGAATAAATGGCTTAATATGAGTAAATCTAGCACTACACGATTAATATCGCTCATTTAAGAAACCCTCACTGTTATCTTTACATACAATTTGCAATAATATCTCCTCTAAATCGGCATAATGAAACCAGGCATCATTACAATTCGCTTTGCTGTATTCGACAAAAAGCACAAAATGAATCTTTATGCATAATTTTTAAAAGCATCCCCTTCCAGGATAACAATAACAACACCAACAAACAGAAGAGGGAAGTTCCACCTGAAAGACGCAGCTCTCCTTGACACCGATATGAGTGCGAGAGACTATGGCCAAAACAGAAAAAAAAAAAAAAAGGTCGCTGTCCGCAGTCGCTAGTGTGTTTGTTGTCTGGCGATGTTTCAATAAAAAGTGTTGGGCTTAAGAGACTTTTGCTGTTTGTCTAGCTTTTGCGTCCCTTCATCCGGGCTTTGAAGCTTATTTATTTATTTTAGCTCGCTTATGTTGGCTCTGCGTCCCAAGAAATATTACACATTTTGGGATCGGTAGAAGGTATTGATATATTGGGAGGAGCGGCTGACCCATTTACTTTTATTTGTTTGTTTGTGTTATGGCAAGCCTATACGAGGGGCATCTGCCTACTGGGAGAATGCCTTAGTCAGAGAACCTTTTTAAGGGATTCTAGCGCGTATTCACGTTACATTTGGAGAAAACCGACTAAAACTCCGGACCATGCAGCTTCGGGGTAGGCTCGAACGTGCAATTTGCACACTTCACCCGTCTACCATGTTGAGTGCCTTATCCCCTCGGCCGTGGTGGGTCCTTATTTATTTTTTTTATGGGATATCAAACATAGTTTAACCAGTTCTTTCTGCTTTGCCGAGGAGCACACTAGGGCTAGCTTCTAAAGGAAATAATGCCTTAGATGGGAGGACTTTTTAAGAAGTTAGATTTTGAAAAAGCCGCCCAAAACTAAAGACCGTAGCATTGACGACCGCGCTGTAGACCAGAAACCTGAACGCTTTAGTCAACTAACGATATTCATCATAGCTTAGGCAGGTAAGTCCTGCAATATCCTTTCTACATCTTTACTTTTAAAAAATTACTTTAAAAAGTCACAGCCCAACGCAGTGCCGATCCTTAGCTATTTTTCTAAGTGGTGCAAAATACAAAAATGCGCCCCCTCCCTCACACATGCAGCTAGAAAAATCAACTAAAGCCCCTGGATTTATTGAACACTAGCTGAAGTACCCGTCGTTGACGGGTTAGTACTGAATGCAAATTTCTAAAAGCAAGAACTTTCGTCAGCATTGTTGGAGTACACAGAATGGATGTAGTATGTTGCCAAAGTAAAGAAAGCGCAATTATAATTTTTATGTATTGTTAAAATATTACAGGTTAGAGAGTAACTAAGTAATATCATTTCATTCGCTTTAGTCGTAATCATGGGATGCGCAAACGAATATTTACACATATTCAAATAATTTTCGCAAAATCTCAAAATCTAATCAACATTTTTGAAAAATCGGAAGCCTAGAATTTAAGTTGAGTTACAACCTATCATGTCACCCAATTTTGTTTAATTCCCTGCTGTCTTTATTTCGTGATGCTGGAACAAACATTTTAGCATTTTTAAACGATTTTCACAAAATCTCATAATGTAATAAAAATATTTTAAAAATTCAACACCTATAAATTAAGATTAGCAACTACCTATCATATCACCAAATCTCGTATTAGTCGTTATTACGTGATGCTTGAAAAAATATAACCGCATTTTGGGAGAATTTTCACAAAATCTCAAAATCTAATAAAAAGTTTAAAAAATTGGACACCTATAGTTTATGTTGAAGAACAACCTATCATGTGACCAAATTTCATATCATTCGCTTTTGTCGTTATTACGTAATGTGTGAACAAAAATTCACTCAGTTTGAAACGATTTTCGCAAAATCCCAAAATCTGATCGGTTTTTTTTTAGATGCTTATAGTTTAAGGTGACCACCTATCATTTCACCAAATACCATTTTTTCACCTTTGCAGTTATTACGTAATGTGCGAACACAATACGCAGTGTGAAACAATTTTCGCAAAATCTCAAAATCTAATCAAGATTTTTTTTAAATTCGACGCCTATGCTTTAAGTTGAGTGACCACCTATCATGACACCCAATTTCATATCATTCGCTTCAGTCGTTTTTACGTGATGCTTGAACACAAATTTACGCAGCTTGAAAGGATTTTCGCAAAATCTCAAAATCCAATCAAGATTTTTTAAAAATTCGACGCCTATGTTTTAAGTTGAGTGACCACCTATCATGATACCCAATTTCATATCATTCGCTTCAGTCGTTTTTACGTGATGCTTGAACACAAATTTACGCAGTTTGAAACGATTTTCGCAAAATCTGAAAATCTAATCAAGATTTTTTTAAAATTCGACGCCTATGTTTTAAGTTGAGTGACCACCTATCATGACACCAAATTTCATATCATTCGCTTCAGTCGTTTTTACGTGATGCTTAAACAAAAAAAGCGTCACGGACAGAATGACAGAATGACAGAAGGACAGAATGACAGAACGACAGAATGACAGACAGACAAACTTTTTTTTGAGGGTCGCATCGGATTCCCGGGTGCTTGAAACGGATAGAAATCGCAAAATTTTTGAATTCCAAGAAATGTACAGACAAAAGTCTAATTTTATTTATATAGATACTAACAGAATATAAACTGAACGATCTATTTCCAAATGTTTGCATTGCCCTTAGGGTATTTTTGACCATTCCAGCAACGGTAGCTTCTGCTGAACGATCATTCAACATATTGTAACTCATAAAAAATTTCTTAAGATCAACCATGTCTCAAGAACGACTTGTAGACAGCAAGACTAAGCAACGAATCTGACATTGCCAGAACTAATAATTTTGATGATGTTATACGAAATGTTGTCAGTAAAAAGGCAGGAAAAGCCATTATTAAAATTAAATAATAAATATGCTAATTCTACCATTTATATATATTTTTAACCTTCAAGCATGAATAAAAAATCGCTCAATAGGAAGATTTCCTTACTCATTCTTTTCTTTTAGCATTCTATATAAAAATCACTAAAAGAAAAAAAAATAATTTTCGAAACTGTGTGTTTAACTATAGCAAAATATGAACTGATGCATTTACAGATAAATAACACACTGTTGGTGATGGTGATTTGCAGCACATATAAGACAGCGAGGGTGGTAAGGCAAAGAAAGATTTTGGAATCTGGTTATAAAAACACCGTAATGATACTTCATTTTTTTTTATATTTTTTATAATACATTATTGCAGATTGTAAATACTATTATTAAAATTATAATTTAGGTAAGAATAAAAATGACCCCACAATATTAACTTTTTTATTTTTAATAACTACTTTTAAAGTAAAATTGGGCAGAATTAAAAATATATATCTTGAGGCAAAACAAGTTGGGGAGGGGGGGCCCGGGAACATTTCTGTCCCACCTTATAAAATTTCTCTCGGAGGCCCTGTGCACGAGTGTTATTTTAGGGGAAATGACGTGCTAAAAATTAAAGGATGCTCGTGGAGCTACGTCACCTGCAACTATTTTTATAGAAATCAAATCTATTCTTCGTGACTGGCAACAGTCAAAACAGTTTGGTGTTCCCCGAGCGGGAACACTGCGCGTTAAAGGGTTAAAGCAGTTCTATTTTTGAAAAATGATCCCTTTTTACAAATCATAAGCCAAAATAACACTCTTGTTGGCATCATGTGACGTTATTTTAGGGGCATAATGCCAAAACTTAAAGGACAAAATTTTATTCTGTAAGCATAAGTCATTTTGAAAGTGAATAGATTATCTGCGAAGAGCTTTTTTACGTTTCATTTGTTTCAAAATATCCTGAACCTGATTTTCAGGTATTCATTAGTGATGTATTTTGCATAATTTTTTCTGTTTTTTTTTTTTGGGGGGGGGGGATATGGACAAGGATACGTGGAAAGAACTTTTAGTAGTTCCAAATTCCCCATAGGTTACGAACTTTGGCAAGTCATCTATCGAGCACCTACTTTATAAACCTCACATAAATGCCAAATTTTTTGTTATTAACTTTAGTAGTTTAGCCTAAGCGAAATACCAACATACGAAATCATGACATTACTTGCCAGTTTCCCTGTTGCATGCACACACGGGGCGCCCGACACGGTAAGCAAGGTAAGCATCGCGTCGGGGCGCCGAATTCGAGCTCAAAAACTGAGTAGAGCCTAAAAAGGGAGCCTCTTTTACGTTGTCAGGGGGGCGCCAAGTACTCTAGGGCGGCCCCCGCACACACAAATTTTCTGTAGTACAACCTGTGTGTTTGTATGGGCATGTACACGTGAAGATATGACATTAGATTTAATAATAGAGAAATCTGGCCCCCATTAAAGATGTATGTGTGTCAAGGAGGGGAGGGGGGAAGACCTAGGCACGAAATTACCGCATTTGTATACAAGACAACCTCTTTGTGATGTGGGTGCAGTATATTTTGTTGCATGCTGCAAACCCCCCTCCGTGTGGTCTTGTTTATCACGTGCATTAGCAAACTGAATATTGCAGGCCGTTCACCTCCCAGGGGCAATGCCCCACGCCCTCTGTGGGCGCTGTTCCATAACAAAAAGGACACTAGCAGTAAAACCTTATAAAACTCAGCCCTCTGGCTAAGAGCTCTATTAAACAATGCTGACTTGAATACAAATTCAGTTTTGTCCGTCAGAAAGTCGCATAGGGGGAAGCCCCCCCCCCTCCTCCTCAGACCTTTTTTTTTCTTACCTGTGCCTATTTCCGGACCCGTATGTGTCTTTTGTGAGGGCCCCCTTCCCGTCATTAAATCTTTATATCGGTACTTTTATAGGACTCGTGTGCTTATAAAAATAGAGTAAAAAAAAGTCATGCGATTTAGTAAGGGGAGGGGGTGCATGTCTGTTAAAACGTTTTGTTACGGTGCATGGTTCCATGATGTGTTATTATGATTGTCTCTAATATCCGCTACTAGCTTTGATGAGGTCAAAAATAAAATAAAATAAATGAACAATGATAATTTTCTTTCCTTTTTTATACATGAAAATATTGGAAAACTTGTAATCTTTTTTTTTATTTTCTCTTTTTCTGTTACATGTGTGTTTATTTCCTGCAACAAGCTTTGTTGTGACGGGCTGCTGGAGAGGGACATTTAAACTGTTTTTGTTTTTGTTTTTTTACTTCCATTCTCAAATTGTTTTTGAAATTAGTTTTATTTCCGATATCCAGTGCAGTCTAACACAGGCGAAAAAGCAAGGAATCGAGGCCGGGATAAAAAGGCTTTATATCTGGAAATTGCTGCTATTAACATTCCAAAAGAGAGTCATATTCTGTTAGGCAGGGAGGAGGACGGTTCAAAAGTCCTAGCCCGTACGGTTAACCCTTTAACGGGCAGTGTTCCCGCTCTGGGAACACCAAACTCTGACGTTTAGACTGTTGCCAGTCACGAAGAATAGATTTGATTTCTATAAAAATAGCTGCGGGTGACATAGCTTCACGAGAATCCTTTACTTTTTAGCACGTGATTTCCCGAAAAATAATTATCACGATTATTTTTCACAGCACTGACATCTGCTGAAAAATTGAAGAATGCGAGAACAGGTGGATAGATTGCCCAATGCTGAAAAAAGGGCAGCCGTTGCCATCGCTCGACTTAACTACCAGCAAGATGGCGGACGATCGAAACGTTCATCGCGTGCCACAGATCTAGAAACCCTTTTTTTTACGACAGCCAGCTGCGTCAAAAAAAGGGTTTCTAGATCTGTGGCACGCGATGAACGTTTCGATCGTCCGCCATCTTGCTGGTAGTTAAGTCGAGCGATGGCAACGGCTGCCCTTTTTTCAGCATTGGGAAAGGGTTGCGCCTCAAAGGGTTAAAAAGTCCTAGCCCGCACCTCTTTTTTTTAATACATGTAGATTGATGAAAAGCATTTACCCCCATATCTCTAACCTTTATTTATTTCATTTTTTCTTTTTCTGCTTAAATTCTTAACCCTTTGCTGGTAGTGAGTATTTGCGATCAGAGGATACTGGGGGACGGACAAAGTCAAGTATGATTTTGAGTAGGAGCAAATGCACAAAGTGCAGATCAAATGTGGGGAATTGGAAATAGTGTATTGTTATCTTGTATCAGGGATTGAAATCCTTGGAAAATTTATGAACGAGTCAAATTAGAAATTTAATTGAAGAAGAAGACGAAGCCGGAGACCATGTCATGAAGAATATACTCGTATATACGCACTGCAGAAGCAAACCTGATATAAAGAGCTGAAATTTGGGATATGATTTTTTTTTTTTTTTTTTTTAACAACTAGGCAGTTCGATCTAAAAGTCTGAATGGTGACCACTTCAGTAAAGTACTCAAAGACGATTATAGCCTTTAAATGGTGAAAATTACTTTCTGTGTATACAATATTGCTTTCTCACTTTAGCCCTTAAATGGCACAGATAGTCCGGCAGTTGGTCTAGTCACTAAAATCCGCTCCCGTAAGAACACGGAAATGAAGCAGCATTGGACAATGCTAGGGAGGGTGGACTCCTCTCTCTGCTGAACGGCCTGCGGGAACGTATACGCTAATGGGAGCCGGTGCACGTAAAATGCGTCCTGACTCCAATGTTCCCCATATTCAGACGATCCCTCTGGGGGTGTCGATTTCAGGGGGTTGGTCCCTCATCTGGAAATGATTCAAAATTAGGGACCAACAGGCAGAAGTCCAACCCCCTCGGGGGGCAATGGCACCTCTTTCCATGGATAGTGCGATCGTCTAACTCTGGACACGAGAACTACAGCAACAACAACAATGGCAGACATGGCAGAAGATCAATATCGAGAAGCTATGCTGTTGTTCACCGAAGGGAATCTTTGCGGTTGCGCGCATACATATCTTTGTGACGGAAGCGAAAATGTTACACCTGACCTATAATTTTGGAAGTGTATTTGAACATTATGTATTCCAACGGAACTGAAACCTCCTCTTGGAAAAATTCTGACAGTCACCTTACACTTTTTTTGTCTTACCGTCTAGATATCTTGCCAAACTTCATCCCAGAAGACTGTACACATACACAGAGGCCTTTTTGATAATCGACGCCTTTAGAACCGGATATTAATTGAAAAAAAAAATGAAAGCTGTGATTTGTTTTGTTTTGAAAGATATGATATTCAGAATTCAGTTTTTGACATTGTCAGACCTTCGTTTAAGTGGCTGTCAAAGCCCAGATATTTTCACGGACTAAGTACAAGAAATTGGGCCGGGGAAATGATAAATTTGAGGACTCCTATCTGAAACTAAAAAATTGGCAGCCAGCTGTCCTCAAAAAAAGGGTCTCTAGATCTGTGGCACGCGATGAACGTTTCGATCGTCCGCCATATTGCTGGTTGTTAAGTCGAGCGATGGCAACGGCTGCCCTTTTTTCAGCACTGGGAAAGGTTTGCGCCTCAAAGGGTTAAGGGTAAATGGGAAGTGGAAAAGTGGTCTCTGCGGGTTGAGTTGTTACTGTTATAAACTGTTATAAACCCAAATGGACTGAGAAAACTGTGTTATGAATATTTAACAGTACATTTCTGTGACTCTCTGTAAAAGTGAGACTATATCACACTGATATTAATAGTGAAAACTCTGTTTGCCGACTCTTATAGAAGAGTCATGGCATCGCCTAATAGTCCGGGAGCCAGCGACACATTTTTGCGACCAAAATCCTCTCAGCCCATAATTTCTCAGTTGATTAAGACGGTTGTGTGTTGAAGCATGGTGATGGTCAGCTGCCACACCATGGGTGCGTTGTGCGGCGGCCGCCTTCCACACACGTAAAAAAAAAAAAAAGAAAAAATTCAGTCATTTCCTCCCGGTTGAAAATTTCTGAAATAATAGTTGGCATAGTACTTGTTCGAAAAAAAAACAGTCAGCTGGCCAAGCGGCGGTGGATTATACGTCAGCTGCTCATACGAACATGTAAAAAAAAATTTTTTTTCAATGATTTCCTCCCGGTTGAAAATTTGACAGATGTTTGTTTACATTCTACTTTAAATAAAAAAAAAACAAGTCAGTTGGCTGTATGCCGGTGGAAAACCCGTCAGCTGGCACAGTGAAAGTGTGACGCGGATAGGTAGTGTGGCCGCCGCTAGCCTATTTCAATGCACCAGCTGACGGGTTTTCCCCGGCATACGGCCAGCTGAATTTTTTTATTATGGCAAGAATTATGTCAACTATTATTTGACAAATTTTCAACCGGGAGGAAATAACACACTTTATTTTATTGGACACAACGCGCTGATATCCTCAATAATCCTACTATTTTTCATAATTATGTATAGAAATATAAAAAACAAACAATCTGTACTACTTTAAAAACATGAAAACCACCGGTTTTCTCATTTTTAAGCGATTTTTTGGCATTTTCAGCTCTTTTATTTCTCCGAGTCAAAAAAGTTTATCATTTGTGTGACAAAATTCGGCTCTGCAAGCGGAAAAGGACGTTATATTGACGTTATATCCGGCTTTAAAGGAAAAATTGTGATTCCTTCCTTTTAAATTGCTTTTCTAGATTACACAGTTTAATTTTTCTTCTCAAAAATAAATCGAGGATTTATAAGCGGACTTCGAGCCAAGTAAAAAAATCGTCTGCCTGTATATAAGAATGGCTGTGTATACAAAATGAAATCTTTCGAATGCGAAAATTTTTCATGTTTTCAGAATAGCATAATTTGATCGTTTTGGGAATGTAAAAATTAATATTTTGGAATTGGAGATATTTTGTTATTCGGTCGCTTGATTATTTCCTGATTATGTTTGCAACTCACCTGCAGGGCGCGTTGTGTCCAATAAAATAAAGTGCGTTATTTCCTCCCGGTTGAAAATTTGTCAAATAATAGTTGACATAATTCTTGCCATAATAAAAAAATTCAGCTGGCCGTATGCCGGGGGAAAACCCGTCAGCTGGTGCATTGAAATAGGCTAGCGGCGGCCACACTACCTTTCCGCGTCACACTTTCACTGTGCCAGCTGACGGGTTTTCCACCGGCATACAGCCAGCTGACTTGTTTTTTTATTTAAAGTAGAATGTAAACTAACATCTGTCAAATTTTCAACCGGGAGGAAATCATTGAAAAAAAAAAATTTTTTTTACATGTTCGTATGAGCAGCTGACGTATAATCCACCACCGTTTGGCCAGCTGACGGTTTTTTTTCAAACAAGTACTATGCCAACTATTATTTCAGAAATTTTTAACCGGGAGGAAATGACTGAAATTTTATTTTTTTTTACGTGTCTGGAAGGCGGCCGCCGTCCAACCCACCCATGGTGCGGCAGCTGACGATCACCAGGCTTCAACACACAACTATCTTAATCATCTCACGAATTATCGGCAGGGAAGAAATAACTGACCCAAAATCTGTCGCTGGCTCCCGGACTATAACATTTGTTCACAATTAATAAAATTGGACACATGTGCGTATAGTTTAAATACTGAATCGATATTGAGGCCATATTGCCTGAGAGGACTATATGACGTTAGTTCTATAACTGCTCTTAATTTCCACAGTTCTTAAAATTTTATACAGTTTTTCTTGTTGTAAATTCTGTTGAAAGTTTGATTATTCGCAACATTTAAGATCATATGTACTGTAGCGAATCTAGGAAAGGGGGGGGGGGAGATAGGAGGCTTCACACCCTCCTCCTCTCCCCCCGAAAAAAAATTCTCGCGCTTAAACATATCTTTCATGGTAGGCTCAAACAGCATGAGAGATATGTTTCTGAGCTTTCCAAATCTTCTTTGCCTCACATTGTTGGAATTCTAATAACCTTTTTCAGTTTTCTAAGGCTAAGATATTGTGCTCTCTTCAGTCTTTGTCCCATCTTGATTTTTTAATAAATAAATAAATAAATATAGTGTTGTGCTGTATGTGTATTATAAAAAAATGTTATTTGTGTTTTTTTTTATGTTACTTTTGTTTTTAGTTTTTTGTTTGTTCTCTTTTGTTTTTTCTTTGTTCGTATTCGTGTGTTCTTTTTTGCTCTTTATTATTATCGGTATTATTTTTTATTTATGTATTTGTTTTGTGCAGTTTTGTGAGACGAAGAGCTTTGACTGATGAAGACTGAATAAATTTTCAATCGAAACGATCGTATCTTGTTATAAGTATCATTTTATGTGTGCTTTTTCACAAAGTTTTTATTTATTTTAACGTTTAACGCCAGTATTTTGAGTGTTTTTTTACCGTAATCAATAACAAGTTCCTTAAGGTATTTATTCAGAAATGTCATTAAAAGATTTGCCTAAGATCCGCTGAAAAAGAAAATGTACGGATATGGATACGAATATTTTTTACTCCTGAGATTGATGGGGATATGAACATGGATCTCTAATATATTAGTACGGAGCTCTGCAGATATGGATATCTGCCACACCCCTAATTACTCCACCTAGAAAATATAGCAGTAGACCAATGGAAGTTTAATTTTGACCGATGTCTGTAAACTTTATTTTTTAAGTTACAACACATTTAATACTTAACGTATTATACAAAATTCGTTTCAGTTTTATTTCAAAATAAGTATAAAAGTTTCATTAAAAGGCAAAGGAATAATTCAGAATTTAACCCTTTGAGGCGCAACCCTTTCCGAAAGCTGAAAAAAGGGCAGCCGTTGCCATCGCTCGACTTAACTACCAGCAAGATGGCGGACGATCGAAACGTTCATCGCGTGCCACAGATCTAGAGACCCTTTCTTGACCACAGCTGGCTGTGCCCGCACAGCCAGCTGTGGTCAAGAAAGGGTCTCTAGATCTGTGGCACGCGATGAACGTTTCGATCGTCCGCCATCTTGCTGGTAGTTAAGTCGAGCGATGGCAACGGCTGCCCTTTTTTCAGCATTGGGCAATCTATCCAACTGTTCTCGCATTCTTCCATTTTTCAGCAGATGTCAGTGCTGTTAAAAATAATCGTGACCATTTTTTTTACGGGAAATGACGTGCTAAAAAGTAAAGGATTCTCGTGGAGCTCTGTCACCCGCAACTATTTTTATAGAAATCCAATCTATTCTTCGTGACGGGCAACAGTCAAAAGGTCAGAGTTGGGTGTTCCCAGAGCGGGAACACTGCGCGTTAAAGGATTAACATACGGGGAGAGGAGTGGAGGAAGGGAAAAGTCCCAAGGAGTCTGTGTGATGGTATATCCTTGATCCCTCACTTAATATATCAAAAGGTACAAACTCGGAATACACTACACAGTATTCTATGAATATGCATATCAGGACCTTGGCACTAAAGAGAAGCAATGATTGTTTGAGGATCAGCTGGACTCTCGCGCCTCCGCGGATCAAGAGCACTGAACTCCCGCTGTTGTTCTGCATACAATATAATAACAATAATACGATTTTCCACCCACGCCGGATAATGGCGACGGTATTGACCTAGCTGGCGGGCAGAAAATTTGTCCAAAGTATATCTCATTGAGTATCGCCGATGCGGGACAGTGGTTTTCGAAGCCAAGGTCGAATGAAATACTAACCGCTTCTTCGGCTACTTTTATTTTTTGCTTAATTCACGCGGACAGGATGGACAATGGCCGGTGATCGAATACCGAGGAGATCACTATCTGTGGTTTCAAAATACAAGGATCCGTGATACTGGTATGTGTAACTGCACCGGGTCGCAAATTAAAATTATTGTTCTACTCGTCAAAACCCAACATTTTCCTAGGAGGATGAATTTATTCTCATGATCATGGAGAATTTAAGGGGGGTACAGCGGGCATGGTCAAACAGTCAAACGAACAAATTGAAGTTATAGATATTTTTGCTGCATTTGTTGGAATGTGTTAATAAAATTTTTAGCTTTAACTGAATGTAATTAGAATTTTTTTCTAGAACATGTCCGTATCTTTAGGGTGGCCCTGTAAAATACTATAATGATGCGTTAACCCTTTTTTATACTGAACATTTTGTTGTCCATATCAATGACATATCCAGTCCAGCTGGCACAAGGACACCTTTCTGGGAGGCTTGACTAGAGAGAATTCTGTTACAGCATACCTGAATTGTTCGAAAACTTCAGGGATCTCTTGGATAAAGCATTCCGATCTAGCTGGTATCATAGTTTCGCATTGCATAAAAATAAGTGCATATTTTTGGGTGGATGTTGTTCAGTGACTGGAAATACGGGAATTTCTTCCTTTCCTGTTCGAATTTCGTTTTTCTCCAGGTCTACAATAATATTAAATCTTTGAAGAAAATCCAGGCCAAGAGTCCATGGAGGAAGTGTTTTAGCTACATGACTGTGTTGAAATTGGCTGAATCCGCATTCAATTCAGTGCATCAGATGTCCGCGTATTTCCGCATTTTCGCCTGCAGGAGTCTTTACCGTGATGTTTGGAGAAGTGTAAATATCTCCAAACCTTCCAGATGTTGTGCCATCAGTTTCTGGGCAACGTCTGATTTTAAAATGGTTACATTTGCACCGTGTTCACCACCTTCAAACAAGGGATACCGCAAATTGGTTCTTTCCAAAATACTTGGAAGGATCAATTCCCCCCCCCCCCTCTAACAGCAGAGATTTAATTTTTCTTTAGGGCCTTATTCGGGAAAGGCAGTCTTCACCCCGCAACAAACATAAATTAGTTTTCCTGATTCGGCGTAATAACTTGACACTCTCTCTGGATGTGCTTACTTTTTTTACATTTCCAACGTGTCGCGTTTGAATTTCGTCGAATAGCATTTTTTTTTTTTTTTTGAGCAGCAAAATTATTCTATAACTCCTAATTGCCTTCTGTATAATTTCCAGTATATCGTCTTGTTCTTTTGTAGTACTTCCTTCTACCTCTACTGGCCATAGCTTCCTGAGTGTCTTCGAAACAGTCCTCGCAGCTTCCTATTTCATGCAGCAAGTCAGAGCTGATTTTAAATCTTTAGAGTACACTAATCTGGTCGAATGCTGGGTGTCTTCGTTTCTAGTAGTGTCTACGAAATACTGGGCTGCTAAACTTCCCGAACATCCAGTAAGTACTTCGCATGAGCCAGACTCATTAGTCACTCTATATCGGCGGTTAATACTTAAAGACTCTCTGCAGGCCTCTGGCGTCTCGTCTTCAACTTCTGTAAAGATAACCGCCAACAAGTCGGTATTCTAAAGTCTGTTCTAGAGTCCAGAGTTCCTTATCAGCAGGTCAGTGGCGGCCCGTGGTCAAAAATGTTAGTTCAGCCGGAAACAAATGACCCCCCGCCCCCTTCCTCCGGACAGGAATGGAAAATCTTCATTACTGAATTCGAAAGCTGGCGGATTAACACCTCACCCAGGATTTAAAAAAAAAAAAAGAAAAGAAATTACACGGAAAACGTAAGAGATTCTATTTTACTTCCATAAAATGGACATAAATTTCAACCAGCTGCTCCTATCCTCAAAATTGCAATAATCCGTGTCTTATTCGAAGTTTCCTTAGAATTTTCTTTTGTAATGATAACTTGAGAAGAAAAGAAAACTTACTTATTTTTTATAAGTCAAATCAATCCTCCTTTCTTTTAAACTTGCGAATCAGTCAGTGATGTCGAGAGTTTCCCTTTAATTCGTCACCAATTTAGCTCCCACTTCTTATCAACTCCTTAAATTTAAAGAATTTTTTAAATGTTCGATTGAGCTTTCATGTGTTTTGAATGCTCGTGTGATGGTGGTTGATCCATCATATCCAGTACAATTCGAAACGCTCTTTTTTATCTCAACGATTAAACACGGCCAACAAAAATTTTTTTTGTAAATAAAAACTGCCACATAGCCACGAGAATAGTGCATATCAGGATGAATGGAAGCTACGACCATGCTGAGACGAACCTGCTTTTTTCTTATGAATGGACAATTTTGGTATCGGTCTATTTTCTTTTAGTGGTTGTCGTTTATCATCTTCTTTCCATATGTTAAACGGAGTTTCAAGCAAGACGCAAACTGGATAATAACGGGGCTCCATGCTTCAAAACGGTTAAATCATAGATTCCAATAACACATGGACACAGTAGCAAATAACGGACTAAAAACTTTCAGCCTTCCCACACAAAAAAACCTATTGTTTCCGTCAGAATGGGCTAGAACAGCGGTTCTCAAACTTTTAACGCCCTTTCCCCCCAACAAAGGCTAACTTACAGTAGCGCTCCCCCCTCACATTTTTCAGCATGCATTGAGTTTTTTTAATCTTTAATAATGAACATTTTAAGCGAAAATGGATATATTTTTGAGTAAAAATGAGAATAAATAAGATGATTTTTTAAAAACATGCATCACTACTTGCTCTTTAGTTTTTCTCGCCCCCCCCCGTGCAAACGTTCTGCGGGGGGCGCGCCCGCCCTCAGGTTGAGAAACGCTGGGCTAGAATATATATTCTCTGTGCCTTATTCTCTCCCTCACTTCTCGTCCGAGCCAATCAGTTAGTCGAATTCGCAAGTGCATCCGTAGTCAGAAAACCTTTCTTCAGCTGAGTCTTAGCTACATACCCCCTATTCTATGCTATGCCAGAGAGACTGCTTACACCGTTACCATGGCAACGGTGCTGCCAATTTCTTTATCAGCTCTGAGGGCTGTACCAACGACTTTCGCTGTTGAATTGCGGGAAGATTAAAGGGCTTTTTTTCTGAATAAGCGATCCGGCAGTTCTACAATGTTTATTTTTTTTTTTAAGATTTTTTTAAAATTTACCACTAGGAATTCCATAATTCTAATCTGAATTTAAGAAAATTTGTAGAATAAATTATTTTAAAGTATGTGCTGATAATTTCAAGTGCAGCCCGGCAGTACTTGCTGTATCCCACGAGCCGCCGCTGCAGCAGGTATTCCTAGTAGTACCTCCGCCACTGACACTTGGAGAAAGCTACAAGATGATTACCGTTCAAGTTATCTGTTCATCCATTTTTAGAGCTCACACTATCAAACTGAGTCTTGATGTATGTCCGCCGAATATCAAAGATTTGATTGCCGGCTTAGCTTCATGGTTTCTGAATTAGTTTTCCATGGTTTCTAAATTAGATCTGTTACTGAACTTCGTTCTTTACTTTCTCGATCTTCTCTTCAACTTCGCTTTTCACTTCCTCAGTTTTATTACAGCATTTCACTTCAAACACTCTATGTGCACCTTAAATTTGATTCTTCATTCCTTCTTGTCCGGAACGCATCTCCTCACGCAATCCTTCCAGTCCAAAATGCATTGCTTCCATTTTCTTTTGCAATCCTTTTTGTCCGGAATTCACTCTCTTTTCTAAACCTTCCCGTACGGAGAACATTTCTGACATCATGGTGAACAATTCCTTGAATTGTCTACCACCTCTCTCGTCACAGGTATTCAAAGGAAAATTCAAACCCTAAATTCTGACACCAGTGTAACAAACATCGCTGAGTGGGGGATCGCTAAACAGTCCGAAATGCCGGTTTAACAGAAAAGAAAACTTTATTCAATGATTATTCCAAAAAATCGCATTGCCAGTACCACAAGAATCTACAGAACGTGCACAAAATAGTAAAACAAACCAAGCGCACTCGGCTTCTAACAACGTATCCACAAGCGCTATCAAAACTACTCACTCAAATGAGCTGTAACGGTGACCCCGCTTCTCTATTTCATAGTTTTCTGGGCAGCACATGACGTCACATAGAAATTTATGGAAGATGCCTCGTAAGTTCCTTTCTGATAGACATAAAATTCTACCACTTTCGAGTAAATTTATTTGTCACCAAAGTCGCCAAATGGTCTCCAAGGTCAGAGAGCATAGGTTTATAAGAACCATACAATCCCTGTAAAACTCATTTCTCCACAACAAGCCCCGTATGACAAAAAAAACGACATTACAGTTTTGTAACAATATGTTGGACGTTTTAAAACAGGTATGGACAACTTTTGGAAAGTTTCGGGCCAAACTTTAGGATGTTAACGAAGTCACAGACATTATAATTGGGATCTTATATGGGATTTTGAATGGTTTGTATGGGGTTTTGATTTGTTCCTCTGGCAGGATCAAAAGCAGGCGTGGGCCGGAAGTTCCCCATAAATGCTTTAAACGATCCTTTCTTTCATCAAGAGAGCCTGGACCAGGTTAGCGATAAGAAATGTTATAAGCAAGTAAATATAATGTAAAAAGCAAGTTTTATGATCAGAAGCTCCATTGTTTCGTTGTAGTTGTATCGCAGAGGCAAAAGTATTAAATAGAGTATAAATATTGGGGATCAAAAAGATGCTATCGTATAGTTTATGGCGTTGCCATCTAAATGTCCTGGGATTTCTGACAAAATTATATTATTGGGACAACTTATTTAAAGGTTTTACGGGCCCAAGTGCAGCCTTACATCTTTAATTAATTATTGAAAATTTTCACCGTAGTTCACGAGAAAAGGAAAAGATAAAATGTTTTAATAGATAGTTTTTATATCGGCTGAGGATCCACGAGAATATGAAGAACCAAAAACATTGTATCAGAATCCGAGCTCACTTTTTGGAAAGCTACAAAATAAGGACAGATGTTACCATCTTTGTAATCGCGAATTCTGGTGTGAAAACACAGATGTCACCTTCCTTGTAGGTAAACAGAAACTAAAGAACCATAATCATTTTGTGGAACGAACAAAACATTGAATTTCGCTGTTCAAATGATATTGTTAACATGCTCATAACTGGGAAAGGGTTCAACTCTCCTCTGAAAGATTTTAGTCTTCCTGGAAAAATAGATTTTTCATACCAAAGATAGGATGCTAAGCCTTCTAGCCTTCTAAGTAGGGAAGGGGAGGGGGTTAAAGCCGAATAGGAATATCCAGAAAGCTATATGAGTCACGTAAGGGATAATTATTACGTTCATAGATTTGAAAATGTACATTCTTTTTCTCACCGGAAAGAAACCATCAAGCATTATTGTGAGTCGCTATTTGAGAAGAAATAAGCTGTCGAGAGCTATATTTGTAGTTTTATTGTTTGCTTCCTAACAATATAAATCGCCGGGCATTCTTCTTAGGATTTTAAGTTGGAAGTTCTCACAATCGCACGGCAACCGTAAATATACAATTAATCGTAAAAAGTAACCTTAAATAATTTTCTTTACGATTCTCTAAACAGCATTTTCGGCTTTACTATAGCCAGGAATGGTTTAACTAGCGCAGTGTAGCCTACTATTTTGTTCATTATATCGCTAGTGTAGAGTCAGTCTAATTTTTTACCCCGTATCTCAGCGTTTCTCAACCTGTGGGGCGCGACCCCCAAGGGAGGCGCGGAGCGTTTGCAGGGGGCGCGCGAGAAAAAACAAAGAGTAAGTAATGATAGATGTTTTTAAAAAATTCATCTTATTTATTCTCATTTTTACACAAAAATCTATCCATTTTTGCTTAAAATGTTCATTCAAACTTGACTGGGAACATTATTTTGTAGAAAATTCGATTAAATGTTCATTGTTGAAGATTAAAAAACTGAATGTATGCTGAAAAATGTGAGGGGGGGGGGCACCGTAAGTTAGCCTTTGTTGGGGGGGCGTGACGTTAAAAAGGTTGAGAACTGCTGTCGTATCTGATACTTTTAGAGCTAATTTAGAAGTATATGATTTGTTAAAAGAAGAGCTTTAATTGTTGCAAGTTGTAATTTAGTCTTCGGAAGTTCCAGTCCACACAGACTGAATGTTTTGACGTTGCAAGCGAGTTGTCACTATAAACGAGGTCACTCTAACCAAGTTCAACTGCATTTACTTTTTTGAATTTATCAAAAACGCTCACACGTAAACCAGTCGAAGAAATGAAATGGTTATTGTCGTTCCAGGATCATGGGCAAATAAATCTATTAAAAGGCAGTTACATGAAATACACACTACTCTTAAGCCCCACCTTTTCATTGTTCGCAGGGCGGCTCTTTGTTATTAAGTTGATATCCACATGTAACCAATTTTAAATGCCCCTCCATCTATTACGAATTAGCATACAACAAAAGGGGTACCTAATTCAAGACATTTCTGCAGGCGTGGTCGATTTCTTTTCCCGATTTTTGAATTGCAAATTTCAGTTTGGCATGCTGATTAAGATGTTATATGCGGATAAAAGTTGTTAGGATACTGGATCAGAATTCCGAATCTGTACTTCTAAACATTTTCCAACACTCTTGCAAAGTATTCGTGATTCAACTCGATCTTCATTTCGAGTTGACTGCTGCAAAATTTTTACTGGTTATTGATATTGAGTATACATTGGAAATAAATGCATAGCATGACCTACAGGTCATGCTCAATAGTACTTTCACCCTTCAACGCGAGGTGTACTCGCGTGAGGACACAAAACTCGTCTTTGAGGACACAAAACTGTGACGTTTGGGCTGTTCTCAGTCACAAAGAATAAATTTGATTTCTATAAGAAAACTTGAGGGCGATATAGTTACAAGAGAATCCTTTACTTTATGACACATCATTTCCCGTAAAAATTGTCTATTATCTGTAAAATTGGCAGCATTATTTTAAACAGCACTAGAATCTGCTGAAAACTGGAAGAATACGATGGAAATACGTGGATATAGAAGAACAACTGGATGCCCAATACTGAAAAAAGGGCAACAGCAGCCATCGCACGATTTAACTACCAGCAGCAGCATGGTGGTCGATTGAATCTTTCATTGCGTGCCACTGTGCCACAGATCTAGAGCGCGTCACAGATCGCGTGTCACAGATCTCTGTCTTTTTTTAACATAGCTGAACGGTGTCAAAAAATGGTCTACAGATCTGTGTAACGCGATGAGCGATTCTATCGACCGCCATGTTGCTGGTAGTTTAATCGATCGACGGCAACGCATAGCTAGCTGCATCAAAAAAGGGTCTCTAGATCTGTGGCACGCGATGAACGTTTCGATCTTCCGCTATCTTGCTGGTAGTTAAGTCGAACGATGTCAACGGCTGCCCTTTTTTCAGCATTAGGCAATCTATCCAGCCGTTCTCGCATTCTTCCATTTTTCAGCAGACGCCAGTGCTGTTAAAAATAATCGTGACCATTTTTTTTAACGTGAAATGACGTGCTAAAAAGTAAAGGATTCTCGTGGAGCTATGTCACCCGCAACTATCTTTATAGAAATCCAATCTATTCTCCGTGACTGGCAACAATCAAAACGTCAGAGTTTGGTGTTCCCAGAGCGGGAACACTGCGCGTTAAAGGGTTAAGAAACAAACAACACCAAATTTTCATTCTCATCCTCTTCCCAGTCCAATAAACGCGTATGAATAACAACTAGAATCTTAGAAAAATCGGTTTACAAAACAGTACACGTGCTAAATGTACTTATCGTAAAAATAGGTCAAGACGACAACGACGAGAGAGATAGAGAGAAAAGAAAAATACCCCCGCATTATTATTATTATCTGACCATGACTTACCTGAAAAAAAGAGTGTCGAATTCGCTATTACCATTGTGAAAAAACAAAAAAAGGAAATTTTGGAGCAATTGTTTTGTAAAGGTGATATCCGACTCGCAACGGGTGATTCGAGACGCTTTACAAAAGAGTTGTTAAGATATATAGAAACCTCCTACGCCGAATTTGCATACAAGCGATTTATATATCTGAACTTGTGTTCGGCGGAGAGGGAAAACTTTTAAATGTGACCGGCTGTTTTTGTTACCTTTATTGTTGTTGTACACGTTTTATCTCATTTTCATGCAAATAAACTATTTCAAGGTTCTTGTGCTTTTTCTTATCTTCATAAATAATTCAGAGTGTTTACAGTGATATATATTTCAGGATTGTACCCAATACCGCATTCAATACGTGCGTGTATACATATATATATACGAAGTAATGGGAAAATAGTGATTGTGTAATGTCATGTATATTACATGACTGCAATAAATCGCGCGATACGTAACATAGTTTATAAGGAGAGGTTCGGACGTTAGAGGTCACTGATTCTGACAAAATTTATAATGTTATATATTTCAATAAGCCGTTATAGGTCTGTCGTAAGGCTTCGTACTCTAAGAATTTATGGGGCCACTGGGACTCCCGGTACAATAAAATGGAAAAATATTAAAATGCAATGCAATATCATTTCGTATAACGCCTATTTCGTATAACGCCTTTCGTATAACGTTCAAGAACTATCGCCTGAAATCTATTGGCGATAGTTCTTGAATGAACCCTTTAACGCGTATAGTGTTCCCGCTCTGGGAACACCTAACAATGACGTTTTGACTGTTGCCAGTCACGAAGAATAGATTGGATTTCTATAAAAATAGTTGACAATAGTTGACAATAAAAATAGGTGACATAGCTCCACGAGAATCCTTTACTTTTTAGCACGTCATTTGCCGTAAAAAAAATTGTTACGATTATTTTTTAACAGCACTGACATCTGCTGAAAAATGGAAGAATGCAAGAACAGCTGGATGGATTGCCCAATGCTCAAAAAAGGGCAGCCGTTGCCGTCGCTCGACTTAACTACCAGCAAGATGGCGGACGATCGAAACGTTCATCACGTGCCACAGAGACCCTTTTTTGACGACAGCTGGCTGTGCGCGGGCACAAAAAAGTGTCTCTAGATCTGTGGCACGCGATGAACGTTTCGATCGTCCGCCATCTTGCTGGTAGTTAAGTCGAGCGACGGCAACGGCTGCCCTTTTTTTCAGCATTGGGAAAGGGTTGCGCCTCAAAGGGTTAAATGGATCGATGGCCACGGCTGCATTTTTTCAGCGTTGGGACCAATCAACCATATTTTTTTGCGACTAGCAGCGAAAGAGGTTTCACGGCATAGCCACCGTTCGTCAAAGGGTTAAAATATCCTTATTTAAAGTCAGTCTTAAGACCATGGTTCGTTGTATGTTCATATCTGGTGCGTTCATAAAATTATCAAATTTTTAAAGTTTCATACCACATAATATCAGCTAATTTATTTCATAGACATTGAAACGGAATAACCCATAAAACTGAATGAATAAATAATGAATGAGAACTTCATTGTGAAATTTACATCCCAACGAACGAGTTACGGTGATTAATGCTGCTGTTTCGTTACTCAATCACCTCTTAAATTACAAAACTGACCAACATTTTCTTTTCTTATGCCAGGAGAAGGCAGCTCACGTCACTGAATGTGCCGTCTAGAGCTACTACATCCTTCCCGGAGTTTCCCCACCACAATTTGGATCCTCATCCGAAGAGGGAGATTTCTGAATATTGGCACCCCTCGTAAACTGCTAGAGACCTCCGAGAGGACTTTCGGAACCGGGGATTTAACGTGCACGTACATCGTCGTGTAACTTGCATGTACACGGTGGTCTTTAGTGGTACGTCTGAAACGAATCCGCAACCTTCAGATTGTTCAACACCTTATCACTGGTCTACCAAAGCCCTTCACCAACATTTATCGAAAGTAACACATTTGCGATTTAAGCTACAAACGCGTTACCTTAATATCAACGAAGAATAAAATTCGTCCGTTAAATACTTCGCCCACGATTTCAAGAGTCTTGCCCAAAAATGAAGTTTTTCAGGATTAAAAAAAAAAAAAGAAAGAAAGAAGGCGGGGGGGGGGGGAGAAAAAGAAACTCTTATACAACTATATAAATGTATGTTCGTTTGCATTGTTTTTTAAAATGATATTTATATTACTTTTTAGAATTGCTAGCAGCTGCAGTCAGAATAATTACTACACATATATTTGATGTAACGAGTTTTGAAACTGGAGAATGAACATAATTTCGAAGCATATTCCACAACTCGTATCTGCTTTTAAGAAAAAAGAAAGAACCTGAATTCAATTTACAATAGGTAACATCTTTAAGAGTGCTTTTAATATCTTTCAAAAAGAAAAAGAAAAAACTCATCTAGAAACAGCGAGTAAGTTTCTACATTTAGAAATTCTTCAACAAATTTATGAAAGTGATATTAGTTCGAAAAAAAAAAAAAAATATATATATATATATATATATATATATATATAGAAGTGTTAATTAAAGCTGGCGAAATGTTTTTCTTTTCTAAATATATTTAGCTAGCATCAATTGCAGTTGTATATATTCCTAGATGTTGTTTTCTTGTTTTCTGTTAAGAAAGTAATTTCATGATTAATAAAAATATTTTTGCCTTTTTTTAAACCAAACCTGGTTTTTAACCATTGTTTTTTAAAGTGGAGGTTATTGTCTCCAGTTACCCTTGGAGGTTAATATCCTATTCAGGATCATTGCACTTTTTGAAGTAATCTATTCATTTTCTAGCCCATCGCGGAATAAAATATTTAAATTTAAGAAAAAGTACAAGTTATGTAGTTGTGAACATAACGACAGGTAGTGTGCTAAGTGGACAGTGAAGGGCTATAGAATATAAAGACTTTCGGACCAGTATTTTGCTGGTGGATATCAGGAGTTCTGGTATTGTACGCACCTACATTTTAATTTGAATTTTAGAGTGACTTTTTTAACTATTTAAATTTTTAAATATGTGCATTAACCCTTTAACGCTAAGTGTTCCTGCTCTGGGAACACCAAATTCTGACGTTTTGACTGTTGCCAGTCACGAAGAATAGATTGGATTTCTACAAAAATAGTTGCGGTTGATATAGCTCCACGAGAATCCTTTACTTTTTAGCACGTCATTTCCCGTAAAAAAATGGTCACGATTCTTTTTAACAGCACTGACATCTGCTGAAAATGGAAGAATGCGAGAACAGCTGGATAGATTGCCCAATGCTGAAAAAGGGCAACGGCTGCCCTTTTTTCAGCATTGGGAAAGGTTTGCGCCTCAAAGGGTTAAACTATTTTCATCAATTTACCCAAGAAAAAAAGTACATAACAAGTTCTAAAATTGAGTGATTGAATTTGACGAGTTTCAGAATTCAGTGATTGAATTTGTCACGACAAAACACCAAACTGATAGCAGCATCTTTTATATGTACCAACGACTGCTAACGCCAATTTCAATGCAAGTGATGCACTGCAGCTGCACGCCTGCCAAGTTACGAAATTCGTCACTAGTTCGAGTAAAGTACATACATGTATTTTTATTTATTTAATTTGCTTAATTCATACAAAAAACACTTTTACAATTGAAGAAAAAAGTGCATGAACATATTCTGTAAGGATTCAAGGAACGACCTTTTTATTCAAAATGAAATTCTTCTCAAAAAGTATGAAGTACTACCGACATTATCCTTTGAAACATAATGCTATACTAAGCAGAAAAAGCATCTTTCAGAAATTACAACGAATAGTAAACATGAGGAGTTTCCTCAAAATATAAGTTTTTTTGAGGAAACTCCTTCTTAATGATGCCTTTTTTACAAATGTGTCCTCAATTAGGAAATCATTGCCATTCTCTTTGTTGTCATTCAGCGTGTATCAGTCTACCTTTTTTAACAAGAAACAGAAAGAAATATGACAAATCCAGTTTCAAGTCAGTAGCGAAAGCGTTAAGTCTTGCACTCTAAGGAGCTTCATGTGAACTTTGCTGAATGTCTAGTTTTTTTCGTTAAGCTATAGTGATTAATGCATATATCATGAACACCCATATAGCGGGGCAAGAAGGACTCCGTAGATATAGTAAACCATATAGAAAATTTATAAAAAGATATAGTCATACCATATAGAAAGTTTTGGTATTATTTTAGAAATATAGTTCCTAAGAGTCCCTCGCCTCTGAAATGTAGTTTTATGGGGTAGAGCACAACTAAAGGTATGTGTGTAGGGGGGGGGGGGCAAAGTATCTGTCATGGTACCAGGAAGGGGGCGATTATCATTGGTATACCGGTATAAGTAGTATGGTGTATGAGGCCCACACATAGTGAATTATTTTTCAAAAATGAAATGAAATACCTTCAGGTTTTAATTTTCTTTTACTGTTGTACGGCAACAGTTAGATCTCTCTTTTCCCCACACAGTTATCTAGTTTACCCGTGTCTCAAATAATTAGCACTGCATATTCTTAACAACTCTTTAATAACTCAACTTTGTCCTATAAAACTTTAATATAGAATAATAAAAGTAGTAGTATTTCAGAAAAGTGCATTCATTAATGTAATAGAATACTTTATATGCGTAAAAGGGTTTTTTTTTAACATCTGTAACTTAGTAAGGCATGTACTTAAGATAAATTCAAACCAGTGGCGTAACCAAAAAATTTTCATGGAGGGGGGGGGTTACTACTACTGCAACTCACATATATGCATATGTGTGTGATACGGGAGTGAAGAATATACATTTTGTATGGCAAAAAATTCCTCATGGGGGGGGGGGGGTGTTAGGGGAGTAATAACTTGGCTACGCCCCTCTAAACTTCATTAGAGAATTCATTTCAACTTCTTTACTTTCAATCTTTGTACAAATCGCTATTGAATCCTTTTCCTAACGGAGGTTAAAAGGCTAAACCTCGTAACCTAAACGCCATCGTGTCAATCGTTGGCGAGAATGGATAGCCAACACGTAGCATGCATGCCGCAACAATGTGGTAAGTGGAGTCTCAACAATGGCACGCGAAGACTGATTAAAAATTTTTTTAAATAATGGTGTCATCGTTAGGATTTCTTTTTTTTCAAAATCCGTGAAAGCCCTTCTCATACAGTATTGAATACAGCAGTGCAGGAAAGCGGAACTGTTCGACTTCATCACGATGATAAAAGAGTGCTATTTGCGTTAAAAGTTCCATAATTAGTTTGTAAATAATATTTTTCGACTTTTCATATTTTTTTAATGCGTTGGAAAAGTTGGAAGTGGCACAGAGTGTTTTTTACCAGAAAGTGGCACTGTTTCCAAAAGGGTTTGGCGCCCGTGGTGTAGATGCTTATAAATTTCCTGCACAATGATGACTGTAATATTTATATTTTCTCTAACTTTTATCAATAATTTTTAAAAACTATATCGACAGAAATAAACTTAAGATGACACAGACTAAACATACTGGCCAAATGACTTGTCATTTCATTCAACCCTTGCGTCAATGACCAAATACACCCCGTATTTTTTAAATAACTGATACCACGGTACACACATCGAATATCTAGGCTCTCCGTTTGTTTCCTTACCTGTTACTGATTTTATAATCCAGTAATAACTTAGTGCACGACTCGAATAATAAATAGTGACAATAATAAATAATTTAAAGGAAAATAAATAATTCATAATAATAATTATTATGGTGATTATATTTGCTTATATTTGTTATAATAATCATTTACAATCTCTATCACAAAAGATACAACAATGGGTATCTCAGTACCTGGATTTTGAGTAATGATATCAGAAAATATAACGCATAAAACTTTACACAAATTTCTCCCAAAATGGGTTAAAATTATATGTATAGTTAAGATTCATGTAAATAAAGAGGATTAAAAGCGATTTTACGTACACTTAATCAGAAATGATTAAATTACCATGACCCCACCCGGTACTTACAGCTACCCGGGTTATTGACGCAAGGGTTTATATTTGGTGCTTCCACCTTTTGCTTTGTATACAGCGTTCACTCGTTTTTTGTTTCTGGGTTCAAATTAAATTCTTTCGTAATTTGTGGAGTTTTCAGTCATCTGGTTTTCTTATTTTTCACACACAGCACAATCCGATTCAGTTTTCTATCATGACGTTTAGTCATTTTCTTGGGTCCATGCTCCCTTGATGCTGAAGCTTTTGTTCTAATACATCTTTAAAATAAACAAGTTGCCCTTCAAATGTCCTTAATTAACCCTTTAACGCGCAGTGTTCCCGCTCTGGGAATATCAAACTCTGACGTTTGGACTGTTGCCAGTCACGAAGAGTAGATTGGATTTCTATAAAAATAGTTGCGGGTGACATAGCTCCACGAGAATCCTTTACTTTTTAGCACGTCATTTCCCGTAAAAAAATGGTCACGATTATTTTTAAGAGCACTAACATCGGCAGAAAAATGGAAGAATGCGAGAACAGCTGGATGGATTGCCCAATGCTGAAAAAAAGGGCAGCCGTTGCCATCGCTCGACTTAACTACCAGAAAGATGGCGGACGATCGAAACGTTCATCGCGTGCCACAGATCTAGAGACCCTTTTTTTGACGCAGCTGGCTGTGCGGCACAGCGGAAAAGGTCTCTAGATCTCTGGCACGCGATGAACGTTTCCATCGTCCGACATCTTGCTGGTAGTTATTCATATCTCATCTTAAAAGTATCCGATAAAAAGGCTCTTGATTTTTAAAAGTTTTTATTTTTAATAGCTTTTAAAAACGAGATCGGTAATTCTGGTCGTGCTTCAATAAATGCACACACATTTTTTTTTCAATCTTTATTTTTCCTACGTATATATATCTGAGCTGTGAACCAGTTGCCCTCCAAATATACCTACCGGGAAACAAAAAAAAAAAAGAAGAATCAGGAAAATGGAAAGCAGGAAAATGTGTAAAATTTTTATGAACTTGTTCCACACCGAGCGGCCGTCTGCCGCTAATTTGGTCGGTGATTCATATACACGGCCGCTTCCATGCATAATTGACTTAACAAGAATAACGAAAACGCGAAATAAAAAATGGTGCTCAATTAAAAGCGATTCAATTGATTAATTAGCGAGATAGGACATTTCTGCAACACCACGCCCTTTTTTTTTTGTGCTTGGGCTCAGGAAGTTTGGTGTGCGTGTTTTTTGTTTTGGTTTCAGATGCAAAGCGCGCTTGCTTCGTCCAGGTCATTAGTCTTCCAGCAAGGACAAAAGTAAATTAACTGACTACCCTTTCAAACCAGAGAGAGAGAAATAAATGGTTGAAACAAGCAGAACCGAATGGAACAGAACGTTTACAGTAGCTGGATGGATGGGATATATGGAAGTTATGCCCGGGACGCATTCCGGCGTCTGCATTAGAAATGAGTTCGAGCTCATTTTTTAAAGCCCGAACCAGAAATTTCATCTAATGGGTTATTTATTAGCTGAAATTTCGGGCTCGAATTAAAAGTTCTCGAACTCGGACTTTAAAAAAGGAACTCGAATTCATCGCATTTATGGTGTTATATCAATAAAGAAATTGACTTTTATATTGCTGCTTGTACAATTAAGAGACAAATATAGTAGCAAACGCTTAATGCACTTTTTATTTAATCTTAAGTTACGTTTAATAAAAATTAAAATCTGTTTACAAGGAGCATGTTCAATAAAAGGAGAAATTTCTCCCGAGCCCGAACCCTATCGTGAATTACAGAGCCCACACCCACTCCGGGCCCAGACTCGGGCTGAGCCCGTCCCGCCTCTAGTCTGCATGGGCGCCGGATCAAATGTTTGCTGAAATTACGGATGCATAAGAATGAGATTTTGGGACAGCGTTTCTGTAAATAGAGATATGTGCATGGGATTTGCGAATCCCTTGGAGGAGGGAGATTATCAGAATCGTACCATAAGCCACGTGTGGGTAGGGTTGCCAGGTCGCCAAACCAAATAGCCGGACAGACCAGACAGTTTGGCCGGACATTTGGGTAAAAAGGCCGGACAGCCTACAATATTGAGGATTTTGTCTCAGGATTAATAGGTACGACAAAAAAATTGTATGTAAAATGAAGCTTTTTTGATTATTACCATGAATCTTGTTAAATTCTAATGAAATATAAATAGCATCGAATGCCAAATCAGTTCAAGTACTGTATTACTAATCAGCCAAAGTCACCAGTAAAAAGCCGGACACCGTTAAGTTTGGCCGGACATGCAATCAATAAGCCTAACTATGTCCGGCTTTATCCGAACGCCTGGCAACGCTACGTGTGGGGCTTAACCCTTTAACGCGCAGTGTTTCCGCTCTGGGAACACCAAACTCTGACGTTTTGACTTCACGTCCAAACGTCTAGAGACCCTTTTTTGACGACAGCTGGCTGTGCCGCACAGCCAGCTGTCGTCAAAAAAGGGTCTCTAGATCTGTCGCACGCGCTGAACGTTTCGATCGTCCGCCATCTTGCTGGTAGTTAAGTCAAGCGATGGCAACGGCTGCCCTTTCTCAGCATTGGGCAATCTATCGAGCTGTTCTCGCATTCTTCCATTTTTCAGCAGATGTCAGTGCTGTTAAAAATAATCGTGACCATTTTTTTTACGGGAAATGACGTGCTAAAAAGTAAAAGATTCTCGTGGAGCTATGTCACCCGCAACTATTTTTATAGAAATCAAATCTATTCTTCATGACTGGCAACAGTCCAAACGTCAGAGTTTGGTGTTCCCAGAGCGGGAACACTGCGCGTTAAAAGGTTAACGTGCATTTTCACATTCAGGCTTCCACTCATCCAGCAGCTGCCGACGACGAAGTAATCAAATTCGAATCACTTCAGACATATATCCTAACTGGTTTCATTATAGCTGAGCGCTAACAGCTTATCCATCGCGCGCTTTTAGACAATGGGCATAACTTAACTTCTAACAAAATTTTTCCAACTCAGTCAGGCACGTGAACAATAAAGGTTGAGAGCAGGGGTCGGGCACGTCGGAATGGCATGGGCCGGAGAATTGCACAATGGCATCTTCAGCGCGCACATTAAAAACTAAATAAATCGCCCAGACAGAGATTTATAGACTTTTAACTGCTCATTTCGAATGGACTGCAAACATAGTTTAAAAAGGAAGGAAGAATGAGAGAATGTGGTCGAGTCACTACCTGTAAAGCTCTCTTAACTGGATAAAAGATTAAAAGTAGTCAGAAACCTCCTGGGAAATCATTTTTCATGCTCTTTTAAAAATGCATGTCACTTCCAGGTTACTTTTTATTTCTCTTGCGTCTAGTTTCAGTTCACGATTTGCGTTTAACCATTATTCTCAGAACGGCAGATTTTGTGGCTTCATTTAGTATAAACGCGTGAAACGTAAATCACGTCGAACGCACCGATTATAATACCTTTTCCGCTGTATTTTTGATTGTTTCAAATGCCCTCCGACAACCGCAGAACGGTGCCAGGTCCTCCATATAGGACGGCGACGGGCGAAAGGGAGCGACTTCCGTTTTAATGAGAGCCAGCAGGAGGAAGACCGACTTAGCTCGAGATCTCCTAATTTCGAACCCATTCCAAATTACGGACCTACACCTCAAATCGGAAACCCCAGAAGTATTGTCTGAACATGGAGGACATTGGAGTCACGAACAGATTTTACGTGCACCAGCTCCCATTAGCGTCCCACAGCAGTCCAGCACTGTATTTGACCAGGGGGAAACCGGAAAAGTCCGAGCGTCTGCAACTATATTTGTGAAGTTGCCAACCTTTTATACATTCCCTTGCCGTGCCTCACATTACGCCATTACCTATGCCTTATTTGTACACATAATGCTTCACTCTGGCACATTTTAAGCCTCCTCCCAATTTCTTTTCTGGCTACGTGCCTGAATGCGTGTCTGTGTAATATGCATGTGTGCGTGGGATTTCTCTTTTAAACCAAGGCCCCAGAGTTGCAGAATGTCAACTTCATATCAAGCCCCTCTAATTCTGCAACTTCCAAACATTTCTCCTTCATATATAAAGAATTCCCTGCACCATCCTCACACATGACCCAAATTCTTAATTCAGCCCTCCACAATTCAAATATTACCTGTGAAGGCTTTTCTTTTTTGTCTTGGCCGCAGCGGTAGAGTCAACAAAAACTGTGGAGAGCGAAAAGATATCGATCATTTTACTTTTATTGTGTGTGTTACCTTTTGTTACCTTGTGTTACCTTTTTAATTTTCCGCAGCTATTTTGCCGCTTGCGAACAAGGTCTTTTCCTCTGGCATACCAAAACATACACGCATGTTTTGAGGAAAACTCGTTCAGCCCACAAGGTGAATGGGCTTTCTTTTCTTTATTCAATCTGTTTTATTCGTAGTGCTGACTTCCTCATAGTAGTGACGCCGATACCTTTTTAAAAAATTCAAATGATTTTTAACCCTTTGAGGCGCAACCCTTTCCCAGTGCTGAAGAAAGGGCAGCCGTTGCCATCACTCGACTTAACTACCAGCAAGATGGCGGACGATCGAAACGTCCATCGCGTGCCACAGATCCCCCTTTTGACGACCCTTTTGACCCCCCACAGAGACCCCTTTTTGACGACAGCTGGCTGTGCGCGGACACAGCCAGCTGCGTCAAAAAAGGGTCTCTAGATCTGTCACACGCGAAGAACGTTTCGATCGTCCGCCATCTTGCTGGTAGTAAAGTCGAGCGATGGCAACGGCTGCCCTTTTTTCAGCATTGGGCAATCTGTCCAACTGTTCTCGCATTCTTTCATTTTTCAGCAGATGTCAGTGCTGTTAAACATAATCGTGACCTTTTTTTTACGGGAAATGACGTGCTAAAGAGTAAAGGATTCTCGTGGAGCTATTTCACCCGCAACTATTTTTATAGAAATCAAATCTATTCTTCGTGACTGGCACAGAGTTTGGTGTTCCCAGAGCGGGAACACTACGCGTTAAAGGGTTAAAAGAGCATTCAGGGGCAAACACGCTCCCCCCTCCTCCCTTTACCATTTTTACTTAAACATTTTTCTTGAGGCACTTGTGCGACTCTAAAAAAGCAAGACATTTGCGTGGTTCTTGCTTTCAATTTCAAAGTTTTATGAAGATTGGAACTTTTTGACAGTCAGCTGTGTAAATTGTTGACTAGGAACTATCGATCTCTTCGGATTAACCAACTCATTATGTGTCATCCAATAAATCAGTTATAAATAATTAAATTACCACATTATTTCTAAAAAAAAAAAAAAAAAAAAAAAGTGTTATTGGTTGGTTCAAAACGGATTTTGCAAAATAAAATAGTAAACTTGCATAGAGTGGTAGTTTGAGATACATTCATTATTTCCATTTAAGTGAAGGTTTGGATTTCAGGCGAATACAAAACCCTTCTCCTCGCCCCTTTCAACATACTTGTTGAGCTTAACTCACCAATGAACCAGGTTTAACCTGCTCGCTCTCGTCTCGGAAAAAAGTGCAGTAGGCACGAATACCTTTCTGTAACCAGAATGACTTCTCTGCATGGAAAGGGCATGGTTTCAATATTAAGAATGAATAGGAGAAGAGTAATGACTCATCTTTGATAAAATTCTTCCCCATACTTTTATTTATTTTTTAAAAACTTTTCTGGATCTCCCACTAATAGGAAGACGGTGAACGGAATTGTCTCAGCCTCTCACAAGATTAATTACGAGTCATCGTCACTCAAGGGAAAAGGCTAGGAGTCCCCCCCCCCCAAAAGAAGACATTGGTTTAGGTAAACATTTTCAGCTTTTGGGTAATTTGTTTAGAACAAATAAACCTTATAAAAAATAGCCCTTCCGCAAAAAACTAAATTATATTGCTTGTTGGGTAACAATTCTCCTAACTGTACATTTTATTTAAGTCAAACTAGCTGCTTATTATATTAGTCCCTTCTAAAAAAAATCTCTCTATCCGACACTGCCGACATTGACTTCAAAAATACACTGCGTGTACAGGTAACTTGATCTGGGTAACACTTGTAGGAAGACTGAAAAGATGAAAAGTTCCATCTCACTGAAAAACATAAACTGGAATCTGGTAAAGTGGCCCCTTTTGTGAAATTTATTATACCAACCACACTTTGCCACTTTCGTAAGGTGGTCGCAGAGCTTAATTCCCATACAAAATAAGTACATATTCTCCCCAATTAGGTATATTATTATTAATTCTAACTGTAATTATCTAATTTATAGAGAATTTAAGTAAATTGCTTACTATTTTAATTCCATCCAATTTAATAAGATTAATATTAAGAAAAACAAATATGAAGTTTATTAAAATTTTTAATTTGATGTTGAAATTGACTGAGAATAAAATAACCTGAATTTTGAGTTCCCATTCAAATTAAGCCTTGGCTGGCCAGTTTTTTTATTTCTAAGTATGTGTACATTATACAGGATCCACTGATAAAACCTTTCTTTAACATTTGTACTCAAGGTGATATGTGCCCATTGAAATGAGGCTGGGAATTCTCCCGTTATCCTATAGGAATAATTATTTCAATCATAACACGAACAGTTATGCCTATGGATAGCTTCTCTGTTTCTTTTTTCACCGTCTAGCTTTTGACATGATGCATCAGTGGTGAACCCAGAATTTTAGCTTAAAAGTGGGAGGGGAGGGGGGATGCTACAAATATTGTTGAACTCAGTTCCAGTGACTTTGCTTGTACGTGAAAACTCTTAAAACGTCAAAATATTCTGTTTCATTCGCCCATGGGACACTATCTCACTATTAAAGTTACGCGGTTATAGCGTCATAAATTACTATATGGTTTTTTCACTGGGTTTAACAGTATATTATGTACTATTTGTAAGTAATTACACCAACTCTTTTTGCAAAAAATATATTTTCAAAATCATTTTAAGACAATTTTTAAAATAAAATATTTTATTTATGAATTAAGTAACAAATCTCTATTTCTAAAAGATTTTCACTTGGACATATTTCTCGGACTTGCAAAATATTTTCACTCTGACACAGCTGGCTGTGCGGGGGCACAGGCCGAAAATAGGGTTCAGGTATAGTAAAGTTGCCACGCGCTACTCAAGGAAACCGCTTACAGCACCACTTGTCGGTTAATTTCGGAGTCACTGCTCTTATCTCAAAAACAATCTGAGATACGGGACAAAAGTCAGTTACAAAGTTGTTCAGCAGTTAGAAAATACACCTTAATTTGCACATGATGCTCATTAATTCGCACAACAATGCTACGGATAGAAGGGCATAAAACGCACATTTGTTAAATCGAATTTTCCAAAACAGCACTTCTCTGACATTAAGCTCATTTATCATTCATGCTAAAAGTGTTTTCCGTCAGCAACAAGACGCTGGTCTATAACTTCCAGCAGAAGTTGCAGACCTATACAATACCTCAGGTAACACGATGACAAAAGCATCAATAATACGTTTGTACGTTACGCCTTATACGTATTATACGTTTGTATATTGCGCCTTGCATTTTACGCCTTCAATTTTTAACATTAATGCGTTCAAGATGTTTTTTCTTGATAAATCTAAGCTTAATAAATCTAAGCTTCTTAATAAAGTTAAACAACTTTGTAATTGACTTTTTCTTCCCGTATTTCGTACCACTTCTGAAATAAGAACGCTAACTCCAAATTTAGCCGCCAGGTGGCTCTGTAAACTTTTACTTGCGTAGCGCACGGCAACTTTACTATACCTAGACCTCGCTTTTACGACTATAGCTCTTGACGTTCAGAAATTATTGGGGTGACAATGGTCTTCTGCGGGCACACTGTAAAGTAGTTCTTCTATACAGATGTGAAAATGGTTGCGCGTTAAAGGGTTAACACCGTTACCATAGTGCCATGCCAGCAGGAGAGTGGCATTGAATAAAAGAATGACCGTGCATATGCAAGAATGCGTATTCATTTAGGCCTTTGAGTAATGAAATCTGACGCAAAACAAGGAAAAATAACTCAGATCCTGAAAATAAGCTAGCCTCTCATCTAAAGCGATATCAAGACTGCTTTTTCACAAGGTGAATGGCTTTTTCTCCAAATAATACGTTCAACACTTCCTCATTCAAATGGCCGCTCGCATTGTTTATCCTTGGAAGAGGGGAGCATTTTGCTCTTTCTTTTTCTTTTTTAAATACTGTTTTAAGTTGTCGGAATGGAACAGCCTTCAAAGAAACGTTAGCTTGTTTTTGGAGAAGTAGAGAAGTGCAGAAGTAATTGGGAAAAGCAAATACATCAAGCATATCGTTTTCGGAGATATTTTGGGAGGGGGGGGGGAACATCTGCAGGCATGATTTTTTAAAAAATATTTATTCATATTCATGAACTAGAAATCAAAGCCCGTTGTGGAGGCAATTACAACGGGCGCTAGAGAAAACATTTGACGAAAAATGTGTCTACACCAGTGGCGTATGCAGACTTCCTTCAAGGGGGAGGTTATAGACATATAAAATGTGTAATATCTAAGCTAAAAATTGAAAATTTATAGGCATTTTGTTAAAGAATTTTTGACAAGGGGTTGGGGTTGAACCCCCACCCCCCCCTTGCGTACGCCACTGGTCTACACTCAGTATATTTCATCTTCGTCCACCTAAAATAAATAAGTTCATATTCAGTTTTTATTATATATCCTAATCGAATTTTATGCTCTTCTGGAAACGCGCGGAAACTTTTCGAATTCGAACGATTTCGTTTTGTGTAAACAGACCCTCTTATATCAATGCCTCATGCAGACGATCATTTTAATTTAAAAAAATTAAACTATATTATCTAGAAAAACTGTTTAAAACGAACTGAAATCGCAATTTTCCCTTCAAACCGGGATGACCGTGACTTCAAATATGACGTCATTGTCACTTGCAGAGCCTGATTTTGTCAAGGAAATGATTAACTTTTTTTTACTCTCGAAAGAAAATAGAGCTGAAACTAGCGAAAAGTAGCATAAAAATTAGTGAACGGGTGGATTTTCATACTTTTAAAGTATCACGGATTGTTTTCTATATTTTTATTCATAATTATGAAAATTTTCAAGCGGATCGTACAAACGATGTAGATATTATCACGCTTTTTAACCTTTTTTGACTTTTTAATCTTCATCTTCTTAGAGTAATGTAAAAATTTTATCTCGGAGCAGGTTGCCCGGAATTGTTAGAAAGTGTCTCTCGAAATGCTCGGATTTCAGAATGCGAATATCATTCTTGGAAAAACAAGAAGATTGCTTATCCGAGTTCTCGGTTATTAGAAAATACCTGATCTATGTTCGCGGATTTTCACAATAAGGCAAAAGAGATCTGTATTCGAGGATATTCAGATGAACAATTGTGTGGTAATCGTAGATATTTGGAAAAGGGGGGGGGATGGAAGGTAAAGAAACAGTTCTGCATCCGTACTCTTGAATATATATAGATATATATTAAAGAAAGAAATTCGTTTTCATGGATGATCGGAAGAAAAAAGCATCCGTATCCGTATTTTCTAATATCTGGAAGAATAAATAGATGCTTATGCGTGTTCCAGAATATCCCCGGAAGACAAAAACAGGTCCGTATCTGCATAAGAGAAGAAAAATCACAGACATCCGCATTCAGTTTTAATTCGCACCTTTTAATAACAATTCATGAGTAAATAGAAGAAGTAAAGAATTCTTTTATTATTAAGTAAGCTAAAAATTACTTTTATTCTATCTATACAAAATATATTATTTATGACCCCGATGAGTTCATTCCATTAACGAAAACAACGAAAACACATTTTGTTCAAACAATTATTAGTTATTTATATTTGTGCATTTAGAAGGAACTTTAGGAGAACACCCTCCATAAATAAATGTACAAGGAATCATCTGAATGCGGTGAAAATACAATAGTTTATGGACAAAAAGAGTCTTGTTTAAATCAGGGAAAGAATTGAAAAAAGAAAAATCTTATTTTTAATTCATCTTTTTTTCTTAGTGAAAAGTGAAATACTAAATTTTTTCTTTAATATTTCACTTTTAATACATAGAATACTCCGAATTTGGTGTCAAAATTTTCATTGTGGTGGATTATCGCACAGTAAACAGTCATACAATGAAAAGTACCGATTTTAGATAATATATACCAGGAATGTAATCCCAAATTTGGATTTTCTTTAATAGGAGGTCAATAATCAAGTTTCTTTTTTCCAGAAAATCCTACCTTTTCCCAATTTTTAGCCCTACCAGTTTTTTTTTTTTTCCGCTATGTCCCTACGTAGAAATTATAAGCAAACAGTAAAAGACGTTTCCCCTGATCCTTTATATATATATATATATATATTAGAGATGAGACGGGCTCAGCCCGAGCCCGAAAGCCCGAGCCTGGGCCCGAACCGGGCTCGGGCCCTGTAATTCACGATTGTGTTCGGGCTCGGGCTCTTGAAAAATGTCTCCTTTATTGAGCATACTCCTTGAAACGGATTTTAAAAAGCGATTCATCGGAAAAATAAACGTACTGATGTAATGATAGGACTTGCAACAAAACGATGGGTAAAAAGCTAGCCTTTTCACATAATTTACTAAATGGTGTGTTGTGCTATTTCATTTGCGTATGTGTGTTAAAATGCTGTTCATTCAAAATTTTGGCCTCATTATTGACTGGCCTATCTTAGTTAAATGTATATATTCACATCGTATCATAAAATATTCTTTAAAAGTAATTTTGTTCCTATCAACTAAATTCTTATGCAATAATATATTCTTATGCAATTCTATTTCAAATATGCAGATTTCTTAAAATTATTATGCAAAATCTCTTTTCTGGACGTGTTTTAAATATAAAATTTTTTAATGTCACCATATGAGATTTATGACTTGTATTTTTCTGTATCTAATATATCTAAGTACATACGAATGTTTGACACTTATGTAACTACTCAACGGAATTTTTAATAAAAATTGAAAGGTTATTGTTATTATTTGTTAAACATGGATGTGAAGAATCAGAAATTGCATTAAGAGTTTGCGACTATGATTGTCTTTAATTTACACAAACGGCAAAATTTATCGTATTGTATTAATGAAGTAACTGAATTTTATTTATCTTTAGCTGAAATTTCGGGCTCGGGCTCCGACTTAAATAATATTGCTCGGGCTCGGGCTTCAAAAAATGAGCCCGAACTCATCTCTAATATATATATATATATATATTCATGTTAGCAACGTATCAGCAGATTAATGTAGAGGCTCTGTGATCCGCGGATCAAAATTATTCGAATGGCAATGTATATTCACTTTGTGTGCTAACAGGGAAAGAAAAGAGGAGGCGGTGGATGGGTATTTTTGAACGTTTACAAGTTTTCGACTGAAATGACCTTTCAGACACGACCTCATGCGTTTGAAAACTGCGTCCCGAGAAGAGGAAACAGATCCTACCCAATAAAAGCACCATTGCACTCACTTCAGCGGGTTAGGGATCCAATGACGCAATCATCGCTTTTGCACGAACGCACAAACACATTATGAGGGGCAATAAGGTAATTAAGGACGCGACAAAATGGCGTTTAACCCCGACCATCCCAGAGAAGGGTTATTTTGTGCTCCTCGAGAAAAAGGCGCTTGCATTTGTGTTGATGCGGATAACGTTTAACCCTTTAACGCGCCGTGTCCCCGCTCTGGGAACACCCAACTCTGACGTTTTGACTGTTGCCAGTCACGAAGAATAGATTGGATTTTTATAAAAATAGTTGCGGGTGACATAGCTCCACGAGAATCCTTTAGTTTTTAGCACGTCATTTCCCGTAAAAAAATGGTCACGATTATTTTTAACAGCACTGGCATCTGCTGACAAATGGAAGAATGCGAAATGCTGGAAGGATTGCCCAATGCTGAGAAAAAGGGCAGCCGTTGCCATCGCTCGACTTAACTACCAGCAAGATGGCGGACGATCGACAGCTGGCTGTGCACGGGTACAGCCAGCTGTCGTCAAAAAAGGGTCTCTAGATCTGTGGCACGCGATGAACGTTTCGATCGTCCGCCATCTTGCTGGTAGTTAAGTCGATCGATGGCAACGGCTGCCCTTTTTTTCAGCATTGGGAAAGGGGCTCATCTTAAAGGGTTAATGCGAAGTTGCTTTTGGAAATTATGTTTTGAGCGAGGGGATCGCTTTGTTTTTGTAAAATACCAAAAAGATATCCATAAGCTTAAAGAAAAGGCAATTAGAAAGAGAGGGGAGGGGGACGGTGACAAATATACTTGGTAGGAGTAGAAATCCTCCCTAGAAATATTTTAACTTCCTCAAGAAAAGGCCTATTCAAAGAATAGAAGGAGAATAAGGATCTTAGGAGTTTGCATACATAATCATAGGCGTAACTTACTAAGGGTATGGGAAGGGACTGCACCCCTAAAATTCAAGAAATATCAGGTATTACCTATTTAAAAATAGTATTTTCTATAGAAAATATTTTGCCCCCCCCCCAATGTTACATGCCAATTTTTATGCCATTGTACAGCTAAGGGGGGGGGGACTACCACTTGCTCTTTATTTGGCCGTCGTTCGACGTACAGCAAAGTTATATATACCATTCGCTTGCAAATAACGTATACTTTAATTTCCTATCAATTTAATTTGCATAAGGGGCGTCTTCATACTTGTATCAACTTCGTTTTCTTCCATGGCAACACTCTATTTTGATTTTATTAAACGAAAGAGAATCTTCAAATTACCCTGAATATAAATTTTTATTAATTTCCTACGATAATTTCCGGAAATATTGCAAATTCTTTTTTTGGGATTTTAAGGGATTTTCTGAAAATTGAAAAACGCCATATGTGGGTTCCGAGCTTTTCATTAATTTCATGCGCGATAGTTAAAAGAAATAAATATTATTTACAAGGAAAATGCTATTTCTAGTCTTAAAGATTTTGGTACTGAGAATATCAGGAGTAGAAATAGAATATTTAGTCAGTGGTCCAAATGAAGGACCCCAACTTCCTTGGTCCCTATACATGATTTGCAAAAATCCAAAATGGCTGCTTACGACTTTGAAAAACTTTCCAATTTTGAAATTGTTATTGAGTAGGTTCTCTTAGAATGTTGACAGTCTGTTCTCGGCTCTTCTGATTACAAGCATGAATTTTACTCTGCTAAAGTCCAAGTTAAAAAAATGGTTTCATGATTGAAAATTTATTTGTTTGATTTCATGTGGAAAAAGGAATTACTTTTTTGCAGACCCAATATTATCACTGTGTTTTTTATTTCACTTTCTTTATTTAATACTAGACGTCGAAGCCCTTGTGGAGACAATTACAACAGGAGCTAAAAAAAAATTTAATGCAAGTACGTCTACACTCAGTATATTTTATTTTCGTCCACCTAAAATAAATAATTTCATGTTCAGTTTTCATTATATACCTAAATTGAAATTAATGCTCTTTTGGAACCGCGTGGAAACTTTTCACATTCGAACAATTTCGTTTTCTACAATCGACCCTCTTTTATCAACGCCTCATGCAGACGATCATTTTAATAAAAAAAATTAAACTATGTTAGCTAGAAAAACTGTTTAAAACGAACTGAAATCGTAATTTTCCCTTCAAAGCCTGATGACCGTGACTTCAAATATGACGTCATTGTCGCTTGCAGAGCCTAATTTTGCCACTCAAGTTATTAACATTTTTTACTCTCGGAAATAAAGTGGAGTTAAAAATACAAAAAATGGCTCAAAATTAGCGAATGGGTGGATTTTCAGATTTTTAAAGTAGCACAGATTGTTTTCTATATTTTTATACATAATTCTGAAAACTTTCAAGCGGATCCTACAAACGGTGTAGATGTTATTATGCTTTTTGTGCTTTTCAGTCTTTTTGAACTTTTTAATCTACTTGGAGTAATGGCGGCAAAATTTTTATCTTGAAGTGGATGCCCGGAATTGTTAGAGAGAAGAGTCAGATTTCAGCGTAACTATATAGTAGGATTATCGTCTGCAGTGTGAAATATGTTTATTAAACTTTTGCTGTATTTTAATTTATAGTTTGCTGAAAATTTAGACCAAGAAAAAAAAAATGTGATTTTGAATGTTTGTTGAATGTTTGATAAAGTATGGAGAAGTCCAGAGACCTAATGTTTCAGATATTAAAAAAGGTCAAATTCATACCTGGAATGTTGAGGATGTTGGTTTTTAAAAATAGTGCGTTGTAGTGAAAGGCAGGCATCTACTGCATCTAATTCAATACATGCAAAGTATTTTATTCCATGGGGACGTAAAATAGGGATAGTAGTGGACACAACAATGGGCGCTTTATAGAATCACCACTAAACTGTACTAGCCGCCAATTTATTTGCCTCAAAATTTGCTATTTTTTAATACCGCTAACAATTTTTCTCATTTGCATTTATTTTAGGCATTTTTTTAAAAAATGTCACTTAATAAATTTAAATGCTGTCCCTAAATTCATGAAAATAAGACCTTTTAATTAATATAAATTAAACTATTGAACGTAACAATTTGAAATTTTGCACAGTCATGTAAAATTACCTTTTGCATTTATTATCTTCGAAATCTGGCTATGTAGCGATTCATATTTTTTAATATTAATTTAATAATCCAGAATTCATATTATTATTTTATTAAAAATTATAATAATAGTAAGTTATGTTTGGGTCGTTGAGTTCTAATAGTACGAATAAAAAACAGGTTCTTAATATCAACATTAATATGAGATATGAATTAAAGTGTGAAAAATTATTTTAACATAGGCAAGGGGATTTTGGAAAATCACTCCTAACTCACTATCATTTTCAGTTCAAATTTTTTAAATATGAAGCGAAATCTAGGGGTTGCCATTGGAAAAAATGTTGGTGCAAACTTAAATATAGAGATAGCCCTTATGCAAATTTTATCTATAGCAAATCAAAGCGTACATTAATCGTAAACAATTGGTGTAAGTAACTTTGTTGTACGACGAGCGATGACCAAATAAAGAGTAAGTATGGGTATCGCCCCCCCCTTCTTTAGCTGTAAGTAATTATCTAAGGAATTTGCCAGCAAGAAGAGAGCAACTTATGGTATCGAAAGTGTCGTTTGGAGCTTCTTTAGCCTTTCCCGAAAATCCCCTCCGCAATTTAGATCGTCGTTGAAAAGGCAGGAATTTTTGAACATTGGAAGCCCTCTAAACGACAGAGGGAACTTTCGGAACTCTTAAACTCAGCACGCACGCACACCGTACGCGCTAAGTCTAGAGAGGTTAAAGTACTCTACTCTCACTGGAGTTGCACTTATATACATCATTCCAAATCCAATAATAATAAAACGCTTTAAAAAAGAAAAGGAAACAAACAAACAAAAACACTGAATTTTTCCAATTCCGAAGTAATTCATTTCTTTTAACACTTTGAGGCGCAACCCTTTCCCAATGCTGAAAAAAGAGCAGCGTTGCCATCGCTCGACTTAACTACCAGCACGATGGCGGACGATCGAAACGTTCATCGCGTGCCACAGATCTAGAGACCCTTTTTTTTGACGCAGCTGGCTGTGCCCGCGCACAGCCAGCTGTCATCAAAAAGGGGTCTCTAGATCTGTGGCACACGATGAACGTTTCGATCGTCCGCCATCGTGCTGGTAGTTAAGTCGAGCGATGGCAACGGCTGCCCTTTTTTCAGCACTGGGCAATCTATCCACCTGTTCTCGTATTCTTCCATTTTTCAGCAGATGTCAGTGCTGTTAAAAATAATCGTGACCTTTTTTTTTACTGGAAATGACCTTTTTTTTTACTGGAATTCTCGTGGAGCTATGTCACCCGCAACTCCAATAGAAATCCAATGTATTCTTCGTGACTGGCAACAGTCAGAACGTCAGAGTTGGGTGTTCCCAGAGCGGGAACACTGCGCGTTAAAGGGTTAAAACTATTCGATATAGTTGCAGCATTTCTTAACCCTTTGAAGCGCAACCATTTTCCAATGCCGAAAGCTGTGCGCAAAGCCAGTCTGTGTCAAAAAAAGGGTCTCTAGATCTGTAACACACGATGAACGTTTCGATCGTCCGCCATCTTGCTGGTAGTTAAATCGAGCGATGACAACGGCTGCCTTTTTTTTGGCACTGGGCAGTTTATCCGGTTGTTCTTCTTTATCAATGCATTTCCATCGTATTCTCCAGTTCTCAGCAGAAACCTGTGCTGTTATAAAAATAATCCTGACAATTTTACAAATAATCGTTAATTTTTACTGGAAGTTATATACTAAAAAGTAAAAGATATTTTTATAGAAATCAAATTTATTCTCCCGGGACTGGTAACAGTCAGAAAGTCAGAGTTCATTCTCACGGTGAGGTCATCGCGTGTTAAAGGGTTGAAAGAACAGAAATCGAAAATGGCTATTGAAAGCAATATGGAAAAGAAAAAAATACCAAATATGTTTGATGATTCAAGGAAAATAACAAATAGAAAAGGAGAAAGAAAACGCTCGAATCCGGAATCCCGGATTGGAAGCATGCTTTTCCGACACGCTTCATTTGGAGCCTAGATTATAGGCTGACAACGCATGACAAGTATTCCGCTTTCCCCCAAATCCCTTGGCTAAGGATTTGTTGGATGATCCTGTTCCTAAAAGAGCCGACCCATTCGAAGAGCTTTTTTATTATTTTTCGTTGCTCGTGCTCTTGCGCAGTTGGGAGTATCGCATAATTTAGGTCAGCGTGTACTCATGGATCAGAAAGGGTTCCATCATTTTTATTTTCCCAGCCCCTATGGGCAAAAAGTGTAATTGGAAGAGCACTCAGCCAATTGAGCGAAAATCATCAAGAATGACAAATCATGCTGAACACTTTCAGAGTCCTTCTTAGAGGAATGGATGCAAGACGGAGATTTCAGCTATTATATATATGCCTTCTCATTACTACATATTGATTTTTAAAAAGACGGGACAAAGATTCGCATTTGCTATACGGGAGATCGCACACAGTCCTGTTTAGTCTCGCATCCACCATCATATGTCAAGGAATAGTTAGCCCAATGTTTCCCAAAGATTTTTTTTTTCCATGTCCCACCTAAAATTCTATGTAAGATACTCCTAGCCATTGATCTTAAAATATTGAACTATGAATTGAAAGAAGCCTGGATCACAAATTATTCAGGACACGGATTTTTCAATTGAATTGTTTTTTCTTTGGAGTGCTTTTGTTACCCACAGGAGGGAGACAACCGTTAAGGTTTACGATTACCTACCCTTCTTTAGGGGACTCCAAAATTTAGAGTATCACCGGGAAGGAGGGGTTATTCCTGAATCTTCATATCTCTCTTTTATTCACCGACCTACACACGGAGAAGACACACGGCTCCACAGATTTAACGTGCATATGCACCATATGTACACGGTGGTCTTTGGTTAGCCGAGATACCTGAGGCCTTCGACCCAGAGTTCGGCACTCTGCCAACCGGGCTATACTGGTTCTCTGTGGAGCATCCGAGTTCGTTAAACACAGGGTTGACCAGTTAACCCTTTAACGCGCAGTGTTCCCGCTCTGGGAACACCAAACTCTGACGTTTTGACTGTTGCCAGTCATGAAGAATAGATTTGATTTCTATAAAAATAGTTGCGGGTGACATAGCTCCACGAGAATCTTTTACTTTTTAGCACGTCATTTCCCGTAAAAAAAATGGTCACGATTATTTTTAACAGCACTGACATCTGCTGAAAAATGGAAGAATGCGAGAACAGCTGGACAGATTGCCCAATGCTGAAAAAAGCATTGGAAAAGGGTTGGGCCTCAAAAGGTTAACTTCTTTCCCCGTTCAGACCATAGATTTAAGAATATCTAAATGAAGCCTTCAACGCTCCAAATCGTATACTTTTTGATGCCGAAAACGCTCCTCATTTCTCCCCTAGTATGGCTGCCGCCAATGTAAAATGGAACATTAATAGCAGTATTTAATAAAATTGAACAGATTCGAGGTAAAATATTCAGATACGAGCACTTTTTGCGCATTCAGATTGTCCTTAGACAATTCAAAAACCTATCATCATTTAAGTAACTACCTTTCTGCGCATGCGCATGCCACTAGCATGGCTACCGTTTGTAGGCATCAAATTTTCCCCGTTATGCTCAGTCTAGTGTTTCCTATTTCTATGCGTGTATAGACGCGACATCAGAGTTTTTCTTTCTGTGCTTTCCAGCCATAGACTGTGATTGCTCCACTGTGACGAAGCCCACGCCGGGAAGCAATGATGGGCGCGAAAATGAAATTGCTTCAAATTGCTATGTGCCCACATTCTTTATCATTTTAACAACCACGACACGACCAGAAAGGAAAAAAATTCATTAGCACTGAATTAATTCGCTGTACAAAATTTACCGAGGCGTATTCATCTTGTAAAATGTATATTGTGAAACACTGTGCATTTAAAAGCCTGCGTTGTAGGTTTCATAACCTTCATGAGTTGACGTTTTGTAAAAAATTGCATAACAAAACTTGCGAAGAAACAACCTAGAAGTATTCGAATCTCTGGCGTCACTGGATGTTTAAAAGTCATTCAAAAGTTCCATCTTTCCAAAATCTGAAATTATTTGAAAATTCGCCCTTCATTTCAGTAGCTGATCTAGCAGAATTACATGAGGAGAAGGTTAGGGTGAAGGAGAGAGCTATAAGTGTGACGAAGAATTTTATAAGTGATAGGTTATTCATTTTACCCCCTTGTTCACATCCTTCTTAATATTGAACTCGGTTTTAACCTGGATTCATTGGTGAATTAAATTATTTAAAGGCCTGTTTCCATTTCGAACGATTTCAATTAATTGCAATACGAAGCGACATCGCTGAACGGCAGCAAAACAGTCGCAGCTTTTCTATTCTATTCACTTATCAGTTTGTGGTTTATCACATTTATCTTTTGTTAGTAGACCCCTCACATTAAAAAAAGTAAAACTATTGCAAACAATGTCCCTTTACCTCCTGCAGGTTAATGACAGTAAGGGAAATAGGCCTTAAGAACTCGGCAGATTTTTAGGTTTAAGTGAATTCCGATCTCCCACTGTCTAAATACATTGATTTCCCAATCAATCAACCAATATATTTTTTTTCACAGTATTCACAGCACATCCACCAAACAACTTCCCCTCCCCCTTCACCACTGCACGTCCCAATCACCCATTTTATTGGCATGTCCCCGGTTTTCTCCGAAAATCGCCAACAAAAGTCGTACTTCCACTTAATTTCCGCTGAAAAGAACGCTTATCGAAAATATTTCCTTCCGCAGAAAATAATCACGTGCGGGGGAGAAAAAAAACTAGAGTTCATTAGACTAATTTTTTTTTCTCTCTCTCGATATAGTTACTGCTGATTAGCCATCAGTAAGGCGCCATATTTTCCATACGAAATCACTCATCAAAATAAAAGCTATGGTAAACAAATATTTGTTCATTTTCTGCCGAGCTCGTTTCCTATATCAGCGGTTCCCAACCTTTTAATATTGTAACTGTGCCTCCTCCCCCCCCAACAGAATGGTGAAAGAGTTTGAAAAAAGAAAAAGTAATTTTAAAAGAACATTTCTGTAGAACTAGGAAGTAACCTTTTTTTTTCCCCCAATTGATTCAAATTGATTGTAATCGTTCTAGTCTCTTTCCAGGCTGGATTTTTGAGCGATTTAAAGACCCATGTCTGGTAACAACTATGGACATAGAAAGGGATCGCTGCCATCTTTGAAACAAAGTTAAGCGGACAGGTTAAAGCAAATATACTCTCTCCAATCCCCACAGGTTGGAACCAATAGCTGAGCACGGAGTTTTGCAAATTACAGGTCGGTCAAACATAATACTTATCATGCCAGAAATAAAACAAAACTGGTCACAAAAGATCAGTAGCGGATTAATGCAAGTTTGTTGAGGGGGTGGGGGTGGGGGGGGCGGTTAGTTAGAAGATTGACATATACATAGATTTTATGGAAATAAAATATTATCTTTAACATTAATTTCTTCTTTCTCGGGGGAGGTGGTCGCCTCCTCCGTCCCCCCTTTAATCCGCCCTTGCAACAGATTTTATGTAGTAAAATTAGATTTTTTTTCACTTTAAAATACTCTTTTTCTAAGTTTTTCAAAGAAAATGTAAGACTGTACTTGCCAGTTTGATCTGGCTGCTTATTAATCCGTATTCTTTTTGTGCTTGGAGACCTAAACTTGTTTCCCCCCATAACTGTTTTTTAGAATGGTGCAAAATAAGCAACTGTTTTTTAACAATGGTGCAAGGGCGGATTAAAGGGAGGGGGGTCACCCCCTCCGCTCCCCCCACCTTTAATCCGCCCTTGCAAAAGATTTTTTGTAGTAAAATTAGATTTTTTTTTCACTTTAAAATACTCTTTTTCTAAGCTTTTTAAAGAAAATTTAAGACTGTACTTGCCAGTTTGATCTGGCTGCTTATTAATCTGTATTCTTTTTGTGCTTGGAGACCCAAACTCGTTTCCCCCCATAATTGTTTTTTAGAATGGTTCAAAATCATGCTGAGTATAAATATATCCCATGCCTTGCCATGCACTAGCATGCAATGGTGAAATTCCATCCAATGATTACTTTAATTTTAACTATAAATAGACTGATGATTTAATATTTCAGAGGACACATTTTAATAATAAAGTGAAAGCTTTCAACAGCGTTTCATTCTATGAAGAAAATTAAATCTGTTTAAATCTGTTTGTTTTTTATTTGTTTTGAAATGTACGGTGGATTATAGTCATTTGCAAATTATAGTGTTGTGAATGAGAAAGACTGTACTGTATTTTTTTTTCCTTTGAGGCCTCTGATGAAAGATTTTGGGCCAATAGGCTTGAGCCAAGAAAGTCTAATGAATCACCCAGCCCTGGTACCAGAGACCCCATAGGTTGTGATGCTCAATAAACATACATCCAGCTAAAAATATCTAGAGAAAAGGAAAAAACTGACGTCACTCCGACGAATTTCGTCAACTTAACCATCTGGGTTATTCGCAAAAAGGGGTGAGGTGGGAAAGTCATCGACCTATTGCGGCACACCAGTAGCATTTAAAAACAATTTTGACAACTCTAAATAATCTTACTTTCTCTCTCCTACGCGCTCAGTTACGGAATCCACCAGTTACGGCCTACTAAAAACAGCGAAAAGGCAAGAGAATGCCCAACCGTACTAAAAATACCCACTTGACCCGCTGCCGATCGGGCGAACGCAAGCGAACACCCCCGGAATCGTTGACTCGGGTCAGCTGCGGAGCCAGTGGCGTACTGTGTTTCTGGGCCACTGACCTCTCTCCCATCGCGAAGCAGAAAGTGATTGCTCTCGCTGTGCTGAGGAAAAACGGGGATGTTTGGAGTTATGACTTTCACCGCTTCCTCCTGGGATTTTTGTGTGATGGCTTTTTATTTTTCCTTCACCGCTTTTCACTGTGCTATTGATAACTTTTGTGACTGTGCATGCTTTAATCCTTTGAGGCGCAACCCTTTCCCAATGCTAAAAAAGGGGGCAGCCGTTGCCATCGCTCGACTTAACTACCAGCAAGATGGCGGACGATCGAAACGTTCATCGCGTGCCACAGATCGAGAGACCCTTTTTTTTGACGTCCTCTTTTCAGCATTGGGCAATTTATCCAGCTGTTCTCGCATTCTTCCATTTTTCAGCGGATGTCAGTGCTGTTAAAAATAATCGTGACAATTTTTTTTACGGGAAATGACGTGCTATCACCAGACACATGTCCCATGATGTCCTTAAATGATTACTGAAATTGTTCCTATATGGCTGCACTTGTATCCTATAGAATTTAACGCTTATGCCTTGTTAATGTATACTTTTAAAATACACCACAGAATAAAAGAATAAACAAACATTACAGAAAATAGAAAAATAATATTAGTGACTTACTTTAATGCTACGATAACCACGCATCTTATTTTCATAAATACTCGTACTTATAGATAACAAATAGTAGCGCGACATACAGCTTCTCAAGTCCAGACGCAGTTTTCCCATCCCAAGTTAGACCTTCATGAGAAGGTAATGAGCTTCTGAATATTGTCACTTCTTGGAAAGTACCAGCGAGCGACCACTGAGAGGATTTTTGAAAACACGTATTAATCGTGCTTGTACACAATCAACATGGGTACAAAAAATTACGGTCTTTAATGGTTACTTCTAAAATCCAACCCACACCTATCTCGTCCCTGATCTGTAGCCACTGGGTAACTATGCGTCCTACCCTGTACCTGACCTGTAAAATTCGATTGAAGTTCATAAAACAAAGGCAGGGATGACTTATAAACAAGAGGATTTAGAGACATTAATGATTTACATTGAACACCTAGCTGTACTCAGAATTATTATGTACCATTATGTACTCAGTATCATCTATAAGCTGGCGGACGGACAAATAGACAAATCAAAGTTTTACTTACTTTTGAACTGTGCTGGAAAAATTCATTAAAATTTTCGAAGTTTTGAGTTTGAAAAGATTGACGGTTAAGTTACTTGTAAATGACAATTAAAATTATAATTGAAATTAAATTAATTGTAAAGCACAATGACTTTAATTGCAATTAATTTCAATTGCATGTCGCAATTATTGAATCAATTGAATTATATTAATTGCAATTAGTTTAGTTGCAAAAAGATTAATTATCTGATCCTACAATTGAAAAATTAATTGAATAATACCGAACACTTTTAGTTGGATTGATTGATAAAATTTTTAGATTAACTTTTGATTAATGGTCAATAGTTTCTTACCCAACACATGAGTAGAGGTACATACGCAAATAGATTGTTAGAAAGTTTTATCAATGCGTTCGGCTTGATTTATCCTTCTCGCTATAAAATTCTCAAGGCATGGTGTAGTGAATCATAATAAATCCCCCACCCCACCCCTACATAAAACTAGAATGTAATTACACCTTTTCCACTGAAGACCTTGAAGAGACGCCATTTTTCCTTTAATATTCATCAGCCTGATCTGGTTTAGTGCGAATGCTGAATACGCAGCAAATCTGGAAAAGATCTTACTTATTTATGAAGATCAAGTTATTCAAATCGAATCAGAACAACTTGATAAGGCTTTTTCTCAAAAGAGCACGAAACTTCAAATGCTAATAAATTTAAATGAGGTTGTATATTTTAACTCTGTTTTATAAATTTTGATGACACGACATTCGTTTTCTTCAAAAGAAGAGGAAAAGCTGTTTTGAAAAATAGTTCATACAAATGTTTGTTTCCCACAATAATACTAAATTGGGAAATGAGAATGTTTCTTTCTTTCTTTATTTTTTTCATTTCTTTTCGCATCAAAATTTTTAATGTGAATCTGAACTTTTCTAAGAAACATTCTTTTTTCTGCAGAAACAGCGAAACAGAAATGCATCAGATCAAAATTATTCTAGAAACCATAACAATATTTGAACAGTTTTTAAAAAGAATACAACTGTAGCGAAATCTTTTATATTTTTTCTACTGCACACGGAGTTTTTTTTTCCGAACTAGCAGCGAAAATATACATCAAATCATACCCTTTGTACAGAATAATACAACTTTTGAATAATTTTTGAAAGAATACTATCTATTATAATAAAATCCGGAGGTAAACAAACGCGTGCATGTATGTATTGACGTATGTATGTGGGCCTATCTCCTCCGGAACGGCGGAGAGTTGAGTTTCGACCAAGGTGTCCACGGATTCGGAAAATTCTGAGAGAAATATAAAAGAATAATAATGATTCTTCTAAGTTCATTTTTATTTGTAAATATATTTTTTAATTATAATATCGTGTGCATGGTAAATCAGAGCAGGAATGAAATGTTTTATACGCAAAATAATAAGGATTGAAGATTTCCGAGACTAATATGTAAAACATTTTAGTTAGGCGAAAAATAAAATGGCTGATCTGCCGATTTTGAGAAAGTGAGTTTGCACTTCATTTAAAATTCGGGGCTGTCGTCATGCTGCTCAGGAATATGAACCCGTCGTTGGGGCTTTGTAACCGAACGCGTTTGATGATTCGAACATTGATACCTAAAGCTTTAGATGACGAGATCTTGATTGGCCATACCAAGGGGGCGCGTGTCTTTATTCCTAGATTATCGCTTTCTCCTTCCGACACCAATCTGCCTTTTAAACTTACGACAGTTTCAAAGAGACGACAGTTTCCCCTTACACTAAGTTTTTCGATGACCATAAATAAATTTCAGGGCCAGATTCTCTGTAAAGTTGGGATATATTTGCCACAGCCTGTATTTTCACATGGGATGCTGTTTTCTCCAGAGCAACATCCAAAAGTTGTGTCCGGGTTATAGTATTCGATGCGCCAAGCCAGGGAAAATTAACCAAGTCGAATAGGATTTTTAATAAGAATGTCATCTCATTTCAGGTTCGATTTTGTAAATACTTTTTCTTCACATTTGACTTACTAAGTTTAGATTGGAAACTGGATATTATTTGAGACTGGTATACATGATAACACTGGTTGCATGTCCCCGCTAGTAAAATAATAATCGCCGACGTAATTTGATTAAAATCATTAAAATGCGAATCAGTTCAAAAAATGTTAATCACGCTGCAATACCCTGAAGATGGTATATAGATGGTCGAAGTGTGAAGCTTCTGCGTTTTGGCCTATGCGCTGTCGATCTAACGATCTGGACTTACGGGCGGTTTTCTCCAGATGCAGCATGGATACGCTTTAGAACTCCTTAAATGTCTTTCGCCCAAGGACCGCCCCCCCCGCCCCTGTAGACAGATACCCCTGGTATAGTCTTTCCATAACATAAAACACGAACTATGTAACATTGGATTAGAAATACAAAAAGTTCAGGTAATCTCTTGTGGTGAGACTATTGCGCAATCTATACTATTAAAATCTGTGCGCGTCTGTCTGTGTGTGTGTGTGTGTGTGTGTAACATCATCTCCTCCTAAACGGCTGGGAGTTGAGTTTCGAACGAGGTATCCACGAATTCAGAAAATTTCGAGAAAGAATCTCCGCTAATTTAAATTTCGAAATTCGAATTAGTTTAGGAGATATTGATAAAAACCCCCATCAAAAACGCTAATTTTTGCTCACCGCAATTCCGCGATTGTAACCCCTGTAGTCAAAAAAGTGAGAAATAAGCATCGAGGTTGCCATGTTTGGCTAATTTATTAAATTATTTAGACTCCTGCAGTAAAAATAAAAGAATAATGATTTTTTTTCTGTTTAGATTATTTACAAAGTTATTTTTTAATTAAAATATTGCGTTCATGTGAAATCAGAGCAGGAATTCATTGTTTTTTATGTGTAAAAGAATAAGGGATTGAGAGATTTCCGAGACTAATGTGTATATTTTTTAGTTTGGCCGAAAAAAAATGGCTCATTTGGCGATTTTGAGAAAGTAGTAGGTTCTACCGATTGGTACAGTTTTTGGCTTGGCGCAAATTACTGAGAGCGTAACGAAATAGTATTTTTAATAACAAGTATAAGTTTTACGGCGCTATACTTCGATTTTTCATATAGAAATACTGCAGTTATTAAGGCGATTTTAAACGAGCTATAGAATTTTCACCAAAAATTAAGTAAACTGATTTAGAGGAATTCCGCCAAATTTCAGAAAATTGAAATTCTCGCATTTTGTACATGGTAGTTAACGGTGATTAAAACCCGTTATAGTTAATAATAATTTAAATAATTGCTACTTATCAATAATATCCCTGCATTAAATTTTGGCGATCGAACCATATAAATGATAGATAACTATTTCCCATTTTGATTTCTGTTAAATCAATGCTTCGAATGATTCTCTGAAAACAAAAAAATCTCGCAAAATGGTGTATGTTGGCATTTGGCGTCGAAGTACTGTGTAATAAATAATTGATTCTTATTTGTTAAAGCAGCGCTACGGAAGTTTCTTTTACTAAAAGCTGTTACACAGGCGTAATTAATACTGTCTAATATATTTTTTGTTTTACGAATTGAAATGTATGTTGATTCCCACTTAGTACATTTCTTAGCAAAGTTGGCGAAAAATATTCAAATGTAGTGCAGCTCTGTACGCATTAATTCCATTCCACAATTGAGATGTGCCGATGTCACTAGCGTATGCATAGATAATTTTTTTTTAATTCCGCCAAACAGAGTATTGCGTATTGCCTTTAGTGTCAAGTTTAATTTGTGGTTTGAGCTATTGGCCATCGACTGGCGGCGTTAATTTCGCCAATATGGCAGTTCTAGCAAAGTAAACATGAATAACTCATTTCATGTTCTATTTTTAACATTGCTATAATTTCCGTAGCAACGGAATCCATTGTTGCCACTTAAGTTGTTAAATTTTACAATTAAGTGAAACCACTCATTTCTACAGCTTTTAAGAATCGAAAAAGTGAAAACGCATCAATTGTGAAACAAATAGAACTGTAACAGAATTGCACCTTAAAAATAATCGAAGTTTTTATGCAATTCTAAATACCTTTAATTTTATTTCCTTCGAGTGTGGATGTCATTTTTTACGTCATTTTTGCAGTTTTGCTGGCAGATTATCCGGAGCAGCACGTACCCTCTAATGTATTTGCTCCTCCCGAAGCAAGAGCGTATGTCCGGCGCGTATTTGTGTAACCCCACTGTGTTCATCAGAATTTTCTGGTGTCACATTTTTTAGACCATTTTTTTTACCGCGGAGATTCCGATCGTTAAGTATATTGATTAGCAGGAGTAGCCAGAAATTTTTCATGGGAATGTTACGACTACTGCAACTTACGTATTTGTACACGTGTGTGCGATAAGGGAGTGAAGAATATACATTTTGTATGGCAAAAAACTCAGCTTGGGGGGTTGTGACCCCCTATCCCCTCCTTGGCTACGCCACTGTACGCAAGCATAAGTTGTCACGTCATGAAAAACCGTCATAGATGGCAAACTCCGAAGTTGTTCTGAGGGTTATACAAAATTAAAAATTTTTCTTTTAATAAATTTTACTTTTGATACAGTTCGGATATTTGGTTTTAATACATTTCGGCCACCAAGGTGAGATGAAATATTTCTAAATACGGCAACCCAGAATTTTCTTTACTATTGAATTTGACACTATGCAACTACAGTAGATTCCCTAAAACGGTAGATACGTTCTGTGTTATAGGAATCCGTGTTGTACGGGTCCTGCGCTATACTCCACCTGGAGTGCGAACTGCGCAGTATAATCGCGGCAAAACTTATTCGCGCTCCGTAAAAATGCAATTATGTTTGGTGTTGCCATTCAAAAGGAATGTTAATTACAGGAGGTAAGGCGTCATAATATCAGAACATATGTCTCATTTCACCGTGCTGTACGAGTCTCTTTTAACGTGTTACACGAAAACGATCGTAATGTTTTCGTCGTGTTCTAAGAATTCGTGTTGTAGACCCATGTTATAAAGGGGTCAACTGTAATCTGTAAAAAATGAAAAATGAAATTAGTTATTTATTTAGTGCGAATTGACAGTGAGATAAACGTCACTTTTATGTAACAAGTGTGATACTGCATTAAGAGTTCAATAAGGGTAATAAGTTTTTTCTCAGAAGTTACATCACGAACGTTTTCATTTACAAAAGCGACATGATTTTCACCGGAGCAGGGTACATTTTTGGCTTTTAAACGTAAATGATGCATCCATTGTTTCATGTAGGTTTTTTAATTTAGGTAAAATTTAATAAAGTCGTGTGTAACATAACTGCGCTAATGCATTGTCCACGCTTTGAAAAATGCAAGATAAAATTGTTGTCATCATCATGTAATGTTATTTATGTGGTATATACTATATATACTAAATCTCAATGTGGTATATACTAAACCTCACAAAACGAATTATTTAATATCACAAAACGAATATTAATATCACAAAACGAATTAGTAGAAATCAGGCATTTTTCGAAAGAGAAAAGTTTTGTCTGCATACCATAAAGTTCTTTCTTTTCTGATCGCCAGTCACATGACGTAGTTTTTGTGTCACGTTCAATCGTCTAAAATTTGCACTCATGACGTCAACTTTTAGTCACGATTCAAGTATTTTTTCACGTTTTGAGATTCCTCATTACTGGGTTTAATTCGAATTATATATGTGTAAGGAAAATATGCGTTTCCCACCGTGCGGAGAACGGGCAAGCAGCTAGTATATCTATTAACATAGGATTACTTATGGTTTATTTATTGTAAGGTAGTCTTGAAAAATTTCGTTTAATAGTACACAAAGTATTTATTAACAATAAATACTTTACTTTAATTCATGTTATCCCAACACATCTTTCGATAAATTATTTCTCATTTAAAGCCTCCATGGTTCATCAGAAGAAAACAGTTTATTTATTTTAATCTCTTGATAAAATAATTGTTGATAAATGTTAATATCAACAATTATTTGATAAATGTTAAGCTATGTAATGTGGAGGAGCTATTTAGGATGGCACAGATTGCAAATTTTGAGGCAGAGTTTATCAATCTCATGCATTTTTTAATTTATGACGTCACATTTCTAACTGCCGTAAAACAAATCCTGGGTAGTTCTTATTTAAACTTGATTAGTTCACTCAGTTAGTTTTCTAGTGGAGTAGTGCTGGAACTTACAGAGACGTTGAAATAAATAAAAAAAAAAAACCAATTCCATAGGTGGAACTGTTTTTTAGGTACCTAATCCTACGTTAAAGCTGAATGGGTCATTTAAAAGCTCTGCTAAGAACCAGCCTAATACGCTTATTAGAAAACAAAGTATTCTCTTTCGACAAAATTCAAACGCATTTTCTTTTCAGCCCTTCCACAAACCAGCCCAATCCTTTTACTTTTTTCTTTCTAAACAAGCGTACGACCCCTGCACTACATCTCCAACTTCATTAGCGGCTCATTAGTATTCTCCTTGCGAGTCTGTCTTCTCTGTAAGCCAGCAGTGATAAAAGGGGGAGAAAATGAAATTACGAAAAAGTAAAGACGAAGACCTGCTTTGATTACGAATGGCATATCTCATAACTAATAATTTATTTACGTCTGTTCGGAATCCTTTTCGGAAAAAAAAAAAGCAGAGCAGTAGATGGAGGGAAAACTAGGTGCCATAATGAATGGCGTCGCTGAGCGCGCGACGCTCTGCATTTAGAGAGCGTGAAGGAAGAGTTCGGGGCGGCTCAATCTCGTTTTTCTCGGAATAATGGACCGCTAATTGAAATTCAGCCTCGGCGTTTGTTGGAATAGACAGCAATTATAAATGTATCAGGGAAGGGGAAAAAGGGAAGAGAAAAAAAAACAACGAACAAATTATATAATTAGTATTATAAATATGGAAAATCTTGACTAAGTAGCTATAGACGTTTGTGTTGTTCAGCTTTTGTGGCCGCCGTACGAACAGCGTGTACCCTGGGGGTTGCTGGATTTAAATACGTGGCGAAATCAGTGCCGCTCCAAATGTTTTCCCGTTTTTCAAGAAACATAGTAAAACGAGATTCACAAATGAGCTGTGTACGATTTATGCAGGATATTCAAGGCCGTTCTTTTACGAAATCGTGCACTTTTGAACCGCTTTTTAACCCTTTGAGGCGCAAGCATTTCCCAATGCTGGAAAAAGGGCAGCCGTTGCCATCGCTCGACTTACCTACCAGCAAGATGGCGGATGATCGAAACGTTCATCGCGTGCCACAGATCTAGAGACCCCTTTTTTGACGACAGCTGGCTGTGCGAACGTTTCGATCGTCCACCATCTTACTGGTAGTTAAGTCGAGCGATGGCAACGGCTGCCCTTTTTTCAGCATTGGGAAAGGTTTGCGCCTCAAAGGGTTAAAAACATCTAAAAAGATTGTGGTACGAAACTGGATTTTTGCTATTAGCAGTGGCACTATTGACTACTGTAGCATTCAAAGTATTGTTTTCGTACGGCCCCCTTACAATAACAGCAATAACTGCTTGAAAAGTTTCATCTTAATTATTTCACAAGCACTTCAATAATTCCTCGGCATGATGCATCTCGAGCTTCACAACTCATTAGCTTTTAAATGTTGCTGCAAGAATGCTTCATTTAGCTTGTACAATGAAGCGCAGCAAATTTACTTACCATCAATCACTGATGTGATTTGCTTATTATTATTATTTTTTTTTTCCAGCTGCTCCAGGAACGTGCAGCAACGAAGATCAAACACTCTAAAACCAAGCATCTGGCTAATGACCATGCCAACCAATCGATATGAAAGTACAAGCTGGAATAAAACCACTGCATTTACATCTCATTTAGTCGGGGAGTCTCTGTCGTGACCGTATTTTTAACGTGTCTGTCAAAGCAGTGACTGTGCACAGTGTTTTTCTCCCCTCAAAATATGCGCCTGGAATTTTGCTTGACTGCAAAAAAGAAGGGGACGACTGTTCTTTTGTTTGTTTCTTTCTGCTCTTTCTTACTTGGGGTCGGTCATGTTTTGGATTTATTCGGGAGGGGGAGAGTGCGTCACGTGACTTGGTTGTTTACGTGCAGCGAAATTATCAGAGGAACAGAGGCCCTCCTTTTCTTCCTTAAATCGGTATAATTTTCTGCGATCTGGTGGTTGTTTTGATTTCCTAGTGACACGAGTTTATCGCTCCCCGCTATCTTCAACAGGATGCTCTGCTGCGGACCTTTCTCCCTCCTCTACCCGTGTATTAGCCGCGGACGAGTGCCTGTTGAAAGCTCTGACATGTTGAGCAAAAACACTTACGGAGCTTACCCGGGGATTCGTCGAAGAGACCATAAGTGTCAGAACCTCTTGTTTTTGGGAGGACGGAGAACACAGTCCCAGATACACCCACCTGGAACCCGGGAATTTTCCCGATGGGCCGGACACTAATATATAATGTATTTATATATACACTTATGTAGTATGATGTGCACGTGTGTTCGAAAATATAAGTGGGCCGTCATTGTTATGAATTTCCCTGGCCAGTGGGATGGGTTGTATCCGTCCTTGGGAGAACAAAACAGTATTTCTCTTTCTCGTGTCGACCGTCAGTGGTGAATTGAAAAGGGAGATGGCAATCATCCTTCCAGCATAAGCGTACTTTTAAACCCAGGGACTGACAAGAACCATCAGCAGCCCTATGCCTGTAATTTTTTAGGGGGCTCCTATACAGTCGAATTTCGTTCACACGAACATGCACCTATAGCAAATGCTTGTTCTATTTAAAATAGTTGTGCAGAACCGGATTATCCATTGGACTCAGTAGGTTGTAGGCCTATAGTCCTCTTTAATTTGAGAAGCCACAAAAGAGACCTATCGGAAAAAAAAGCAGAAAATCAAAGGAGAAAACCTATTGCAACTCATCAAAAACTTTTAACAGCAATTTCAGTTTTAAAAAAATTACAAATTGGAATGCTGTGCATATAAAAGTGCAACAGTATTAATAAATACATAACCTATAGATGTACTGTTAGGTTGTACAGCTAAATGCATTGTACCAAAATAGGAAGGATTTATTTTCCATAATACGTAATATTTTCGCAAAATGGCAAAAAAAAAAAAAGGTCAGCGATGGCGGAGTTTAGTCTTTAAATTCAATTTCTTAGCCTGATCTGTTCTTATGATGGTTACAGTTGCTCTAGAATCACTTACCATGTGACAGGGTGAACCATTAACGTATCTTAATACAAAGAGTCCATTACTGCCGCCATTCTCTGAGGATATCTGCAAGACTTTCAAATGAGACTGTTGAGTATCTCGCAACGGCCGTTCCGCAAAGTCGTCTCTTTCCAATCTTCCTCCTGACGCCTCTCTGGTGTATACTGGCATTTGCGGCCTTCACGACGACAGCCCTTTTGTACATCACAGTGCTTTCGTACATGGCCTTTGCTACCACACTTCTAACATTTCGCGTTTCTTAGCTCTGATCGTACTTGTCGTTCCCCTAGGTCTTTCAAACCTTTTTGATTTACCAGCCGTTAGCTTTAGCTACAACTAAAAACTGGGTGTTGTAAGCTTCAAAAAGAATCTTTTCGTCATAAGTCGTTAGTTTTACGGCTAGTCAGCTTGACGACATCTTGATATTTCCAGATAGCTTTCCGAGCTTAATCAAACTGTCCGATCTGTCTTCAGCTTTACTCTAAAATCCTTCACGTATCTTAGACACTACATTTTCTTGTGATTTTTTCACATTTTCATGCATATTTGTTTGGTCTTTTGATCGATCCTTTTTCATCATATTTCGCTTGAGTTTCTTCTAGGAACAACATCCTGTTCTCCATTTGATCTTGGCCTTCTAGTAAACAGTCCAGCTGACAGGACGAAACATTAATTGTATCGATATTAGAACTTCGTCGAGCAAATCTAGTATACACAGTTCACAGTCATTAACATTCAATAACTTGCATTATAACAACCAGCTAATCGCAGAAGCTTTCTCTGCTGTATTTCAAACCCAATAAAATTCTTCCACAGGCTAAAAATCAGTGAAAGTTATCAGCAGTTCCTCAGGATTCAACAATGAAGAATTCATAAACAGCTTTCAAAAATAAGCTTCACAAAACAAGAGAAAAATCGCTTACGCACTCGATACAACGAAGCACAGCTAACTTTTCTGTGCTCGTGGAGGCAGCTGACAAAATAAAGCAACTGAAATCCTGGGTGCCATGTGCTTCTTTATATAGACTCACCGAAATCTCTAGCAATTCCTCGGCACTATCTCCAGAAAAATCCTAATGTAATAAAAATGCAATTGAGTAATACTAGGCTATTGCGCAATACTTATTCTGGGAAACAAAAATTACAGTCTCCATTAGTAAAATTGCTCCGAATGTCACCAAAACGTGGCGAGTTTTTTGGCAAAATATCACCAAATTTGGAGTCAAAAAGTCCCCAACCGTGAAGCCAGCCAAGCAATAGTACAAATGAAAACCCTACGTTAAACAATGGGGACACTCAAAACTCACTATCTCGCGTTCTGGTTAACCGATTTTTGTTCAGTAAAAAGCAAATTTTTTATTATTTGACGAGTAGAATACGAATTTTAGACTATATTTAATACTTGAAGGGCAGATCAACCCAAAAATTCTTAACAATATATATAGATTGATATGGATGAAGACATGCCTGGTTTTGAGATAGTTTCTGGGGAAATTCGTTTGATTTTTTGAACTTTTCACAAGTCACATGAATTTTAAAAGTAGTCTGATGAAGATGAAGTAAACAATCATCCGTTCAGAATCTCGCGAGTAACACAAGAGTATGATAGTTATCAATCTTTCGTTCGCCTCTCCTTCTTTTGGCCCTTACCTCAATAACAACCCACCCCTGATAATATTGACTCTCCAATATACCCCGACGGTATCACGATTTTTTTTTTAAAGGTAATGACTTATGATTAAAAGCAAATCTCTCCCCGCTGATCTCAAGAATACACCTTCCCAAAACGCCAGTTGCCCCCCTCCCCTTCCAGTGCATTTTTTTTTTTTTCCCTGCTTCACATCTCCCCCCATCTCCCCATAGAGATTCACCTCACCACTCCACAGACGAAATCCATGATTTTCGTTCGTGGGCGCCCCGTTTAGATCGACTCCCCTCGCCCCTCATCATGCAGGATGGAGAACGACCTTGGACGGTATTTCAAGTTCAGGGGGGGGGGGGCGAACAGATCATCTTGGGGGGCTGACCTGAGTTGCTGGGGTATTTCCCTTCCCCTAATGTTCAGGGGTGACGATTGGGACATTCCTGGAAGAGGAGAATATTTTAACATAAACAATGGAACAGGTGCTCCGGGCGAAGGGTAAACAAATATACCGTGATTTACTGTTTGTTTATGGAAAATGATAACAACTAAGAGAAAAGGAGGATATTAATTGTATGAAGTAACTTTCCAACAGTCGTTTGGAGAAATTAAATTACTCAAGAAGAGCGAAAAGAAATTTAGAATGTCTCTCCACTAGCTGCATTCTTTGGAATGATGGAACCATAAAAACTGATACTGAGTCCCAGTGGCGTATACAAGGGGGGGTTCAAGCCCCTTGTCAAAATTTTTTAAATAAAATTTCCATAAATTTTTAATTTTTATCTTAAATATTACGCATTTAAACACAAAGTCATGTCTATAACACCACCCTGAAGGAAGTCTGCATACGCCACTGCAAGTCCTAGCGCTTTTAACGTTGATGGATGTCGTCAAGTATCTTTTGTTGGTGTAAAGGCCTACTTACAGTTCAAGAGGCAGTCTTGAAACTCCAGGGAGTATAAGGACATTATCTGCGCTAGTTTTATGACTTTTTTAATGTCTTGGGGTATCCACCAACAAAAGATAACTGTAGATCGTTTATCAATTTGTGGCATATCAGCACGGGAGTTCACCTGTTTTTTTGTTTCATTCCGCGGTGTCTCTACTTATCGATTTACAGTGAAGTCGCCTAAACTAAATAATGGAGGTACTGAAGAGAAAATGGTTACGCGTATGACCCCATCGTTTCAAATATGGGATTCCCTTTCTCTGTTCCTTGTTGCTTCCTAACAAGGCCAGCGCATAAGCAATTTTCAACCCTGTCGGAAAGTGTTAGAATGCTACCTGCAACATATAAACATATTACAATGCAACGCATCGTAATATTAACGACAGTGAAACATATATCATCATCCTTCACCTATCTCAACCACGCCACCAAGTTCTGAATGATTCCTTCGGTGATTGCATCACAGTCGCTGATCCAGCCCACAACACCCCCTGCCGTTCGACCCCGATATCAGGTGGGAAAGCTTTGAGAAGAGATTTACAGCAGATATCTGTAGACAAGCCCTAGACATTTTCCGAGTTACACCTATGGCGTGATTTACAAGGCGGGTAAGGAGGGAACAGCGGGATAGTCCACCTATTTTTAAAAAAATAAAAATCAGTTCCCAACCTGAAAACCATCTTGTTTCTATTTTAGATGACCTCAGATATTGAGGGGCCCCCAGGAAGGGTGGATCTTCATTATTGAGAACACTGATTGTTGTAACGGGAAATTCAAAACTGCTCCATTAAGAATACGTAAAATTTCTATACGGATTCAAAAAGATTCAAATAACGCCCTGACACTTCAGAAGATTGGGAATTCGACTTCAGATGCTATACGGAGTATTTCTATAAACAATTTTGAAGCACTCAGAACACGGTTTTATATTTCTACATTTAAGAAAAGATGCAACTTTTTAACAGCTTTTTCAAAAAGTCAAATGACTCTCTGTACACCTATAGTCTGTTCGCCGAGTCGAGCGAACGAAACTAAACAATTGCACGTGCAAACTGGCGAAGAGTAAACACCTGGCATTTTGCCAAAGTGCCAAACACAGTGTGAATTTCTGCTTTCTTCCATTTATGATGTTTGGTAACCCGTTTGTTTACTTTCGTTCTCTCGTTTCCGCGAACAGACTATAGGATCCCCATCCTTACACCCGCAGATACCATATAGAGATCGGCCGCATTTTTTAAAGCCCCAGGCCAAGGACTTCCAATCCGAGCCGGATCGATATTATTTAAGTCGGAACTAATTTCAGCTAATTAATGAATAAAAGTTAATTACTTCATTGGTAGAATATCGTAAGTTCTGATACTTGGAGAAAATTAAGGACAAATATATAGTAGCAAACTTTTAACCCCCTCTACTCTGAATTTTGAAGAGAGCAGATAAAAAATCATTGAGTGGTTAGATATGCTACACTATATGTAAGTATCTTAAATATGAAATATTATAACATTCAGCCATTTACCAAACTAATTTTAAAATGTTCTAATAATTGGACACGAAGCTGTAATTGAGCAAAATGAGAAAAACAAATTACAGTTATTTTGTATGAAACCTTTTGAAACAATTTCTTGTGCGTGGAAACATGGAAATACTTCACACTTCTCATGCACTTTGATTGTATGCATGCATTCTTTCACGCATTCATTTAGATGCATTTAACTTTTGGCTTCAAATGGCTTGACACGTGCAGTATCTTCTCTGCTGGAGATTTCCTGGCATCTAAAGAGCAAAAATGATAACGTTCTGCTGTTCTTGCATGTATTATTAGTTAGGACACTAGGTTTTGGTGTTAAAATTCTTGAAAATGAAGAATATAGAGTAATGCAAAGATATGTTCTAATATTACGACGTCAGGACCGAAGAGGTTAATGCACTTTCTAATTATTTATTCCTCGCATGAATCTCTTTTCAAAATCTGTTTACAAGGAGTATGCTCAACAAATGAGGAATTCCTCATGAGCCCTAGCCCGAACACGATCGGGAATTACAGAGTTATTAGAGATTACAGAGATTACAGAGCCCGAGCCCGGATCAGGCCTGGCCCCGAGCTCGGACTTTCGGACTCTAGCTGAAAACATCGGCTGCCGATTGTTTTACGTATGCCCGTCGCTGTGTCATTATGATAGAAATATTTTAGTTTTCAGTAAAATGCTGTCTTAACCCTTTAACGCGCGGTGTTCCCGCCCTGGGAACACCAAACTCGACGTTTTGACTGTTGCCAGTCACGAAGAATAGATTTGATTTCTATAAAAATAGTTGCGGGTGGCATAGCTCCACGAGAATCCTTTACTTTTTAGTATGTCATTTCCCATAAAAAAATGGTCACGATTATTTTTAACAGCACTGACATCTGCTGAAAAATGGAAGAATGCGAGACCAACTGGATAGATTGCCCAATGCTGAAAAAAGGGCAGCCGTTGCCATCGCTTGACTTAACTACCAGCAAGATGGCGGACGATCGAAACGTTCATCGCGTGCCACAGATCTAGAGACCCTTTTCTGACGACAGCTGGCTGTGCCCGCGCACAGCCAGCTGTCGTCCTAGATCTGTGGCACGCGATGAACGCTTCGATCGTTCGCCATCTTGTTGGTAGTTTAGTCGAGCGATGGCAAAGGCTGCCCTTTTTTCAGCATTGGGAAAGGGTTGCGCCTCAAAGCGTTAATACTGACATACATTAATGCATCACTGACTCACTGTCGCTGATTCCCTGAGTCTAGAACGCTTCTGGATTTGTTTTCAAACTTCTTTGATCTCTGAGTATGAAGTAACCAATTGAGAAACAAACTATGGTATCGTATGTGACACTGGCATCATTCTGGTATCAGAGTTATCAGGCTTTGAAGATAAAACTGTGTTTCCAGTTTGTTTGAAATAGTTTTCCGAGATTACATAGTTAAAGATTTTTCACAAATAAAATGATTTATATTAACGGTGTCATTCGAAAAAAATCATGTGATTTTGGTACATAATTACAAATAAACTAATTATGCCAGGCACTTCAAAATTTTGAAACTGTCTCTTTACAAGCTGTATTACATACTGCGAAGACAGGCCAATCTGTATCAGTTTCAATACTTTTAGAAAAAATTCTTAAAAATCGGAAATTTTCGCAAAGCGTGCCACTCTACGAAAAATCTTGCAACTCCGATCCATGTTTACGAATTTTTCTGAAAATTTCACAAAAGCCACAGCGTTTTCGCTTATCGTAGTGTGTAAAACGGCTTATGAAGAACCATCAGGAATTTTTTGGAGACCCTGGTGCTATTAGTTTATTTCAATTTGTGTACGAAGACTAAAAACAGAGTTTTTTTTTTCGAAGAACAGCCTTAATTAGATAACAGGGGCTCTTTTCTCGGCAAAACGAAATCTTTCAAGTGCAAAAAGTTTCCGCGTACACAATCGCAGAGAGATTCCGCATGTTTTCAAAAGAGCATGTAATTTCTCTATTTCGGTAACTACTATAATAAAATTAGAATATGATTTTATTTTTTTTTGTAAGTGGACAAATGCTATGCATATTCGGAAAGTAAGTACCGTTAAAAAAAAAAAAAATTACTAAAAAAATTTTTTTCAAGCCAATTTTATTGTTACATGAAAGAGCATACCGTAAACTATTTTTCTCCGCCAATGTACGTACACTTGTCATAGCGGGTTACCAGCTTTTTTATGCCTTCTTCAGAAAATTCTCGCCAATGACGGTAACTACGACTTTAAGAAAACTATGGCGTGCAATTCAAAACAAACGGAGAGGAATGCTCAGTAAAGGAATTGTGTTGCTCCATGACAATGCTCGGCCCCATACTGGTGACACAAAAGCGATGATTCGACAGTTTCTTTGGGAGCAGTTCCATCACCCGCCGTACAGCTCAGACCGTCCGCCCAGGGCCGGCCCTAACAGTTTTTCCGCCCCGGACAAAAATATAAAATGCCGCCCCCCCCAACACAGTAAAATTACTACTAAAAGAAATATTGTTCACAGATACTGTTTTCATGCCTATAAAACTAGAATGGCTCTTTAAACATAACACTGCATAAGAAAAACCATATTTATTGAAAACTACACATTAAGCTCAAAACCAAAAGAAAGAGAGAAAAATCAAGAGGTTTTTTTTGGCTTTTAATTCCGCAAAATTCCTGACTTTTTCTCTTAAATCAATTTTTCAACTAATTCATGTTCGATAGTCAATGTAGTTAAATTAATTAACCTATCTGTAAGAGTTGTGGAACATAAGAAATGTTAAGCAACTTTAATTTTGAGAAACTCTTCTCTGCTCTTGCCACAAATATCGGCAAAGAAAGCGAAATTCTCGAAGCAATAGTGGTGTAAACTCTAGAGTTGAAATTAGCTTTAAAATTTCAACTGGGCTTTCGTTTTTGCCTAATAAGGCCGTAACTGACACTTTCATTTACTGGATCAAGTGCATTTTTATTCCCTGATTCCCCATCGGTCAGCATTAACTCCAATTGTTTACTCCATAACCCTTTGAGGCGCAACCCTTTCCGAATGCTGAAAAAAGGGCAGCCGTTGCCATAGCTCGAATTAACTACCAGCAAAATGGCGGACGATCAAAACGTTCATCGCGTGCCACAGATCTAGAGACCCTTTTTTGACGACAGCTGGCTGCCCTTTTTTCAGCATTGGGCAATCTATCCAGCTGTTCTTGTATTCTTCCATTTTTCAGCAGATGTCAGTGCTGCTGTTCTAAAGAATCGTGACCATTTTTTACGGGAAATGACGCTCTTAAAAGTAAAGGATTCTCGTAGAGCAATGTCATCCGCAATTATTTTTATAGAAATCAAATCTATTCTTCGTGACTGGCAACATTCAAAATGTCAGAGTTTGGTGTTGCCAGAGCGGGAACACTGCACGTTAAAGGGATAAACAGTGTTAACACTATTACAATGTTTAATTAGCACTGAGTATCTTTTAACTCATATATGCCCTGCAAAAATTTAAAATAATTACATTGGGTACTTAATAAATTAAATCTTCACTCTAAGATATTAATCGCTTTGTTTACTGTAAAAAATAAAACTATCGTGAATTTTAATTTAGGATCTTCCACCAGATCATCTCATGCTTCGCAATCAAAATTAATAAGCTACGTGGCTGAGTAAACTCAGTGTTAGCCAGAAAGTTCTCTTGCATAACAGAATATTTCATTTAAAATCACATCCATTTGAAGATCCTTTCAAAAAATCTTTACAATTTTTTTAAGAGTTCTAGATCAGGTGGTAAATCGCTTTGGTGGTCTTTTGACTGCAATAGCTTTCTTAATAGATTCACGCAACCGAAGATTTTGTACCAAATAGTAATAGAGCATAGGAACATGAACTGTTTGAGAGAGTAAATAATCCTGAAACCAAATCACTGGAACAAAAACTTAAAATTCTTTCATCAATTTTAACGGTAGCCTCATTGGAATTAGATTTGTCAATACCTTTATACCTTACTAAGAATGCGATTTTTTTGGCACCAGGAATGCAATCTAGAAATATAGGAGAGTATTTGCTTGTTGAATTTCATCAACAAAGTGTAATTTGAATCTCAACTGGAAACGTTGTGGTTGTGAAAAATCTATGCAAAATGTGTAACTATTTGTTTGCACATCACATATAAACAACTGAAGCGAATGAAATGAAATTTATTGCAACACCGAAAGTATGGCAACTTAATTTAAACTGCAGGTGCAAAAATATTTCTAAGTCGTTTAAAAGTTTTGAGATTTTAAACTGTTGTTTGAAAACTGTGCGTAAAAGTATGTTCGCCCTTTTTTAAAAAATGACTCAATGGAATAGAATGAAATTTAGAATTATATTGAATGTTAAGTTAATTGAAACAATAGATACCAAAATTGTTTTAAATAATTCATGGACTTTGAGATTTTCTAAAAATCGCTTTAAAAGTTTGTTCTGGCATCCATCAAAAACGGATTAAGAGAACAGAATGAAATTAGGTCATACGGGTAACAAAGCATGATAGACATTTTAAAAAGATTTGAATAAATTGAAAGGCTTTGTAAAAGTTGCATTGTATTTTTTCTTTTCTTTTTTAGGGGGCGAGGAGAGAGGGGGAGGGCGTCACTTTAAGGCGTATGGAGATAATACAATAGGTGGCTGTTCGACTTAAACAAATTACGTCGATTTCTTTTTTTAAATTATTATTATTATTATTATTTTAATTTTGAGAAAATTGTGCAAAAATTTTACAGGCATAATATTAAAATTTCTAAACTTAATAGAACAAAATTCAGTTACTGTCGAGGAGATTGAATTAAATAACATTGTTTGAATTCTTCCTAATTAAATATATATATTATTGAGAAAATTTTGTTTGACCACTTCGTGAAAACAACTAAAAGACAAAACGGAATGAAATGAAATTTTGTTAAATAGTAGGCGGTTAGTAAATTAAAATTACAGGATTTGAATTTTCTACAAGTTTGAATTATTTTTAAAGTATGGCGTAAACTTTGATTTAAAGTTTTGCGCGCATCAAGTAAAATAATCCTAAAAATATAATTCAATCAGACGTTGCAGTGTTAAATATAGGCTACTTGCTATTACAAAGCATTTTCCAGATATTCTCTTTTCGGTTTAATATTCATTGAAGCTCATTCACTAAAAGAAAACGTTAATTTTGAATGTAAAATATTTTCTCTATTGACAGTTTGTCTCAGTAGTTTGTTACTCTCTAACCTGTAATCTTTGAACAATACGCAAGAGTTATAACTTTGCTTTCTATATTTCTGCCAGTATGCTAATTCCATTTTTTTTGTACTCCTACATTGCAAACGATATTTCGCGCGGTTAGTAAAAACCCATCAATGACGGATGGGTACATCAGCTAGTTAAGTTATATAGAATGATATTCTTCGGAATATTTTTTAACAATTCTTTTGCTAATACAAAATGTATTTTTCAAATTCGAGCCAAAATGCCGCCCCTAAAATTTGCCGCCCCGGACAGGGGTCCGGTTTGTCCGGCCCTAGGGCCGCCCCTGCGTCCGCCTACCACTTGTTCCTGCACATGAAAGTCGAGGTAGGAGGCAAGCACTTGAATCCAATGATGAGGTGAAAAGTGCTGTGAAATTGTGGTTATTAGAGATGAGACGGGCTCAGCCCGAGCCCGAAAGCCCGAGCCCGAGCCCGGGCCCGACTCGGGCTCGGGCTCTGTAATTTACGATTGCGTTCGGGCTCGGGCGGGCTCGGGCTCGTGAAAAATTTCTTCTTTGTTGAACATACTCCTTGAAACAGATTTTAAAAAGTGATTCATGGGATAAATAGACGTACTTATTTCAAAAAATAGCGGTACGGGGGACTAGAAGGTGTGTGAAGCTCCAAAATTTATTGTATCCTCTTAATGAAGTAGTTAATTTTATTTGTCTTTAGCTGAAATTTCGGGCTCGGGCGGGCTCGGGCTCCAACTTTAATAATATTGCTCGGGCTCGGGCGGGCTCGGATTAAAAGTCTTCGGGCTCGGGCGGGCTCGGGCTTCAAAAAATGAGCCCGAACTCATCTCTAGTGGTTATCGTCATTGGCGGGAAGTTTCTATGAAAATATAGAAAAGCTGGTAACCCGCTACGACAATTATTAGAACACTGGCGGAAACTATTAAGAAAACTAGTTTACGGTATGCTCTTGCATGTAAAAATAAAATTGGCGTAAAAAAAATTCTTTTTATTAATTTTTTTTTTCAAAACGGTACTTACTTTCCGAATACACCTCGTATTAAATTATATTGAGAGTAGAATTTTTTTTATCATATGTCTTTTTCTAGCCCCGTTGTAATTGCTTCCATAACGGGCTTTATCTTTGTGCGTTAAAAGTTTCCCTATGATTAGGCACACGAAAATATAGAAAAGGCGTCCAACACTGATAAAAGTTAAAGGTATAGCCGATCTATTTTCCTCTGGCACTCATGAAGTTAAACCGCACTGTATAATCCAGGATGATTTGTCAAAAATTACATTGAATGTGAGATTTACGTATGTATTTTAACGATATTTTATACTTTGTCAATGCATGCATCATTTAGTAATTATTTACTTTACACAAACATAGTAGCAAAAATATTTATATACTAAATTGTGTTGTGGAAATTTTTATGTGAAGATGTGTATCCAACTATGTATTTATCATGAATAAATAAATGGTCCGACCGGTGTTTATAAGAATGTGCTCTTAGGTACATATTAGTTTTAATAAAAAATATATTTAAATATTAATTATTCATTTTAATTTAAAAGAAATATTTAAATATTAATATTGAGAAAATCCAATGGAATCCGCCCCACTGTGCATCTGCGCTCTCAACTGGGAAACGGAAGGTGCCTGGTTCAAACCCTTCCATCAGTTGACCTAGATATTCGGAGTTTTCCATGGTATCGCTGAAACTTCGCATAAATACGGGTTACGACCCCTTAGAAGGTCCCCCACGGAGGGGGACCCAGCCCCACTCTCGGCAAAGGTCCCCCGCAAGATAATTGGCCCTAATATTTCATTTCTTAATGTATTTTTTAATACATCTTGAAACTTATGAGTAGCTTTTGAAAGAATTCGTTTCCGCATAATTACACAGTCACATATCGTCAGTCAATTTTTGGTGGGTCGATCTAGATCATAGGTTCCCAACCTTTTTTGAACTGGTGCCCCCTTTGCTAGTGAATATTTCAATACCTCACCCCTCCCACTCCAGAGAAATAAGGGCGTACATAATGCATGGTGGAAACAAGAATTAAATAAAAAAAAATTACTGATAGATAGAATATTGTTGGAATTGAAACTCTATTGAATTTCTTCTTCCATTAAAAAAGAGCAATAAAAGTTTTAGAGAGGTATCTCTTTCTCTCAACATCGAAGTGTCATATCGAAATATGTGAATTTTCGCACAAGTGATACAAATGAATCATCAGAGTGATTTTTAAGTCTTTTTAAGACTATATTTGGTTAATATTCCCACGCCCCTCAGTGCCATATCAACGCCTCCTAATTTTCTCTGGGTCTTTTACCGCCCCCCTGAAAGCCTCAAACGCCCACAAGGGCACGTTATTGTCCACGTTGGGAACCTATGATCCAGATGTACTTTTCCAAAGTTTGCACAAATGTGATGTGATGAGAAACATATTTGATTTTTACGCACTACACTGCACACTATTGACGCTTATAGTTTAAGTTCAGGGACCACCTATCATGCCACCAAATTTCATTTCATTAGCTTCAGCTATTTTCACGTGATGCGTGAACAAAAAGAAGGTGTCACGGACAGAATAACAAAACGACAGACACACCGTTTTTGCTAACTGTTGTACGGGGTTCCATCCCACTAATAAAAATGGCAATTTTTTTTAATTTCAAGAAATGTGCAGAAAATTTTTATTTAAGTAGATTTATTATTTTTCGCAAAGTTTGGAAGTATTGACAAACTAATAGAGTCAAGTTGTGAGAGGAATGAACACTAGCGAATTCACTCTTCTTTCACTTTTATGGTCGTGAGGATGGTTTATATATAATCTATATTGTTAACTAGGCATCAATTCATGTTAAAATTAAAAAAAATGAATGGAATATATTTTCTATGAATACAGGAGAGAGGGAGGGGACTAAACTCCTAATCCTCCTTAAATTGCCTTTTGTGTACGCCCCTGACTATGACACATGCATTTTTTATTTTTATTTTTATTTTATTTTATTTCATTTTATTTATTTATTTATTTATTTGTTACAAAACGAGTGGCGGATCTAGGAAAAAAATTGAGGGGCACCAAATTATTTTTCCCTTTTCTTATAAATTCATTTGAATTTGTAAAATGAGTTATCTTATACACTGTCTACCAATAAGTATTTGGACACCTATGCAAATGACGATATCTGCGGTCCTGAGGTACGTCACGGCCTCCGCCAGTATATATCGTGTAGGAAATAGCATCGGCATGAGTCGCATGCAAGATGCCGCGCAGTTCGGGGCTCACTGATTTCGAGAAAGGTATAATTATCGGGTATCACAAATGTGGCCGATCCTTAAGGGACATATCTAGCGATCTGAAGTACCCAAAATCGACAGTGGCCTATGTGATTAAGAAGTGGAAGGTGAGCGGTGATTGTCGGAAAGTGCCCCGACTCGGCAGACCAACGAAACTGGGAGATAGAAATCGACGAGTGCTGTCCAGAGAAATTCGGAAGAACCGCACCCAACCGATGGCAGTCATCCGCGAGGAGTTTCAACAGGCATCCGGGAGTATTGTTTCAATGAATACCATCCGTAAGGAAGCACATCTGCTTGGTTTTCGTGGTCGTGCTGCTGCCCATAAGCCTTTGATCACAAAGTCCAACCGCACTGCTCGGTTAATGTGGTGCAAAGCACATCGAAATTGGACCGTAGATTATTGAAAACGGGTTCTTTGGAGCGACGAATCAAGGTTCACCCTTTACCGTTCAGAAGTTTGGGTCTGGGTCTGGCGTCTGCCTGTAGAACGTTTCCTGCCAGAATGCATTGTGCCAACAGTTTAGTTCGGCGGAGGTGGAATTATGGTCTGGGAGTGTTTCTCCTGGTATGGACTGAGACCCTTGGTCCCCATTCATGGTAAGCTCAACGCCGATGCCTACTGCACTATTTTGGATGACAATGTGCTTCCTACGTTGTGGCAGTTTTACGGGTTGGACCAACGCCCCCTAGAGAGGAAAGCCGCGGCGCTTACTTGTGACGTCACACCGTGTAGGTAAAGCAAAGCGTTTCCATTGGGTTTCTCCTCTCTCCCGCGCGAATGTAGGAAAAAACACCGCCGGAAAAAACGCCACCGGATAAAACGCCACCTGGAAAAAACGCCGCCGGTAAAAACGCCACCTGAAAAGATATTTGTGTAATAATTTAATTAAATACTTGAAATAAATTTCTTTTGTTTTGCAGAAAAGGGGGGGGGTGGAATGGGGTATTCAGTTGAATTATGCGGTTTAATGTACTTTGTTTTCCAGAAGTGGGGGAAAGCACATGTCTAATTCAATAAGTCAATTTGGGCATAATTCGGTAGGCGCTAAGGAGGGGTGGGGGAAGACTTTCCTAGAAAGCTTTTGGTTTCCGTTAAAAAAAAAAAAAAAAAAAAAAAAAAAAAAAAGATTGCCAATTACTTAATAGTAAATGAAGCTTTCAGGGGGCTATGACCCCAAAGCTGCATGCAGGTACTCTGATGACATGGAAGTGTTAAGATATCAAAAAAATAAAATCCCTAACAGGGATTTTAATTAACACATAGGTGTGTGTGTGTGGGGGGGGGATAAGGATTTATTTTTTTCATATTTTAATGGATTTTTTTTTTTTTGCATATAAAAGACAGGCAAGGGAAAGAGCTTTATAAGATATAAATTTATCTTATAAAGCTTAAAAAATTATTTTTAACCTTTTGCATTATAATATAAATGCTTTCTGCTAATTTCCTGACAATTGGGTAAAGGGCTGAGGTGTGTAGGTCTAGGGTTCTGGCCTACGGCGCGACTGTTTTCTCCAGTTGTATCTTGAATAAGCGTTAGAGCCCCTCAAAAAGTTCTCCGCCCAAGGCATGCCTTAATTAAGCAGACAGCCCTCGTTCATATCTTCCTTAATTTAAGGACCTTAAACACAAAATCAAAATAACTTATTTCATCATAATTTACACTGAAGATAAAAAGTTTTATATTTTTAATATTAATCAGAAATCATAATTCCTTCCAATTCCTATTAGAGAGGTTGTCTTAAAAGCACTGATCTACGGTTTTCATTGATCTTATATAATATATAATTAATTACATATATAATTAATTATATATAATTATAGAAAATATTATTATTACACATATATAATTAATTACAAAGTTACTTTATGGTGTCGAATAAAATTTTCAGGAAATTAAATGTAAATAAATACAAACTTTTACTTTTTATACAGCCCTCCTGCAGAAATTCCCAATAAGTAAAATATACTCCCTTGCATTAATGAGGTGATGTAGAAAGTTTAAGATTTCTCATAAGAAGGCTTACAGTTCAAAGTCTGTGAGGGGGAATAAGCTTTTCAGTATCAAAAATAGTAAACATATAATTATTAAAACTATTCTAACAAAACTAGTTAATTATTCTAACAAAACTAATTAACTATTAATTTTAATCACAGTTATACATAGCCAATATTTACATTTTGAGAAATGAGTTTTAAATCATTTTAAACCAGTTTCCTTTAAAAAGTTATTGTTTTTTTCAGCATTTAAAAATTTGTTTAAAAACATTACAATTAGACTAACATTTAATTTAAAGATTTTTTAAAACTTGTTTTTGACTTATTAATAGAATAATTTAATTTTTAAAAAGACATCTTTAAAATAAGAGTACCAATATTCAAATTGAATATTTTCAAAAATAGAAATATTTATATATCAATATATATACGTATAAATCTTCCTTATTCTAAAACTTATTATTTAAAAACAAAGAGCCAACTAGATAAATTACCACGAATCAGAATAAACTCTTGCACTTATAAAAAGAAAACCAGTAATAATAAGCCATAGCTCAACTCTAGGTCTCCCCATTTCCCGATAGGGGCGCAGTAGCGTAGCGATTCAGTAGGTTTTGGGGAGGGGGTTCTATCATCCTCCAAAGGTATGGGGGGGTCGAGCCACAAAGCCTCCCCCGCTTTCCTACGTCACTGCAGGAGCGTAACCAGGGAGTGAGATATCGGGATATATCCCCCTATTTATTAAGAGCTTTCAGATTTTTGTCGTCAATAAGAAATTAAGTTTGTCAATACAAAATCATATCTCATACAACCCCCCCTCCCCGAAAAAAAAATTCTGGCTACGCTCCTTTCCTCATCGATTAGCATATAACGACTATGTTACATCATAAAACTATTAAAAGTGGCGTTTTTACCGGGTGGCGTTTTTTCCATGTGACGTTTTTTCGGGCGGCGTTTTTTCCGGTGGCGTTATTTCCGGCGGCGTTTTTTCTGGCGGCGTTTTTTCCGTTCACCCTCCCGCGCCTCTTTCTCTCTAGGGGGCGTTGGTTGGACCCCTGTTACTTTCAGGACGACAATGCCAGTTGTCATGTTTCGAGGTTAACCAAGGCTTGATATGGTGCCAATGGAGTTCATCGAATGGACTGGCCTGCCCAGAGCCCAGACCTGAACCCTATCGATAACCTCTGGGACGAGTTGGATCGCCAAATTAAGGGGTGCACTACCCGTCCAAAATCGGTGAAGGAACTTCTATGTCTACCCCAAGCCAAGTGGAAGACAATACCACTAGCTGTAATACAAAGACTTGTGAAAAGTATGCCCCGGAGGGTTCACGCTGTAATTGTCTCTCGTGGAGGCTCTACCAACTATTGATTTTAAATAAAGTTAGTTTTTCTTTTCTATCATAGGTATCCAAATACTTATTGGTAGACAGTGTATAGTGTAGCTTAGTTCGTATAGGGTGGGGGCGAGGGGGGCACGTCCCACTGTGCTTTCTACCCCCCCCAAAAGTGGCTCCAATGGGGGGCCAGTGGGGCACGTGCCCCCCGTCGGGGAACTTGTGACCCCCCATCGGGGCTATTTGATTAATTCGTCGGGGAATTTTCATAAGAAGAAATCTATATTTTAGCTGAGTTTTAATTTTGATTTTGCGATTTAAAAAAAAATTTAATTTTGTAATTTTTAAATACACATGAAAGACGAATGAGTATTGGAGATTGAAGCGGATATGTTTACATTTCTGGGAGGGGCGGGGGGGTATATTCCTCAGAACTTCTGAATAATGGCTAAAAGTACTTTCCGTTTTCATCCATCTCTTATCTCTGCGATCCTTTTCATGTCGAGAAACAGCCACTTCCTGCATCTTCCAATACTGTGATGTATTGACGACGGCGGGGGAGACTTCAAATTCGAATAGTGTATACTTGAAATCTGTGATCGCACTCTCAGGAGGCATTTAACTGGATTTGCAGCAAGACATCAATCTTAAGGTAACAAAAGTGCCAGTCTATTCTTCAAACGACAAATTTATGAGACCACATGTGCGACCACTTTCTGTTCGAGGCTCTTTTAATTGCTTAAGGCTGTTCTTCGAAAAAAAAAACTCTGTTTTTAGTCTTCGTACACAAATTGAAATAAACTAATAGCACCAGGGTCTCCAAAAAATTCCTGATGGTTCTTCATAAGCCGTTTTACACACTACGATAAGCGAAAACGCTGTGGCTTTTGTGAAATTTTCAGAAAAATTCGTAAACATGGATCGGAGTTGCAAGATTTTTCGTAGAGTGGCACGCTTTGCGAAAATTTCCGATTTTTAAGAATTTTTTCTAAAAGTATTGAAACTGATACAGATTGGCCTGTCTTCGCAGTATGTAATACAGCTTGTAAAGAGACAGTTTCAAAATTTTGAAGTGCCTGGCATAATTAGTTTATTTGTAATTATGTACCAAAATCACATGATTTTTTCGAATGACACCGTTAAACGATTGTGCATTTTGTCGCCGACACCGTAGAAAAGTACAATATGGGTGTGTTGTCGGGATGGGGGAGACAGTGACCGTTAATTAGACCAGTCGGGTAGATAAAAAATTTCGAGGGAAGGGAAGTATGGCTTTTCTTACACAAGCAAATGGGGGATGTTCTTTTTTCCAGAAATACGGTTTTTGTACTTTTATTGGTCCTCAATGACAGAATGATGAGAAAGAAATAGTTCGTCGAAATATCCCGTGTATTTTTATTTTTTCTTTCCAAACCCATAGTACATCACTTTTCCAACACTTGTTATTGTGCATTGTGCCAGTGAGTTAGACAGAGTTTAGAATAGTGGGCATTTTTTTTTTCTTGTTACGGCAGCATATCATATCATTGTGAAGTGTATAAAAGTTTAATTTCACTTTTGGCTTTATGTTTCCTAAAAAAAACATCGGTAGTGCCAAAAGCACAAGATATAAAGTACAGTGTGCTTTGTGTCGGGATATTTTTGATAATGATTATGTAAAAAAAAAAAAAAAAAAAAAAACATAGGATAACTAAGCATTCAGATCTTCATAAACAAAATCGACTGGGGCCTGTTCAATTACCAAATGGAATTAAGAGAAAGAACCCTTGGGATATTTATTCTTGCTCTTCGAATGTATGTTTATCTACGGAATTAGAGAAAGAAAACCCTTCAAGTTCATCAGATCCACAAATTTCAAGTGAGTTATATGTAAATTACATTCATATATTATATTTTAAATGTGTTTAAAAGCTTTAATGTTATTATTTAAAATATGGTCAGTTTATTTCTCTAAAGCATTGAATTATATCTTCTAAGCACTTGCTTTTTGTCATGTATTTGTACAAATATACTATGCCCAAGGGCGAATCCAGAAATATTTTTCAGGAAGGGTGCAAAGCTTGAATACCAATTCAGAATTGCATGAACAGGCAATTTTATTTGAAGCGTATTTTTACTAGTGTAAATATTTTCCTCTCGAGGAATTCGCGCCCCCTGTGCCCTCGCCCTAAAACCATACTTGCCCCTCACCCCCCCCCCTTATAAAAAAGAATTGAAACTAGTTTGAGCACAAATTTTGAATGAACACATTCTGTGTTATTTAAAAATAAAAATAATTTTAAAATAAGGCACATATTTTAAATTAACTGAGTCACTTGTTCTGTCTCAGAAATTTTAAAATACTACTTTAAAGTTTATTTATTAACAGCATTTTAATGATGCATATATATCATTGAATGTCCTTAGACATGGATGCTCGTAATGGTTTGGAGTGCACTTTTAATCATAGCTGCGGACCCAGAGTCATAACTTTTTGACTTGAAGCTGTAGTAGAAGTCTGACTTTTTGACCTCACATTTGATTCTATGAAATGTTTTACAGCATTATTGTATTTTAAGTTATATTAACTGTCTGAGTACTCTATGAATTAATCTAAATTTTCTCCTAATTGGTCTTTTAAACACTATGAGTACTTTTAAATGTGCTCTTGCTTTTAAACCATTGATAAGTAACATGTTGTTCACCCCATTATATGTCATTCCCGCTAAATTACAGGACAGGATATACATTTTAAAAATATATTCTTTCGTTGCAATTTCGAATTGTTTGGTATATTTATCAAATACGATTTAGTAATTGGAGTGAGGACGAAAGGTATGTCTTTATAAACTTTCAAATTGCATTAATGCAAATTTAAATTAAACACAGATTTAATGTAATTGTATGTAAATTAACAGTATTTTAATTCACGAGTCAAAAGCTTTTGTGTCATAAATGTAAAATAAAATTTCCCATTGTATTACTTTTATTCATAGAGCTACAAAATTTATAAGTCTTAATTGATATTTTTAAAAGAGATTTACGACTCGGGCGATAAGAAATTTCGGATTTTGTTTACTACGGAAACTTTTTAAAATGTATATTTAATTGTATAAAAATTTGACATGACAAAATATTTATAAAATTATTTTACAGTTATTCATCTCTGGCATTCAAAATATGTATAAACCTATGAATATTTAAACGCTTTAACTAAAAATTTTCATTTTAATTAGAAATATTTTAAACTGGTTGTATTTTATTTATTTATAAGTTAGTGTGTTATGCAAAGTATTCTATGTCTTTAAAATTATTTTATCACAGTAATCCTTACTTGAACTCTTATAACTGTTGAGAAAGTTAGAAGATATTTTTATAACTAAGTGGTTAATTAGATAATTTAACTTTTAACTTCTTCCGAATAAAAAAAATAGTACTTTTCTGTTTCTTAGATGGCAAATTTGAATAAATTCTAAATATACTTTTTATTTATAAATAGATTCAATCGAACACAATATGCATGATTTAATCTTTAATTTTATAAAAATTTAGCAGTAAGATTTGTTTTTATTTTTATTTTTTTGTAATTTAAGAATTAGTCAAATACATAGTTTGTTTATTTGGTAACATACTTTATACAACAAGTGAGAATTTGCACTATATAGAGAAATCTATCTGGATTAACCGGCCCTCTTTAGCTGAGAGTTCATAGCTATGCACACCAAGAAGATTAACAGCTGCAAGGGAATTAGAATTTATTACATTTTGCTTGGGGTAAAACAAGAAAAGTTAATTTTTAAAAAATTAAATAATAATAATAATCAGCTCCTCTGATAGACCAAAGCCCTCTCCAGTCCAGTATGAAGATGGCTGTGGATAGATCTAAAAACGGAATATAAGTTAAAGGAAACTGATTAATCTTGACTGACAATTTAATTTTTATATCGTTGTGGAAAAAATAAATAACTTTTGTGAATTTTAATTCAGTTATTTTACTGCAAAGTAAATAAAAATTATGGTATACAGCGTCTATATCGTCTTCCGAAATTTTCCCTTTTATCCTGTAAAATAAGTAAATAAAATAAATACAATAAAAGTTTTATATTTGCGTGTAGATTTGTATGTTATATACAGTGCCGTATCGTAAGCCACCGCAACTTCCCTTATTTTGAATCTTTATACAAATCGCTATTGAATCCATGGATGGCACCAGCATTAATATAAACTATTAAAATAAACCAATAGTATATGTTCTAAACTGATTTTTGAGTTACAGAATTATATGTATCAGAATTCAACTCTAAAACTTTTAAACAGATTAATATTATGTTTGTTATTCGCCTTATTAATTAAACTCTTTTTCGTTAATGTTGAAATTTTAAAAGTGACACTTTCACTATGAATTATTAGTAAATGAGCTTACTTTATAAAATTATTCATCACGTTTGTGGAAACTTCGTTCAAAACTATCTTGGAGTATTACAAAAAAGTAAATTTTTATCAAGGTTAGTTTCGCTAAAAATAATTATGTTTTTGTGTGTCTTGACAAATTATAAGCTGTCCGATTATATTTTTCTGACGATATTTTTTATTTTATTTTATTTTAGATTTTAAAAGAAAGTGGTTAATTTTCTTCATGAGTGCTTGACTTTATAAAAAAATTTAATAGCGCATGTATTTACGTTCTCTTTCGGAGATTTTTATAATTTATTATTATTATTATTATTATTAACTGAAGCTCCCAGGGGTACATTTCACAACAATTCTTTTCGAAATTGAGATACGGTGCCATCTTTCAGCTTTCAATAAGTACTATCACCACATGAATTATTATTGAAGTAGAATCCTTTTAAAGCTGTAGAAACAAGCACTAAGTTTCGGTATGCCACTTTACTGCGCGCCTTCAAAATCATTTTTCTCAAAAGAAAATTTTTGTTGTAAAGTGGTTCTACCTATAAACATTTCAGTTGCATATTTCTCACTTTATTGTGATTTAAAATATTAATATTACATAAATTAACAATTCGATTAATATTTTTACAGTAAAACATGTTAGCCAGAAACGCTAGACTTTTTGAGATAACGAGTTGAAATTAAAGGGAATCAGTTTGTAAATGGAAATGTAGATTACGGCCAATTATCTACGCTAGGGATCTAGGCCGGGGGTGGGTTTGCCCTCCGTGGGGACTTTCTAAGAGGTCCTAACCCATATTTATGCAAAGTTTCGGAAAAAAAACACGGAAAACTCCGAACGGTTAGGTCGGCGGACGCGACCTAGTGCCGAACCAGGCACCTTCCGTCTCCCAGTTCAAAGCGCTAGCGCTATGCCACTGGTGGGGTGGGATTCAATTTGTAAGGGAAAACACATTTAATGAGATATCAAGAATTTCGATGTTCGAGATATCGAAGTTAAACTGTAATTAAATTTACATATATCTCTTAATTTTATAAAAATAACTGTAATTTGTATAAAAGCGTGCAAATTTAGTCATGCTTAATTTATAAAATAAATTTTCAGTGAATTTACAGGAATATTCTTACACAAAAAACTTTTGTTTCTGATATTTTTTCTGCGGGAAAAAAAAAAATGCGTAGAACTTTCTTCGCTGAACTTTTTTCAAAGAATTTCATTCATATGAAATATTTTAAGTGTTAACCTGAAGAACTCTTGAAAGTAGCTTTCGAGATTTTACAGAAACGTCCAAGGCCGTTACCAGGGGGGAGGATCATGAGGGTTTGACCCCCCCCCCAACTCCAGAATTTCAGTAAATGCATTATCAGTTTATTTGCGTTGATTCTAGAGATCCGTTAATTTAATTTTAGCACTACAGATGCCCTCCACCCACCGAAATTTTTTGCTTGCTGAGGCCTTCGGGAAATATTTGTGTAATGTAAAAGGATTTTGAGATACGTTAATTAGGGTCAGTTTAAGTAATAATCTACCAGGAAAGATTGTGCAGTGGTTTTTGAAAATATCCGGGGCCTGGGTGTCCGATAATGTATGTCGATCCGATTTCTGGAAATATTTCACAAAACCAAACATTATATTGTCCTCCATCTCCTCTAAACTTATCTGGATCCTGGATATTTTAGTTTAGAAAATGATTTATTGTGAAAAAATCACTTTCTAAAGTAAAATATTTTCAAGTGGTGCAAATAGTTGCAATTTTCCATATCATACTTGGTGACAGAAATGTCATAAAAGAGGGAGGTCAAAGCCCCCTCTTGGATACGCCACTTAGCATATGTACATGTGTATTTGTGCCCCCTCGTAGGGGAGTTATGACCCCCCTGTCGGGGAAAGTCTAGCGCCACCACTGCCCCCCCCCCTCTGGATCTGCCAACTTAATGAATACTTTGGCTCATTTTGAGAAGTCATTCCTATCCTTAAGAGTTGTTTTTTTTTAATTAAAAAACGAATGAATAATAATAATAAATAAGGGCTGATTGTTCATGAAAGTACATAGTACAGTCTGCCAGAAGCAGCATTAGTCTTTATAAGAGTTTAGTATAATTGGTGTGTTTCTAAAGCTGTTCATAACCTGTGAATCGCACCGATTTATCGTTTGTAAGAGGAAGAGTTGCGTGCTACATAATTAAAATTGGAAGTGATACTCTGAATTTCGATGCTAATTACTGATTGCATAGGCGCACCCACTGAGGGGGCTATGGGGGCTCAAGCCCCCTCCTAAAGGTAAAAAGTTAGAAGTGAAAAGCATTGAAGACTGACCCTAATGAAGTAATTTTTTTCTTTTTAAAAATTGTTTTTAAATTATTTCTAAAATACTTTTCACACACACAAAAAAAAATTAAATAAATACCTACAGTTAGTGTACGTAACACACTTAAACTCGGTTTCAATTATACTGAAAAGATCAGATAATTATTTGACTATAACGAGATACATGGTTTGTGCGCATGTTGTTCTATGGGCAAGTCAAGTGGCACAAGATGTTTTGACATTATAAGAGAGTTATAACTATGATCGAAGTCACTATAACCGAGTTCAGCAGAATTTGCAGCCCAGCCCCCCTCTAAACTAAAATCCTAGGTGCGCCACTTCTGATTTGTTCAATAAATGACAGACTTTTTTTTTTTCTCCTTCCTTTCTTTCTTCCCAAGGATCAACCCCAATGGGCGTAATTTACTAAGGGCAACAGGGGGCAAGATATCACCTGTTTGAAAACGGTATTTTCCACAGTAGGAAACAGTTTGACCCCTTCCCCCCTACACCTGTAGCTGGGATCGAGCGAGAGTAAAAAATTTCGGAGGGGGCTTGAAAGGTGGAAAAGGTAGAATTTCCTCCAAATAATCTTTACTATTGACAACCATTTAACAAAAATTCAAATTTCGGAAGGAGTTCAAGCTCCCATGGGCCTTCTCTGACTACGTCCCTGAGATGGAAGTTTTTCTATCTCATCGGAGCAGAACACAATGCACTCTCAGACCACTCTAATTAAGTGGTACCAGAACCGGCTCGAAGACGAAGGAAGCTGGCGCCATGGGCAAGCAAATTTTCGGGCCGGTTTTTTAAGTAAGTCTAACCCTTTATAACGAGCCCTCATTTAAGAAAAACTTCGGAAATCGTAAAGACTTGACTGGTACAAGGTTAAGTCTGTAAGAGTGTAACTCCCTTCTAACCCTTTCAGACTTGGGCCATCTATCCAGCTGTTCTCGCATTCTTCCATTTTTCAGCAGATGTCAGTGCTGTTAAAAAATAATCGTGACAATTTTTGTACGCGAAATGACATGCTAAAAAGTGAAGGATTCTTGTGGAGCTATGTCACCCGCAACTGTTTTTATAGAAATCAAATCTCTTCTTCGTGACTGGACAGTCAAAACGTCAGAGTTTGGTGTTCCCAGACCGGGAACACTGCGCGTTAAAGGGTTAACGAATAAAGTCCGGTTATATAAAGGAATATTTTAGTGATTCTTGAAATTTCTCATCACTTCCACCTCCCCAGCTCAGGTAGACCTTCCTTAGAAAAATCACTTAACATTACGAAGTCAATAAAAAAAAGACGATGGTTACGAAGAATATGAAGAAGCTACGTAGGGGGCTCGCCTGATCAGGGGCAGGTGGGACAGTCCAACCTTAGATAAACCTTGAAAAGAAAAATAGAAAATGTGCTCCCTTCCCCTAAGTTCGTGTTCCGATGACGCCCCCAAACATATGGCGCCCCGGGAAGCCGCCCGATTTGTTGGCATGGGCGCCGGTAGCATAGGGCAAGGGGGGCAATGCCCCCCCTGGATTCTTGTATGCAGTGTTTTCCCTTACTTTTTTGCTCTTTCCAACATGGTAGCCATACGTTAAAGTAGTCTTTGCCCTCCCTTGAGTAGCCTTTGCCCCCCCTTGGAGTAGTCTTTCCCCCCCCCTGGGAAATATTCTGCCGGCGCCCATGTTTGTTGGTACCTTGAGCCAGCACTGAGTGGTATCTTCCAAGTAGAAACTCCTCACGAAACCGAGAAACTCTCGGTGCGTGTACTAAATCCGCCACAAGCAGTATTGTTGCAACTCATCTCTCACTCTCTCTTCAAAAAAAGAAAAAGAAAAAAAAAACCACTCGATATGCACGATGAGCCCGAAACTTCTTGGGTACCATACACCGAGTGCACTGGAGGAACTGGTTGTCTCTCATCTGGCAAATCCAAGAGAGATGGACTGGCCCAGAGTCAAAACCTTCGCCGCACGTACCGAGTGAGTAATTAAATTTTGCAGCTCATCTGCATACTGGTATCGCTGCCGGCGGCTGGTTCTCATTGAAGCCGGTTCTTGCGAGCACGATCCGACGGAAAGCGAAAAAAGAACTATTGAGCACACTTTTTTTTCTTTCCTCTTTTTTTTAAATCTCTCTCTCTCTCTCTCTCTCCTTCGATGTTAGGAGATTTCGAATGCATATAATGTTGTATCCAAGTCGTAAGTGGACAGCTTGATGAATTGCGTTATTGTGTGTGCGGGAAACCGGGTTGAGAAGTGAAGTGAGCTGCGCTATTATGTATACAAACGCAAACTGTGTTGTTCCGCCTGTATGTAAGAAAACTGTCAATCAGTTAGTTGGTGGTTAGGAAACAATTTGGCTGGGACTTTTTTTCATTTCTTCCAATACACGTGGTGTTTCCTTATCCATCTTAACGTCGTCTAAATAACAAACAGTCATGAAACCTGATCTTTTTAACACTTGCCGACTAAACTGAAAAGTGCTTGCCATTTCGGTTCGTCCGTACTCGTGCTCTAACAGCCATAAATAAGCATGGACTGACACAAAATTCATACACAGAGTGCCCGCTAAAATCCGTTGTCACCCCAAAAACTTCTGAACGACAAAAGCTATACTCATAAAAACGGGGTATAGGTATAGGTAAAGTTGCCATGCGCAACGCAAGTAAACCGTTCATAGAGTCACCTGGTGCCTAAATTTGGAGTTAGCGGTCTTATCTCAAGCGTTACGAGACACGGTAAAATAGTCAAAGTCGCTCAACACCACCGATTAACCCTTTAACGCCCAGTGTTCCCACTCTGGGAACACCAAACTCTAACGTTTTGACTGTTACCAGTCACAAAGAATAGATTCGATTTCTATAAAAATAGTTGCGGGTGGCAGAGCTCCACGAGAATCCTTTACTTTTTACCACGGCGTTTCCCGTAAAAAAATTGTCACGATTCTTTTTAGCAGCTCTGACATCTGCTGTAAAATAGAAGAATGCGAGAACAGCTGGATAGATTGCCCAATGCTGAAAAAAGGGCATCCGTTCTCACCGCTCGACTTAACTACCAGCAAGATGGCGGACGATCGAAACGTTCATCGCGTGCCACAGATCTAGAGACCCTTTTTGACGCAGCTGGCTGTGCGCGGGCACAGCCAGCTGCGTCAAAAAGGGTCTCTAGATCTGTGGCACGCGATGAACGTTTCGATCGTCCGCCATCTTGCTGGTAGTTAAGTCGAGCGGTGAGAACGGATGCCCTTTTTTCAGCATTGGGAAAGGGTTGCGCCTCAAAGGGTTAAGTAAGAAAAGATACCTTGAGCACATTAATATTAAAATTTGAAGGCGTAAAATGCAAGCTGTAAAAACATATTAATGATGCTTTTGCCAGCCAGCCATGTTGTTCAATGTGTTTTGGAAATTGCAGTCTAGAGTCCACATGCGTATTTTGATGAGGGAAAATATTTTAACTCTGAAAGATAAATGGACCTATAATGTCAGACAAGTTTTAGTAATCCGTTCACTCAAGATGAAACAGAAACTTTATTGTTTCTAGAAATTCGATGACCAATCTTCAATACACAATTGACAGAGATTAACAAGCAATAACTGGCTTTTTAACAGTCAGCTTAACGCAGTCTCCCTCAAATGCTATGTTTTGCATACGATACTGTCAAAAATACAATGGAAATTCTCAAACAACTTTCCTCAACATGCAACAGTGAGAAACACACGATCAACCTTCAAAAAAGTTCTTCTCAAAACAGGCAAGATATCTGTCGCTCATAATCAGTGGCGAAGCCAGATATTTTTCATTGGGGGTGGGGTTACGACTACTTCATCACAGATATATGTGTACGAGTGTGTGATAAGGGAGTGAAGAATATACATTTTGTATGGCAAAAAATTCCTCATGGGGGTTGTGACCCCCCTATTCCCACTTTGGCTACGCCACTGCTCATAATACTGCAATGCAAAGAAGTATGAAGCAGAGAACTTAGGATCACGGCTAACGTATTCACAGCAAGAATCGCAGCTGAACTAAACTTGTGAGGAGAGCTGTCCTATTATACTTTTCGAATATGCTTCACGAACATCCCACGTAATTTCTTCACTAGTACTTTCCAGGAGTCTCTATTTATTTGATTGCGTAATACTTATGCAAGGAAGCAAACATTACAGGGCTCTTTAAGAAAGTCCGTCCAAGACACCCTTTCCTCTTGCAGGTTTCCATAGCACAATACGTATATATACTACGAAATCTTTATGTGTTTCTATTGTGTCTTGTACCGAATACACTATTGAATAGGGTGTACGTAGCATAGTTCTTTTACAGGAGCACCCAAAGGAATTCCAATACATTATGGTCTCTGATAGCTAACTCTTCGTTTAATTTCAAGAACAGAAATGACATTTTAAAATTTCTTCACTGGGTCTCGCGAAATTACATGACTAGTGATATACAGTTGATACAGTGTTATGGTAGTATACAGTGTGGTATTTCTGAGGTCATCCCTAAAATCTCGCAATGTTTAGCTCTGATCAGAAGCGGATCCAGGGGAGCGGCTAGGGGGCTTCAGCTCCCCTCCCCCAGAAGAGATTGCTAAAGGTTAACATTTAGCTTTATTATACAGTTTAAATACGTAAAATAATCTTTTTTTTATCTCAGCCCTCTCCCAAAAAAATTTTACTTTGGACGAGAGTAAAATTTTGCTTTATTGTACATTTTGTTTGGGTAAAAGAAGCTTTTTTCAAATTTAAGTCTCCCCCCCCCAAAAAAAAATGGATCCGACATTGGCTCTGATACATCCCCTAAATAGTGAATCAAGCTCTTTCAACCCTTTAACGCGCAGTGTTCCCGCTCTGGGAACACCAAACTCTGACGTTTTGACTGTTGCCAGTCGCGACAAACAGATTTGATTTCTATAAAAATAGTTGCGGGTAACATAGCTCCACGAGAATCCTTTACTTTTTAAGCACGTCATTTCCCGCAAAAAAATGGTCACGATTATTTTTAACAGCACTGACATCTGCTGAAAAATGGAAGAATGCGAGAACAGCTGGATAGATTACCCAATGCTGAAAAAAGTGCGGCTGTTGCGATCGCTCGACTTAACTACTATCAAGATGGCGGATGATCGAAACGTTCATCGCGTGCCACAGATCTAGAGACCCTTTTTTGACGACAGCTGGCTGTGCCGTCAAAAAAGGGTCTCTAGATCTGTGGCATGCGATGAACGTTTCGATCGTCCGCCATCTTGATGGTAGTTAAGTCGAGTGACGGCAACGGCTGCCCTTTTTTGCAGCACTGGTAAAGGGTTGCGCCTCAAAGGGTTATAATCGATGCGTTTGTCCTGCTCTATCTTTTCTGTTTATCTCCGAAAGAAACCCAATCCCCTTTTTTTTTTCAGAGCTCCGTATCCTGCTGTCCAAGATAGTACGAGACACGGATCGTCAGCGTAGCAAGCAGTCCTCTGGAAGCTGACAAGAGAGAGCCATTTTCAGCCCGTCAATGAGAAACGACAGTCCCACTGACTCTGAGCTGCAGGCGTCCGATTACCATAACCAGTCCAAACCTGTTCCTTCCTCTCTCTGGCCGTGGTGGAGAGAGAGATTCCCCGAGAGCAGAGAGGTGCGTTTCTGACCTTGTTTTCTCCCGATTTAAAGGTCGAACTCTCGTTTTGCTATCCTAGCTTCTCTCAGCTCGGGGAGCCCCCTTACACAAAGCTATATTACATCTTCATCTTACTTCGATCCCCATCTAGAGGAGTCAGGAACTGATTACGCCACGAGACCACGACCTAGAGCTTTCCGAATGACTAAAAAAGAATTTAAAACTAGTTTCGGTGATGAAAACGTGATTTTCGAACATAAATACAAACAAATAACGTCGCGGACGTTAAAATTTTTAAGATGTATATCTTCATAAGATAGTGAACTTGCGAGAAAAATATTTCTGGAAAGGTCGGAAAGGTGAAAGAAGTAGAATATTGCTCTCTCTCTCTTTCACACACACACACACAAAATAAATAAATAAATTTTTTAAAAAGCTGAAATTCTTCCAGATTTTATTTACGCACTCGGCTGGAAGAATTTCAGTTTTTTTTTAATCTATTCAATCAATTCTGCCATATAGAGGAAAATTATCACTGTTAATGATCACTGTAAGGATCACAGGAAAATGATCACTGTAAGTGCTCATATAGACTCCTGTTCGCATAACTCTGTTGCAGAAAATTGCATCAGTTGTTGTTTGGCCCCCCAGCGGTGAAATGTTTTGGATGAGTGCGTATTGGAAAATTTAAAGTATCCATTTCAGTTATGAAATCGAATCCTGGATCGGAATTGAATTCCATGTTAAAATCTCCTACTAAAACAGTCTTGCAATAATCCTCCTTCAGTAACGTTTCGAATAGAGCGTCTAATTTATCTTCTAAGAAATTCGAGGACTAGCGTATGTAACTCCAAATCTCACTTTATCTTGAATATACGCAATGACCATTTGAACACCATGATCTGGCTCGTGTAGGCACGGGTAAAGTGTTTCATATTCTTTTTATAAAGTGATTTTTATAAAGTTTTCCACTATAAAAATCATAACTCCAGATGGCTTTCTGTTTTGGAAGCCACTGTCTATCCGTTCGACCCAAGTGAATCCTGGTATTTGAAAATCATCTGAAGGGATAGTCCATGTTTCCGTTAGCAATATCAAATCACTCTGCAGAAAACATGAATCAAACGGAAAAGTGACCACGGAGGGCCATGTAGACAAAAATCCCGTGCTTGAAAAAAATAGCACCCGAGTGCTAAAAAAAAAAAAAAAATTTGAAACCCTCTTTCAGATTTTAAATACGCACCTAAGTGCTATATATTAAAAGCGTATCATAATTTATGCGTCGTCCCTATTTTTTTCCTTATTCCATAAGGTTGGAAAGTGTAGCATTGTTCATGAGTGAGCAGTATTTTTCTTCCTTATTTTATGAAAACCATCTTTGGAATCGAAATCTATCTTAAAATCGCCTACTAAAACTATTTTACAATCTTCGCTAAGTATATTACAACTATACTTCACAGTTTTAAATATTGTTTCGAATGTGCATCCTAATCCATGAGTGTGCCGTGTTTGTCTTTCTTGGGTTGATTTCTACTTTAACGCCCCAACTCTCGCCAAGGTGGCGCGATCATTAAACATATACAGTAACCATGACGATTTTTTTTTTTTTTATGTGGCAATCGTAATTTAGAATTAAAATGACGATGTGGAACAACCTGTAAGTACAGCATTCCGTTACATTTTTATTTATTTTGGGTTGCCAATTAATGTAGTTTTAATAATTAAATGTCTTCAAATTCCTTAACTAGTGCGTTTATCACCAATTTGTTCACTTTAGTTTTCATGTACTTGTTTAGGGAGCGTTGAAACTTGTGCGAAACTTCTGGAGATCCATGACTTCAAAGCTCGCCAAGTGCGGGGAATTTTTAGGTTGGCGAAAGTAGTGGCGTTTAAATAGGAATCAACTCTTTCTTGAACGATAAAGCACATCTTTGGGATCCAAAACTACTATCTTAAAATCGCCTACTGATACTGTTTTAAAATCTTCATCAGGCATGTTCGAACTATAGGCATATTCCAACTATATCTCGTAGACATTTTAAATACTGTTTGGAATGCGCATCATAATCCATGAGTGTATCGTGTTTTCCTTTTCCATAAACCACTTCTTCGGAATAGAAATCTATATTAAAATCACCTACCAAAACTGTTTTACAATTTTCGCCAGGCATAGTCAAACTACACTTCACCTTTATAAATACCATTTGGAAAGTGCATCATAATCTATTATGTGTACCGTATTTGTCTTCACTGTTCTATAAAACATTTCTTCGGAATTAAAATCTATATTTAAATCGCCTACTAAAACTAGTTTACAATATTCGCCGATCGTTTTCTAACTATACTCAAAATATATTTATAATAAACTAGCTGAAGTACCCGTCCTCGACGGGTTAGTGAATGCAAATTTCCAAAAAAGCAAGATCTTTCGTCAGCATTGTATGAGTACACAGAATGGATGTAGTATGTTGCCAAAGTAAAGAAAGCGAAGTTATAATTTTTATGTATTGTTAAAATATTACAGGTTAGAGAGTAACTAAGTAATATCATTTCATTCGCATTAGTCGTAATTATGTGATGCGCGAACGAATATTGACGCATATTGAAATCATTTTCGCAAAATCTAAAAATTCAATCAACATTTTTGAAAAAATGGAAGCCTAGAATTTAAGTTGAGTGACAACCTATCCTGTCAACCAAATTCGTTTCATTCCCTGCAATCTTTATTTTGTGGTGCTGGAACAAATTTTCAGCATTTTAAAACGATTTTCGCAAAATCTCAAAATGTAATCAAAATATTTTAAAAATTCAACGCCTATAAATTATGATTAGCAACTACCTATCATATCACTAAATTTCGTATCATTCGTATTAGTCGTTATTACGTGATGTTTGAAGAAATATAAACGTATTTTGAGAGAATTTTCACAAAATCTCAAAATCTAATAAAAATGTTTAAAAAATTGGACTCCTATAGTTTATGTTGAGACACCATCTATCTTGTGACCAAATTTCATATCATTCGCTTTAGTCGTTTTTACGTGATGCTCGAACACAAATTTACGCAGTTTGACAGGATTTTCGCAAAATCTCAAAATCCAATCAACATTTTTTAAAAATTCCACGCCTATGTTTTAAGTTGAGTGACCACCTATCATGACACCCAATTTCGTATCATTCGCTTCAGTCGTTTTTACGTGATGCTTGAACACAAATTGACGCAGTTTGAAACGATTTTCGCAAAATCGGAAAATCCAATCAAGATTTTTTTAAAATTCGACGCCTATGTTTTAAGTTGAGTGACCACCTATCATGACACCCAATTTCATATCATTCGCTACAGTCGTTTTTACGTGATGCTTGAACACAAATTTACGCAGTTTGAAACGATTTTCGCAAAATCGGAAAATCTAATCAAGATTTTTTAAAAATTCGACGCCTATGTTTTAAGTTGAGTGACCACCTATCATGACACAAAATTTCATATCATTCGCTTCAGTCGTTTTTGCGTGATGCTTGAACACAAATTTACGCAGTTTGAAACGATTTTCGCAAAATCGGAAAATCTAATCAAGATTTTTTAAAAATTCGACGCCTATGTTTTAAGTTGAGTGACCACCTATCATGACACAAAATTTCATATCATTCGCTTCAGTCGTTTTTACGTGATGCTTAAACAAAAAAAACGTCACGGACAGAATGACAGAATGACAGACAAACTTTTTTTTGAGGGTCGCATCGGAATCCCGGGTGCTTGAAACGGATAGAAATTGTAAAATTTTTGAATTCCAAGAAATGTACAGACAAAAGTCTAATTTTATTTATATAGATTGTCGCGTTTTGGCACCCAGTTTAGCGATCCTTTATCAAAAATTGCAAACCTTGTACGACTTTCAACATTTTATTAACGCCCTCCCCCCCCCCGCCCACATCATCTGGCAAACGCATTTGAAAAGTGACTCGACTCGCTAACTGTACCAAAATCGTGTCTACACAAAAAGCAAGGTTGAAATTAATAGCACTCAGGTGCTAAAAAAAAAAAAAAAAAAAAAAAAAAAACACGTGTGCCTATTGGCATCTAATATTCCAAACTGAAGCCAAAATACTAAAATCCTAGTGTCTGGTGGCCCTTGTAGAACATCCTCTGGCTATGTCCCTGTTAATCTTACAACTGTCTTTGAGTGAAGTATGTAGATAATTCCCAAATTTCTTTATTTTATTTTATTTATGTACTTATTTTAAATAGCGACATCTTTTTGATTTTCAAAATTGTTGCGACTCTCCTTTTCCATCGGTTGTGTTTAACCAAGAAAAAAATGTAATGAAAAAATGTATCTTCTTTTTTAAAATTGATATTTTTTTTATTAAGAATCAATAATTAAAGGGGTGATTAAGGTTGCATTCGGCTGAAAAATTTTGCTATTCTTGGCTCAGTATTTGCCGAAACCAATCGCATGTCATCTTGGACATCGAGTTTATTCTTTGCTTTTGTCTGTCTGCAAAAGAGTTGAAATTCCAACTGTACGCAGGTAAGTAGATGCAAATGGCACTAATATTTGGAATTAAAACTTGAAAATTCAACATATGTACAGGTTGACAGATTTATTAAAGTCCATAGTACAATGCGAGCAGAAAGAATGTCGATATCTTTTTACTTGTACGGAGTATAAGGAAGTAATGTGATCCCGAAAATTTTCGAGGACCAGATTTCGACGAAAAAACCGATTTTGATTACCTCTAAATTTACTTTTAAGAATTTTTTCGATGCATCTCATCGTACGCTAGCATGCACGTTCTTATAAATGCCTGTGCAACAGATTTTGACCAACCGCGAATCTATTTTGACCAGTTTTTCAATGCCATGTGTACGTACGTACGTATGCACTCATTATTTACAGGTATGTATGTAACTCGCATATCACAAAACTATTGGTCGTAGAATGTTGCAACTTTATATTTAGGATTGTTATAACACGTAGTTGCGCACCTCCGCTTTTGGTCCCAATTGACTGGATAGTTTATCTACAGGGCAGCCCAAAATATTTTAAATACATTACGCATTATGGGCAGAAATTCATTAAAGCGTATTTTAGAGGTGTTTTGCTATTTCAAACGACTCAGGTATGCTGCTGAGGGTTACAAAATGAATTTCTCCATCGAAAACAGTCCCTTTATCATTTATAGTTGTGTTACAGGAACACTCAAAAGATTTCCAACACAGTAAGGTCGGTCAATGTGAATTTTAGGGGCATTCATCGATTTCAAGCACAATACTGTCCTACGATATAGTTAGGTAATGGTCCGACTACGGTCACGTGCCTCCTTCAAGAATTACGCCAAAAGTCGCCAAGCTTGGCGACTTTTGGTGTACGTGTGTATGTATTTTATCTCAAAAAATATCAGTCGTAGAATGTTGAAATTTCATATATAAGATTGTTGTAACATCTAGTTGCGCATCTCGACTTTTGGTTCCAATCTACTGGAGTTTGGTTCCAATCTCGACTTTTGGTTCCAATCTATTTCAAGGACCACCCAAAAGAATTTCAATACATTAATGTCTATGGACATCTTCACTATATTACATCTGTAGTCAATCATTGTTTGGTCCATGCCCAAAATCTCGTCATTTGTCGTCGACCTTGGAGAGATTTGACGAAATATCACCAAATTTGGCGCCAAAAATAATTTCGCATAACTCTAAAACTATAACCGTTGAATTTTGAAATTTTGTATTTAGAACTATTGTAACATCTAACTACGCATCTCTTTTTTTTTTAGTGCAATAGACTGGGTAATTTATTTAAAGGGTCAGCAAAGGACTTTAAATACATTAAGCTGTATAGATACATTCAATTCATCGAAAGTATGTGGTCAATTGCCGCTTTGGCTATCCCCAAAATCTCGCCAAATTAAGTGTCCGAAGCAAATCTTTCACATTGAACCCAGCTTGGCGAAATATTTGGGTAGAAATCGTTAAATCTTAGTATTACTGCAGTATTTTATCTCTTTAAAACAAAACAAATTTAGATGAAGTGCCCCGAAAATCTTTTTGATTTACGTGCAAGGAAATCATGTGTTGTCCACATCAGATTTTTTTCTTTTCGGCTAACAAAATTAGGCTGTTTTTTATGTATGTCAATTAGGCATGTGTTCAAAAATGTCCTGCTAAAGCAAGCGTACTTTTCTCTTAACACTTTGATGCGCGGTGGTTTCGCTATGAAACCACCTTATTTCAGCGCTTTCACTGCTAGTCTCAAAAAATATGGTTAAATGGTCCCAACGCTGAAAAAGTGTAGCCGTTGCCATCGATCCATTTAACTACCAACAACATGGTGGTCGATCGAATCGCCCATCTGGCGCCTTAGAGCTACAAATGTTTTCTGATAGATCTGCCTTCGCGGCAACAGATGTTCTTTTTCAGCGTTGGTTATCCAATTGGTCTTCTATGTGAAAATGCCTGGCTTCAAAGGGTTAAACGCAGCCGTAACGAAAGAAGTTATTTCGTTCTCTTCTTACTTCGCATAAATGTGCTTTTGAAGAGGTTCATATAATTTTTATCGTCTGTCATGGAACGCTAATATAACAAGATAAGCTTCAGCCCATTTTTCTTATTCTCCAATAATTAAAACAGAGACCAGGTCTGCACGATTATGGGAGGAGGCAGCAGCTAATTATAAATATTCCACCGCAACTTTTCAAAAGAAAATCACCTAAATTAACCCCTCCCACCCAGAACACACTCCTTTAAAAATGGACACAAAGCATCTTAAAATATAAATCAGCCCGTAACTAACTCATGAAAGCATTTCACGCGCTGTTCAGAATCTCCAATGAGACAAAGTGGCGGTCAAAAAAGATTTACCTACTCATTTAGTGGACTTTGGGTATGTTAAAGCTGACTGCAAACGAAGAACTTTTTCTATCGGGCTTGATAAATTTTAATATTGTGTTGTGTCAAGGCAAACCTACACTGACGTGTCAAAGCATGATGACCACCACCATATTTTTCAATGAACTTGTCTGGATGACATGGAGAGAACTTAATTAAGTGGGAATGTTATTTAACTGTTGCTGAAGAAGGAAAGGAATCATTCTTGCACTTACGTTTCTGAGTGATGGAAAAAGGCTGTTGATCTAAACGAATTTGACAGAGGGCAGATTGTAATGGCCCGAAGACTCAGAACGAGTATCTCCGAAACTGCACGATTGGTCGGTTGTTCACGATCTGTCGTTGTTGGTATTTATAAAACGTGGATTAATGACGGTGAAACCAGCAGTAGACGCCAAGATGTTAAGCTTCCACCCATCATCAACGAAAAAGGACTTCGGAGGCTGTCCCGCCTAGTACAACAAAATCGGCGGCAGACAGTGGCGTAGCAGACAGCCCAATACAATGCAGGCCCAAGTACAAATGTTTAGGAACACACAGTTACAGGAGCGGATTTAAAGCAAGCGGGGCTCTAAGCGTCATATCAGGGGTGATAGTAATCCGAAAATTCCGAAAATTTGATGCAATCTGTTCCGAAAATTTTGTACAATGTGTGCCGAAAATTTGTCGCAATTTCAACCGAAAATTTGATGCAGTTTGATCTAAAAGTGTCAAATCAGAATTTAAATCAGAATTAGTTTAAAGATTTGTCTATTTCAATTAAAAAAACAAGCATATTTTTCAAGATTATTTGAACTAAAGATACTTCAATTGAAAAACTCTTGTATCAGCATATTTAAAAAAAAAAAAAAAAAAAATATCCTTATAATAACAACCTAGAGACTACAATTTACGAGGTACGTATAATTTTCTAATTGTGTAAGTGATATCGTGTGTGTGTGTGTGTGTGTGATGAGGAATATGTTTTAAATATATTTACTATAAAAATATAACTTTAAATATTTGAGTTTAATTTTTTTTGTTTTGTTTTGTTAGCGGGTCGGGGGAGGGGGGGGAGAGAGAGAGATACGTGTAGTTTCAGAAAATTTCATATACTCTTCAGAAAATTTCACTTGAGTCCGCTATCACCCCTGAATTGAGGTTCCTGTTCACCCACCGGATTCGTTATGTTAGAAATTAAAAATGTACGAGATTTCTTTTTCCTGGTTGATCGAAAGTTTCAACACTCAAACTCCTTCTTGTGTACGCAAGAGCTAAGCAGTTTTTGGCATAAGTCGTTCGTTAATTTCAGTTTGAAATATCGCTAATATTTTCAAAATAAATTTTTAGTTTGATTTGAATATTAGTTATACAAAATGGCGTTAAATTAAAATTATAAGAATAAAATAGTATACGCAGATTGATTCCGATGTTCTCTCGTTCTCCATAAATCTTTCTCTTGTCTCCAGTGATCCCAGCAGCTCTGCTTTCACGCGCGATTTTAGCGATTGGTAATCTCAAAATCTCAAATCAGGCTCTGAAAATCTCAAATCGATAAAAGGTGGGGTTTTTTTCCTTCTAGAATTCTTTGGATTCAGATGTTCAACCGTACATGCCATTCAAAAATCACTTTAGTCCACAATGCACGAATGAAATTTGAAAGACGTTTCACATTTTTATATTTTCGTTCTTCGTTTTCCATACATTCATTATCGTTTTCGTGGCTAAACAGCTGTCTAGCTGAGCTCTAAAAAGACAGATTGCATTTTCAGTAATTTTTTTTTAAATGGCCGACTTTCTACATGTCACTTTGAGACGAATTTCACATCCATCAAACAACCCCCAGTACTTTTTCCTTCACGCACAAATTGACATGGACATGTATATATAAGAACTAAAACAAACAGATAGCACGAAGCAAATATTAGGCATGCACGCATTAGAACGAGATTCCCTTCCATCTTGGGACTGGTTATGCTAATTACACAGATCTTACTTTCTCGCCATTTTTTTTTTCTTTTTTCAACCTTAATGGTATTTTTTCGACAGCGTATATCATGATAACCAGGCATCTAATAGAATCTATAATGCTGAAGAAAAACAAAAAACCGCAGAGAAATTCTGCGTCACACGGGGTAGGAAATAACTCTATCCCTCCATAGAAAAGAAAAGAAAAAAAAAAAAAAACCTGATTATCTTGGTTTATAGAATTGGAGAAAGTACACTTTTGAATTTGCGGACGTGTCTTAAATAACAGGTGCAATAAAGCTTATTTTAATTTTTTAATACTGTTGTTGTTTTTGCTGCTAAGGCCCTCTGGTTACCCCAGAGCGATGCCAGATCCCCCATAAAGGAGGGCGATGGGCGGAAGTGGCGGCTACCTTTTTAATGAGCCCCAGTGGGAGGAAGATTGACTTAGCTCAGGATCCCCTAATTTTTGAACCAATTCCGGGCCAACCCTCTGAAATCGGCACCCCCAGAAGTAGCGTTAAACATGGAGGATATTGGAGCCACGACGGATTTTACGCGCACCAGCTCCCATTAGCGTACACGGTCCCACAGCAGCCCAGCCACGAGAGGCGTTCATCCTCCCAAGCCCTGGCCAAGCGGGGTGCTCGCTTCACTTTCCGTGTTCTTATAGGAACGGAGTTAGTGACTAGGCAAACCGAGTGATTTTTTTAACACTTTCCAACAAAGTTTACAAGTGTTTATGGCTTGTATGTCTGTTCGTCCGTGCTTTAACTGCCGTAAGTATGCTCGATAACTACGAAATTTATATAGGTTATTCCTATGTACCCAACCCTATTGAAAATGATGCATATCGCCCTCATAGAACATTACACTTTTTGGAAAGCGATTTTAAAAGAGCATTTTAGAAATGCCTATTTCAAACAAAAGAAAATGGATGTATGTTATTAGAGATTACAAAATAATGCTCTACATCCAAGACAGTGTCTGTAGCATTTATAGTTCTTCTACAGAAGCACTCAAAAGAATTCTAATCTATAACAGTTTAGAGGCATTCATTCATTTCAAGTACAGTATAACAGGCAAGTAAACGTTTGTGTAACAGTTTACTCTTTACTCAATTGTAAATAACATTTAAAATTCCTTTACAGGGTTTTGCAAATTGACATGGATAGTGACATATAGCCTTCTTGGGGATATCTCCAAAACATCGCCAAATTTGGAGCCAAATATTATTGTGCTGGAAAGTATTTTATAATAGATACGTTTGGCATGATTTTTCTTTCGGCTAACACTTTTCAAGGAATTTGCAAAAGTGAAAACAGATCACGATTTGGATTTGTTGTTTGGGCTCTACTTCTCGCTCGTGCTTTAACTGGCATCGGTCGTTGTGGTACACCGTGTATCCTTATAGTAAAAAGGGTGCACAAAGGTCTCTTTAACCCTTTAACGTGCAGTGTTCCCGCTCTGGGAACACCAAACTCTGACGTTTTGACTGTTGCCAGTCACGAAGAATAGATTTGATTTCTATAAAAATAGTTACGGATGATAGCTCCACGAGAATCCTTTACTTTTTAGCACGTCATTTCCCGTAAAAAAATGGTCACGATTCTTTTTAACAGCACTGACATCTGCTGAAAAATGGAAGAATGCGAGAACAGCTGGATAGATTGCCCAATGCTGAAAAAAGGGCAGCTGTTGCCATCGCTCGACTTAACTACCAGCAAGATAGTGGACGATCGAAACGTTCATCGCGTGCCACAGATCTAGAGACCCTTTTTTGATGACAGCTGGCTGTGCAGCACAGCCAGATGTCGTCAAAAAAGGGTCCTCAAACCGAAAAAATACACCCGTTGGCATTGCTCGAGTTAACTATCAGCAACATGGCGGTTGGCCGAATCGCCCATCGCGTGGTACAGAGCTAAAGTCCTTTTTCTTGACACAACTTGCCGTGCGCAGGCACAGTTGTGATATAGATGCGAAAAGGATTGCGCGATAAAGGATTAAAAATGGAGAATTTTCACTAAATTAAAAAATTAAAATTTTAATTTAAAAATTGTCTTCAGACTATTTCCAGACTATTTTCCGCAAAACATGTTTGGTAAATATGTACTTACAGGTGGTACGTAAGCTACTGAACTCATTTATAACGTCACTAATGAGCCAGATTATTACTTATGACGCTATACCCGAGCGACGTAATAACTGTTCTACCGGGAAAGGTACAGAATATTTTGACGTTATAAGAAATTTGTTTCTGTGAACGGGTTCACTGCTATGACTGCCGTAAATGTAAAATGAGGGTATTTGCAATATTTTAGAAAATTAAATAAATCCAAGGGAAAATATTAAGTTATTAACTTAATTATGCGTTAGAGTTAGGAAATATTTTCGGACTAGCTGAAGTACCCGTCCTCGACGGGTTAGTGAATGAAAATTTCCAAAAAGCAAGAACTTTCGTCAGCATCGTAGGAGTACACAGAATGGATGTAGTATGTTGCCAAAGTAAAGAAAGCGAAGTTATAATTTTCATGTATTGTTAAAATATTACAGGTTAGAGAGTAACTAAGTAATATCATTTCATTCGCTTTAGTCGTAATTATGTGATGCGCGAACGAATATTGACGCATATTGAAATAATTTTTGCAAAATCTCAAAATTTAATCAACATTTTTGAAAAATTTGAAGCCTAGAATTTAAGTTGAGTGACAACCTATCATGTCACCCAAATTCGTTTCATTCCCTGCAGTCTTGATTTCGTGATGCTGGAACAAATTTTCAGCATTTTAAAACGATTTTCGAAAAATCTCAAAATGTAAGCAAAATATTTTTAAAATTCAACGCCTATAAATTATGATTAGCAACTACCTATCATATCACTCAATTTCGTATCATTCGTATTAGTCGTTATTACGTGATGTTTGAAGAAATATAAACGTATTTTGAGAGAATTTTCACAAAATCTCAAAATCTAATAAAAAGGTTTAAAAAATTGGACTCCTATAGTTTATGTTGAGCAACGATCTATCGCGTGACCAAATTTCGTATCATTCGTTTTAGTCGTTATTACGTAATACGGGAACAAAGATTCACTCAGTTTTAAACGATTTTCACAAAATCTCGAAATCTGATGGATTTTTTTAATTAGATGCTTATAGTTTAAGGTGAGTGACCACCTATCATTTCACCAAATATCATTTTTCCACCTTTGCAGTTATTACGTGATGTGCGAACACAAATTTACGCAGTTTGAAATGATTTTCGCAAAATTTCAAAATACAATCAAGATTTTTTAAAAATTCGACGCCTATGTTTTAAGTTGAGTGACTACCTATCATGAAACAAAATTTCATATCATTCGCTTCAGTCGTTTTTACGTGATGCTTGAACACAAATTTACGCAGTTTGAAAGGATTTTCGCAAAATCTCAAAATCCAATCAAGATTTTTTAAAAATTCGACGCCTATGTTTTAAGTTGAGTGACTACCTATCATGACACCCAATTTCATATCATTCGCTTCAGTCGTTTTTACATGATGCTTGAACACAGACAGACAAACTTTTTTTTGAGGGTCGCATCGGATTCCCGGGTGCTTGAAACAGATAGAAATCGCAAAATTTTTGAATTCCAAGAAATGTACAGACAAAAGTCTAATTTTATTTATATAGATTTGCATGGTGGAGATAACGACATGTCTTCAACAACTAGGTGAATTTCTGATTACCAATAAACAAAATTTTTTTTTTGTCTATGCGTCGGTGTCACTTTTTCAAATGATAGGTGTTGCCGAGTTTTTTGAAAAGTTTTGTAATAACGTAAATTGCTTTCAGTCGCTTAGAGCCTACAACGTGGCGTATTGACTTAGTAATTAATGGGCAAAGAACATTACGGGCTGCGTCAAGGACAGCGGGATTACAGAACACCCGAAGATACATTACGGTGTCGTCTGGAAATTACGCTGCCAAAAGAAAGAACGCACTTAAAATTTTGAATGATTTTTGCGATTTTTCAATAAAATGCTAAACAAAACAAAGCTAAACTCTGTCATACTTTAAATGCGCACTAAGTGTTGTATATTGAAAGCGTATCACAATCCATATGTATCATTTCTATTTGTCACTTTTGTTCCATCATGTTCGAAAGTAAATTCTTGTATGAGTCCTATTTGTCTTTCTTGCTTCATTTTCAGTGCACGATAATTCTATGTCCGTATGACCGGATTAATTGCAGAATTTCAAAAGCATTTGTGAAACGTTTCGAGCTTTTTTATTAATGAAACACTTTCAAAAAATATATTTTGAAAATTAAAAATTTGATTTCGTGAAATTTTGGACACATTTTGCAGGTCCAGAATTAATAGCACTCTAGTGATATCCTTAACAGTGTTCCTTTTAGAAAGCGATAGGTGTTATAGGACTTGAGGACATCTTTAAACTAATGATGTTAAACGCTCAAAAAATATTATACACTTCACTAACGGCACTATGGACTGTCAACCTATATGTCTCATCCGACTTTTATATAAAAAAAAAAACCATTGCCTTCAAAAATGGGCCAGGAAGATAGGAATTTAGGCAAGATAGGAATTTGTTGCAAAATACAGTACGCTTAGCATTTTTTCTTGAGTGTTCGGTAACTCCCATAGATTCGCTGTTTGTAATAGTTCAGAGTACAACATGTAGAGAGTCATTGAACATTAGCGAAACTGGATTCTATAAAAAGCTACTCAAAAGTTGGATGATTCCTAAAGAACTGCCTGAGAAATTCTGCCTTTCCTATGTTCATATGCTTCCCTCTCTGAATTTTTATTTTTATTAGCACTCGGGTGCTATTTCTTTCAAGTACGGGATTTTTGTCCACGCGGCGCGCCGTGGTCACTTTTCCGTTTGTTTCATGTTTTCTGCAGAGTGATTTGATACTGCTAACGGAAGTTTGTACTATCCCTTCAGATGATTTTCAAATACCAGGATTCACTTGGGTCGAACGGATAGACAGTGGTTTCCAAAACAGAAAGCCATCTGGAGCAGGGGCGGATCCAGAGAGACCATCTGGGGGGGGGGGGGGCTCCGTTTTTCATTAGGATGATACATTCATTTCGCAATACTTTTTCTCCCAATGTATACTTAGACATGGTATATCACAACTAAATAAGTATGTTGTCTGCTGCAAGATAAGTCGAAAGAAAACTTGGAAGGGGGGGGGCAGAGCTATCGTGCGCCCTATATTGATCAAGTTAAGGCCGATGCCCATAGTCATAAGCCGCGTGTTTTATGCGTTTCAATGGAGGACGGGACTGACACGGGAAAAAAATGTTCCGTTGCTCTCTCCATTGTGTGTGGGGGACAGGGTTTTCAGTTTAACCCATTAATCTTTTGTTGGTAGATCCCGACTGGTCATTAAAAGTCGTAAATTTCGCCAGAAAAATGCAGCCTTAACCCCTGTAGTGACGACAAGACGTGGCTAATCCGCAACGACCTTTATTCATGTTGTTGTTCGCGGGCCCTACCCATTAACATTTTAGTGTGTACAGAGTATAATTGCTGAATGCATTATTGAACCCATTTCACAGCCACCGTACAATATACAGTGTTCACAGCATATATTTTCACATTTTAAAATTGCAATAAGTTTTCCAGATTAAGTAATTCCCATCCTTTTTTGTGAGGACTGTAGTAAACCAACCTCAATTGCTATTTACAACTATTATCACTATTACCTTCTATTTACAATTTCTGAGCTTTCTTTTTTAAAACCAGGACCAGCTATACATTGCCAGGTACTCGCTTTGTCTGATGTCTTAGAATATGTTTTAATTTTATAATGAGGATTTGTACTCATACAGGGGGGGGGTCTGGGTGGTGTGGACAACTTATGAGAGCAGTTGAAAGAATGAAAGCTGTACAAATTGCGGAGGGTTGGATTGTTCGTCTATGCTTCAGCATCACTTAAGGCCGAGGCTGTTTGCCGCTGCGTCTCACGTGACTGCAGTGGGTAAGAGGGCATTCTCATCGCGAATTTTACGAATTTTTAATGGAAATTCGGGGTTTACCTATATAAGATTTCTATACTATACCGCAAATTCCGTCCCCTATAAAATGGAGAGAGCAACGGAAGATTTTTTTTCATCCGTATGAGTGTGCCGTCGTCCATTCAAATACGGTGGAATCTGCTAAAACGACCACCTTGTTAAAGAGATGGTCTGTCTATAGTGACAACTTTAATGCTATTTCACTTTACATCACACTTTGCCACCTTTATAAGGTGACCGTCTTTATAAGGTAACCGTCTTTATAAGGTGACCAGTTTTGTTCATCCCGAGGGTAATCCCATTAGACAGGTTCCACTGTACAAATAAAACTGGGAAGTGTGCTCCAGCCACTGTGGCGATAGCGAGTCAATAAAATTGGCCCCTCCTTCTGTTTAAAAATAAAAGCTCTATCGTTTCTGTAACTAGAGAAATTATGTTTAGTTCACAAGGATTCAATAAGTATTGGTGTAAATATTCTTGGTATATGTATATACATATGTATATATATGTACATATCAGGGGCGTGGCCAAGGGCCGGGGGTTAGGGGGGTCATAACCTCCCCCCCAATGAGGAATTTTTTGCCATACAAAACATATATTCTTCACTACATTATCACACACACGTATACATATATATGAGTTTCAGTTGTAGTAGTCGTAACCTCCCCCCCATGAAAGATTTCTGGCTACACCCCTGATATATATATATATATGTATATAGTTGGCTCTCTGTTTAACGACTTTCAAGGAACCGTGAAAATGTAAAAAATCGTCCTGGGGCGCCTGCATTCTGGGGCGATTGCCTTGGTTGGAGGATTTTTTCAGAGGCTCTAACGCGTATTCACGTTAAATCTGGAGAAAACCATCTGGAAAAAACTCCAGATAGTTAGATCGACAGACGCGCGGTAGGCCCAAACGCGGGACCTTCACACTTCAGCCGTCTATCATGTCGAGTGTCTTATCCACTCGGCCATGGTGGGGCTCAGAAATTAGAATGTTGGATGCTCTTGCTTCATGCAACCATTTGCATGCAGAAGTGCCTTGGCAAACTCTTCCTATTGGCCACATTGACTTTTCGGTCGTTTGGATTTGGATCCCGAACTAAATTTTTGTGCTGCACCAAGAATTTTCTCTTTGCTTCTAAAATACCTTTGAGAATACACTCAGGTAGTTGAGATTGTCTTGCGAATTGCACTTTTGACATTCCCCGACACTTTTTTCCCACTCTTAAAAAATGTTTCCCCTGTTCCTGTAGCGTAAGATGAAAAAAAAAAATCGTTGTTAAGCCGAAACGACGTCATCTTTGAATAGAAATTTTTTACGTTGGAGTTGCTGGGACTTTGAAATAACGTCTTTGGAAGGAGATCGCCGTTAAACAGAGAGTCAACTGTATATAAAGTGCTACTTTTTAAAATTTCAGCTCCTGCGAAAATTTACAATTTTTTTTTAAACTTCCCTAATCCATAGTGTATTTCTAGCTCTGTGGGGGGGGGGGCTCGAGCCCCCAGAGCCTCCCCCGTGGATCCGCCACTGATCTGGAGTTACGATTTTTATAGAGGAAAACTTTATAAAAAGCACTTTATAAAAAGAACATGAAACACTTTACCCGTGAGTACACGAGCCAGATCAGTGGTGTTCAAATGGTCATTGCGCACATTCAAGATAAAGTGATATTTGTAGTTGCATACGCTAGTCCTCGAATTTCTTATGAAGATAAATTAGACGCTCTATTCGAAAGGTTGCTGGAGGAGGATGATTGTAAGACTGTTTTAATAGGAGATTTTAACACAGAATTAAATTCCGATTTCAAAACTGAAATGGATAGTTTAGATTTTCCAATACGCACTAATCCAAAACATTTCACCGCTAAAGGCCAAACAACAATGGATGCAATTTTCAGCACAAAATGATGCGAACAGGAGTGTATATGAGCACTTACAGTTATCATGTTCTTCTATATGACTGAATTGATTGAATAGATTTATTTAAAAAAAAAAAAAAAAACTGAAATTCGTCCAGCCGAGTGAGTAAATAAAATCTGGAAGAATTTCAGAATTTTTTTTATTTATTTATTGGTTATATGCATTCTGTTTGACCATGCAAAAATGCATAAACTCACGTTTTTTAGTGAAGCATCAGATTAAAGTCCTGACCAACAAAGAATTGAAAAAAGAAAAATCTTTAGGATCATCCTGTATATCAATTAGTAAAACAAAACAAAACAAAAAACTAGAAGTGATCGCTTGCATTAAAACTACTTTGCGTAATACAAAAATAAATAGAACAGCTTTCGTACCATGAAAAAAAGTAAAGTATCAAAACATTAAAGAGTGATCTGTTATGGGCTGTGCTTAAATGGTGGACAAAAAAAATGAATTAGAATAAATACAAAAACAGATGTGTTAAACGCTGAGAAAGAATTCAAACGCTACAAATCACCCAGAACAATAGCAAATCAGCTATCAATCAATTTTTAGCGAAAAATATTTTTTCTTTCCTTTGGAAAACATGTAATTGGGGCTTAACCATAGATGTTAATGCGCACAGGAAAAAATATTAATTGATATGAATTAACTGCGCAGTTAAACTGCAGCTGTTTTTTTCCTCTTGAAAAAATTGCCTGTGTTATTTCTCGCGTATAGCGTTTGAGTTTGATTAAGGTGTCACAAGACTTCTGAACAGCATTAAAAACAAACCTTTGATTAAGTACTCGAAAAATTAATAATGGGTTTTCATCCAATGAAGTATCAGGGTGTCTACTAAACTTCTAAAAGTCGATTTCCTGAATTTTGGGAGCTTAAAAGAAAAAAAACAAGTTCCAGAACATGCATCTTACTTTAGGAAATCTCTCAATAGCCCCAACCCTTTATACATTTAAGCCTTTAACGCGCAGTGATCCCGCTCTGGGAACACCAAACTCTGACGTTTTGACTATTGCCAGTCACGAAGAATAGATTGGATTTCTATAAAAATAGTTGCGGATGACATAGAGAATCCTTTACTTTTTAGCACGCCATTTGCCGTAAAAAAAATTGTCACGATTCTTTTTAACAGCACTGACATCTGCTGAAAAATAGAAGAATGCGAGAACGGAAGGGTAGATTGCCCAATGCTGAAAAAAGGGCAGCCGTTGCCATCACTCGACTTAACTACCAGCAAGAGGGCGGATGATCGAAACGTTCATCGCGTGCCACAGATCTAGAGACCCTTTTTTTTACGACAGCTGACTGTGCCCGCGCACAGCCAGCTGCGTCAAAAAAGGGTCTCTAGATCTGCGGCACGCGATGAACGTTTCGATCGTCCGCCCTCTTGCTGGTAGTTAAGTCGAGTGATGGGAACGACTGCCCTTTTTTCAGCATTGGGAAAGGGTTGCGCCTCAAAGGGTTGATAGGCAGTGTCCTCGGCGTGAAGACAAAAAACTCTGACGTTTTGACTGTTGTCAGTCACGGGGAATAAATTTGATTTCTATAAAAATACTTGAGGGTGTCATAGTTACATGAGAATCCTTTAACTTTTAGCACATCATTTCCCGTAAAAATTGTCGATTATTTGTATAATTGGCAGGATTATTTTTAACAGCACTGCCATCTGCCGAAAACTGAAAGAATACAATGGAAAGACATTGATATAGAATAACAACTTCTAGACTGACCAATGCAGAAAAAAGAGCAGACGTTGCCATCGCTCGATTTAACTACCAGCAAGATGGGGGCCGATCGAATCGTTCATCGCGTGCCATAGATCTGGAGACCATTTTTTTTCACAGCTATCTGGACGCGCACATCCAGCTGTTAGATCTGTGGCACGCGATGAACGATTCGATTGACCGCCATCTTGCTGGTAGTTAAATCGAGCGATGGCAACGTCTGCCCTTTTTTCTGCATTGGGAAACGGGTGGGATTGAAAGAGTTAAATAGTTAATACAGTTGAACCCCGTTATTGCAAACCCGGTATAAAGAATGAAAATTTTTTGTCCCATCGTTTAAATACAGTATTTCTTAATGGCTCGGATACAGCGAGCAAAGCTTTAGGTCCCTTGAAGTTTGTTATAACGGGGTACCACTGTAAATATTTTGCTACAACTTACTTGAAATACATTTTTAACCGTACATTATAATTGTTGATGCACTTAAGTTAGAAAGAAAGAAAAAAGCTACGAGTTTCAAGTAGGATACTGGTTAATTCAAATTTAACCAATACTGCTTGTACTACTAGATATATATGTAAGATATCTAGAAGACAAAATTTCAAACAATTTTTTATCTTTTGGTCTGCTATACTACAAATCTGGAAGAACACAAAGTGATGATAATATAAAGTTATATATTTTGCGACTGGTCATAGACAGATTTAGCTTTTTAATCCTCCTGTCACAATAAGCACCTTAACACAGACATGTATTAAACAGGTGTGTGAGTATCGTATACTCCACAAACATTCTGATTCATTGGAAAAAACACTCATAATACTGGTGTTAAACAATAAAGTAAATAAAAAATACCTTTAACATCTTATGTGTGTTTTTTACAAAGTTTTTTATTTACTTTATTCTGATTCATTGATTCTACCTAAACATAAATCACCTTTATCAGCATTTTTCTCTCTCTATAGTCCGAGAAAACAAAAACCTGGCAAAAAATTTTTCATACGGAGGAAAATTGATTATTTTGGAGAATTTTTCTGGCCCATTTTGCATTTTCCAGTGCTTAGACTTTCCTGACCGGTAGACACCCTGAACTTATTAGCATTAACCCTCCCTAACTGGTTTGCACGTACAGTGAGTGTACATCCATCCTACCAGGACCATGCTAAGACTTTTTTAGTGTATGTGTTTGTGTGTGTGTGTGGGGGGGGGGGGTGTCGATGAACCTCCAAGTCAAATATCGGTTTTTACCAACTTAATTTTTTTTTTCAATTACTAGCTGAAGTATCCGTCCTTCGTACGGGAATAAAATCGAAATTTCATGGAAACTTTGAATTAATTCATCTAACAAAATAACATTGCATTGCAACAAACTTTTACTTTTAAAGCAATTAAAAAAGTTATTCGACTCATTATATCGCTTACATGCAAGGAAAGAGACAAAACCAAAAAAGAGTCAGCACATAACGTTCGAATAGTACATGGCATTTGAAATTTCGAATACTGAAATCGCGATTAACCGAGTACATTGTTCAAATAATCGAATAGTGAAGTAACGAATACTATTCGAATATGGAAATCGCGATTACTAATCAGTGAAACCGTCAATACTATTCGAATAGTAAAAATCGCGAATATTCTCTATTCGATTATTGATTCGATTCGAATAGTAGTAATCGATTATGAAAATCATTCGAATGGCACAAATTTTTGCGGCGTAGGCAGCAGAACTGGCGCTCCCCCTCCTCTTGGTGACGATTTCATGCCCTTCTGCGAGTGGCGTCATGGACAAGTTGGAGCCCACCCTCACAACGCCACTGTGCATGAGCAGTGATGTGGGGTGGATAAATACCCACTGGGTAGGTAAATATTTTTTGGGTATTTACCTACGGCCTGGGTAAATACCCCAAAACTGGGTATTTTCAACTTAGAATTTAATAACTGTTCTTAACAACATTTATGATTTTACCAATTAGATTTATAATTATTGTTCCTTTTTTTTTTAACTAGAAGCCAAGGCCCCTAGAATCGCTACGCTCGCTTTTCGTATGAGGCATTCGGGCCTCTAATAAGGCTTGTTACGAAGGCTTGGCCTCTAGGCTAGGCTTGGCCTCTAATAAGAATGTTACTGAGCTAGACGTTGCTTGGTTCTTACATGTTCATTGGCACATAAAAATTTAAACTTCACACTACAGTAGACCACTCCAATATATCACGGTAGATATTTTGTTATTAGCAATCCGTGTTGTACGGGTCCTGTGCTATACTCCACCTGGAGTGCGGACTCCGCGTATAATCGCTGGAAAAATTATTTGCAATCCTCAGAAACACGATATTTAATGTTGCTATTCAAAAGTTATATTAATTAGGAGTTAAAGCGTAATAAAATCAGAATATCTGTTTCAGCTGTATTTTTAATAATGTAAAACCTATTGGACACCTTGCGTATTTGCCACCCATGGCGATTTTTCATTATTTGGCGACTTGCGTATATGTATAGTTAATAATAAGCTCTAAGAAAACAGTACTTCACATGTTTTCTTTGATAAAAACTGCGGAACAGCTAGGATAGCTTGCCATCAATGGCGACTTTTCATCATTTGGCGATTTACACATGCTCACGACCTATAATTACTGCTCATGCACGGTTCCCGGAAAACCGTTATCCATATTTTCATATACATAATCCTTTGCAGATTGGCGTATTTAGCACCACGAATTATATCATCTCGCCACGCTGGCAAATAGGCATAGTTAACTCCACCAAATATGTCTACTGGTAGGAAATACTCCAGCTGGACCGAACCGCCTTTAAAATAATCTGCACTTTTCATTTTCAAGATACTGGGTTCCAGCATTCTGGAACTCGAAGCTTATTCACCCTGCTTGGAAAGATACTATTTTGCCAGATCATTCCTAATGCCAAGATGGCGCTTTTAAAATCAGTTACAATTAGTTATTCTGTTTTGGAAAAACGAATAGTCGCTCATTCTAAACTCCTGTTGTCTAAGCGAACTTGCTATTTGAAAATTCTCAACTTTGTGTAACACACTTTGAGTTATTTATTTCATATACTTTTTAATTTGGCGTAAAATGGGCGTAATTCTAACTCATGTTTGTGAATTTCACGCGACTCTACATACTTGGAAACGCTTTGTTGCAAAGGAATGACTGATTTTATGCCAAATCCGGCAACCATTCTATTTATTTTTTCAGTTTTTTATTAATATCTTCTAAAATAATTCGATTTTCGAATTTAAGTCAGCTTAGCAGGTTCCTCGAATTTTTCGAATCTGTGGGCACCTTAGTCGAAACTCAAATCCCCACGGTTTAGGAGGAGATAGGCGAACAAGCTATTGACAGCGCCAGCGCCAGCGGCCTTTACTTTTTTTTAGAATAGAGAGATACAAAGTTTTTAAATTTAATTTGACTTTATTATGAGTATTTTTGTAGTGTTTTTTTTATTATTAAGCGTTTGATTATTTGGCATAAACTACTTTATCAGTCATACCGCATTTTTTTCACTAACTTTAATAATGAAGGATGTTTTATGGTAGTCCTTAAATTGTTTTGTGCAAGTGACAGCTTTGGCAATATGTTTAATGTGTTACATTGATTAATATACCCCATAGCTTATTTTAAGTTTACTATTATATCCCAGAGCTTATTTTATGTTTATTATTTTTTAAACTGTGATAGATTATTATGGTTTGTTATTGAAGGGGAGAGGGGATTATATGCATCGTATGATTGATTTAATGATCACTAAAATAAAAAATACACATGAAAATAGTTACAAAACTAGTAGTTATAAGTAATAGGTTTAAAACCATACTTTTTACAGTAAATTTAAACTTTTATGAATATTTCAGATTGATGAACAAAATATTTCTATTACAAAGATCATTAATACCATTTTTTTTTATAATAAAATTTCCGTTTAACAAATTTTTCGGAATTACAAATTTGATTTTCGGTCTCCTGAGATTCAGATTCGTAATTCAGATTTTACTGTCTGTACATATTAAGTACAGTTGAATTTCTCTCCTTCTTTTCAAATTGTCAAATACACTGCTCCTTGTTATTATTCCTATTTACAATTTTATTCCAACAGTTATATTTATAGGCTATATTTAATCAAGTATTTTATTCAACATGTATCATATAGCTTCTTTTCATAATTATATTGTTTGAAGTTTTATGAAATTAAAAAGTTGTAAAGGGTTCCCAAGTTTCTCGTTTTTATTTTTTTTACTTAATATATATATATACATATGTGTGTGTGTGTGTGTGAATATCTTTACCCGCCAATACAAGCTTTTTTAAACAAGTGTTAATTCAAAAATAAATACCCAGGTAAAAACCCATTTTGGGTATATACCCTTGAAAATAAATACCCGGGTATTTTACATCACTGTGCATGAGGTACCTGAAGTGATTCCAGAACCGTGTACAAACTATCACAACCTTCGCCAAGAGTGTGCTAATATTCTACGGAAAGTGATGGAATGTAATTACAATTCAAATTTTGTTTACTCGAATTTTATTCAACAATTTCCTGTTGTAATATAATTGCATCCTTATGCTTTTCAGGATTAACTATAAGAATTTTTTTTTCTCTCTTTTAATTTCAGGTTTCTTTCTTTGTACTGGATGACAATAGCTGCTCTGTTTGAACTGGAGATGGCCATCTGCCATTTTAATTTCAAAACTATGTTTCCCCACTCACTATATGATGGTATAATAATTTTAAACATAAACAAATATTTCTTGCATTTGCATTCTAAGGAATTTTAATTAGGCCATCTATCCTAGAGCTACTATAAAAGGTGTCCAAAAAAAGTTGTAAAAAGCGTTAATTCTTTATACTTGTATGGGGGCACATTTTTACTAATTGAGATTTTTTTGTATGGGGCTTTTGTTGTGTCCAAGGATAGAAGATTGCACTGTTCCCGGAAATAGGTGCCATCTCCCTCCGAAGGTATTGGATTTCTGATCGTTGGCCCCTAGTTTTGAACCAATCCAGATGAGGGGCAACCACCACTTGAAATCGGCACTCCCAGAGGTAAACATGGAGTACATTGCAGCCACGATGGATTTTACATGCACCAGCTCCCATTAGCGTACACAGTCCCACAACAGTCGAGCCGAGAGGGGGTTGACCCTCCCAAGCAGGATGCTGCTTCATTTGCCGTGTTCTTGTGGGAACGGAGTTTAGAGCCTAGACCACTGTGGGGCTTGAATGGGGTAGTATGCATATTTAAAAAGTGTAACTTTTTGAAAATTTAACTAGAGGAATTTTTTCTTAATGTAGTCTTTATTCCTTCCCTTTCTTGAACATTTTTTTCAATGCATATTGCCGACTTATCTCAACTGGATAAAGCATGTTACCATCTTTATTTGGGACACCCTGTATAGCAAAGACATAAGATGAGGTCAATGGGAGGGCAGCAGTCAGTGGCAATTCTGCACCTGCGCAGAAAAACAATTGTCATAGAATGAGCAGGAAAAAGAAACATCCACCTATTTAGGGTAGAACCTGTGAATGTGAATTGTTTCGAAACTGAACCACCACTAGTCTGTGTAAACGAAACACGCCCGGTGTAATCTCTGGCGATTAAGATAACAGACGGAAATAGAGGGAGAATTTAAAAAAATGAAGTACGTTCTCTTGTCACGCATATCTTCGGCACTGATTGACAAAAATAGTCCGTTTCTTTAACATAACTACTAACATTTTTCAAGCGGTACGGCTATTGTACTCTTCATGAACGGCGAACAACCTAACCAAAGTAATGATTCATCCGTAAGCCCTTTCTTACCAAATCACTTGACCATTTTCCGATGAAAAAATATTCACAGCAAGGATTCAGACGAGTGTCATTTCTTGCTTCCAATTGATACGTTGTCTCACCAGAAAAGCCGAATTCCTTTTCTAATACACTAGGCTGGTCGACCGATGTTGATAATTTGTGACGTTCGGAGAAAACGCCTGGGGGTAAATTTAATGGAACTATTTTAAACAAACAAGTAAAATAACAATCTACTGTGACTACAAACTTCATTAAAAATTTAAAAGAATAACTCGCTCGAGATAACTTACTTATTTAAATTTTGAATTGATCAGAGTAAAATAAAAGATAAACTATTTGTGTGGTAAACTAAACAGCTGGAATTTTTGCTATTTTTCCTTTACAAGACAGCCTGCTCTGGCAAAATCTTTTCCTTAACAAAACAGGATGCACTGGCTAAATCTAAGATAAACTCAATTTTTGTACTCAAAGCCAGGGTTCGGAAAAACCCGGTTTATTCGGGAAAAAAAAAAAAACCCCAAAACCGTTTTTTTTTTAAACCAGGTTTTTAAAAAAATCCTTTTATAATTATTACCTGTTACATACTTATAAATAAAATTATTTGTAAAATTTTCAAATAGCAATTAATATTCCTTCTGAAAGTAATTAAAACAAAGTAAATAAACAATTGTTGCTATACTTATGTGGACATTGAAATCATTCAATTTTAATATTTTATTTAGAGATACTATTTTTTATACTCAGTATATAATATAATACAATATTAATTGTTTACTACATTTTACATGGAATCTTGCACTTAGATTCATCAGTAATAATGGTGATAAGTTGTTCAAAATGATACTTTTTAAGGTTTAAAAATAAGTTGTTAAAACACAAAACCTCTATTTTAGAAACAAATTAAAAATGCAGCCTATAATTTAAGTTAATTAATAATTTTTAAGAAAGATAAAACAATAAAGTATCTATTAGAATGATATAAAAACTTATTGTTGATACTTATAAGGATAATTTTAAAAGATATCAGAACGTATTCTATCTGCAGTATTCGGAATTTTAAATTATTGTTTAAAAAAAAACAATAGTTTTTTTTTTTTTTGAGGAAAAAAAAACATTTGGTTAAACCCTTTCCCAATGCTGAAAAGGACATCCGTTGCACAGTCAACTGTCGTCAAAAAAGGGTCTCTAGATCTGTGGCACGCGATGAACGTTTCGATCGTCCGCCATCTTGCTGGTAGTTAAGTCGAGCAATGGCAACGGCTGTCCTTTTTTCAGCATTGGGCAATCTATCCAGCTGTTCTCTCATTCTTCCATTTTTCAGCAGATGTCAGTGCTGTTAAAAATAATCGTGACCATTTTTTATGGGAAATGACGTGCTACAAAAGTAAAGGATTCTCGTGGAGCTCTGTCACCCGCAACTATTTTCATAGAAATCAAATCTATTCTTCGTGACTTGCAACAGTCAAAACGTCAGAGTTTGGTGTTTCAAGAGCGGGAACACTGCGCGTTAAAGGGTTAAACCATGCCAACCCTGCTCAAAGCAGAGTTTCTCAATAAGAGCTCCGCAAAATATATATCGCTGTCTTAGCCTAGAATACCCTAGACTCGAATTTACACACTATGCTCCGTGAAACTAAAAATATGTGGATGCTTTGGCCTAGAAAACACTAGACTCGAATCTACGCAAGGTGCTCCACGAAACTGTAAAAACGTTCCATCATTAAAAAAAAAAAAATTAGAACTCCGATTTAAAGAATCAGGCCAGCCAAGTGTTGACGTTTCTTCAAAAGAGAGAGAAAAAATAAAAACTCAAACAAAGAATACACAAAAGATAGACACACCAGTTATTTAATAATTTATAATTTTTATTCACATCTTATTCACAATTGAGACAAGCCCATTCAGTTTTCAAGTATTTGTGCTTAGTATACTGACACAGAGGTATACTTTCATTGAATCACGCGGAGAAATTTTCAGCAAAACGGGCATATAAATCAAACGACGCACAGGAATGTTACACACACAGATACTTTTTTTTTTTCTTTTGAAAATGCTTAGGCGATACAGTTACATTTAGAACTGGAAAGTTGGTCCCAAAGACAAAACAAGGCACTTGAATTTACTTTGCACCACGGTTTTTCTATAAGGCACCACTAAACGGATCACGTGATGGCGATCCGTTTTATCACTTGTTGTAATCAGGAAGGTAATAATAGAGACCGTCTTCAATAATAACAAGAGAGGATATATCAGTTAAATACAGACTGCGTAAGGGTTGAAAGCACTGGGGTTTGTTTATACATTGTGTGTGAAATGAGTTCTATTTTTGGTTCGTTTATTTTAGAGGAACATTCGTGGAATTTTTTTTCCCCCAATTATGCTGTGATTTTGCATGCTTAGAGAATCTTTTCGCAGTATTTCTAATGGTTTTTCAAGCATCGATTCCATTTATCGCGTAAGTTGGGGCTATTCCTGTATACGTACTGCATACAGTGGGGTAATTGCAAAGTAAAGACAGTGGTTAAAGATCTTATTTATTATACGCCCCCCCCCCCTCCTGTTTATTTTGGAGGAAGTATCATTTTTTGTTATAAAACAAAAATTAGTGAAAGTTTCATTTGACACGATTACAACGAAATCCACTCTTGTTATTATTGCTCCATGTTTAAAAAACTTATGCATATAATGAAAATTATATTTGCAGTATTCAAAAGCATTTTTTATGAAATCAATTCTAATTTCATGATGGAAAAAACATTACTTTCTTCAATTTCTTGAAGAATGAAGAGCCTATTTTTCATCACTTTGTAATTAATTAATCTGGTCAAAAGATTAAAAGAGTACTTTTTTGTTGTGTTCTTCTAAGTTTTAGAATGGATTTTTTAAGGCAAGAATTACTAACCCCAAACCCCTCCAATATTCTGAATTCACGATAACTAACAATAAAAACGTATGTATAGTTATTTTAGTGTGGAGAGAAAAAATATGAACCCATATGACAAAAATTTTCAATCTTTTGGTCAATCGCCATATTAGAACACAAAAGTAACGCGCCAAATGTTGCTGCAAGTGAACCTTAAAACTTATTTTATAAAAGAAAAAAAAAATGTATAGCGGGGGAGAACTATATAAGTTGAAAAACTTAACACAACATGCAAAGGGAAGGAGAATCCCCAATTAATTTTTCTTTAAAAAAAAAAATGCTTTCATTAGCTTATGTGTGTGCGTTTAGACATGAATATCTAGCGTAAATACAGGGAAGGAACGAAAGTCCTCTGGACTTGACGAAGCGACTAGTATAGTTGTCTGGACATTCACAGCTTCACAAGCTGGAAATAGCACGAACAATTAAGATACAGCTGTTTGACAGCAAATGCTAAAGATGGGACATGACATCTATGAGAAATTTCTTTAAACATACAAGGGATGGGAGAAATATGTCAGGATATTTATTGCTTTTTTAACGGTGATTTCTAAGAAAAATGATAATCATATTATGTAACACGGCGGTTGAACAAAAAATTGAATTTGTGTTTGACATAGACTGAAGTGGGAGTTATGAAAAATTGAAACTGTTTCTTGACAAACTATACTATGTATTTTTAGAAACATTAAACCTATGTTTTTAAGAAAAAAATTTTAGTATACAGCAGTGGCGTAGCCAGAAATTTTTCATGGGAGGGTGGAAGTGGTGGGGGTTCGGCCACTGCAACTCGCATATATGTATACGTGTGTTGATAAGGGAGTGAAGAAGATACATTTTGTATGGCAAAAAATTCCTCATGGAGGGGAGTGGGGAGATTGTGACACCCCCGTATCCCCCATTTCCTTGGCTAGGCCACTGGTACACAGGAATCCCAAAGCAAATAGACTAGTTTATCCATTTAGGAAAGGATAACAAAACAGTGTGCATTTAATGTTTTTCCTAAATATTTAATCGCCTTTACAGGTCGGCATTTTAAATAAGTTAAATATTTTAGGGAAAACTTTAATGTACAATATTTTGCTTATCTTCCTGAATGGATACAACAGGCGATTTGCTCTGAAAGTCGTGTGTACTAAAATGGTACAGATTCTGAAGAAACATTCTGAAAATTTTCAATGCGCAATTCTTTTTAAAATGTATTCATATTTCTTAAGTGTTACCATAAAAAAATAAGGTTAGAAGAACACAACCTTACTCCAAACAACTTTTTTTTTTAATCTGAAAAGTAATGCTTTTGAACACTGTTCTTATTAAAGTGGAAAAGTTTCACCTCAGATAGTAATGATTAAGCATGCATAATTTCGATTTTACTGGGTAGAGAATGAAACAATAATAACAGCATAATAACTAATATGTAAATATTAATTTAAAAAAATCTGCTGCAAGTTCCTGGAACTTATAAATCGACATTTGATTTCCACCGAGCAGTGAAGCAGGAAATGTGTTACACACAGTATGAACCACTCAGCGTCCGATTTAAAATATATTTTTAAAATTTTAACTTAACATCACATAGTTTTATTTTAAATTAAAACATACATAAATTAAGCTATAAATAATTAAAACATTTTACATTAATAAAAAAAAAAAACTGTTAACGAAAATGCTAACATATTGCAAGAAAACTAGTGCCTCTTACTAACTTTCTTCTACCATAAAGTATTTAAATAAAAGACAAAAACACAAGAAATCATAAAAACATAAATTATCACTGGTTATCGATTATGCTTTGTGCAAACTTACGATTCCAACACAATAAAAAAAAAAATTAAATGCAAACATCTATATATATGCAACAAACATGTTAGGATCACATAAAAACATCGATATAAGAATTAAAATCTGTTTCAGTAGTTACCTAATAATAGTTTAAAATAAATAAATATTTAAATACATGAAAAACATGAAAGAATATTCCAACTCAGATTTTCGAATCGACTGCCAGATTTCCGTTAAGAACAAATAAATAATCAATACTTCAGGAAGAAAGAGGCAGAGACAGGGAAAATAAATAAGGCTCTTTAAAAGACATTTTTAAAAATTTTTGATAGACTTAAAAAGGGAGGAGGTTAGACAAAGAAAATCTACTTTACCACATTTTCAGTTAAGACAATTTGAAGGGAGGGGAATGACAGAGAAATGTTGTACTCTTAACAATTACCACGCATGCATATTGTGAAACTGCATTTTAAAGGTACCGTCTAAATTTAATAACTATTACTTAAGTGGTGAATATTTGGGTATCTAGTTTTAGGGTTGCTGCACTTTTAATTCGCGTTAAGCGTCTTTAATAGGCTCCCACAATTCAAGCTGAATCACTAGACATGCTTATTTTTCGAACACCAAGCAGCTAGCTATCTGGTGAAAATGAGGCTTGCAAAACACACGTAAACTGCTCCAATCATTTCAGAAAACAGAGTGAGATTTCCATTGCAAAAATTAAAATAATAATAACAATAACAATAATAAATATCAGAGAAAGACTGAAAACTTGATAAGGCGCGACTTCATACAGGTGCAAAACTGGCGTGAAAAATACACAAATCGGTTCTGTGTTTAATGACATTACACAAAACAATTTACATACTATTCAGATGATAAATATGTGGAAACTAATTACTATTTCCAAGCTCGGTAACTAATGATTCAGCCTATGTTTTAGGAGCAATCTTTGGCAACCATAATCCGTAAGCCAGAAACGTTTAGGAGCTGAAAATGGATTAATATATGAAAATAAATAGGAATAAATACAACATAATACAAATCAAACTAAGAATTCTGAGTCACGAAGGGAAGCAGAACCTTGTATGAAGTTAAACAGAAAATTTTAGCAATTTTATTATATCCTGTTCGAAGTTATTTGTTCTAACGAACATCTGCGCCGATAGGATGATCCCAGGAATTGACTACACAAATAAACACATGATTTATTTTTCTAATTTATGTAACGCAGATGATATTTTGCCATTCCTGACAAGTCAAGATAAATATTTAATAGCTATATATATAATGAAAGGAATCATCTCATATACATTTGACAAAACACAATCACAAAAAAATAATAAAATTTATATATAATGACCTACTATACAATGCAAATCAAATAAATATATATATATATATATAATATGTGACTACCTCACACTTCGCCCATAACACACTGTAATAGAAAAAAAAAGGAAGGTAACATCAAAGCTTTTTTAAACGTTACTCATAAATATAGTGAAATAACTGATATATTTATATATAGATTTATTTTTTTGAATATATATTTGCAAGGGAATTTAAAACACAATATATATATATATAAATCTATATTTAACATTACTTATATCTTATTATATTTATCTCTTTTCAAAAAATATATAGACATATTAATATATAATTCTTCGTTTTGTGAGATAGCACCGATTCAGGAGAGAAGTCAATTTCGGGTGCGTTTAAAAACTGTTTCTGCACGTTTAAAACTCTTAAGCAATACATTTGAGATCAAAAACAACACGCAGAAAAAAAATGGGGAGGGAGGGGGCACAGTAACAACGTAAATGCTTATTGTTACTATCAGTGGTTAAAGTTTGATGCTATTATTATTGAAGTGATTGATAAAATGAATTATGTAATAAAGTGATTAGTATCTCTCGGACAATCAATATTAAATAATTACATTTTCGAACAATCCAATGAATCAAATAAGTATGTATCTTTTGCCCGTTGACTACGAATTTTTGGAAGCACATAAAAATGCTGGGCTACGATTAGAATTATTTCTTTTATAAATTTTTAAACAATCCGGATTCAGTAAATGACACGTTAAGCAGTCAAACAATTATGGTCTCATTAAGCATATTCAATATTAATACGCAAATTATTCAACAATTTTTTGGGTACATTTTATTTCAAGTATAATTTCTTCAGCTATTCATATTTTGTACAGCTGAAATAAATCCTTAAAGCAATAGAACATTTTTAACTACGTTACAAATACAATTTTTTTTAAATAAAAAAAAGTAACTTCCTTAAGTTTTTGATTGTCAAATTGATGTTATAATCCCTTCAGTTTTGGATATCTGATTCTGATTAAATAAAATGTTCTTTTAAAAAAATGAATAATTTTCTAGGTTTACAACACACTAGATTCGATTAGATAATGGGAATTGACAATTTAAAAAGAAAAGAATGAATTCTCAATGAAAAAACACAAATCTTTTACACACATAGCACCCACAAACTTTTCAATAAAAATACTTAACTACAATGAATCAATAAATATGAAAGCCTTCATACACGCACAGTTTTGTAAAACATCACAAGGGTTATATATGCAGAAAGCGTAATTTCATTATCAACCTGAACCTGGTTAAAACGAAATTACTATTTGTAGTTTTTCAAAGCGAGTTCGTATTTGGAAGTGATTTTTCCCCCACGCATATTTATGGAACCTATAGCTTAAGAATTCATATAAATTCGCGGAACAGCTTCTTGTATATTTAGTTATTATATTTCATGAGAAAGGAAGGGGTAATGTGATGCTCAGCAATATTGATAACAATAATTTTTTTAATACTATTTAATATCGAAGATTTAAAACAATTTAAATATGCAATAATTATGAACACATTCTCCAAACACTTGACAAACGGATTAATTCTAAAATGCGTGTTAAAGTTATCGGTAGGATATCTTACCAATGACTTTAACACGTGAGTTTGGATTAATTCGCACATCAAATGTTTGGTCAATAAGGCCGTTAGTTTCTTGGAGGAAATCAAAATTAAAATGGCGTACGACTAGTCTTGTTACTGTTAAGGTAGGTACAGACGAGGAAAACAATTATGTTGCTATTAATGTGGGTGCAGACTAAAGCTATGCTGGACGAATGCGCCGAACGATCACAACAAATTTCTAAATTAGTATGGGGTTTGGCGATAAGCGCACACAACGCGCAAACGATCCACCTCATGCTCAGATTATGCCAGGAGAAAGATGGATTCGGTCTTTTTCGTTCTCTTGCGATCACAACAGCACTACTGGTGAATAACTGAGTGTTTGTAGGTTTTCTATGGATCACGGGAGGTTCGTTGAATTTTATAACTCCACCGGAAAACTGGTTAACAGGCAAAACACAACTCCACGAACATTCAGTTGTCATTTTATTGAGTAATTTTAATCACACGAGCACGAGCTTTCCTCGCTCCATCCACAATCAGAACAACAAATACACATGGTGTTCTTTTTTTTTTTTTTTTTTTTTTTTTTTTTTAAGGGGGGGGGGGATGATAAAAAGTTAATCGTAGCGCGTTAAATCCCATACTAATCTACAGAACTTGATGTGCACGTTCGGAGCAAATGTCTGCTTACTTTTAGACAAATCGATTGTTAAGAAATCTCAAAAGTCAACATAATTGGGTCTATCGCTGAACAAGGTATTGTCGCCAAATGGAAGTGCGATAAAACGCCAAAATGGTAACAAAGCTAACAGGATTTCTTCTTTTAAGTAATAAATACTGCAGTCAGTTTTAATATTAATCGTAATAATATTTACTTAGTAATATTGTTAAGTTATATTAATAGTTTTAATAACGTCAATGACCTAACTTGGCATCATGTAGGAAACATAGCGCCAAAAATCTTGCCAAATTGGCGTGTTCTGCAGTAGAACTACATTATTTAATGAGCTCTGTTTTCCCAGCTATGGTTCCGGCAAATATGCGTTAGGTTTCCTCTCTCCTTACCGGATACTATACTCTCATGCTGGCGGATGCTTGCTTACTGCATTCATTGAAAACATCCCGGATCTTAATTGGTCGGGATCCGTGGAAAGATGGGCCATCTCGAGAACATGTCGTCTTGGGCGAAAGCGGAGAAGAGAGGTGCCTCGAAGGGCGCTTGCGAGCCGCCGCCGCCGCAGTAAGAGAATGCCCAGGTGTCCTGCGAGTCCGAGCTCTCCTCGGCCACATACATGAGCGGGCTCTGGTGCTCGGGCAGGCAGTCTACCGGCGAGAAGTTGAAGTTGTGGTGGTTCAGATTGGCCAGGCCATGGAGCACGGAGCAAGGATTGGCAGGCTGGGGCAGGTCATAGCTGAAGGTCTTGGCGACGGTGGGGGTTCCCGCCAGGCTGTTAGGGGGGGAGATGTCCCCGGCGGATCCCAGGCTTGGCCTGGCTGGAGGCAGCGCCTGCGTGGTCAGGTTGGAGACCAGGCTTTTCTTGAACTCCTCGGTCGTGTGAATGAAGTGGCACCGGGGGCCGTAGGGGCAGAGGCCCGTACTGTGGTAGGTGCGGCAAAGTTCCGTCTTGTACTTGGGGTGCCTGGCCATGCTGCGAAGCTCCTTTGCTCCGTGCGCAAACTGACACTTGTCGCCGTACTTGCAGGTGCCGCTCTCTTCAAAGGGCCTGCACAGCTCCGTCTTGTACCGGCTCGAGTTGGAAGGGACGACCCTGCGGTCGGCCGGCTCGCTGCAGCTCCTCTCCAGCTTCTTGGACGAGCAGGAGGACTCGAGGCCCTTGTTGTTGTTGGTGCTGTTATTGTTGTTGTTGTTGTTGGAGGAGTCGGGCTGCTGCTGCGGTATTTGTTGCTGTTGCTGGCTTTTGGACAGAGGGGGACTAACAGAATTCCTCTTGTGATGATGGTTGTTGTTGTTGTTGCTGTTGTTATTGTTGTTGGCATTCTGCTGATGGACACTGTTGTTGTTGTTGCTTATGCTGGTGTTGCTGTTCTTCACAGGTGATTTCCTGCCCGGCAGGAAAGTGCCATTGTGCGTTGGGGACTGAAAAGAAAAAAAAAGACAGTTATTGTTTTGCTAAGTGATGCTCTTAAGGTTTAAAACAAGCTTTATAAAAGAAAAACAGAGGTACGAGGTACATATCATTAAGGGCGGGATTCAAGTAAAACGCGCTCGATCAAGTTCGAATCGAACGTTTTTCAGTCCCCAGTTCCCAGTTTAGTCCCCAAAATGCTTCCAATGAACAAGCCTATCGCGCTGTCACGTGATCAAAACACGATTGTTTTGTTTCAGTTGAATAAGAAACATTGATATCTCTCGAACTTTCTCCTGTTCGACGCGGAAAACGTTCGAATTGTGTTTCACTTGAATCTCGCCCTAAAACTGCTAAGGATAAACCCAACTGACCCTTTCGTGTCGACTTACGCGCATAAGTGCCAGTAAGAAACGCAATTACAAAGTTTGATTACATTTGGTCCAGTAGTTTTCCTTTTCTGATCGTTTTAAAGTGGAACTTTAATTATAATCACCCTGCCAGTGGCATAGCCAGAAATTTTTCATTGGGGGGGGGGGGGTTACGACTACTGCAACTCACGTAAATGCCTACGTGTGTGTGATAAGGGATTGAAGAATATACATTTTGTATGGCAAAAATTTCTTATGGGGGGGACCCCCTATCCCCCCATTGGCTACGCCACGGCACCCTGTATAAAGTTAAATTAACTACATATAACTAAATATATGTATTGTTACATGTGCTCTGAGATTATATATATAATAATTACAGAACATGATTAAACAACGCATTCATACTTTGAAAGAGAGTGCCGTGCTCGGCGGTAAGCGAGCGTTTGCGCCTTCCGTCGCGAAAGGATTAAACCAGATTTCTAATAAAAACCTGTATAACTGAAGTCGGTTTATCCGTTTGGGAACTCAAGTTCCAAAAGGCCATAACAATTTTCAAAAATTCAATACAACAGAAATACAAAGGCGTAATTTGAACAGAGGGATGCGCATATGCGTTTTTCACTCAAGTGACGTTGATACAACATGTCGAAAATATAAATTGCTGCCTTAGCCTATAATACACTAAACTAGGAATTACATGAGATACTCCACGAGTCCCAGTTCTACATATTGGCTTGAATTTTCCCGCAACGTGACCAATCCATACTGCTCCGTAACTTTTATGTATTCTACATCAGTAACAAAATAAATCGATTCACGAAGAGGATATACGTAACTGTTTTCAGACCTAGAAGTGAGAAACAGTTTTGGCAGTTCGAATTTTCGGTCTTTCAAATGATAGAATTTTGGTATAGCACTTAGTTAATAAACCAGACTAATTACAAAACCGTTAAGTTCAATTTCCGGAATCGCAAATAAATAGATGTACTTTTCACATTTTCCTAGTGCAAATTTATTTCAGAGATAATTCCTGTGAATACGCGTTAGAAACCCTTTAAAAAAGTCCTCAACCCAAGCAGGTTGTCTACCACATAAAGTAAGCTTGATTTCTTGACCTTTTCTTGACCATAACAAATACGAAACACTAATATCAAAAATACATTCGTGCCAGGAATGCAGAATATTTACGATCTGGCAATCTAGGATAAGGGGAAATTTTAGCCATCTGGGGGAAATTTTGCAGAAAATATACAACTGATTTCAATTTTAACAATGAATTACAAAATTCTTCGAGTTATTCTTTCCCATTCCTATTTTTAAAGGGATTTTCTTTATCAACTTTTTCACCGATCAGCAGTTTGCTTTCTCTTAACTTGGACCAATTGCTATTTAGTAAACATGTATGTAGCTTGTACATTGCAAATATTTTTACACTTATGGTAATATAGAACTTATGCAAGTCTATAAACATATCATAAAATTTTGGGGAAATGTTGAGAGTAAAAACAGTTTCTGCACCCCTGCATCATACTAAAGAATTAAGAAAAATTAGACTTTAAATTTAACACTATTAATATACAGGGTGATCAGCGAATAAGCCCTGATTTCAAAATTGAATATCTCTAGAACAAAGATCGATAGAATTATGCGTAAACTGTACGTTTATTAGCAAAACTGTAAAAATGGTGCAGAAAAGTTTAGGAAATTTAGTTACAAAAATTGTCAACTAAGAATTTGAATGAAATGGAAAAAGGGAGTTGAGTCGATAATCGTGACCTAGTGCTTCATTTCTTGACCTTTTCTTGACTTTCCTGAGCTTTTTTCCAATTCTTGACTTTTCCGTGACTTTCGTGACCTTTGCATGATGGTAGACACCCTGCCAAGGCACTTTTTCCCCAAAAACTTGTTCAAAACCACTGGTTCGAATGGAAAAAATAAAGTATGTTCCATTCTAAAATATTTTTTTGAAATTGGGAATTAATAATAAGTATTAACGCAAATAATAGGTCATCGAAGAGAAAACACTCTATTATTAGGAGTTTTAAAAAATTATTATTTTAGCTGAGTTAACTATTAACTATTCACTACTAACTATTAACTATTCTCTAGACCTTTTTAGACACTTAATTCCAATACAGAAGTTTAATAAGATATTATTGCTACTGAATTCTTAGAGATCGGGTTCCGTTTAGTGTGGAAATAATTTTTCTCCAACCCCACTAATGGCGGGAATTACACACAATGTAGTAGAACTATTTGAACTAAAGATGTTTTTTTCAGATAACATAGTTTTGGGGGAAGTTGTTACTTTTTTATTCAATTGAAAGCAACATTTGGCATGCTAACAGGAGTCGATAAAAGAATTTTTTCTAGGGTCCCATTCTTGTGAAAACTTCAGTTTTGTAAATTTAAACATCTATTTTTGTGAAAGTCACTTTTTTCCTGAAAATAATTTAGCAAATAAAATATAAAGTAAAACGCCAATGAATGGTTGTTTCAATCGATTGTATTTTTGTGAATGGGTCGTTTTAATCGATTGCAATTTTGTGAAGGGGCCGTAAAACGTACCTAAATTGTGTCTGCATCGATCCCCGATTAAGGAGAGATGTATGGGGAATATACAACCAGGGGCTCAGTTTCAGGTATAAAGATTCTTTTTATTTTTAAATACGTAAGAATTCAAATCTTGAACTATAAACGAGCAAAAAAAAAAAAAAAAAAAAAAAAAAAAGAAAAGAAAAGAAAAGAAAGAAAACCCAGATCGTGACAAGATACTGAAAGTAACAAGTGCAGGACAGAAGCTTCCAGAACAAGATAACGCTATCTGACAGTGCAGTGAGATTTTTCTAAAAAAGAAATGGCCAACTTATCGTACGATTTTAAGAACGACGCAATTCTCCACTTGAAAATATGTTCTTCGGGGCGAGAGCGTCAATCGCCAACTTGATTGAGATGACCTTGGAGATAGAAGGAAGTGACGAAAAAATACGCCATTTATCCTATATATAAAGATAGTCCTGTCAGACAAAATTACACTGAGCTCGTTTGATTTCGGAGAAAACGGTGTCATGTAATTGGCTTTATATATTTTATCCAGAAAGGGAGAGGGGCATTTTACAAAATACAGTTTTAAAAATAGTTCAATAAGGTTGTTGTTAAAAGAAAGAATTTTTTTTTTCTTTTGGAAAGTTGATATAATTTAACAGAAAGCACCGAAAAATATATCAATTTTCTGCACTATATGAACTTTTTTCAAACTTAAGCTACAGAGCACTTCATACTTTTTTGTTAATTAAAGGAATATGCAGAGTTAAGCAATATTCAATCGCTGACGTACAAGACATTTTTAAAATGCTGTTGAAGTGAAGAGCTGCGTGACATACGTGGTTCTTTTGGAAAATCAGTCTCACCTGAATTTTTTCGATGCGCAACAACAAAAAACTTTCCAGTTCGTAAATTAGTCCTATCTTTTTCACATCACTGATAACACTCTACAAATGACTGTTCAATTACACGGAAAAGTGGTTTGGTTATAAAATAACAAACGTTGGAAAACTGACATAAAGTATCCAGCCTTTAAAGTAAAAAGCCTTTCGTATTTTACAAAAAACACCCGTAAAACTTTTCAAGCCATCGTATTAGCCCATCGACGTATTTGGGTTATTTTCAAAATTCGGTGCCATTTGCTGTCTGTGTGTAAAATATTTTTATACGGTATAAGAAAATTTAAATGATTTTTTTATTTTTATTTTTATCATGGTTTTTATCAGACAGTTAACCTGATACAGTTAACCTAATACTGAAACAATAGATTAAAAACATATTATTTATAAAAAAAAAAAAAAAAAAAAAGAAAAAAAAAAATGAGTAGAGAAGATACACACAGAAATATAGCTGTCCGAATCATAGAACATAAAACGTGCTATGTAAAATCACTGCTCAAAAGCTAAACTTTCTGCCCTGACATGATTTAACATCGTCAAATAGAGTTTTAAATTATGAAAATGTTTTTATAAGGTTTTGAGAAAAATACAACATTTTTGATAATTAAATATAGCTGTCCAGACACTGATGTCGTAAGTGTTACCATACATTATTTTCAATTTTTTTAAACAAAATTGAAATTTGAGAATAGCAACACCTGCTTACTATTAGAGCAAGGTCGAAAAAGAAATATAAACAAACATCTTGAGTTTCTGATTGAAAAAGCAAAAGCCTATTTGCAGTGTTGTAGCACCAACATTTTCCCCCCAGGAACGCATGACTCAGCTGGTGAGAGAGGTGGGGTGGGGGTGGGGGTTAGCAAGTTTATAACAACCCATCATAAAACCCACTTTTTATGTCAATAACCAATATTAGAGGCTATGTATAATTTTGAAAAAAAAAAAAAAAAAACTTAATTGACTCGAACAAAATGTAAATAAAGCAAAATTTTAATCTAAACCAATGTAAATTTTTTGGGGAGGGAAAAATTTATTTTAAAAAATTGTACCTACATAAATTGTATAGTAAACCAGAATTTTACCCTATAACAATTTGGGGAAGCTGAAGCTCCCTAGCCCCGACCCCTGGATCCGCCACTGCCAGTGGCGGATTAATGCAAATTTGTCGAGGGGGGGGGGCGATTAGTTTGTCGGTGATGGCGGTAAGTTAGAAGATTGACATATACTTCCATTTTATGGAGGTAAAATAGGATCTTTTACATTAATTTCCTTTTTATCGGAGGGGGGGGGGTTGCCCCCCCTTTCATCCGCCCACTGGCTAGTTAGGTGGACAGTCACTAATTTTATTGCCTGCAATGGCACCTCAACGTTTAAAATTTGTGTTCCTTTTGTTATCGGCATTGATTCTAAGAATCTAGTGATTCCATGTATTTCCTTATTTGCAGCCATGATAATGATGTTTCATTTCTTCAAAGACTATGAGAGAAAAGAAAGGGCAGGGGATTGAGAATTTCTAATCGACTAGACTCTTGGATTTGAAAAATGGTACCCATAGAATTAAAACAGAAATATTGCTGTTAGTGGGAGCGAGCTATACAATTTTTTTTCTTTTTCCAGGAAATAGATTAAAATCTACGACAGTATAATAATCTCATTTGAGTTCCGGAACGCAGTTCCGGCTCGCAAAAATGTACCGGAACACTAATTTTGGTGTCCAGTTAAAAAAAAAAAAAAAAAAAAAAAAAAAAAAAAAAAAAATCGGACAGGGTCTACAAATGGAGTTTTTACAAAGAGACTTCATCATTTTCATTCTGTGAACAAAAATCCTCACTCCAAGGGGGCGGCCTCACGGATACGGCTTGGAGTGAAACAAAATGGCTATTTTTAAAAAATCTGTTAGGACATAATCCTTCTTACGAGCATTAGAAAAATCCCTTTCTCCGGTACGATGAACATGAATTCCAAAAAGTTTCCAATAAAAACAAAACACTGTTGTCATGATTAAATTTTTTAAAACAAATTACATCCAGATGCTTTACCGTTCAGACACTTTCTTTCCTTTATTTTGAGAGTAATAAATAATTCATAAAGCTTTTAAATGAATTACTTCGATCACATAATCGTTTTCACAGAATTATTACTTCTCTGTTCAACTTATGCTTCTCGTTTAAAACAGATATCGCGAAAATGATTCATGGTTATAGCCATTAATAAAAAGCCTGTCAGTAATTCTGGAGTAAAGTTCGGCGAAGAAACTGTGAATAATACAAATTTATCAACTATTCTGTCAGAGATAAATCTTTTTTTTAACCTTGCAATGTTATCTAATAGAACTAAAAACAAGTATTTCTCATATTTCCATAAATATTTCTTCTTCTTTTGGCTAAGTCATTCAATAAAACTAAAACAAGTGTTTTCCATTTTTTCATAATTTATATTTTGTCTAAAAGCTTTTAGTCACTTTTTTTTTTCAATGACAAGTACGGAAGGCGAGTCAGATTAATGCTGAATTAAAAGCAATCAAGAAAAGGTGGTGTTAAGATTAGTGATACAACGGATATCAATTTGGCCGGATACCAGATACCGAATATCAGGGCAAACTTTCAACCAGATTTCCGGCAGCAGTATGTTTTCCTTGAAAGAAAGACATCTCCATTCAACTGTTGGAAAATCAATGTAACAAATTTAGTTACGTTATCAAAATTAGTGGGAGGGACACATTTTCTCACCAGGCAGCAGTACTACAGCAAATACACTATTCTCATAAGCAATTTATGAGCCACCATAAATTTATGGTGGGTCAATTTATGATGGAAAAAAAGGTAACCGAATTCTTACAAAGATTGAAAAAAAAGTATTTTTGTACAATAATTTCTTCCAATCATAAAAAGATAGAGGTACTTATTTCTTTTCTTATTTTATGATAAAAATACATTCAAAACAGTATTGAAACAGAATACTTTCACAAAACTTTGTTTTCTCGCATTTTTTATTATTGCAGTTTTTTGAATTTATTCATTTATTATGTTTATTTATGTTATTTCTCTATATAATTTGAGGCCGGATGTACTGCCGGATATTTGTAATATCCGGCTACTACCAATTATCCGGCAAATTAGCCGGATGCAGTACGTTTGCCGGATATCCGTTGCATCCCTAGTTAAGATTTTCTCCCAAGTTTACTTTTTTCCAGAACAGCAGTTTCCTTTTCTTCGCTCGTATACAGTTTCCTGATTATTGGCGCTTTTTCGTAGTTCAAGAAGGATAAACCCTTTTTACCAACCAAAATTTTAATACTGTTTTTTTTTTTTTTTTTGTAGGGTGCGCGAATTTCTCGCAGTACTAATTTTTTAATGTGAGAAAAGGGGAAAAAATGAGAGATTCTCGCGTTCTAATGAAAACACTGATTTTGGTTTAATTAATAGCTAAATAATAAATTGACAACAACTTTCGTTTTTGCTTTATTTATTTATTTAAACAGCACTGAATATCTTTTTAGTATTACTTAAATATACCTTTTCTAATTTAAATAGTTTTATTGCACTAAATATATGGATGTCCTTTACATTTAAAACAAATAAATAATACTGATAAAACAAACCGTGTTCGTCTTTTATTACATTCTAGTTGTTTGGGTTTTATTGGTTCCAACATAACTAGCTTGGATGCATGTAATTAGAAATAAAATTACACTTAAATGTAGATTGCAAACGTATAAGGCAAGACACCAAAAGTGCGGTGCAGTAAGAGTGAAAAAAACTATCCTGAATTTTGAAAACTTCTCTTTTGTAAAGGGCACTAACATGATTCCCCCCCCCCCCAAAAAAAAGGTCAATACACTCTATATGTTAATAAATTTTTAAGGAAATACAGACTAGAGTGGTTTGAGGTTTTCGATTATTTTGACCGCAAAAAGTGAGTGTTCAGAGTCTAGCCAAAAGGCTAAATGTAGTTTTCTGAGTGATACTAACATTCAATGGTTTCTTAACTCCTTTTGATAAAATTAAATTACAGGACTCTCAGCAAGTGTGTGCACTAAGTATTGAGAACCCATTTTGTGACGTAAACTACACTATCGTCAATTAAGAAAGAGAAAAAAGTTTCAGAGTGGAAAAAATTAAAATAATTGAATTAGTAAGAGAACTCTTTCAACTAAAAAGTTATTTTTAAGAAGAAATTTCGAATGAACTAAGTATTTAGGTTAATATACCAAGACATTACGAAAATCTGAGAAGACACAATTTTAAATTTAAAAATTATATATATTACGCTTTTGTAATTATAATTATAGAACATGTGTATAATAAAAATTAATTTAATACGAAAAAAAAAACCGATTAGAAAAGAATTAACCTACAAAAATTCTAATATCAGAAAATTTATAGAAGTTTAGTTTAAAATATCGTTCAAACAACAGCCTACTGCGCTTGCGCGCTGATGATGACGTCACGTAAAAGGGTATTTGGCTCTCTAATATGTATTATTGAAGTGGCATTGATCATATTCAGGATTTACGACACGTGGCAGCACGAAGTTGCAAACTCATCACGCATTCACTACTCGCTTAAAAATAAAAATCGGCGCGGTGCATGACTTTTCCTTGTGGCTGTTCTAGGTAAAAAATAGTACTAAGCCAAGCTTCCATGCTATCACCTGTCGATCGCTTCTCGTCGTAAATTAGTGGTGTCTGCTTCGAGATAGCATTAAGTGGTTTTCCCTTCTTTTCTTGAGCATTTGGATTAGTTTAGAGATGTTTATTTCATTCTGTAGGTAACATAATGGAATTGATCAATAAGGAGACATAGCTCTTCTGTTGCTAGGGGCAAAGTATTTTTTTGTTGGCCGCTAATTTATTTTGTGAATAATTATTTTAGATGTTCAGGTTTTTGGAAATGGAAATGTGGGTTCGATCAATTATCTACTGTAGGGATCTAGGGCGGGGGTGGGATTGCCCTCCGTGGGGGACTTTCTAAGGGGCCCTAACCCGTATTTACGTGAAGTTTCGGAGAAAACCACGGAAAACTCCGAACGGTTAGGTCGGCGGAAGCGACCTGGTTTCGAACAAGGCACCCCCCGTTCCCCAGTTCTAGCGATATGCCACTAATGGGGTGTAGGTTTTTGGATTAAGCAGGAGTTGATCCAGGAATTCATTCCAGGGTGCCATTTTTATGAAAACTGCTTATTTTTGTGGATTTTAATACTTAATTTTGAGAATTTAAACTCATATTTTTGTGAATTTTCACACCAGTTTTTAATAAAAGTCATTATTTTTGTTTAAAAAATAATTATAAAACAGATTAAAAATTGTACAACAAAATGTCAATGAAGGGCCGTTTTAACGGATTGTATTTTTGCGAAGAGGCTGTTTTTAATCGATTGTAATTGTGAACGGGGATGCAAAACGGACCCAATTTTCGTCTGCATCGACCTATGAAAAGGCAGATAAAGGAGGGTTATCTGTCTAAGGATGAATGCCTTGGATGAAAAATATTTTAAGGGTTACTAAGGAATATTCACATTACATCTAAAGACAACCGACCAAAAGCCTCACCATGGCACAGTGGTTATGTCACTGGAAATGGTAGACGGGCGAAGTGTGAAGGTCCCGGGTTCGGGTCCCATCGCGCGTCTGTCGACCTAACCGTTCGGAGTTTTCCGTGGTTTTCTCCGAAACTTGGCGTAAATACGGGTTAGGACCCCTTAGAAAGACCCCCACGGAGGGCACCCCACCCATCGGCCTAGAGCCCTCGAGTAGCTAATCGGCCGTAATCGCACAAACAAACAAACAACTGACCAAAACTCCAGAACATTATTTCGACATGCGGCGGAGGATAATACGTGTTTATACACAAATTACAGCAATGGACGATTATGTGGAAATTTACATAAGTACCTATATCACGTTGTTTTTACTAACTATAAGTTAAATGTTAAATATTAATGGTACTATATAAATTCCGGCCCTGATTATCACAGGGGCAAGAGGGGCATATGCCCAGGACCCTGATTTTGAGAGCCCCCCTAAAGTATTACAGTATGTGAATTTAGTTTAATGTTTTTTTTTTTAATTATGTAGTAAATGCCTAATTTTTTTCAGTTATGAATTTACAAGTTACAAATAGTCAAAATCCCCCCCCCCCCTCTTCTTTCTCTTTCTTAATTCTACCTCTCCATAGAAAAAATATCACAGCAGATTAACGATTTCTGCAAAAAGAGGTGTGCTCACTCAACTCAGCTTTCTCCAGATACTATAATTCTTGTGTTTTGTCGCGTGATCGCACATCTAATAATGAAAATTATGTTAATCGTTTGCGTCTCGAAGAAATCAGAACACTGAAAGATGATTTAACTGCATGTTTTCACGCCATTAACGTATCTTCGTGAAACACTCATTGTGTTAGATCACATGAAACAACCTCGAACCCCCTCCAAAATTCTCTACATTTTGCAAGTAACGTACCTTTCAGAAAGTGCAGTAATTTTATCAAAACGCTTAATCATTAATTTGCACAAAATTGAGCCGCACTCTATGTCTAGATGGTACGGTTGCTGCTGCGCCACTGTTTTACGACTGAGCTGTACGTGTACGGAAGTTGCACGCTCAGAATCTAACCTTGACAATATTTTTTTCCGCTTCTCGTCATAGTTTTTTGCTGGCGCACCTGTAGTGCAGGAAATCGTCCGACAATCGAAACACCCTGAAATGAGATGCCGTGCATGACTCAGCGGCTTGTGACGGAAAAGGGAACATGTACATAATTCTAATGCGTCGTACATGTCGACATATTCTTTTCCTGTGTTCTGACTCTAAGATTGTTGTGGTCAGAAAAGCCCGCCGGCCGCTGGCTGTGCCCTGGACAGATGGGGCACAGCCATCTGTCGTCAAAAAAGGGTCTCTAGATCTGTGGCACGCGATGAACGTTTCGATCGTCCGCCATCTTGCTGGTAGTTAAGTCGAGCGATGGCAACGGCTGCCCTTTTTACAGTACTGGGCAATCTATCCAGCTGTTCTCGCATTCTTCCATTTTTCAGCAGATGTCAGTGCTGTTCCAAAGAATCGTGACAATTTTTTTTACGGGAAATGACGTGTAAAAAGTAAAGGATTCTCGTGGAGCTGTTATGTCACCCGCAACTATTTTTTATAGAAATCAAATGTATTTTTCGTGACTGGCAACAGTCAAAACGTTAGAGTTTGGTGTTCCCAGAGCGGGAACACTGCGCGTTAAAGGGTAAACAGAATTTAGTTTACCGGTAACAATGAGAAGACCACTGATTAACCTTCCGTTTTACAAGACCTGACTATAACTGTTTATGGTTTCACGTAAGACTTCAATCACTTAAATAAATCAGTCCTAAAATATAAGTAACAGTAAAATCTTGACTTAAAAAAAAAAAAAAAAAACATGTAATTAGAAATCCCCTAAAAAAATATTCGTTCCGGAAAACGGACTCCTTTTAACATTCAGATTCATATAAAAAGAGAGATCCTACAGGTCCCGAGCGACATAAACTTTTCGTAACATGCCTGCCGAGCCGGGGTGACTTTTTTGGCATGCTAATTGTGATTGTTTTGTAAAGGCAGAGCATACTAGGGCTATCTGCCTGAAAGAGAATGGCTTGGGCGGAGGTCTTTCTTACAGGTTCTAATCCGTATTTACTTTACATCTGGAGAGAGTCGCCCACAATTCTAGACCATTAGATGGACAACAGCGCGAGATGCCAGAACTCTGGACTTTATCACTTCACTCAGCCATATTCCAGCGTTCAGTGTCTCTGCAACTCGCATTCTAATTTTAGTTAGTCATGGGTATGGTTGCCAACTGTTCCGCGAGAGCCAGGACTTCCCGTTTCTTAGGCTTTAGAGGGCACGTCCCGCAAAAGGTGTTTGCGGGACGCCAAATGTCCCATCTATTTTTAATAGAAGTAATTTAATAATTTGGTATATTATAATGATCTCAAAAGAGATTTTAAGCATAAAGTTTCTTTCCTAAATAAATAGGATCTCGGCAGAAGTGATTGTATTTATAAGTTTATTTTTTAAACAACTAATATTGTGATTTCAATAAAAATGGTTTAATATTTTTAGTTCTTTTCCAAATAAATAATCAAAATAATCTTAGTAGAAGATTTTATTTAAGCAAGACTAAGTTTTTCTTATAAAGGTATACTATTGATACCTACAATGGGTTGTTTCAATCATTTTTTAAATGCCAAAGTAAAAAATTTTGTTTTTATTTGTGAAAGGAAATAAAAAAGTTTTTTTTTTTTATATAATTTAATTGCAAACGATAGTCCTATTTGTTTTGATTATAAAGAAGAAAGATAATTATTAATAATTAATGTAATTATTAATAATTATTAATGTAATAATTATTAATAATTAATTCGTAATAATTAATGTTAATTTCCCATTAGTTTGCCGGATTGGTTTAACTTTTGTTAAGTATGTTGCATGTACAATTATGTCAAAGTAGTAAGCACAACATTCAGTAAAAATATTTAAAGTGTAAAAATTAAATCTGGTTTAAATTGTGTTCGAAGCCCAGTGGTGTAATGGTTAGCGCACCGCGCTGCAGTCCCACAGGTCCAGGGTTCGAATCCCGGGCTGGGCAAGGTCAATTCAGCCTTTCATCCCTTGAGTGGGTCGATAAAAGGAGGACCAAGCTTGCTTGGGTTCAAACACTGGGGGCTTCGCGTCAGGCTTACTACCTGGCCGAGCAGGCCTTGGCCCCGCAGAGGGGCTGTTGCGCCAATGTTTGACTTTTGACTTAAATTGAGTTTCCCACCTTCCTGTAATAAGCAAGCTGGGTCTTCCTTTTTTTTAGCCACGTCCAGAATTTTAAACGCGAAAGTCCCGTAAATCCGTATGTAAAAGTTGGCAAGGCTAGTCATGGGCGTCACATTCTATAGAAAAGCGGAGATGTGGCCCCAATTTGTTGCCTTGATAATTAATCCTAATTGTTAATAAAGATAGGGAAAGAGGGTATATTTTGCTCTTCGTCCCCCTACCCCCAAAATAATCAGTAGGTACTGCCGCTTGTGGTTAAAACTTAAAAAAAAAAAAAAAAAAAAAAAAAAAAAAAACTAAAAATTCTTGCTACAGTAACCGGTGTCAGAAACAAGGCGACACAGAAACAGAACGATCCTCTGCAGACAACTTGTCTTCAACGAAGTTAAAAAAAGCGCTGATAATCACTTTCATCTAATTGTAATTTTCAATTAACAATGTTTAAATGCACCCGCATTTTTCTGTGTAGATACAAGCATAAATATATCTTGTGCGGCAGAAATTTTTTTTGTATTTCTGCTGCTTGTCGCAGAAAGCACGATAATATTCTGCCACTGGACAGTATAAATTAAATAAAGTATGTTTTGTAATTACATTATATATTAACTATCAAAGGTATAAAGTCAACATTACTGTTATATATTACATATAATTTCATAAATTAAAAAATTTCCGAGTTTAATCGTACACAGTTTTACACTCACACATGGCAAATATTTCTTTTAATAGAATTAAAGGGTCATCAATGCAAATTAAAATATCTATATATAACAGAATACTTTAAAGAGAGGAAGTTGAAAAAAAAAATTGTACATTTGAAAACATTTTAATACGAGTATCTTCATTATATAATATTTATTTATTTATTTAATGGGCATTGACCAATCAACTCGACAATGTCACATAACAACTGTTACAGATAATGATTCCATCATAAACAGCACTGCCTCCTTAAATGCAATTAAACACAGCCTTAAACTTGTGCCGTATTTCAACTGTGATAAAAGCAATTTTAAGAGCATTTGTTTCTATCACTCACTCACAGGCCAAACATTTACCCTACCGGGTTCACCAGAGCAATGTCACACAAGAACTACTTAATAAGTGAATTGAATAATCATTACCCCCAAAAAATAAAAATAGCAAAAGCCTAAAAAAGAAACATGTAGAAGCAAACACAATAAAGAGTTTTTCTTTCTACTTTCGTTATCACTGGAAGTGTAATCATGACCTAAAGACAGCTAACAGTACTTTTGCAAGACAAAAATTACACACTGACATGCTTTCCAGTCAAGAACCACTGAACCATGGTAGTCGCCATTTTGCTTCAACATGCAGCGCTGTTTTCCTTTGTGTGTTGCGTTTCTTTTTCCAGCCGGCTCTTTTTCCTTACTTGTTCTTAGTGATAACAATTGTTTCACGCGAACTCTTTAGAATATTCACTTCAGGCATTTTTATTTTTCTTCTAAAAACGACATAATTGTTCACGCGAAAAGGTTTTATTATTACAGATTATAAAATAAAGAATGAAATGGTATGGAATTGAATGCCATACTTTCCTTTTTGTGTGAAGCTTTTATCAAGCACAAAAAGCAATTTTAACAGAAAACGCTTCAAAAATTAGATAAATTTGAAAAGACATTTTGGACTGCAAAATAACAAAACAAGAAATATGTATCTAACATAAAAGTTGCATATGTTGTGTCGAATACATAAAGTGTATTACAATGACGTCACTTTAGTATGCAAATTAACTATAATCCTTCATTGTTGTAGATCAAAATCCACAAAGAAACTTTTTAAGGAAACTTTAAAAACGCTGCCAAAAACATAACGGAGCTTGTAATATTTGTTTTGTTTTTCTTTAGGAGTCAAATTCATTTTAAAACACTGATTGATTACTGATCTGTTATATTGAAGATTTAAAAAAAACTGATGCGTCGTCCAGCAAAATTGATCGCATTCATCAAAAGTAAGTCAGTTTTGCGCTTATTCAAGCAAACTTTTTAGAAATTCTTTAATACGATGGCGATAAATTAATAAAATTTTACGTTTGTTTCATAAGTTGTAGATGGAGAATTCTACGGGGGGTGTGTGTCCCAGCCGGTTGTTAACCGCTAATAGCAAAATTTATTATCTATTTACAAAGAAAAATTAGCAACACATATTTACCAGCGATAGGCGAAACCATCAATATCAGAGTTCACAAATCTACTGCTCCTCATGTTTGGGGCATGTGAAACATGTTTCAGTTCTTGCACTTTGTGCGCGAAAAGTGCAAAAAGTCTGATAAGTATACCTGCGGTTTGTTAATTTACAAAGTTTAAATTATTTCAAAATTTAAACACCAGTTTCTTATTTGAGTGTTATTGTTATCGTTCACGCTTCTTTACACATTTTATATTTTCAGAGGTATTGGTTACTAAACCGCAATGATGCCACCTACATACTTTTCACGTTAGATATTATTGTATTTTTTTGAAATATTTGCTTTTAATAAAACGATTTTCAGTACATTATAATGCACTGTATGTGGTTGGAAGCCGATAATTTATTCTTTTTTTTAATGTTTTTTTTTTCAAGGCTCTATTTTTTTTTTCTTTTTTGCGATCTATAACAACAGTGTGTAATCAGGGGTCGATGCAGACGAAAATTGGGTCCGTTTTGCGGCTCCTTCACAAAATTACAATCGATTAAACGGCCCCTTCACAAAAATACAATGGATTATAAACGCCCTTCATTGGCATTTTACCCTACATTTTAATTTGTTCTATCAATTTTTTTAACAAAAAGGTGACGTTTATTAAAAATTGGCATGAAAATTCACAAAAATAAGTGTTGAAATTCACAAAATTCCGTATAAATATTCACAAAAATAAGCATTTTCACAAAAATGGGACACTGGAAAAAAATTCTGGATTGACCCTTGATAATATTATTGTCGAATCCTATTTCAGCGAAACCCGTTACAGCGAAAATCTTGCTATAGCTAAGATTCTAGTGATCCCCAAGTCAAATTATAATACGGAGACACAATATGAGTATAACGAAATTTCGTTACAGCGAAATGATTTCTCTGGTCCCAACGGGATTCGACTGCAGTCATTTGGATGACAGAAGGGTCGATCCAGGAATTTTTTCCAGGGTCCCATTTTTGTGAAAATTGTTCATTTTTGTGAAACGTCCTTTGATTTTTTACTACGCGTTTATTTAAAATTTTTTCGCTTTGTAATAAAGTTATCAATAATAACCCATCAGTAAAAGCAGTTATTTTTTCTTCATGGAACATTTACACTGTATAATACGACCGGACTTGAAAATGAAGAAATCGACAGAAAAATAAATAAATAAATAAATAAAATAAACTTAAAAGAAAAAAAAAATCGCTATCTTAACTGAAACTAGGCCACTCATAGAATAGTAAGTAAAGAAAGAGTGAACATGAAAATAGAATGTAAGCCGCGTTTTTGTGAAAACGGGGTAAACGTGTAGCCTTTGGCTTAAAACCTACTTCAAACGCGTCTCAGTCAGTGATTGTGGGGGTTGGTTGACCAGCCAAGTGCAAAAATAGGTATTGAAAGCAAGCAAGCTCGAATTTAGCTACACACAACTCTTTTTCTTTCTTTATTTAATAAACAGAAAAAAAAAATGAGATATCGAAATCAGGTCTCGGTATTTGCCTTTGAACCACTTTTTGTCGATCTTGATATCTTTTTCCGAATCTCGATTTTCTTTAAGCCACGGCTGCTAATTTTTTCCTACTGATCGTGCCGTTCAGTTTGAAGAAGCTTTTTTATTTCGCTTACAGGGTGGGTGTGTGACGAGAAAAGCAGATTCGCCCAATTAACAATGCGGTCGAATGTTCTATTGTGTATTCGTGTAAGATCCTACACGAAGGGTGAAATATTTAAAACTTTGTAAAATAACACACATAAAATGTACTTTTAGTTCGTGACACGTGTTTCGGGCGAAAAAATGTCGTCTTTCTTCAGCGGTTGTCCATACACAGACTGGGAATGAAAAAAGTGTTATTTTACAAAGTTTTAATTATTTCACTTCTTAAACCTTTACTTTCTTTTGAGTGTTTTTTTCTATGCTAGGGGCATTTGCCAATGAGGAGGTGTCCTAGGCGGAGGACTTTTGAAAGAGTTGAGGGTATAAAGCGTATTCACGATACATCTGGAGAAAACCGGCCAAAACTTCAGACCTGTAGATCGAGAGACACGCGGAACGCTCGACCTTAGCTGTTTCTTCGAAGTGAACGCAACTGCGGATATATAGCTTTATTTAAACATTGTAACTGACAACGTGTCACTGTTTCAAATAAGTAACGGTTACTACACAGCTGAAACTTCAGGTCACATGTTGCAAAACTAATAGCTATACTGGCATGTTTTGAAAAATAAAGTACTATAACACATACTAATAAAATCAGGAATCGAGAGACAAAATGTGGGTACGTTTAACGTCCTCTTCTCAAAATTACAATTGATTAAAAGGGCCACTTCACAAAATTATAATTGATTGAAACGGCCCCTTCACAAAAATACAACCGATTAAAACAACTCCTCATAGGCATTTTATCATAAATTTTAATTTTTACTAATTTTTTAAGTGTCTTTTACGGAAACTGGTGTGAAACTTGAAAAAATTAGATGCTGTAATTCACAAAAACAGATATTGTAATTCACTAAAATCAACAATTTTCACAAAAATGGGGCACTGGGAAAAAAATCCGAATCGATCCCAGAAAATACAAAGCATAATAAATTGCAAGAAAGTCTATTTTTGTGTGAAACCTTCATTTTGGAGTCCTAAGCACAGCTGAAGGTCCCATAAACAGAATACTTTTGACCAGCCGCACATTTTCAGTGCCATGGTGCCAGACTCACAAAATTTTCTGGGGAAATCACTGCCACAAACGAATGTTCTTGGGACCCAATTCTAGAAGTCATTAGTTGTCTACTACCACAATAGTCTACTCATTATCTTGGACATGATACCGCATAACATTTTAAAGGCTGTTACGAACTGTAAATGTTAAGCGGGCCCAGAATCAAAATCCGATCTAGAATCAGATCGAGAGTGGAACAAGTGTCGGAGGAACAATCGAATATTTTGGAGTCAAATGCCATGAGATTTTTACCTTCATTTATTTATATTTTTAAGCTCCGCAGCATTTTAATTACCGGCACTGAATGAAGATACGATGAAAAGCAGTTATTTGCATAACCTTGATCCCGAAGTTCGAAAACGGGAAAAAAAAAAAAAGAAGAAGAAGAAGAAGAAGAAGAAGAAACGTTACAAAAAGATAGTTGGATTAGATAGAACTTTGTATCTCGAATGTCGGTCGATAACTCGGAGATAACCCTGATGTCGTTTTTTCTTTTTGATATTCCTGTTAACAGGCACGTAACAATGGTATAAATCTTAAGAGGTCAAAATCACCTTTTTTACCGTACTGCAAAAGGGCTTAAAAATAAAAAAGTTGAGATTTAAATGTATCGATAGCCTTAAGGGTGTCCAACAAACAGTCGAATATTCATTGCAAAATTTCATAAATTTCAAAGAGCTATAATAATTAAAGTTACCGATTTGAATTAGTTGCATTCATTTTTTAAATGTGGAACTGTGATTTTATTAATTATCATAAACGTATACAGAAAATGTGCAAAGGAAATATTAAATTGCTTTTGTTAAATTTGCACAATATGTTTTAACTTTCCAACAAGGCTGAAAGGTGTTTGTGATTTCGATTATGTCCGTCCGATCTCTAATTAACGTAAATATGTATCAGTTATTCGTAATTGATATATGTCAAGGATATATACTGAACCATGTATCCTACTGAAAATGGTGCAAATACCATAATTGTCCACCCCCACCCCATGTATTCATTATTCAAATTGTGTTTAAGAGACATTCATGATTCATGTATTTCAAACGAAACATAATAAATGTAAGTAAGGTTTGCAAAGTAATGCTCTTTATTGAAAATACTGTATATCTAGTATATGTTTTACAGTTCTTTTATGGGAACATGTGCTAGAATTATTTTGAGTGCTTTCTGGTGCTGATTTATAGAGTCTGTTTTTGTTATGCAGCTACGAATGTTTAAAAAAACACAGTAGTGTTTAGATAAGTGCAGGGATTAATACAGACGAAATTCGGTTCCATTTTAAGGTTCTTTTACAAAATTGTATTCAATTAAAACGGCCCCTTCACAAAAATATAATCGATTAAAACAACCTTTCAGTGATATTTAATTACTTTTGTATTTTAATTTCCTTATATTTTAATTTCTTTTGTAATTACTTTTAGAAAAAAACGTGACTTTCACAAAAATTGTTATGAAAATTCACGAAAACAGACGCTTAAATTCACAAAACTAGATACTAGTAAAACCTCGCTATAACGACATTCGACACAACGATAATCCCTCTATAACCAGGGGTCCCTGCAGACGAAAATTGGGTCCGTCTTGCGGCTCCTTCACAAAATTACAATCGATTAAAACGGTCCCATCACAAAAATATAATCGATCAAAACGGCCCTTCGTTGGCATTTTACCCTACATTTTAAAGTGTTTTATCAATTATTTTAACAAACAAAAACTGACTTTTATTAAAAATTAGTACGAAAATTCACAAAAATAGGTGTTTAAATTCACAAAAACAAGTGTTGAAATTCACAAAATTAACTATTGAAATTCACAAAAATGGGACCCTGGAAAAAATTCCTGGATCGACCATAACGCTAAAATTTTGTGGTCCCTCGGAATTCCGATAGAGTATAATCTCCCCTCGATATAACGATGCATCCCTCTAGAACAATCATGTTATTGGGTTCCTTAAGTATCGTTGTATCGAGGAATTCACAAAAGTAAAGAATTTTCACAAAAATGGGATCCTGGAAAAATTCCTGGATGCACACCTGAAGTGCTTAATAATCTATGTATCTGGCATGATTTATCAAACTTGTTTAATGACGAAGATTAATAATTTAGAAAACACAATTAATACAAGCATGTTTTCATTTTTTTTTTTTTTTTTTTTTTTTTTTTTAAATAAAAGTAAACAGAAATACCTAGTTCTAGTCGCAACACATTTTAATCGGAAATCTGCTCTTGGGATTTTGCTCTTTTCGTTGTAATCCTCTTACAATTTTTAAATTTACTATTTTAAAAACTTGATAAATTTATAAAAACAATTTCATTCAAATTGTAGAATCTATTTAATATTAGAATTGCAGACAGCTTATTTGAAAGCTGTTTCTAATAGTTTTTTTATCTATCTTTAAAATAATATACAAAAGGTTTTATTTTTTAAAAAAAAGAAAGAAAGAAAATGTGCAATTCTCATCAGCAGCACAACTGAAAAAAAAAAAATTATACTTAATTCATTTTCTTAACAATATACTAACGTTTCTCAGATCATCGACTGAACAAATACACTAAATGGGACAAGCTTTATCTTCCCCAAAGAATAGAATTAAAATAAAAATAAAAAAGCGAAAGAAAGTAAATGTACCGCTCAGAACGGCGAAAGCGATTTTTCTCAGCTTAGTCACCGGCCCACACTCAAGAGAAAAGTAAATATTATTTCTGACGCGGACGTCGCAAAAAATGTTCCTATCTGGTTTACTTTTAAGCACGCAAGTAGAGGTGAGAGTTTGATCACATTATTTTTTAAAAATATATCCATGGTCACTTTAACACCTCTTAAAATGTTAATAAACATTAATTTAATATTAAAAAAATACAGGGGAACATTTTGTCAGTTGAGAGAGGAAGCACATGCAAAATAACTACTTTTTTTTCCTTTTTTTTTGGGGGGGGGGGGGGCAGTAAAGCTTTAGGGCAGGGTGCACAGTTAAAAAGGCCTAGAAAGACGAGTAGATTAAATCATTTGTATAATACACACATGTATTAAATATTTTGTCGTTTCTAAAACAAAAACTTAAATCTCAGGGAATTATTTATTTCACATACATTTTTTTTTTTTTTTTTTTTTTTTCTGGCGTATTAACTAAGCAAAATATGCTGACAGATTTTAATATTATTAAGCAAGAATTGCGTGAAAGTTACTTTTATTGTTTGTCACTAAGCCCAGTTTTTCTTTTCTTTCTTTCTTTTCTCAGCACTCCTGGAACGGCATAGTATTTTTATACATTCTTTTTGCATGCGGAAGGGGGTTGTAAAATAAAACATGTAAATATCGGGGAAATATTTATTTCACATAAACAAATCACACACACACCCCTTCTCCCAATTCTGTTATTTCATTATTTTAGTATTTGCATTTAGCGGTACTATAGATGAGACTTACTCTCACTTTTTTGGCTGTTTCCCTTCTGGCAATATGGTTAAGAATGTGGCCCAAGTTTAGAATTTGGCAAATAGTCCATGTTCTAGTAAATAAATATATCTGAGTGTTTGTAATAAAAGTATTTTTTTATTACCCCCAACATGTATTACGTACTTATTACGATATTTAAAACATGTATACCATTCCCAGCATGATAACTGCATTATAATTAGCTTTAGAGGAAACAAGAGTGCAAATGAACTGAGAAGTTACGTTTTAATTCTGAAGGGCGCCGGAGACTTATACTTAAAACAGTTACGATATGTTAACTACAGAAATCGATAATCACTAGGTAATTTTCTGATTCTTGTCGGAAATGAGGGATAAGTATTTTCACATGTGCATAGCTCTTAGTTGTATTTGGATTATGAACTTTCCATTGATTTGTATAAGAAAAAAATCGCAAAATTATTTGAAAAATGAGTACACGAAATTTCGATTTAAATTTATTTTTTGCGTTTGCTCCCCCCCTCCCCAGCTGGCACAAGCAGCACTTAAGTTTTCCGATTTTTATTTTGTGATTGGTGAATTCATTCTCCTGCAAAATTTAAATGTTTGAGCAACACTTGTTATCTTAATTTTGTCGTCGGAAATTAAAGTTGATGAAAAATACCCTAAAAAATAGACCAGAAAATTCCCATGTACTCTAGACTCTCTGCATATACCTGCGCCCTTGAAAGAGTTAAACCTACATCCTATTATTTAACACTTTCAAGTGCAAACATAGTCATCATTTTTGTCTAAATAATGGAATCCCTATTTTAAAAATTTAGATAATTATTATAACATCTCTGGAAATTTTTGAAATTCGAAGAATACGGATATTTATTTCGCTCAAAACATTACATACAGTTTCACTTTAATCGTGCATGTGCTTTAAAGAGAATTATTCAACTTCAGGGTTTTGAAAGAAGTCGTCGTTATTTAATTTTTCTTAGCTAATTTTTGGGGTTTCACGAATTTTTTTTTTTAAACCAATAGCTTAAAAGCTTTTAACAAACAAACAAAAAGTATTTATTACTTGATTCCGTTTCATTTACCAAAAGCAGACAAAAGACGAAACTTTATTTCGATTTTTGTAGTATTCAATAGTGAAATGTATGCAAATTTTTAAAAAGGGTTACACAGTGAAAAAATCTTTTTCATTCCTAAAATATCTAGAACATTTATAACTTTTTATCCGCCCTCTCCCCTTCAATTATTCTCCGACTCCCCAACTTATACAGTGCCTACACAAAGGGGGAATCGGATCAGGGGAAAGAAATGGGGGGAAAAAAGACATGGAAAAGGGGAGGGTGAAAATGCTGATGGAATCGAGATGAATTCCGGGTACAACGTAATCGAAAAACATTCCGACACTGCGCGTCATCTGGTGGCACAGAAAAAAGCTTTATCTTAAACTTGCTTTGACTATACGCTTGTTTGTGTGTGTGAAACTGACTATACGTCTTCACAGAAGTAACTACATTTACTTAGCTAACGCGATAAACGCAGAAAGCTTAATAAATAAATAAGAACAAATATAAATTACCGATACCACAAAATATGCAAGGCGCAGCTTCGATATATGATTTACCTTGGCTATATATACATATATATATTGGGGGGGGGGGGGTGAGGAGAGAGCGTAAAATCACTGGTGTCTGTCAAGTTTTTTGTTTGGAGTATTAAGGCAAAGCTCATCGAGAACTACCTGCCTTGGGATGTGCCTTGTGTGGAGGACTTTTTTTTACGGCGTTCTCGCGAGTCTTCACGTTAGAGCTGGAAGAAACCGCCCTAAACTCCACACCGTTAGATCGATAGCCGCATGATAGGCCAGAGTTAAGCGACTTTGAGTGAAACGGATTTCAAAAATATTCAATAAATTTTATTTTATTTGCCTTCTCTTAGTCATGACATCACCCGGCTCTCGGAACAATTCCTAAAATGAAAAACATTACTGGATTTATTGACTCCGCCGCCTGGTAATATTAATAGCTATAATTCCTATTTCACTCCTTTTAATTCGTTGCAAATTACAGTAGTCTGCTTTGTATTTCCGTGAGGTAGACATATTTTTCATGGACGTCAAATTATCATTGTCGTTGTCTATTAATAATAATTATTATTATTATTAAAATCAAAATCCTTAAACAGGTTGTTATTCGAGTTCGACTTTGTCTTGTATACATATTACTACACAGGATGTTGTAATACGTGTGCAGTGCGTGTTTAATTTAGGGAACAGAATAGTGCATTTAATTTCTATCACATGAGGTTAAAGAGAAAGCGTTTAAATGCAGCTATAAGAAAGAGTCTATGCACCACCTCTGATGTTATAATTTGATTTTTCAAAAACAGCACATATATGTATTTTTAATGAGTCAGAAGTTTGATTTTTAAGATATCCCTTTGTAGCGATAAATAGTGTTTGCCATTTAATTTATTTTATTTTATTTTTATTTTTTTTCAAGTGTTTTGACTTGAGTCCTCATTCTCTTTTCTCCATGTAATCCTACTTTGTTTTTAGCTAATCGTTTAAGTTGTGCGATTTTGTTCTGTATAAAACATCTGCAGTGCCAAATATAGACAGATGCAACAATCATAGTAACTTTTTGAAACATCAGGCCCCGTGTGCTATTAATGAGTGTTGGAAGGTTGGAATTAAAGACATAACCAGATGGCGCGTTTGGACGTGATTGGAACGTTATTTTGAAACTGGAAATGCTCCATTCGTTTATTTTACACATACACATGTTGTAGAATCTATATATGCCGAACCGTTCGTTACAACTGGTTGTGGAAATCAGTAGCTAAAATTTTCTATTCTGATATTTGTTTTAAGTGCATCATAGTAAAGGATTTTTTCTTTGAGACTCCACACTTTTCATCATAAAACTGATGATGCTTATGAATAAACTTCACATTAGTTAAAACAACTTATTATTTCTTTGTTTGGATAGGTCTCCATTCTTTTTTATGAATTTTTTTAATTTCTGTTCTTATATAAGTAGAACTAACTTAACCTCTCTAAATATAACTCTGTAATATAATTTTTTCACCATCAAAATGTTATTTTGTGATAGCTTCAGTTTTGTTTGGCGAGAATCCGACTTTTTATGCCAACCTGTTATATTTTCGTAGGTTCATTCTTATAACGGTGCAGGTTTCATTTTAATAACTTTTTGAAATAAAAATTATACATTTAATTGCACTTTTTTAAATTAAAAATCGATGCACACGTTTGTTTGTATTTGACGTTTGTTTGTATTTGATGTTTATTTGCAGCTCCGTATAAGCATCTTGTGGGGAGTATTTTATGGATAATATTTTAATTTTTGTATCCCTTTCGTTTATTAGCTTAGCAACAAAGAAATTTTGATATTAATATTTTGTGCGGTGAGCGTTATGGTGATATTTTCATTTCATTGTTTGAATATTACAATTTTTTTATGCCACTTCCACCAAGGTGATAGTTAAGATTTTTTTTTTCCCTTGTGATTTTAAACTATGCTCATTGTTCTTGGAGCATTCATCATTATCCCATTCTTAAAACAAGAATTTAAATTTTCTTTCTCGGTGTTAGAACCATTGCATAAAAATGGGTAAAATTGCTCGCATCATTTTATCTTTTTACATTTTTTCATACAGCACTGCGTATTTCTGACCATGAGCAATTCGTCGGAGCCGCACTATGGCTTATATGAAAAGACACTGAACTGGTAGATGGATGAAGTATGAAATGTCCAGGGCGTAATAAAATTATCTGTGTGAACGTGATTGTACGCTTATTGAAATTACTATTATTTTAATAATTTAATAAATAATATGGTAGAAAATTGTGAACATGAAAAAATAAGCAAAATGGAAAAATTGCTATGACAGACAGGAGAAACATAATAAATAAAAATCAGTTGGTTTATTTATTTAATTAATTTTAATTTAGCAAATTTACATTGTTTAATTGCTCATATCATTTTAAATTACATTTTTTTAAGTTTAAAATTTTTAAAAACTGTGATAAAAGCAGTCTTTTGATGTATCATAAAAAATTTAATAACGTAAGGTATAATGGAAAGACACAGATTTTTGCTTGAATTGCAGTACTGCTAGAGATTTCACTACAAGCTAATTTATCAAAATCGAGAGCTATGTAAACAACTTGCTTTACAGAATAACGTAAACAGAATTAACATTGTCCATATATTCGCCTCATAATAATTAAAAAATTAAGCAGTCGAATTGAGACATTCAGATGCAAAACACACACGAAAAAAAAAATAATAATAATAATAATTTACAACTCTAAAGAAGAGTTAGAAAATATGTCTGGCAGAATCTTACGTAAATACACTGGTTCTCCAGAAACTTTCGTATTTGCTTTATTTAAATAAATTTAAGTGATTGACACGCATTGTAAACATCAATGGCATTGTAAATCTTATTGTTACTAAAGGTTAGGTCTACCTTAAAGCAAACTGTTTTAACAGAACTATCTAAAAACGAAATTAATTAAATTCACTTGAAGCATAGGCATTCAAACCTCTCAGATTTGCAAGTGATAGGCAGAATTTCAATAGTTAAATTCAAAAATATCATAAAATAATACTAAGATAATAATGTATTGGTCAGTTTCATTTAGGAAAAATATTACCATTTAATTTCAATCTACTTAAAACTGTTGAAATAAAACGAGCTAGCAGAGAAATAAATTTATATGATAAATGTGATAGCTGATACGTGATGTAGAAAATATAAGCATAAGGTACTAGTGGAAACACTTTCGTTTTCGATTCTATGACTTCACCGGCTTCAATTCCACTACACTAAGTAATCCAAAAATTTCGAATAAATTAAAATTATTAACATCGCTACGAGACTTTCAATATTTAAAGAGTTACGTAATAACAATATTAAAGATGCATTTAATTTCTAAAATAACAAACGCAGGAATAAGATGAGTTTTTGATCTCGTTCAAATAAAATACTAAGCAAATAAATTTAGAAAAACTTACGCGGCATTAGCTACAAATGAATAATTAATATTTTAATAGGAAATACAGATAATAGAAAAGGAAGAGGGAAATATAGACAGAGATCCGAATGCAAATAAAAATTAATTATCGATTAAAAAATGAAACACTCGGACTCACCTGTGAACGTTCTATGCACATGAGGGTCATGATGCTGTTCTATCCTGTGTATAAGGTAATCACACTTTTGTTTTGTTTGCTTTCTTTAAATTAGCACAGTTGAGAAGAATCACAGAAAAATATAAATCACACCCACTTGTTGATCAACAACCGGCAGGTCGCTTTATTTTAACACAGTTCCTAAGAAGCATCTAACAGCTAATGAATGACTTAATATATAAATTAAAATATTAAAACGAAGAACACAAAAAATCCTTCTCCTCGGACAAGGGCTATCACAGTAACAGTGGTCTCATCATTATTTTATTTCGTGTCTGTGTTCCAGCAGAGAAAACACGCACCTTGCCGCTCTTCAAAAGCTTCGAAACCGAGTGCAAACCGTTAGACCACTGGGCCTAACTTTTCAAGCTTCTGTTGATAGCGATAGCTGAAGTGACGTCACAGCCGCGAGGCGGGGCCTCGCTCCAGCTGTGCAATGAGCGAGCAGTGTCAGCCTCGAGCCCAAAAAAGAAATTTTTTTTTTTTTCTCTCTCTCTCCCGAGATGAGAAGGGGGAAAAGTGATCTTCCAACGAGAATTTATTTGTTGTTTTTTTTCCCCTCTTTTTTTGTTGTTAGATGCTCTTCAAGCTCCTCGGTGGTTTCAGAGAGATAAGTCTTCATCCCATCCTGATGTTCTGAAGCCCACTTTGCGTGGTTTGTCTCTTTATCTGACCGCCTGTAAAAGAGTTTCACTGTAATGCAAGCCTGTGCATTTTCAAAGGCTATTTCTTCTCAAAGGCTCTGCAAGTGAGAGAGGGATGCTATCCCCGATTAATTTCGTTTAGAAAACTATATTATCCTACTATATAGTTATGCTGATCCCTGGCCCACTCTGTAACCATTCCGGGCAACTTCTCCAAGATATAAAACATTTACCTCCATTACTCCAAAAAGATTAAAAACTTAAGTACCAAGAAAGCAATAACATCTACACTTTGTACAATCCGCTTGGAAAATTTTTATAATTATTTATAAAACTGTAGAAAACAATCTGCGCTACTTTAAAAATCTGAAAATCCACCCGTGCCCCATTTTAAAGCGCTTTCTTGCTATTTTCAGCTACATTTTATTTCCGATAGTAAAAAAAGTTAATCATTTGCGTGACAAAATTAGCTATTTCAATTGAGAATGCGTCATATTTGAACTCACGGATGTCGGGCTTTGAAGGGAAGACAGTTCAGAAAGTTTTTTTCAGATAACATAGTTTAATTATTTTTTTTTTCATTAAAATAATCGTTTGCTTGAAGTATTGATATAAGAGGGGCTACACAAAAACTAAATCGTTCGAGTGTGAAAAGTTTCCGCGCGCTTCCAGAAAAGCATGAAATTTGATTTGGGTCTACACTGTCTACCAATAAATATTTGGACACCTATGCAAATGAAGATATCTGCGGTCCTGAGGTACGTCACGGCCTCCGCCAGTATATATCGTGTAGGAAACAGCATCGGCATGAGTCGCATACAAGATGCCGCGCAGTTCGGAGCTCTCCGATTTCGAGAAAGTTATAATTATCGGGTATCACAAATGTGGCCGATCCTTAAGGGACATATCTAGCGATCTGAAGTACCCAAAATCGACAGTGGCCTATGTGATTAAGAAGTGGAAGGTGAGCGGTGATTGTCGGAATGTGCCCCGAGTCGGCAGACCAACGAAACTCGGAGATAGAAACCGACGAGTGCTGTCCAGAAATTCGGAAGAACCGCACCCAACCGATGGCCCTCATCCGCGAGGAGTTTCAACAGGCATCCGGGAGTATTGTTTCAATGAATACCATCCGTAAGGAAGCACATCTGCTTGGTTTTCATGGTCGTGCTGCTGCCGATAAGCCTTTGATCACAAAGTCCAACCACGCTGCTCGGTTAATGTGGTGCAAAGCCCATCGAAATTGGACCGTAGATCAATGTAAACGGGTTATTTGGAGCGCCGAATCAAGGTTCACCCTTTACCGTTCGGATAGCAGGGTCTGGGTCTGACGTCTGCCTGGAGAACGTCTCCTACCACAATGCATTGTGCCAACAGTCAAGTTCGGCGGAGGTGGAATTATGGTCTGGGGGTGTTTTTCCTGGTATGGACTGGGACCCCATTCATGGTAAGCTCAACGCCGATGCCTACTGCACTATTTTGGATGACAATGTGCTTCCTACGTTGTGGCAGTTTTACGGGTTGGACCCCTGTTACTTTCAGGACGACAATGCCAGTTGTCATGTTTCGAGGTAAACCAAGGCTTGGTATGGTGCCAATGGAGTTCATCGAATGGACTGGCCTGCCCAGAGCCCAGACCTGAACCCTATCGATAACCTCTGGGACGAGTTGGATCGCCGAATTAAGGGGTGCACTACCCGTCCAAAATCGGTGAAGGAACTTCTATGTCTACTCCAAGCCGAGTGGAAGACAATACCACTAGTTGTAATACAAAGACTTGTGGAAAGTATATGCCCCGGAGGTTTCACGTTGTAATTGCCTCTCATGGAGGCTCTACCAACTATTGATTTTGAATAAAGTTAGTTTTTCTTTTCTATCACAGGTGTCCAAATACTTATTGGTAGACAGTGTATAATAAAAATCGAATTCGAAGTTATTTATTTTAGGTGGACGAAAAAAATATATTGCGTGTACACATGCTTTCGTCAAATGTTTTTTCTAGCGCCGTTGTAATTGCCTCCACAACGGGCTTTGTCTTCTAGTTTTTAAATATTTTCTTCAGAACTGAGGAAACTTGGCTACTTCTTGGATGTGTTACATGTCCCCACTCTAAAAAATAAAATAAAATAAAATAAAATGTCTGTCATTACGCTTACGGATGTTGTTGGGATGGAAGGATTATATACATATATCGCGTGATTCATAAACAGTTTTAACCAGGGTCGTGCTTAAGGTTGTGCGAAGGGTGCAACCGCACTGGGACGCATAAATGTCGAACTTTATTCTATGAATTACCTGTATAAAACTTTCTGCATGATCATGATATTTTTCAACATTCGAATAGATTCCTTTAGCAAAAACTACTGTCTTAAATGTCTGCATGACTGTAGGTAAAGTTCGAAAATTTGAACTTTTAACTATTTTTAAATTATCCATTTTTAAATTAATGAACCATGGATCTACAGTGGTTAGAAAGACTGGTTTCAACTTCTCTGTTTATAACTTAAACTAGCCGCCTTCGGCGACCAGTTTTGGCCTTCGATGCTAATGGCATAGTGGTTTAGTTACTAAACAGAGGTAGTAGATGGCTGAAGTGTGAAGTTCCAAGGTTCTGGCCTGCCGCCCGGATGTTGATCCAACGGTCTGGATTTTCGGACGTTTCTTTTTTCAGATGTAACGTGAATATGCGGTAGAGATTCGTAAAAAGTCCTCCGCACCTTAGGCAGATAGATAATTACTTAATTACAAACCAACCAACCAGTGTAATTTATTTTTAACCGACTTCAAAAGTGGAAAAGTTATCAATTCGCCAGATTAAAAAAAAAAATTTTGTACATGTATGTTTGTATGTTCATCGATAAATTTTCATCATAGTAATCGATTTGAGTAATTCTCTTTTTATTCGAAAGGGGTTACTTTAGGAATAGTCGCATAAAAAATTACTCAGGTTCTGATGATACCATTAAAATAACCTGAGAAAAAAATTAAATCATTGCCTAAATGGTTGCCAGCATCAGCCGTGATATCAGTATGTCGAAATTCGCCAAAGTTGGCCACTTTTGGGGGGGAAAAATTAGCTCCCAAAACTAAATTCAGCTTGACGATATTTTCTTATATTTAGCGACAAATTGCCAAACCACCTACTCTTTTATATTTGTTTAGCGATAATTTTTTACCACAAAGATCAATTTCGATGATTTTCTTTGTTTGTTTTATTCGAAAGGATGTGTACCTTAGAGGTAGCCCCATATAAATTTGGTCAAGGTCTGGATATGATTAGTGAGAACATAATAGAACGCTCAACAACTTCAACTCTTAAGAGCTCGTGAACAGTACTCGGACAAATCCGCTGCGGTATTGGGATATAAGAGTAATTTGGGCACAACTTATTGCCACCCGTGGCGACATACATTATTTGGCCATGCTACCCACGCCCATTTGTCAAGGATTATGCGTAAGAATGCACGCTACAACCATGCCAAAAACACGAATCTGTAAATTTGGCGATTTTGAATTAAAAACATTTTTAGGGTCTCTAAAAAATACACACACACCATGGCCGAGTGGATAAAGCCACTGAACCTTACATGGAGCCCGACCAGTGGCATAGTGCATAGCGCACTGAACTGGGAGACGGAAGGTGCCTGGTTCGAAACCAGGTCGTCTTCCGCCGACCTAACCGTTCGGAGTTTTCTGAGGTTTCCTCCGAAACTTAGCGTAAATACGGGTTAGGACCCCTTAGAAAGACCACCGCGGAGGGCACCCCCACCCATAGGCCTAGATCCATCGTGCAGATAATTGGCCTTAATCCCACAACACAACACAACAACATTACATGGGAAGTGTGAAGGTCCCGGTTTCGGGCCCATCTTGCGGACCTCGATCTAACAGTCTGGAGTTTAGGGGGGTTTTCTCCCCTAACGTGAATACGTAACGTGAATAACTGTAACGTGAATACGCGTTAGAATCCCTTAAAAATTCTTCCGTCCAATGCACCCATCCAGGGGCGTAGCCAGAAATTTTTCATGGGGGGGGGGGTTACGACTACTACAACTCATATATATGTATGCGTGTGTGTGATAATGTAGTGAAGAATATGCATTTTGTATGGCAAAAAATTTCTCATGGGGGGGGGGGTATGACCCCCTAACCCCCTCCCCCCGTGGCTACGCCCCTGCACCCATCCCTAGGCAGATAGCCTTTGAGTAGCTTTGCCTTAATGCGCAAGACAATGCAATACAATGCAAAACAAAGCAATGACGTATATCATATATGAGCAACCCCAGTAAGAGATGAGACGGGCTCAGGCTCTGTGATTCACGATTGTGTTCGGACTCGTTAGAAATTTCTACTTTATTGAACTCACACCTTTCAAAAATATTTTAAAGAGTGATTCATGGGGAAATAAATTAATTATTATTATTGGATAAACTTGAATATAAATGCATAAGCTATTATGTTTGTCTTTAATTTGCACAAACGGCAAAAACTTATGATATTCTATCAGTGAAGAGTAAGTGACTTTTATATACATACACTTACACAGCTAAAATTTCGAGCTCGGGCGGGCTCGAATTAAAAGACATCGGGCTCGGGCTTTAAAAAATGAGCCCGATCTCATCTCTAACTCCTTCCCCCCCTGCCCGAGAACAGGATGTTGCCCTCTACGGCTTTTGATTCAGCCAGCGGAACATTTAAAATTCCCATAAAAAAATCCATATAAACTTTTTTAAATCCCATTTATACGGCCCGCGACTTCTCTAACATCCCAAAGTTTGGTCCGCAACTTTCCAAAGCTTGCCTATTACCTATACCAGAGCCCCACATCTCGGTTCCGAAAAGTTTATGTGAAAATTGACCACTGTGCTTCGCATATCTATGCATAATATTATTCGGAAGCAACGAAACTTTGAAGGCGTTTTTCTGGAAACTGCGAAAAGGCAGATTCGCTTTTTTGGTGCAGTGGTAGCGGTATGGAGAACAGGTCTTAGTGGCAACTTTAAAGGGAAATGATTATCAATTATGCTCATGCGTAATTCGCCAAATAATCAAAAATTCGCTGTGGCTAGCAAATATCCAATCTGTCCCGTAATATGAAGTCGGTTTTCTTTCTTTCTGTTTTGTTTTTTACTTGTCATAGTATTTCATTTTTTTCCTTTAGAAAATATTTAAACATTTCGAGTTTAAAATACAAGGTAAACCCATAACTGTTTTTAATTCTTTTAGTATGGCGTCCGGCTCCCCCTCCTCTTCCAGTGTCGCAGGTCGCAGCCAGGGGCTGGCCAGGTGGACACCTACTGCGAGCGCAAGCCTCAGAAGGACGCACATTGCAGACTTTGAATACATAATAGTAAGTAAGAAGTCTTAGGGGGCGCAAAATTCAAGTCTAGGGGATGACCCTAGCTACGACTCTGCTCCTTCCCTCAAGCTGCGAAATTGAGCATGAACAATTGAGAACCTACGGGAAAAAACCACTCAAAATACTGGTGCTAAACTTAAAAAAAAAAAAAAAAAAAAAAAAAAACTTTGTGAAAAGACACTTATGAGCAACATTTTATGTGTGTTTTATCACAGAGTTTTTATATATTTTAATTCAAAACCTAATTGAAAAAAAAATTCTGTTAGCCATTTCGTGAAAAACAAATGTGGCGTTGGCGTAATAATTTTTTTCCTTGGTTTATTCTTATTATCATTTTAATCACAAATATCATTTGTAAACAGGAAAAAGAGTGTACAAAAATAATTTTATTAAAATGAACTAAGATCTGCTTGCTGAATATTCTATATTCGGTGAAATTATTATTCGTTGCATTGATTATTTGTTCCGGCGAGAATCCCTGATCATAAACATGCACTATCACCTTCGGTAAGCCCCTGAAACAGGCTCAGTACTATAGCAACTAGTGGCAAGACTTAATTAAAGCCCCCTCCCCCTCTGCCCGCCACTCTCGCATTCAACCACAACTGATTTTTGACAACACCCACCCTCCCACCTTTTGCTCCTCTCATAGTTACGCGACCCTGTGAATAGACACGTAATATCAAACAGAACTAACTCCCCAGTTCACAAATAAATAAACGCATTTTCAACGCACTTTTTATTATGATATCCGTTAAGACTTGCAGGAAATAAAAATGAAAGAAAGAGAAGAAATCGTCTGTGCAATGCTTGGGTGAGTAATGGTTAAAAACGAATGCGTAGTAAAAAAAAAAAAAAATGAAATTGGGCAGGCGAAGAAAAGAATAATGCCGGTTTTATTCAATAAGCGCTCTAATATTTACAGGTGCCAGGTGAAGTTTAAAAACAACTGATAACGGACTCGGGAGGGTGGATGGTAAAAACTACCTAAATCTACGAAAATTTTGATTTTTTACTCTTATTTATAACAGAACTTTTCAAACTTTTCGTAAGTGTTACTTTACTTTCAGAAAATCGTAGCTCAAGTTCAATTAAGCAAGTAGTATATCGAAGTTTCAGAAACGTGTTTCAACAACGTATGCAACATGCTTTCTTCTTTTTATCACTACTGAAAATGGTGTATGTAGTATTTATAGATCTTTTGCAAAATAATTCAGTGAATTGCGCTCAATGGGCAATCATTATTTAAAGCGTAATTTCGAGATATTCGGGTATTTCAAACTAAACAAAATTGATATATGAACCCCTTAAAGCCCAAGTGGTATCGCTCACTTTTTCTTAGTTTTGAGATATTTAAGTTTTTACCGTGTTTACTCGCGTAATATTCGAACTTTTTTTGTCATTTTTTCATGGTGAAAGTGTAGGTGCGACTATTATGCGGGGGAAAATCTACTACATAATATTATAACTCTAAAGCTATTTTTTCTGCTTCAAAACGGGAGTGCGACTATTATGCGAGGGCGAGTATTACACGAGTAAACACGGTATTAGGGCTGCCATAGTAAATTCAGTATTACACAGCAACCAGAGCTGCTACCTACACCGTTTCTAAGGGAGTTACAACTTACACCATTTGTGCTTTTAATAGAATGACCTTGGTTGACCACTTCTGTGACCCTAACACAATAAAACCAAATCATGGAGTTACACCTCTTGGGCTTTAATGGGCTCGTATGTGATTAAGGATTATAAGATAAAGCTGTCCATCAAAAATAGTGTCTATCATTTATAGTTCTTCTAGTAAAGCACTCAAGAGATTTTCAGAACTTTAGTAACCATGGCTGTTTAGTTATATTCATCCATTTCAATCACAGTACAATAGTATAAAAGTATTTTACTCCTCAGTTGAGAGATGGAAATAACTTTTAAAGTTCTTTTACAGGGTCTCGCAAAATTACATTTACAGTGATAGATAGCTTATTTTTTAAAAAAGATTAGCTGCAAAATCTCCCCACGTTTAAGTAAAATACATACATCATCAAATTTGGAGCAAAACCATTGTGTTAGAAAGTATATTAAAAATGATTTTTATTTGGCATGATTTATCTTTCTTGTTTTAATTTTCAAGTATCTTTGTTAAGGACTACCATTTTTATTACTGATAACGTACCAGACATGGCCACCCATATGAGTAGTTTTCGAAGGCGGCTCTTGCATTATTTAGGATAGAGTATCCTCCCAGGCTTTTAAACATTTTAGCACTCGACTAGTGCTAAAAAGTTCAGTATGCTGTTAAAATATTCACTATATAGATAACTAAATCAAAAAGGGGGAAGGCAGATGTTCGAGCTTCTATCTGACCCCTATATAGACGCCCACGATACCAGAGTGCAGAGCCAGCCCGAGCAAATTTAACGCCGTCCGTGAAGGATTTTAAAGGCGCCTCCTTAAAACAAAATTCTTTGAACTCCGCTCAAGAAGTGCCGCCTGTGCAAGACCCCCCCTCCTTAGTGTCCTTAGTTTGGCCACTAACTTTGCGACTAGTTAGACAATAGTTCTCATCCGCTCAAGGTGCTAAATGGCAATGCCGTCGTCACATTATTCCCCCTGTGCATTTCTCGTGGCAGTGACTTAACCGTTACTGGCGAATTGGTCAAAACACTCCAGTTACGTGGCTGCCTCGTTGGTTAAGCCTTCCTAAATTGGGCAGTTTGGCCCTAATATTTTGGTGTGGAAAACTTTATCGACGGCCCAGTCCATAGATAAAGGAATTTCTGGAAAGTGGGATTGCTAAAAACGGCCTTATTTGCATGTAGCCCACGTGCAATTTTCCACAACATCCACCCGTCCAGTTCGCTAATCGGAGAGAGAGATGGACTGAAGGATGAGCTTGGCAGCTCCCTCCAGACCAGGGAGGGACCCTGTTCTCCCTCCAGCCAGGGAGACCAGGGCGCCTCCCTCGATTCGGTGAGACCAGGGGCTTAGCCAAGGGGGGACTAGGGGGGCCATAACCCCCCATGAGGAATATTTTGCCATACAAAATGTACATTCTTCACTCCCTTATCACACACATGTATGCATATATGTGAGTTGCAGTAGTCGTAACCCCCCCCCATGAAAAATTTCTGGCTACGCCCCTGGGTGAGGCCATTGCCTGTTTTTCCTGTAGAGTCGGGCCGGCCCTGCCACTTTAAAGTATACTCTGGTACCGTGAGCCTGTAAAACCTTGAGAAAATCGACTTAATAATAAACCTTTCAAACCAGATCGTGATTCGAGTGCTTGAGCTGAATGCATTTCACATTTAAAATGCTGAAAAAACCTGCAACTCCAGTATTTAGCTTAGTTCTATCATGCAAATGCACTCAACAAATTTTTAAGGCCCAAAACCGAAGATTGGAATTCCAAGCCCAGGCAAGGGCGGATTAAAGGGGGGGGGGGCGACGCCCCCCCAGAGGAAAAAGAAATTAATGTAAAAGATCCTATTTTACTTCCATAAAATGAATGTATATGTCGATCTTCTAATTAACCGCCCCCACCGACAAGCTAACCACCCCTCCCCCGACAAACTTGCATTAATCCGCCACTGAGCCCGGGAGATTCATTTTTAATCTGAATCTCCCGAGCCCGACTTCCGAATTTAAATGATTTGAAGCCCATAAAAATGGGTTACTTTGTATAAATCACAGAAACGGTAATAAAAACCAGGGTACAGGTATCCTGATTGTTAGAGAGAACTGTCCACTTCGTCTTTGAGGCATATTCCGTGGTTACTTATATAGATAGATGACTATAAGCCCTGATCGCTAATTGATGAATCCTTTTAATTTGTTATCGACTTCAAAAAAGGAGGAAATACTATGTTCAAAGCGTATACACATATATGTATGTACAGCGATAATTTTTTACCGCGTACACTGATTAAAAAAAAAACTTTTGTTATTGAAAAAGCGATAGCTCAGGGTTCGTCTCATATCATATCAATTTGGTCAAGTTCTGATAATATCATCATTCCGAAATCCGGGGGGGAAAAAAAGTGTTTTTAAACCATTGCTTAAAGAGGGTTACCAGTAACGGCGCTGATTTGAATGTCAAATGTTGCCAAGGTTGAGCACTTTTAGCGATTTATCGGCAAATTTGACACCAAAAAATAAATTTCCAAAAATTGTACCCAGCTTGGCGACATCTGCTATGTTTGGCAAGAATTTGCTCCTCCCTACTAATTTAGAAAATTAATTTTAGAAATCCCATGTCTCGAAGTAAAATAGTCAGCTAGATGTTTGATGTTAAATTTGATGACTTACACCACTTTACCTGCTCTGTCAGTCAGGCGCATAGCCAGGAAAATTTTTCGGGGGGGGGGGGATATGAACTTATATGTGTATAAATAGACAGAATTTCATCACTAATCCAAAAATTTCGGGGGGGGGGATATATCCCGATATCCCCCCCGCCCCCTGACTACGCCCCCTGCTGTCAGTATCTGTTTTCAGGCGAAAAAAATCATTACTTTCAGGGGACTAACTATGATTTGATAAAAGTTAAGTAATTATACCTTTGTTTAAAAATTGTGGTTAAAGGCATTCAAACGCGTGAAATTAACACGTACAATTGTACCTAAACTCATAGATACTGCGTTATGAAATTATCGATAATTTAGTCTTTTAAGGGTCATTCACAAATTACGTTACGCTTCCAAAGAAATAATTTCAAAGCGTATTAGAGAATGGCAAAGTAATGGTGTGGATTAAATTTGACTAGAAACTGGCAAATATGCATTACATGGAAATTCTGGATAAAATAGGACTTCCAGGAGTCAAATGTAGCTGTCGCATGAACATAAACATAAATTTACGTCAGTTGAAAAGTAATTTTACTTTTCTTACTTTTGAGACATACCCTTAGTGTTTGACGACAAATGCTAAAATTTTTAACTTGCGATATCTCTGTAACTATTCTACTCAGAAATATGGGATTTTTTTTAAACCTTTGTAGACACAGAGCAACGCAGGCGCGTAGCCAGGAAAATTTTTCGGGGGGGATATGAACTTATATGTGTATAAATAGATGGAATTTCATCAATAATCCAAACATTTCGGGGGGGTTTATTCTAATAAGTGAAAGGAAAGGAGGGGTGGTATAAAAATTAAATTTCGTATTTTAATATGCATCCCCTAGTAAAAAAATTGCCCTATCTGAAAGCTGCTCTTTATTTGACGAACTTTCGTAACTGAAAGTATGTTTTGATCACTTGCGGTTTAAAAGATAATAGCTTTAAGATCAATTTTGAATAACCCGGTATAGTTACGCTGATCCCTGAATCTCTGTCACGATTCCGGTTCAACCACTCTAAAGCAAAGCTTTTACCGTCATTAATCCAAGCAGATTGAAAAATTATTGTCTATAAACGTAATAAAATCCACACAGTTTGTACAATCCTCTTGAAAATTTTCATAATTATGTATAAAAATACAGAAAACAAACTGTGCTATTTTAAAAATCTGAAAATCCACCAGTTTCCTAATTTTTAAACGATTTTTCACAATTTCCATCTCCGTTTATTTCCGAGAGTAAAAAAAGTTAATCATTTGCGTGACAAAATTAGGTGTCGCACTTGATACTGGCGCCATATTAAAGTCACGGTTGTCAGGCTTTGAAGGGGAAATAGCAACTATATTTCGTTTAAAATACATTTCCCAGATTACCCAGTCGATTTTTGTTTCTCAAATAAAATGATTTCCTCTGCATAAAAAATTGACATAAGAGGGACTGTTCCCTCAAAACGAAATCGTTCGAATGCGAAAAGTTCCCGCACGTATCCAGGACATGAAATTCGATTTCTGTATTTAATAAAATTTGAATTTGAAGTTCTTTGTTTAAGTGGACGAAGATTAATTATATTCATTGAGACATTTTCTTCCAGACGTTCTTTCAAGCGCCAGTTATACCGTATTGGCCCGAATATAACGCGACCCCTAAATTTTTCATCAAATTAGAATAATCCTATATGTGGGAATCGAATTTGACTCGAGTGAGGTTTTTTATGGGCAATGATCAGTCAAAAAACACCTTCTTATATTCGGTCCAATGTGGTGATTGTCTCCGCAACGGGCTTTATATTCTAGTCAAAATATAAAGAATACATAATTGCACTTCTTCTCTAGCATATTTCACCACGCTTTTAATTTAGGCAGGTAGATATAATAACAATCTTATGATCAGAGCTTTGACTTAAGGCCGCTTTCCAGATAGAGAGGGAGCCGCTTGGCCAATTATCACTTGTAAGCAATAAATTTTTCGCACCGCAGAGAAAGAGGGAGATACTCCGGACAATAGGTAATTGGGCACCGTGGATAATATTGCGGTTTTCACACCCCATCTATTGTTCGGTAGAGGACAGCACATGTGTCGCCGCGTCCAAATATCCCCATTCAAATACATCGTAGCCGCGACACTCGCTGGGTGTGGGCAATGGCCTTTAGGCAAGGGCAAGCGGAGCAGCTGCCTCGGTCGCCCAATCAAAGGGTACCCCTACTGTAGCCCCTCTTATTCCTATTGTATTCTATACAAATGTGGTGCTTCTAGAAAATTTTTCCTCTCTCTTTAAGATCCCTCGGGTTAGATAATTCGCCGTAACACCACCGCACTCTCTCTCTCTTAAACTTCACTATGAAATTACACTGATAAATTAGTTTTAATAAAACATTTTGAGTAAAATTATGAATGCCTGGTCAATATGAACATTTTGGGCGGTACCAAATGTCCGCCCTTTTTCAGTTGAAAAAAAGTTCCAAGCATCCGCAAGAGTGCAAAGCCGGAAACCTTAAGGTAGCCTGTTGTTCTAGCACTTGTAAACTAAATGGGTACATATGGGCACATACTGTTACGAATTTTCGGGGCAATTCCCAGTTCTAGGGTTTAAAATAGTTAAAAATTCGTATTCTACGAGTCAAATAGTTGAATTTTGCTTTTTGTATCATCAAAATCGATTAACTATGATCGGGAGATATGGAGTTTCATGTTTCCCCATTGGTTTCTATAGCATTTTCTATAGAAATCTCGACAGGCCTTCCCTAGTCTCGCTATTGAGGACTTATTTTAGGCCCCAAATTTGGCGACATTTTGGCCAAAAACTCGCCAAGCGTCTTCGGGAAATACATTTTTCCTAGAAAAGTAGCTTCCTAGATTGTAGCGTGTTTCCCAGATTGTAGCTTCTGCGTCATCTATAAATACTGGCATGACAGACCCCCAGTTCAGCGTGTTATCGAGCTTCCGATGAGTACGCTGCTTCCTCTGTGAATTGTGTTATAGTTTGCTTTCTTTTTGAAGCTTTGTTTTAAAGTGCTGTGCGTAAATTCTTCATTGCTGAGCGTTGAGGGGCAGTGTACGTTTTCCTTCGTGTATTTCTACTGAATTTTTGCCTGTGGAAATGTTTTATTTTGTGTGAGAAATACAGCATCCCAGAAAGCTTCTGTACAAAGCGGACTGTTAAAAGCACATTACTGTCGGATTGTGCTTGTGAATTTTTTTTTACAGCTGATTGTTCAACGAAGTTCTAGAAGCAATGATGTTCGCGTTCAATCCTGACAAGTGGTCTCTTTACTAGAACTTTCTGCTGCACCTACTAGACTTTTGAACGACGAACCTAGGAAACAAGCAGTTTTCTGCAACAATACGAAAGGAAGGGGACCCCACGACTAGGGTTGCCAGCTGTCCCGGGAGAGCCGGTATCCAGATCTTTAGAGGGCACGTCCCGCGAGAGGTGTTTGCGGGACGCCAAATGTTCCGTTTTTAAATAGAATAAGAAATTTAATAATGTCATAATTATAATGATCTCAGAAGCGATTTTGAACTTTAAGTTTCTTTCCTAAATAAATAGGATCTCGGCCGAAATGATTGTATTTATAAGTTCATTTTCTAAGCAAGTATTATTATGGTTTCAATAAAAGTAGTTTATTATTTTTCAGTTCTTTTCCAAATAAATAATTAAAATAATCTTAGTAGAAGATATTATTCAAACAAGATTCAGTTTTTCTTATAAAGGTATATTATCGATACCTACAAATGGGTTGTTTCAATTATTTTTTTAATGCCAAAATAAAAGTTTTATTTGTTTTTATTTGTGAAAGGAAATAATTTCTTTTTCAATGATAGTACTATTTGTTTTGATTATAAATAAAAAGAGAAAGAAGACTGCATAATAATTAATGTTAATTTCCCATTAGTTTGGCTGATTGGTTTAACTTTTGTTATGTATATTGCATGTATAATTATTCCAAAGTAGTAAACAAAATATTCAATAAAACAAATATTTATAGTATAAAAATTAAATCTGGCTTAAATTGTGTTTCTCGACTTCCTGTAATAAGTAAGCTGGATCCCGATTTTTTTAGCCACGTCCCGAATTTGAATCGTGAAAGTCCGGTAAAATCCGTGTGTAAAAATTGGCAAGCCTACCCATGACACATGTCTGCACCGGACCTCATGCTGGCTTCGCCGGGTTCTGCTTGTAATTCAAATATTTAAAATGCAATTTATAATTGTGGCTCGCCAAAATGTTTTAGATTCCAAATTGGCTCACGTCCAGTTAAATATGTTTGAGTATCACAGTATTAAACCAAACAGTTCAAAAGCCACACATGGTATTTGTCGTCTTTTCGAAAGGCAGTTAAGGATTTAAGTTGCTTTTTCTGCCTTTGCATAAAAATTTAATTTGTGAATACGCTTTAGAATTAAAAGAAGCCAACGGTGTAGTTCTAAAAAATCATATGATTTTGGTACATAAGTACAAATAAACTAATTATGTGAGGCACTTCAAAATTTTGAAACTGTCACTTTACACGCTGTACTACATACTGAAATAAACGATAAACCTTTATCAGTTTCAAAACTTTTAGAAAAAATTCTTAAAAATCGGAAATTTTCGCAAAACGTGCCACTCTTCGAAAAATCCTGCAGCTCAGATCCATGTTTAAGCATTTTTTCTGAAAATTCCACAAAAGGCACAGCTTTTTCGCTTATTGCAATGTGTAAAGCAGCTTATGAAGAACCATCTGGAATTTTTTGGAGACCATGGTGCTATTAGTTTATTTCAATTTGTGTACCAAGACTAAAAACAGAGTTTTTTTTCTTCGAAGAACAGCCTTAAAAAGTCCTCCGACCCAGTACCAGAACCTTATTATCTCATGGGCAAATCGGGACTTTGGCCAGTACCCCCGGCTCGAAGGGGCCCCCAGTTTAAAATGTTGTTCCGAAATATTCTTTTTTGTATCAAAATTTTATAAAAATAAGACAAAAATCATAGATGGGGGCCCCCAAATTCATCAATGCCCGGAGCCCCTGTTGGTCATAATCAGGCCTGCCAGCAACAAATTTTTAATTTCAACATAACTCCTTTAACACAGATTGTCCTTAAAACTCTCCCCCCCCCCATAAAAAAAGAATGAGTACGCCATGGCTAGCAATAGAACCTGGAATATCTAAGTTGGATTAGTGATGAAATTCCGTCTATTTATACACATATAAGTTCATATCCCCCCCCCCCGAAATTTTTTCCTGGCTACGCGCCTGATTCGAACATTGAATAGTGAATTTTAATTTTTATAACTAAAAGATATTAAATAAAATTTTTATTGGGGATTTAATTTTTTACTAGGGAGGGCTAGTCTTGTCCCATCTTTAATTGCTACTTGGAGTCTCCGTACTTACTTCATGGGTGGTTGGTTATATATCACACCCATAAGAAAAGAATAGTGAAGCAAGCGCTCATCTTGCTCCTGTACTTTCATACCTCAGTACCGCCATCTATTATCTTATTTCCCTACTAAATGTAAAATATTTCGGATGATTAAATATTGTCTTTATTTTATTTATCTATGTGTTATTTTTCCAGTATTCGTTAATGTATCCTTATTATGTGATTCCATATGTCGTTTAAATTAATAAAATAACTTAAAAAACTATTTCCAGATAAGTGGAAGTTATATTCCATTTTTAAGCTATTGTTGCTTATTCATGCATTTTAATTCAAGTATAGTTCTTTTTATTTTACTTGTACTTTTCGTTTTATTTGCACAAATATTAAATCTAAAGACTAGCTTTCTATGTTTTGTGAAGGCAGAACTAATGGGGCTCTAGTGTAGACAGTTTTTGAATGTAGATAAATATTTCCTGAAAATAAAATACGTTTTTCAAATTTTCGGAATTCAACAAATGCCGTTAAAATAACTGCATGATATCAGTAATATTATCTGTGAGAAATGAGGTCCTTGAAGTAAATAAAAAACTTTGTAAAAAACACACATAAGATGTTATAGCTAAGAGGATAGCACGTTTCAGCCAAAAATTCTTATGGCCTTCATCAGTCCAAGCCCTTCGTCGCTTGGAGCGACGAAGGGCTTTATGGACTGATGGACTTTATTGTTTAACACCAGTATTTTGAGTGTTTTTTTTTTTTTTCCGATGAGGTTCTTGGTTCTTATATATTATTTATTAGGATATGTACATTTTTTTTTCATCTGGAGATTTTTAAATTTTTTTCATTAATGTTTATTCAAAGAATAAATGGTCAGTCAAAAAATAAGTTTTATCTTTTTTAACGATAACTATTAAAAATATGCACATAAGTAACACTTAAAATATTGTTGGAAACAATTCCTATTGGTAATAAAGGTTACTGTGTACCCATGGTGTAGTGGTTATCACATCTGCCTAACACGCAGAAGGTCCCAGGTTCGAAACCTGGTGGGTACAGTTCTTGCGTTCTTTTTTTAACTTTAATATTTTTGTCATTTTTTTCCGGTTTCATGCTTTATATCAAGAAACGAAACTGAACAATACGGCATGAAAAATTTTAACTTGGCATGCACAAACGCAATATTATTAATTTGAAAAGCAACTAAAAATAGCTTTCTGTGTTTTGTGAAGACAGAACTAATGGGGCTCTAGTTTGACAATTTTTGAATGTAGATAAATATTTCCTAAAAATAAAATAAGTTTTTGAAATTTTCGGAATTCAACAAATGTTGTTAAAATAACTGCATGATATCAGTAATATTATCTGTGAGAAATGAGGGGTTCTTATATATTATTTATTAGGCATATGTACATTTTTTTTTTTTTAATCTGGAGATTTTTAAATTTTTTTCATTAATGTTTATACAAAGAATCGATCTTTAGAATTCGAGCGTGTGATCGTTAGTCAAAAAATAAGTTTTATCTCTTTTAACTGTAACTTTTAAAAATATGCACATAAATAACACTTAAAACTATTGTTCGAAACAATTCCTATAGTTAAGGGTGCTTGCTGTGTACCCATGGTGTAGTGGTTATCACATCTGCCTAACACGCAGAAGGTCCCAGGTTCGAAACCTGGTGGGTACAGTTCGTGTTTTTTTTTTTTTTAACTGTTTAATATTTTTGTCATTTTTTCCCGGTTTCATGCTTCATATCAAGAAACGAAACTAAACAATATGGCATGAAAAATTTTAACTTGAAATGCACAAACGCAATATTAGTTATTTTAAAAGTAGCTTTCTGTGTTTTGTGAATACAGAGCTAATGGGGCTCTAGTTTGGACAAATTTTGAATGTAGATAAGTATTTCCTAAAAATAAAATAAGTTTTTCAAAATTTCGGAATTCAACAAATGCCGTTAAAATAACTGCATGATATCAGTAATATTATCTGTGAGAAATGAGGTTCTTAATATTATTTATTAGGCATATGTACATTTTTTTTTAAATCTGGAGATTTTTAGATTTTTTTCATTGATGCTTATTCAAAGAATAAATCGTTAGTAAAAAAATAAGTTTTACCTCTTTTAACGGTAACTTTTAAAAATATGCACATAAATAACAATTAAAACTATTATTGGAAATTATACTTATTGTTAAGAGTGGTTGTTGCGTAACCATGGTGTAGTGGTTATCACATCTACCTAACACGCAGAAGGTCCTAGGTTCGAAACCTGGTGGGTACAGTTCATGCGTTCTTTTTTTTAACTTTAATATTTTTGTCATTTTTTTCCGGTTTCATGCTTTATATCAAGAAACGAAACTGAACAATATGGCATGAAAAATTTTAACTTGGCATGCACAAACGCAATATTATTAATTTGAAAAGCAACTAAAAATAGCTTTCTGTGTTTTGTGAAGACAGAACTAATGGGGCTCTAGTTTGACAATTTTTGAATGTAGATAAATATTTCCTAAAAATAAAATAAGTTTTTGAAATTTTCGGAATTCAACAAATGTTGTTAAAATAACTGCATGATATCAGTAATATTATCTGTGAGAAATGAGGGGTTCTTATATATTATTTATTAGGCATATGTACATTTTTTTTTTTAATCTGGAGATTTTTAAATTTTTTTTCATTAATGTTTATACAAAGAATCGATCTTTTAAGAATTCGAGCGTGTGATCGTTAGTCAAAAAATAAGTTTTATCTCTTTTAACTGTAACTTTTAAAAATATGCACATAAATAACACTTAAAACTATTGTTCGAAACAATTCCTATAGTTAAGGGTGCTTGCTGTGTACCCATGGTGTAGTGGTTATCACATCTGCCTAACACGCAGAAGGTCCCAGGTTCGAAACCTGGTGGGTACAGTTCGTGTTTTTTTTTTTTTTAACTGTTTAATATTTTTGACATTTTTTCCCGGTTTCATGCTTTATATCAAGAAACGAAACTAAACAATATGGTATGAAAAATTTTAACTTGACATGCACAAACGCAATATTGTTTATTTTAAAAGTAGCTTTCTGTGTTTTGTGAATACAGAGCTAATGGGGCTCTAGTTTGGACAAATTTTGAATGTAGATAAGTATTTCCTAAAAATAAAATAAGTTTTTCAAAATTTCGGAATTCAACAAATGCTGTTAAAATAACTGCATGATATCAGTAATATTATCTGTGAGAAATGAGGTTCTTAATATTATTTATTAGGCATATGTACATTTTTTTTTTTAATCTGGAGATTTTTAAATTTTTTTCATTGATGCTTATTCAAAGAATAAATCGTTAGTAAAAAAATAAGTTTTACCTCTTTTAACGGTAACTTTTAAAAATATGCACATAAATAACAATTAAAACTATTATTGGAAATTATACTTATTGTTAAGAGTGGTTGTTGCGTACCCATGGTGTAGTGGTTATCACATCTGCCTAACACGCAGAAGGTCCCAGGTTCGAAACCTGGTGGGTACAGTTCATGCGTTCTTTTTTTTTTAACTTTAATATTTTTGTCATTTTTTTCCGGTTTCATGCTTTATATCAAGAAACGAAACTGAACAATACGGCATGAAAAATTTTAACTTGACATGCACAAACGCAATATTATTAATTTGAAAAGCAACTAAAAATAGCTTTCTGTGTTTTGTGAAGACAGAACTAATGGGGCTCTAGTTTGGACAAATTTTGAATGTAGATAAGTATTTCCTAAAAATAAAATAAGTTTTTGAAAATTTCGGAATTCAGCAAATGCTGTTAAAATAACTGTATGATATCAGTAATATTATCTGTGAGAAATGAGGTTCTTAATATTATTTATTAGACATATGTACATTTTTTTTTTTTTTTAAATCTGGAGATTTTTAAATTTTTTTCATTGATGTTTATTCAAAGAATAAATCGTTAGTAAAAAAATAAGTTTTATCTCTTTTAACGGTAACTTTTAAAAATATGCACATAAATAACACTTAAAACTATTGTTGGAAACAATTCCTATAGTTAAGGGTGGTTGCTGCGTACCCATGGTGTAGTGGTTATCACATCTGCCTTGTTCGGGTCCCATCGCGCGCCCATCGACCTAACCGTTCGGAGTTTTCCGTGGTTTTCTCCGAAACAGCGTAAATACGGGTTAGGACCCCTTAGAAAGGCCTCCACGGAGGGCACCCCACCCATCGGCCTAGAGCCCACGCGTAGCTAATCGGCCGTAATCCCACAAACCGAAACACATCTGCCTAACACGCAGAAGGTCCCAGGTTCGAAACCTGGTGGGTACAGATGGTGCGTTGTTTTTTTTTTTTAACTGTTTAATATTTTTGTCATTTTTTTCCGGTTTCATGCTTTATATCAAGAAACGAAACTAAACAATATGGCATGAAAAATTTTAACTTGACATGCCCAAACGCAATATTATTTATTTTAAAAGTAGCTTTCTATGTTTTATGAAGACAGAACTAATGGGGCTCTAGTTCGGACAAATTTTGAATGTAGATAAGTATTTCCTAAAAATAAAATAAGTTTTTGAAAATTTCGGAATTCAACAAATGCTGTTAAAATAACTGCATGATATCAGTAATATTATCTGTGAGAAATGAGGTTCTTATATATTATTTATTAGGCATATGTACATTTTTTTTTTTTTTTTTTTTTATCTGGAGATTTAAAAATTTTTTTTCATTGATGTTTATTCAAAGAATCGATCTTTTAAGGTTTCGAACGTGTGATCGTTAGTCAAAAAATACGTTTTAGAACTTTTAACGATAACTTTTAAAAATATGCACATAAATAACACTTAAAACTATTGATAGAACCCATTCCTATAGTTAAGGGCGGTTGCTGTGTACCCATGGTGTAGTGGTTATCACATCTGCCTAACACGCAGAAGGTCCCAGGTTCGAAACCTGGTGGGTACAGCTCGTTCGTTTTTTTTTTTTTTTTTTAACCGTTTAATATTTTTGTCATTTTTTTTGTCATTTTTTTTTTTCCGGTTTCATGCTTTGTATCAAAAAACGAAACTGAACAATATATCATGAAAAATTTTAACGTGGCATGCACAAACGCAATATTATTTATTTTAAAAGTAACTAATACTAAAATGAAACTTTATTTTTGAGAATTTTCTTTAAAAAAAAAAAAAAAAAAAAAAAGATAACAATGTATGCAGTTTGACGAAGCATATATACTAGACCAGGAGTTCCCAAACTTTTTTCCCCCCCCTTTTCAGGCTAAAAGCATTTCGCGGCACCCTTGTCATGCTAAAAACATTTCGCGGCACCCGTTTCAGGCTAAAAACATTTCGCGGCAGATTTCCTTTAAAGCAATCTGAATATGAAGGTTAGAATGAAGCAGTTTGGATGCATTTTATGTTATTTTTTGTTTGTTTGTTTATAGGTCTAACTATCAAGAAAGTAGTCTCTTGGGAAAGGGATATAGAATTTTGACAGTACCCCCATTTCAAGGAGTATAAAAGAGAGGCTACAGGACATTCTTGAACTTGACTGAAATATTTTTGTTTGAGCCCATTTAATGATCGGCTTGGCTCACTTTCTTGGGAATACCGGTTCAGAGGAAATTATTTGATTATACTCCGCCAAAACACTTTTCTTGATTATCACCACGGCACCCCTGACATACGCTCGTGGCACCCAGTTTGGGAACCTCTGCACTAGACTGCGTACCGGCAGATATTTTGATAGAAAAACGGAATGATTTTTATTTTATGTATACTGCTTAAGAGTTATTTATTATTTACATTATTATGTAATGTAACTTTTTGTCCGTTGTTGACTCATTTTGAATTTTTCTATATTTCCACAACATTATTGTTTATATTAATTAGCATTGTTGTTACGAGAGACCGAACACGACGTCGTGAAGATATTTGTCTTAACACAGTGCACACAATCAAGAAGGGGTCTTCGCTCTACTTTAAAGTATCTGATATAGAATACTATATAGAATATGTATGTACACTTGCGTGAATAAACATAAATATTGTGCAGTATAAACGCACATACGTTGTGAAAAAAGAAAATAAATCAATGTTGATAAAATTAATAATTTTTAAGAATAAATCATGATCTATTATTCTATAACTAGGCTGAAATAAATCGTGTAACTTCGCTTTAACCTTATACCGTTTTCGAAGTGTTCTGCAGCAGTCCATAGGAAATTTTTCTAGCAGAGCTACTTGCACATTCGTCTAATTACCAGTGGGCGTTTATTGCTTATCTGTTCTTCGAAGGGAGAGAATAAATTCATTCGGAATACAAAAGGTGTTCTTTTTCATTTCTTTTTTAGTCTTTTTGCTGCTTGCTTCTTTCCTGTTCTCCCCTTTAACCCTTTAACGCGCAGTGTTCCCGCTCTGGGAACACTAAACTCTGACGTTTTGACTGTTGCCAGTCACGAAGAATAGATTTGATTTCTGTAAAAATAGTTGCAAGTGACATAGCTCCACGAGAATCCTTTACTTTTTAGCTCGTCAATTCCCGTAAAAAATGGTCGCGATTATTTTTAACAGCACTGACATCTGCAGAAAAAATGGAAGAATGCGAGAAGAGCTGAATAGACCCTTTTTTCGACTACAGCTGGCTGTGCCGGCACAGCTAGCTGCGTCAGAAAAGGGTCTCTAGATCTGTGGCACACCATGAGCGTTTCGATCGTCCGCCATCTTGCTGGTAGTTATGTCGAGCGATGGCAACGACTGCCCTTTTTTCAGCATTGAGAAAGGGTTGCGCGTCAAAAGTTTAACCGTATACCGTTTACGAAGTGTTCTGCAGCAGTCCATAGGAAATTTTTCTAACAGAGCTACTTGCACATTCGTCTAATTACTAGTGGGCGTTTATTGCTTATCTGTTCTACGAAGGGAGAGAATAAATTCATTCGGAATACAGAAGGTGTTCTTTTTCATTTCTTTTTTAGTCTTTTTACTGCTTGCCTCTTTCCTGTTCTCCCCTTTAACTCGTCGCTACGATGGGTGTCGAAGTTTTGAACCTGAAGCGGCGTTCCACCGGCGGCGAGTCCGACTATCATCTGCTTCATGTTCCAGGGTACACCCATGAAATACTTCTTCGGGTGTCGCCGAACGAGATTGCTGAAGGTTGTTGTCAATTTCCCCCCCGCTGCTGTCGGTGGGTGTTGCGATTTTCGTTATATATATTCTTCAAAGGACTCGTCTTGTGCATGCATGGATGCCATACAATCTCGCAGTGGGCACTGTGCTGCGCTTTCAGAAACACACTAAGATCCGCGCAAGGAAGCAACGATGGGCACAGAAAGGGAAATTTCTGTCTCTACAACTGTTGGAGCGAACAAATTAAAGCAAATAAGACAGTTTTTTAAAAATAAAGTATAACTCAATAACAAGTTTTTTAACGTAGGATTACGTCCCTCCTGCAAGGGTCCTATATACCAGCGGTTCCCAACCAGTGGAGGGGGGTGAGAAAAACAGCTAGAGAGCAAGTGATTATGCACGTTTTTAAAAAAAAATCATCTTATTTATTCTTATTTTGATTCCAAAATATATCTATTTTTGCTTAAAATGTTTACTCAAACTTTACCGATAACATTATTTTGCAGAAAAAGTGCCTCAGTGTTCATCGTTGAAGAATAAAAAAAACTGTATGTATGCTGAGGAATGGGGGGTGGGGGTTATACTTAGAGGGGGGGGTGCAATGGTAAAAGGTTGGGAACCGCTGCTATATACCCATGGGCGCCGGCAGAATTTTTCCCAGGGGGGTCAAAGACTACTTCAACGTATGGTTACCTGTTGGAAAGAGCAAAAAAGCAAGGAAAAACACTGCATACAAAAATCCAGGGGGGGGCATTGCCCCCCCCCTTGCCCTATGCTGCGGCGCCCATGTATATACCGTATTAGCCCGAATGTAACACGACACCCAAATTGTTCCAAATCCAAATTTAATGCGATCCATTCATTTTTCATAAAAGATTTCAGAGAAAGTAAAATTTTGTCAGGTAAGAATTTATTTAGCTATACTGCCATGAGCAACAACACAAGTTGCATTCATGGCAGTAAAATAAAATAAAGTAAAAGAAAATTAGATAATGTTAGGGAAGTAACAAGAAGTCGTATAAATTCTATTATCATCTACACCTCGAATTTAATGCGAGTTATGTTTTAACGGTAAATGATCGGTCAAAAAATATTACGTTATATTCGCGCTAATACTGTGAGAAAAAAAAAAAAAAAAAAAAAAAAAAAAAAATTCAACATCGCCGCTAGTTATCGGGTTGCTTCGAAACTTGCTCTCCGGACTCAGGAACCAGAAGGTGTTAATAAGTTTAATTGAGTGCTATTTTTAGAGATTAAAATACAAGTCCCTTAGAGTACACGTAGTGTAACTCATATTTTTCTAGTTTTGAGATATATACGGTTTTATTGGGGTTATCATGGTAAACTCAGTATTACACAGCAACTAGTTCTGCTACCTTTACACGGTTGCTAAGGAGTTACAACTTTTTGTGCTCTTAATAGAATGGCCTTTGCTGAACACATCTGTGACCCTAACCCAATAAAACCAAGAAGTGGAGTTACACCACTTGGGCTTTAAGGGGCTCATATGTTAAAGCTTTTTTTTTTTTTCTTTTACGTGGATATGTCTTTAAAGGTGCTTCCATAGTGGGATGCAATTTAGAAAACTGATGATATCGCATGATGTTGCAGCTACATATGTATCATCTAGGTCCAAAATTTAATTACACCACTCGATAGCTAAAGGATCCAAGAATTCGTATTTACGTTGTGTGAGGACTGTATGCTGTGGAGCTGTGTGAGGACTGTATGCATTGAATGCTGTGGAGGGGGAAGCACAGACATTTTGAGGTCGTTTCGTTGGTTTAGGCATTATCTCGCCGTAAGAATGGGGATCAGCAGTGACCACCTGCTGGCTAGCTATTTCCTGCGTTCCAAATAAACCAGGCGAAAAGGGAGACCGCCATTTTCACCCACACACGAAACGGACTTAGGGAAAATATTCTTCTTCCCGTTCCTCGCTCGTTGCCGAGCTTTCAATTGAAATAGAAAATTTGTCATGCAGGCTTTCATAAGCTATTTATTTATTTTATTATTAGATAGGCCACTTTTCAGTGTTTTGTAACTTCAATTTTTAAAACTTAAGAAAAATTTATTTGGCGTGAACCATAATTAATATGCACAGTATGTATCGAAACATAATTTGTGTTTCAGAGCCGTACACCGGACATGGACGGGAGAGCTGTACGTGTTTTTAAAGTGTCAAATTCCATGTAGAATTTTTCATTTACGAAAAAGCTGCTTTTATTTTCTTCGTTTATAAGTAAAATAATTTAGGAATTAATTTACATTAGGTATAGTTATATATATATATATATATATTCCATTTTTATTCCTTTTTTTTTATTGTACTATATCTATCTATCTATCTATCTATCTATCTATATATATATATATATATATATATATATATATATATATATATATATATATACGTCCACTTTACGGAAGTAAAATAGGATCTTTTATATTAATTTCTTTTGTCTCGCAGGGCCGGCCCAAGGGGGGTGCGAATGTAGGCGATCGCCTAAGGCCCCGCGCTTATAGAGGCCCCGCTCCTGGGCCATTTTATTGCTATCTCTCAAGACACGATAGAGAAGAGGCCCCGCTCTTGCGCTTCGCCTGGGGCCCCGCACGCCCCTCGGGCCGTCTCTGTGTCTCGGGGGGGGGCGGTCGCAACCTTGGTATAAATTGACGTTAAAATGAGATTTTTTTAAGATTATGAAAATTTAGTCTCGAGTATGATGTTGTTTTGTTGTGGGATTACGGCCAATTAGCTGCACGTAAGCTCTAGACCGAGGGATGGGGTGCCCTCCGTTGGGGTCTTTCTAAGTGGTCCTAACCCGTATCTACGCTAAGTTTCGGAGGAAACCTCAGAACAGTTAGTACGGCGGACGCGAGCTGGTTTTGAACCAGGCACTTTCCGTCTACCAGTTCAGAGCGCTATGCTCTCGGCCACTGGTGAGGCTCCTGATTATGAGCTTGCCATTGTGGCACATTTTAAAAATATTTCTACTGAAAAACTGAAACATTAGATTCTCTCAAAATCGTATAGGTTTATGTTGCTTGTATGGCACATTCACGATACCAATTGCCCAATGATGATCAATATACAAATGCCCATGATGATCAGTATACAAATGATACATTATTTGCTTTTTAGCGTTTCTTTTCTTTTCTTTTTCTCTTCTTTCTTTTTTCTTTTTTTCTTTGCAACCTCCTCATGAACCATTCCAAACTTATTATGTTCTTTTGATGTACAATGCAAGGCTTAAACAGTTTTTAAAGCAATCAAATTACACCTTTGACTTAAAAAATTTAAACTGTATCTTTATAAGTTACTAGCATTAACCTTTTACAGATCTAATTCAGATGCAGGAATATTTTAAATTAATTTTTTGTATATTTTGTTTTCTGATCCGTTAAGTCTCTTTAAAATGGGGAGTGGGGGGTGGGATTGTATACAATTTTCACTGTGTTGTGTTCGCAATTGAGGGCATTGGTCATTTATAACTTCTGACTTCTGACAAACTAATAAATAGGTTTCAAAAACGGAATATAATGATGGGTAGTTTAAATAAGAAATGAAATAAAATTGGTCAATTAATGCTTTGATTCTGTGTATTATCTATTTAATTCTTCTGGGGCCGAACACAGCAATACATTTTGGAGAGGTACCAAACGGTGAAAAAGGCCGAATTGTTCACAAAACGACTTCACATTATCATTTTGTTAACAAGATTTTAAATTTCGGAGGAGGGGAGGGGGGACCCTTGGTCCACCTTGGTACCGTTTTGATTCTTCTAACATTATTACTAACGATCAAATTACCCACTTATCATCAGAAAAGTAGAAACATTTTGCTTCATATTGATTTAATGAGGCAGGGGCGTAGCCAAGGGGGGGGGGTTAGGGGGGGGGTCATAACGCCTCCATGAGAAATTTTTGACACACAAAATGTATATTCTTCACTACATTATCACACACACGTATACATATATATGAGTTGTAGTAGTCGTAACACCACCCCCATGAAAAATTTCTGGCTACGGCCCTCATTCAGGGGTATATTTTTACCGTGTGTTAAACACGGTAAAAACATGCCCCTGAATAAGATATTATGTGCGATTTCCGATATCTCGAATTTCTGTTATATCGAATATTTTTTGCCGGTCCAGCCGACTTTGAGATATTGAGAGTCGACTGTATATAATATGTGTGCGTGCGCGTGTGTGTCTCTTATTGTTTCCATTTTTATTCCTTTTTTTAAATTTGTACTATATATATGTATATATATAACTATACCTAATGTAAATTAATTCCTAAATTATTTTACTTATAAACGAAGAAAATAAAGGCAGCTTTTTCGTAAATGAAAAATCAGTTTCAAAAATTGAAGTTACAAAACACTGAAAAGTGGCCTATCTAATAATAAAATAAATAAACAGCTTATGAAAGCCTGCATGACAAATTTTCTATTTCAATTGAAAGCCCGGCAACGAGCGAGGAACGGGAAGAAGAATATTTTCCTTAAGTCCGTTTCGTGTGTGGGTGAAAATGGCGGTCTCCCTTTTCGCCTGGTTTATTTGGAACGCAGGAAATAGCTAGCCAGCAGGTGGTCACTGCTGACCCCCATTCTTACGGCGAGATAAAGCCTACACCGCGTCACATAACCTCACTTTAATATAAATTTTGACTCGGAGAAGCTAGAACGTTTGCGTGCGTTTCAATTGTCAACTCTCGTCCAGATCTATGGGTTGCGTTTATAAAACATTGGTGTTAAATAGTTATAGTAAATATATATAAAGTAAAAAAATTAAAATAAATAATGCAATGTCGGTTTATACGCGTGGAAAAGCCAAATCAAACTATAGAGAGCGTTTACGGTTGGAGAGGGCTTCTCAAGAGCAATCCAGTGACTGACAGAGTGAAGCGGTGCCGAGAACGTAAAAGACGAGTTTAATTTGTATTAGATCGAAATTTCTTCAACAACGCTAACAGTGGTGTAGCCAAGATGGGGGATAGGGCGTCACCCCCCCCCTATGAGAAATTTTTTGCCATACAAAATGTATATTCTCCAATCCCTTATCACACACACGTATGCATTTACGCGAGTTGCAGAAGTCGTAACACCCCCTCCCCATGAAAAATTTCTGGCTACGCCACTGACGCTAAGTAATACTTCTATTGATTTAACATTTACCAGAAATCTCGATGTATCCTGTATGCCATTTGTTTCGTACTTTTCGTATCACAGACCTTCCGTTAATAAAGTTATAACACAGCAGTAATTATTTGCTTACTTGATTTCTTTCCTGAACCCGATGAAACTCAAGGAAAATATTACTCGTTGAGTACACGTATTCCCGTAAAACACACGGCCATATGCCCACGACACAGCCCCCCCCACCCCACCCCACCCCACCCCACCCACTTTTTTTTTTCCTATAAAGGAGCTAACCAGGGTTGCGCCAAAATTTTGCGGCGGTGGCGAGCGCTCTTTTATAAAGCATAGTCCATTGACTTAAATTTGTTGGAGTTCTGTATGCTCCTGTAAGCAGTCCATTTATAAAATATTCCCTATTTTCTATAACGCACTTTGTATGTTACAAGAGCAATATCATTTACGAATTGCTTTGCAATGAATGCCTAGACTTAAGCAGTGAAAAAAACTGGCAGGAATACAGACACGGGTAAGTCAAAATTGTGAATACTTTTAATCTTTCCTGAAAAGTGTGAATTCAATAATAAAAATTCCACTGTCGCAAATAATTTAGCTGGACTCCCTTTAAATTCCATTAGTATAGGTCTTTGCATTGTTTGTGATCCATTCGCACTCCCGCATGCAGGTATAGACATCAGTGAGAAAAAATATCGAGCTGTGCCATCGTGTACCTACCCTTAGACTGAAAAACAACACAACTGACCCACTTGGAAATAATTTTTAGGGATATTCAAGTAGCATTTAAAACGCGAGAATGTTTTCAAAAAGTGAACTCGAGTTCATACCTATTGCACGTTATCAGTCACAAAACGAACAAAATTCGAGGGCCAAGACATATTCTTCATTGCCATATCTTTTAAATTCTTCCGCATATTTGCATCTATGTATAACGACCTTTTAGAACAAAAAATTCAGGGTGTCTGCTCCAAAAGATCATGTGCATGGGGATGAGGGGGGGGGGGGACGCAGGTTTGAATTCCATCTTTTCGCTCTCCCAGAATGAGAAGGGAGTACCGAGAGCTAAAAGAAAAAGAAACGCAGGATAAAAGAGAGAGAAAGAAACTAACAAAATCACAGAAATATTTCTTCTGAGCATTGGGCGTCGTTAAATTACGCATGCGCGAAGGAAGCAATAGCAATTCCTCCTCCCTGGCTTTTTTGCTTTTTTGAGCTGGGTCGCGTGACCTCCACTTTTCCTATGTGGTACAATTTTTATTTTTTGCAATTTTCGTGGAAGGGGGGCTATGTGTGTGTGTGTGTGTGTCTGTGTACATATATATATAAAATTATATTTGTTATTATGTGCTATCAATTAATATTTTAATTGGGATTCAATATTACGTAAGTTAGACTAATATATATTATATATATATAATTTTTGCCTAGCATCCCTACCGCATTGTCTCGAAGTTAGTCATTATGCATCCAGGGAATAACTGTCAATAAGATGTGAGAAGCAAATTAAATCCTGATCAGCCATTTTTAGTGGCCAATGCGAAATGCGAAATGTGACGTTATATATATATATATATATATAGATATAGATATATATAGATATATATAATATATAATAGCTTACTTACGTAAAGTGAAATCCCAAGATAATCCACTGAAAAAGTGAAAAAAATATAAAAATAAAAAAGTAGATAGCACATGGTGCCAATTAACGAGCTTATACCGGATAAGTGTTTAAATATAGCCTTTTAAGGCAATGAAAGAGTGGATAAATTGTATATAAAGCGCCAAATTAGAACTAGTGGGCTTTTTAAGCCTAATCACATGTATCCATTAAGAGACGGAAAATGGAATGGATATTGAAATGGTGTGCTCTATCATCAGGCGCCACTGCACACACATTTCAATTTAATCGAAAAAAACAATAATAGCTAGGTTTCTGCAAGTTACCTGACCAAAATTAGGGTCCTTTTGTAACTTGGGGGCGCGACCGTAGCTATTAGAAATAAACAACGAGGAAGTGGACCGACAAGAAGATCAAAGCTCAGTAATGGAGGCAGTATTAGTGCATGTTGCCATCAGAGAAGACTTAATGCCATCAATAGACAAGTAATGCCATGGAGTGTGAAATAAAAATGATATATTAATAATACTTTGGAAGTATGGAAAGGAAAGGAAAAAATAAAAAGTAATAATTAAATGAATTAATAAAAAGAATAAAAATGGTAATAATTAAATGAATAAAAAATAAAATAAATATAACACTAGTATAGCTAGCCTATGTTTAACGTAGTACTAGCTGCAGTAGTTAAGAAGTACTTAGTTGAAGTTGTGGAAAAGGAGAAAAACTGTAGAAATAATTTTAACAGTAATGATATTGATAATAATTATACACATTTATTAATTGCTATTTATGCTAATATTATTGTAAAATATTTTGGTAGAACAGTACTCTGTATGGCTTCATTGGTTACAGACTCACATAAAAAAGGAAAAAGTACCAGTAATCAACTATTCTTAATTATAGAATTTTTTTTTAATAAAATATATAGATATATATTTTATGATTTTTTTCTTTATATAGAAAGAACCAACAACCAACCCCATCCTCACCAACCAATATTCTGATTAGGACATACAGTTTTTTTGATTACATAGAGGATATAAAATGGAAGTTAGAAATTTACTTGGATAATTATATTTTATAGCAGTTTTATATAGGTCAGTTAAGTTACTGGCCTTAAAACTATTGGTACATAGAGACTCTATTCTATATTTATGATTAGAGATAATATTTCTAAACACAGAAGTGTATATATATATATATATATATATTTTTTAAATTCCTCTTATTATTTTTACTCTTCAATATATAATGTTAAATTATTAAAGCAGATGTGTGAAATCGAAATAAAAGAAGGAATGAAATTATTATTATATATATATATATATATATATTTTTTTTTTTTTTTTTTTCAAGGCATCACTAAAGTGACCAGACATCCTGCTTTTGGCGCGACAGTCCTGATTTTTACCAATATGTCCTGCTGTCCCCACAGAACTCTAAAATGTGCCGCTTTTCCATTCCTGTTCCGCCAAAGTCCTGCTTTATGAAAAATAAATAAATAAATGCAAAATAAATTGAGAATAAATTCACTTGAAAATGATTTGTTATTTACCAATTTTTTTTTTGTTACTTGTATTCAACACCGGTTTTCTTTTATTGATGAAAATGATTATTTTATAACCTGTATTAATAAATACCTTTAATCAATGGATGGTGATTCTATAGTTGTTGTTAGAAAGCAATGGAAAGTTATCCAAAAATTAACAATAAAATTATTTAAAACCTAAGTTTATATAATAGGCCTATTTTATTTGTATATTCGCTATATTTTTTCAGCACGTTTTTCTCCTAAAAGTAGAAAATCAAATTATTTCATTATTGTATTATTAATTTCTACTCATTAGTGTTAATACTTTTTCCTAGAATGTCTATCTACAAGTAATAGTAAACATAATTGTTTACAGCATTGACGTAGCAAGAAAAAAAATTCGGAAGGGATTCGAACTGTAAAAAATGAAAAAAAAATCATCATCATTTTGTTAAAAAAACTCAAATTTTCGGGGAGGTTCTGGACCCCTGGACTTTACCGGGATGGTTTTGGATTACATTGATTAGTGTCCCAGACCATCTACGATCTCTTTTGAAAGAAAAAGAGCGGGCTTTCAGTGGCACAGCGACGGGAGGGGGCGGAAAGCTAAAAACAAAGATATGAGAACGACTCAAGAACTTCAGACCTCCGATAATGTGAGGGTTAGAACTTAAACTTTTTGTACGCACTCTCCCCCCTCCTTCACACTCATTGCAGAAAGGCGACCAAGGCATGAGTGATAGACGACTCCCTTACATACCAGCCCCCTCCATCCCCCCCCTCGGTACTCCACGGTACTCCACTGCTAGGACCTAATGCAATAGAGATGAGTTCAGGCTCATTTTTTGAAGCCCAAGGACTTATAATCCGAGCCCGAGCAATATTATTTAAGTCGGAGCCCGAGCCCGAAATTTCAGCTAAAGATAAAAAAAAATCCAACTACTTCATTGATAGAATACAATAAATTTTGCCGTTTGTGCAAATTAAAGACAAAAATAGTTGCAAACTCCCAATACACTTTCTAATTCTTTATATCCATGTTTATCAAATAATGTCCGATCTCATGACTAAGCAATATAAGCCGCCGTTCTGAAATAACCAAAGAGCTTCACGCACTTCTAGGCGCCAGTGCTGCTATTTTTTTTTTTTTTTTTTTTAAGTACTGTTATTTTCCTCATGAATCACTTTTTAAAATTTGTTTCAAGGAGTATGTTCGATAAAGGAGAAATTTTTCACGAGCCCGGGCTCGGGCTGAGCCCGTCTCATCTCTATAATGCACCCAGACAACGGCGAGCTACGCAGCTGGTATTCCATAATTTGTAGAAATTGTTTATTCTCTATAGAGCGCATCTTTTTTATCTGCTGATTCTTTTCCTTTTCCTGGTTTTATTTTTTCTCTCAGCTGGTCTTCCAGGAATATCATTGAAACGAACTAACTCACAGCAAGCCAAAAGGATTAAATAACCCCCACACGGATGCAAGAAAGTTCGAATCCAAAACAGATGACGCAACTCATCAGTTCTGCAATCCGTGAAAAAATAAATAAAGTTAAATAAAAGTAGATTCCCCCCACACTCTCTCTGCATGCAACCCCGGGTCTCCAATCGTTTAGCCCCAAGAGTTCAGAGGGAGAAGCGTGGGAACCAGAGAGCAGATGTTCGGTGTTCCCGTACGCGGAGTAAGGTGTCTTGACTCCCCTAGAAAAAGAGCACAATGAAACTTTTCAATAGCTTTATATTTTTTTGCATACTGGAATTTCGTTAAAGGATTTTTAGAACTGGGGGAATTTTTTCTCCCGTTCTCTATTCGTGTTCCATTTCTTTAAAGAACAGTCCAAATTCTTTTAAAGAAGAAAAAGAAAAAAAAAAAAAAATCCCAAATTCGTCCTATACATGTGGGGGTTATGGACTCGATTACTGAGATTATTTTAAGGGGGAGAGAAGTGAATATTCAATGTACGCGTTTTTTTAAAGCATTTTAGTTCTACATTTTTTTAAAATGATATAAAATAGCATACATAGCTCTAGAAGAAGGTAGGGAAGCCTTGATAGTGCTGTCAGTCTGAAATGGAAATTCCTCATCTCTATGTAAATTTGGAACATTCTTTGTGTTATTTATGTCAGGTGTATGTACGCTACTCGTATGGCCCGCACTCCAGCTCCAGTAGAAATAATCTTCATTGGCCAAGACTATGGTAAATGGACTTTTAAAAATGTTTCATTGTATGTACGACTAAAGAAATAAATATGCATGAGTCCAGTGGCAAGCACAAAGGAGGAGTCCTAAACTTTTGCTTCGTTAAATCATCTATTTTTGACATTTAAATATGTTAGAAGACATTATCAAATTCTTATTTTTAGCAGTTGAGATAACTAAATAAAAGCGCAATAAAAGAAGGTCACGATTTAATTTAATTTAATGTAATTTGATTTTTTTTTCAGGTGGTTTGTGTCAAATTTTTATGAGCTGGAGCTGGACCCCTCCAAGTGAATGTCCTGTGTGAGTCACTGCATGAGTCAGAAAAGTACATAAATCGTAACAGTCTTGAAGGCACTTGTGACTCTCCGGATCAATCAAAGAGGTGTTTCAATGATGACTGCCGTTTTCAAACAGGACAACAGTATGAACTTTTGAATCAACCGCACGCTTTTAGTAGAATGAAGACTTCGCGTGCAGGAGTATTTTGGTATAAGCTCCAATTTTTACTCCCCCGCCACACTCACACGCGCAGGCGCAAGGGTGGCTCCAGTGACCGACCCATGGCACCACCGAACTTCACACATGCAATTTGCTCGGGTGACTTTGTTACGTCCAATTTGAGTTTTGTACGATTTTTAAACCAATCTAAAATTCAGCCTGGAGCGGTACAGGCGTCACCCAGTAGCATATCTACCCAGACAGCACAGCAAATTTGCATCAAACTTGCAGTAAGCTTGATTTATCAAGTCAATAAACTTGAAAGCTTGAAAATTTCAAGCGTGAAAGCTTAGTGCAAGCTTGAATCAAGTGTTCAAGTTTACACTTGCCCAACTTGCATGCTTGACATAGCAAGCTTAATTCAAACGTAAAAAATTTCTGAATACATGGGGCGCCGGTCGGCGAACCTGCCCCATATATTTTTCCACGCATTTCCCCCTTTACGCTGAAACCTAAAGTCATTTTAATCTGTTTCCGTCTAGCGTCCGCGATCGATCTCGGGACCTCAGATATGGGAAGCCAGCGTCCTAACCACCATGCCAATTTTGACTCGCGGTGACATGACTAAAGTTTGAAGTGGCTGTTATGGTTGTCACGCCGTTTTTTGGCGAGATTGATATTGGCCGATGCCGATCTGCTTTTATTTTTCCATTGGATGAATCAAAATTAAAATAATGTTATGTGTGATTTATAAACTGTAGTAATAGGGAAATAAGCATAATATAAACTTAAAAGCAGCACAAGTTTTAAAACTTTCAAAATCGCAAGGGTACGGCAGACAAAGCACATGCTATGGCCAGGACTTCACTACAACTGTTTTGTGCCCAGGGTACTTTTCAAGTTTTATGGCCCTATATATATATATTGTGCCCCCTGAGTATAGCTTTAAACTCAAATTTTCGGCCTATTCTTGCATGCGAGCCCAGGGCATGGGGCCCAAGTGCCCATGCGATAATCAGGGCCTGGCCATGGCCGAAAGTGGAAAAGGGGCGCATTAGATTTACATTTCGAGATTGATTCAATGAAAGAAGCATTTAACTTGTTCGCTCTCAACATCGCATGGCACGACGACAGCGACTTTCCATTCTGTGCCAATCGTTGCTTCCTGACAAGAGCCTTAAAATACCCAGCGCTTGCGCTCTCGCCTAAAAGCTGGCCTGAAACAGGAGCGTTCAAAATCCCATGACGGGAAGCAACGAGGGTACAGAAGGGAGAATCGCTGCTAGGCTTGCCAACTTTTATACACGGATTTACGGGACTTCCTCGATTAAAATTCGGGACATGGCTAAAAAAAGCGCGATCCAGCTTACTTATTACAGGAAGGCGAGAAGCACAATAAAAACCATATTTAATTTTTACACCTTAAAAAAAAGTTAAAACAGTCAGGCAAACTTAACATTGATTATTAGTTTACCATCTATTTTCTTTATTTCATAATAAAGAAGCAGTACCTAAAGCCTTTTCACTTTGGCATTTAAAAAATAATTAAAACAACCCATAAATAGGTATCGATAATATATATCTTTATAAGAGAAACAAAGTCTTAAATCACATCTTGTACAAAGATTGTTAATTAATTATTTATTTGGAAAAACTTAAAGTATAATAAAGCACTTTTACTGAAATCATGATATTACTTATACAGGGTGTCCCATAAATACCGCCCAAACTCCGCACAGCCGGATTTCTCGTTGGGAGTACATAAAAAGTGCCCAAAGAACCATAACTGTACGGCCCGTAGTTTTCGAGAAAAGTGCGAGAAAAAAGCAGAAACGTCATTTCCGGTACACGAAAAGAGCCTTTATTGGAATCATGAACATAGTTTTTTTGCATATGCTTTCATAAAATGCTCAAAATGTCCACCGTGCATATCGAGGCTTGCATGCGTGCTCAGTGTAATGGCCAACTGCTTATGTTCCATCTATCTGGTACCCGTATAAATACACCAGCACGAAGGGGAGGGACTGAATCACTATTTGTAGTAATTAGGACTCCATAGATCAATTCTTTCATTGAAAGCAATCTATAGGTGCCAGATTGTGACGGCCATAACACCGAGTCCCCCATATGCAATCCAGTATCCAATTTAATGTTTCCTCTCACCGGATGTGACGACGTATTTTGATTTTCCTATTTTTCTCGAAAACTATGGGCATTTTTTATGCACTCCCAGCGACGAATCTGGCTCTGCAGAGTTTGGGCGGTATTTATGGGACACCCTGTATAGTACAACCGCTATATAGACAAGAAACTTGAAGCATACAATCACTTCTGTTGAGATCATTATTTAGGAAAGAAACTTAACGTTTGAAATCTCTTCTGGGATAATTATTATTTATCTAATTACTTATTTTATTTAAAAAAACAGAAACTGGACATTTGGCGTCCCGCACACACTTTCGCGGGACGTGTCCTCTAAAGCCGCAGAAGCATACGTTTGGCAACCCTAATCGCTGCCGTCGCGTCCTTACAACGATGGAAGCTAACAGGTTGAATTCAATGGGACCCTTAAATATTCATTTTGAATCACATTGTACGTATATAATAGGGATCTTTTTCACTGGCATAATGAGTCCCCACAGCAAAAAACAGTGTACATGGTCATTCTAAATTAATTTCTAGGCCTATCCATGACGGAGTGGATAAGACACAGATCATTGGTTGAAGTGTAAAAGTACAGGATTCTGGACTACCCTGTAGCTGTCGGTCTAACGGTTTAGAGTTTGGGGCGGTTTTCGCCAGATGTAACGTAAATACGCTTTGGAACCCTTTAAAATTTCGCTTCTACCCCGGGCATTCCCCCACAAGGCAGATAGCCCTGGTGTAGCTTTGCCTTAATCACATCCAATCTGTAAATCGTTATAGCTTTGCATAGATTCAAGTAAGGCAATTACAGGTGTTGTAGAATCGATGAGTTATAGTCCATCAGTTTGGTATTTTCAGGTGGAAAAAATTGTTGGCAAAAGGTTTCATTGTTTTATTTTAATAGCTTCAGTTATGTTCCAATACCCAATATGACTGTCCTAGGTTTCCCCTCTCTGCCGAGGTATGCGTCGGCTCCTACGATGAAAAATGTGACCAAAAATGGAGTGTTTTTGCGGATTTCCTGAAATTTTTTGAAAACGGCGTAAAACATGGAAAGATATATAATTTAAAAGCTGTAGGGCTTTAAATTCTGCTTAAAATGAGTACCCATTTAATATACTTTACTTCTCTTGCAATCACAGGAACACCTATCAAAATATTTTGTATACCGGAAATCCAAGACGCTGCTAACAGATGCAGGTCTTTGACCACCAATGAAAAAGCCTCCGTCTCCACAGGAAGGAAGAACATTGCGAAATCGCCTCTATCACTCTGCCTTCATCGCATTTGAGTCACATAAATTTAGACTTTCTAATAGGGTCGATGATATTCTTTAATTTGCCAAAAATAAATAAATAAATAAATAAAGTTCACTAATTTTTCAGTGATATTTTTAAACGGATAATTTGTGTTTTAGATGCGCAAATACAAATAAAGATATGGATAATTCATGTTTATATACCCAGTTAAGAATAGAGATACAGATCTTTAAGTTAGTGTCTAATTTCAGAACATATGTTATCTTAGGCTTTCAGATATATGTTCATAACTTTTTTTGTAAACACTTTTATCTTATTCTTTCAGATATATGTTCATAACTTTTTTTGTAAACACTTTTATCTTAGGCTTTCAGATATGTTCCCCCGGTTCATAATGCTTTCTGTAAACACTACGTCCGGTAAAGTCACCCCAAATATCTTAACGGCAAGGGCTATAGTCACAAAAGTAGGACCTAGACACAACAAAGTTGCTATGAACAACATTGTAATTGACTTTTCCCCCCCATTTTGTAACGTGTTTGAGATTTTAAAAAAGTAACTCCAGATTTAGCCACCAAATGCCGCTGCAAGCAGTTTTCTTGCGTAGCACATGGCAGCTTTACTATCTAGATCCCACTTTTATGACTAGCTCTAGCCGTTTAGAAATTAGAAGTGACAACAGACTTTAGTGAACACAGCACACTGTAGATATTTTCAACAATAATTGCATTTTCAGGATCAAGGACAATGAGATAGCAACAAAATAAGTGAATGGTAGCAGTAAATTTTATTTTTAAATTAATTTCTTTAGCAATAATATGAGATTAATCAATATCGGATGGAAAAGATACCTTGAAATATTAATATTTTCAATTAGATTTCTGTTTGCAATTTTAAAAGTTTACAAAAATATATTGTGACGATTTAAACATATGAATGGTTATATTCGATAATTCAAAAAACTTTTTACTTGCTAGTATTTTTACACCACTAATTCGATTGCATCACGGTTTTAAAAAAAAATAATAATAATAATTCACTATTTAAGTCTGATTGAAAATGGTATAGTTCCTCTATTAATAAAAAGAAAGAAATTTTGTTTAAAAGTTTCAATATAATGACCCCTCCTACTAAAAATTGTTTTTAAAATATGCTAATATTACTACCGTATTTTAGCTTTATCTTTCAGAATAAGAATTAACTTGAAGGCAAGAAATTGCAGAAAAAAATATTTTAAATGAAAGGTTATTGATGCTTAGTTTCACCAATGACAGTTTTACTCGTTCCTAAATTAATTTTTAGCATTTTTCAGACACTAACTAGCATTCTTTCTAAATGTTAATACATTCTATTGTCAATTTACATTCATACCAAATGTTGGTCATAACCCTTTCTATTCAGATAGAATTACAATTAAATCTTTTAAAAATCAGATAAAAAGCTAAACTGTGAAGATTTCAAATGTAGAGAAAGTATTTTCAATGATTTTAGTATTAATTCTTGTAATTCTTTCTTGATGACACTTTCATTTATAGACTTGCTGTATTACAAAAACATTCGCAGAGACTCGCCGATTTTATTTACAAAGTAAACTACGAACTACGATACTTTAGTTTGTTAGAGAAATCGATTTATTTAATATTGCTCGGTTTATTTATTTAAATATTATACTTTGTATAGTTATTTTTACAGTTTATTTATTGAAATTGTGACTCTACAATAGAATGGTTATGTAGGGTTCAAGCTTTAATCACTTGTAATTATTTTTTTTTAATTTGTCTAATTCCTGTCTTCTATTTGACCAAATGAGTCTTAAAGCAAATGATCTTTTATTTTTCAAAACGTTTTGCTTATAAAGAAAAAAATTGAGGTAGACTTCACGTAAAGTTATTTTTATAAGTTGATATTTTCATTAAAATTTAAGTTTACGGCAAAATTTAAAATTTTATCATATTTTATGTAATTATTTGTTAACTGATGTCGAAAAAGTTTTAATACTATAAAGTCCTTATCAAAGAAGTTTTAATAGGATAAAGTTCATACATTTTTAATTTTCAACATTAAGATTACGACCATAACCCTCCCCCCCACCACCACACACGCACACGCAACCCTTTCCCAATGCTGAAAAAAGGGCAGCCGTTGCCATCGCTCGACTTAACTACCAGCAAGATGGCGGACGATCGAAACGTGCATCGCGTGCCACAGATCTAGGGACCCTTTTTTGATGCAGCTGGCTGTGCGGCACAGATCTGTGGCACGCGATGAACGTTTCGATCGTCCGCCATCTTGCAGGTAGTTAAGTCGAGCGATGGCAATGGGTGCCCTTTTTTCAGCATTGGGCAATCTATCCAGCTGTAATCTCATTCTTCACTTTTTCAGCAGATGTCAGTGCTATTAAAAATAATCGTGACATTTTTTTGACGGGAAATGACGTGCTAAAAAGTAAAGGATTCTCGTGGAGCTATGTCACCCGTAACTATTTTTATGGAAATAAAATCTATTCTTCGTGACTGGCAAGCAGTCAAAACGTCAGAGTTGGGTGTTCCCAGAGCGGGAACACTGAGCGTTAAAGGGTTCAATGGGTACTCATTTTAAGCTGAATTTAAAGCTCTACAGATGATTTCACACTATATATCTCTTCATATTTTTCACGCCGTTTCCGAAAACTTTCAGAACCCCCCCCCCCTCTTTTTGGTCACATTTTTCAACGTAGGAGCCGACGCACACCTCGGCGGTGGGGGGAAACCTATTATAATCATATTGGGACACAACTGAAGCTATTGAAACAATGAAACCTTTGCCAACAAATTTTTCCGATACGCACTCTTTTTTTTCACCCCAACTACTGGCCTTTTAGGCTCGACTCACATTTCTTGGTTATGTATTAATTTTTCCTGTCCCCTCTTTCACTGAAAACAAACAAACGAAAGCAACTCGAAAATAGCCATGATAGAAGCCGGTGTCAGACCGTTTCTCCGAAACCACGGGCAGACCTCGTGTTGAATCAGCTGTGATTATCAAAAACCTATCTGTCGAACAAAGGTACACATTTGGTGGGGGCTCTCGAACTTTTACGTATTTCTTCCGGAAATTAGGGAGCAATAACCCTGCAGGGTGACCAGAACACCAGATAATCTTCGGTGAAGGAAAGAGTTGATAAGAAATGGATTTTTTTTTTTTCACCGCAGTTTTAATGTGTAGGTGTAGGCACTTTTGGAGGCTTTAACATCGTTAATCCTTTAACCCTTTGAGGCGCAACTCTTTCCCAATGCTGTAAAAAGGGCAGCCGTTGCCATCGCTCGACTTAACTACCAGCCATATGGCGGACGATCGAAACGTTCATCGCGTGCCACAGATCTAGAGACCCCTTTTTTTGACGACAGCTGGCTGTTGGCCTATCTCCTCCTAAACCGTGGGGATTTGAGTTTCGACTAAGGTGCCCACAGATTCGAAAAATTGTAGGAACCTGATAAGCTGACTTGAATTTCGAAAATCGAATTAGTTTAGAAGATATTAATAAAAAACTGAAAAATTAAACAGAATGGTTGCCAGATTTGGCATAAAATCATTCATTCCTTTGCAACAAAGCGTTTCCAAGTATGTAGTATCACGTGAAATTGTCAAACATGAAGTAGAAATAAACCCATTTTATGCCAAAATAAAAACTATATGAAATAAGTAACTCAAAATGTGTTACACAAAGTTGACAATTTTCAAATAGTAAGTTCGCTTAGACAACAGGAGTTTAGAATGAGCGATTATTCGTTTTTTCAAAACAGAATAACTAATATCTTGAAAATGAAAAATAATTAAAATGCAGATTATTTTAAAGCCGGTTCGGTCCAGCTGGATTATTTGCTACCAGTAGAAATATTTGGCGGCGTTCACTATGCCATCATCATAGTACACTTTGGATATTTGGTAGCGCGACGAGATGGTATAATTCGTGGTGCTAAGTACGCCAATCTGCAAACGATTATGTAAATGAAAATATGGATAACGGTTTTACGGTAACCTTAAATGAACAGTCATTATAGGTTGTGAGCATGTGTAAATAGCCAAATAATGAAAAGTCGCCATTGGAGGCAAGCTATCCTACCTGTTCCGTAGTTTTTATCAAAGAAAACATATGAATTACTGTTTTCTTAGAGCTAATTATTAACTATACATATACGCAAGTCGCCAAATTATGAAAATTCTCCATAATTGGCTAATACGCAAGGCGTCCCATGGGTTTCACATAATTACAAATAATGCGAGGTTTAAATTATGTCTTTTTTACGAAGTCTTTTTAGGGGCCGAATGCCTCATACGAAATGCGAGTCTAGGGGCTTTGGCCCCTAGTTTTATAAAAAATTCAGGTCACATTTTGTAAAATTTTCGAATTTTCAGAAATTTTTCTGAAAGTTTCACAACATATACTTTCGTTAGTGTTTTATTGTTTATTACAGTGCGTAAGTACAGATCGTGAAGAGACAGCCTAAAATTTTTCAGGTGCCTGATATAATTACTTTGTTTATAATTATGTACCAAAATAATAAAAAATTTTTCGAACTACATCCTTCTCAGACCTATATTCTTAACTTTTTGTAACGAAATTTATTCTTGTTAGTATTGTTTCATTCTTAAGTTACTTTATTTTGGGTTTAATAAAGAAAATATCGTTTAAATTGTCAACGTGTGTATTGAGGAATATCTGCTACAGGGAGGGGTGCATTGGGCGAATTGGTAAGTTTTTTTTTTTTTTTCAAATGGCGGGCAATAAGCATGCTTTGGAGGCGACTAAGACCGGAGTTGTTGGTCACTTTATTATGGGGGGCACAAAGTAGGGGGACCAACGTAACCTCCTATAAAGGGACGGACACAATGACATTCACGTCCAGTCGGGAATCGAACCTCGACCGCCGGGAGTTGAACCTGAAACACGGTGCGTTACCCACCATACAATCCGGTCGGCGTAGTAAAATAGTTAAGTTTATGTTTTATTAAATCGCTTTACTATAATCTTTAAGGCTGTTCTACCTGAAAAGGGAGGATTTCGGTTGACTTTCGCTCAGGGTAGGAAATAAACTTACAATCGCATAACTATGATAATTTTCAGAATGTTTCCTCTAAAACTGCACTGTGAACTGAAACTGATCTAAAATTTTAAGAGATACTTAATTTTTTTAAAGTATAGTAAAAGAATTGAAGTTGACACTTCAAAAGAAAGACGCTTTTTCTGGACTTTCGCTCACTTTCAGAAATAAACTTACGCGCCATTATCATGAGAATTTTCAAAGTGTTTCATCGGAAACTAGATTGAAAACTGATATTAATTTTAAATTTGAAGAGCTATTTATCTTTTTTGAAAAAATTGTTAAACTTGACACTTTTTCGGGGAAGACGTTATTCGTGGACTTTCACTGAAGATCAGAAATAAACTTACAATGCCAGAACTATGAAATTTTGAAGAATGTTTCCTCCAAAATTATACTGTAAATTGAAGCAAATCTCAAATTTCAAAAGTTTTTATTTATTTTTTAAATTATTAAACTTGGCACTTTTTCAGGGAATTCCGCTTTTTGGTTTTCACTCCAAATAAGAAATAAACTTACAATGTCCAGAACTAAACAAATTTTCCGACTATTTCCTTAAAAACTATGCTGTATAATACTGTAAATTTCAAATTTGAATAACTAGTGAATTTTCATGAAAAGAAAAAAGGAAAAACATTGTTTTTTAACTCAAATTCAAAATTGGCAGACTAAAAAATTTTCTATTAAACGTAACTTAGAAAAATTAATTTGGGTCACTTCATAGCATTTTCGGAATGTTTTGGAGCCCAAAATATGATATATTTTGCCTTTATAAATCTTATAATTTTGAAATTCGTAATCACTTATGCATCGTTACTTTTCATGACTTCTAATCAAAATTTAAAATAAAATTACGGTGGAAGAACTATTGCAAAATTTATAATATTTCTTCAAAAACTACGTTACGATGTTTTCTAAATATTAAGTTTATACGAGCAATTTATTTTTAATAAATAAATAAATAAAACATGATATTTCAGGCAGGAGTTCAAAGAATGTCAGCAGCTTTATCGCGTTTCAATGGAATTTCATTTCAAAATCAACTTGCGTTCCTCTCTAGTACTTCTTACAATCATTTTACAGCAAGGAAAGTCCCTTTCCTATAAAATGTGGTGCTACCATCTAGTAGCAATATTTCGCTCTCCATTTTACATGTTTATCTATTTAGTTTCCACTTACATTTATAAAATGTGGTGCTGCTATCTAGTAGCAATATTATAAATCCATTTTACACGTTTATCTATTTAGTTTCCACTTACATTTATAAACTGTGGTGCTGCTATCTAGTAGCAATATTATAAATAAGAGCACAAAATATATTTATAGCTACGGAGGAAGAACCAAGATTTTTTCTTTAAGGCTGTTCTACCTGAAAACGGAGGATTTCGGTTGATTTTCGACCAAGATAGGGAGCAAACTTATAATCACATAACTTTGAGAATTTTCAGAATGTTTCTTCTAAAACTAGAATAAGAACTGACATTGCATTAAAATTTGAAAAGTTATTTAATTTTTTTTTAAATATTATTAAACTTGACACTTTTTCAGAGAAAACGCTTTTTTCTCGAATTTCGCTCAAGATTAGAAATAAATTTACGATGATATAATTATGAGAATTTTCAGAATGTTTCCTCGGAAACTAGATTGAGAACTGACATTGAAATAAATTTTGAAAAAAATTTAATTTTTTTTAAAGAGTGAAACTTGGCACTTTTTCAGAGGAAAACGTTTTTGATAGACTTTCACTTAAGATCAGAAATGAACTTATGATGCTAGAACTATGAAAATTTTTAGACTGTTTCTTCAGAAACCATACTGTGAACTGAAACAAATTTCAAATTTGAAAAGTTACTTCATTTTTTGAAAAAAAATATTAAACATGCCACTTTTTCGGAGAAGTCTGCTTTTTGGTTAACTTTCACTACAGATAAAAAATAAACGTACATTCCTAGAACAATGAAATTTTTCAGAATATTTCTTCGGAAACTGTACTGTGGACTACTCTAAATTTAATATCTGAATAACCAGTCAGTTTTCATAAAAAGAAAGGAGGAAAACATTGTTTTAACTCAAATTCAAAATTGGATGACTGAAAAATTTTCTTTCAAAAGTAACTTTGAAGTATAAATTTATAGATGTACTAGCTGAAGTACCCGTTCTTCGCACGGGAATGAATGGACTTTTTGATATTAATATTTGTTGTGATTACTATTTATTGTAATAAAGAGATATAGCAAAATGGATATCGCGTTATATTGTGTTCAATAATCATGCATACTGAATTTCAAGGCAATCGTTTTTACGGTGCAGAAGGCGATGCGGCGTAGCACAATCTAGTGGCGAGTTTTAGCAAAACGGATACGGCAAAAATATTCTTCGCATTCAGATATCGATGTATACGAATTTTCATGACGACTCGGCTGAATAGTCTTGAATTTCATGTGTTGACTCGACATCTAGTGTCAAGTTATAGGAAAATGGATCGTGCCCAACTCTTCCCCGTGTTCAAATATCTATGTATACCTATTTTCATAGCGATCATTCACACAGTCAAGAAGTGATACACTGCAGGGCCATCTAGTGGTTAATTAAAGTAATGATTTGCTACAGCGCCGTCATGTGGCGAGTTATAGCAAAATGGATAACGCCAAAATATTCTCATTGTTCAAATAGCTATGTATACTGATTTTCATAGCCACCGTTTGAATGGTCAAAAATTTGGCCTGATGCAGCGTCATCTAGTGGCGAGTTAAAATAATAATGCATTGCAGTGCCATCTAGTGGTGAGTAACATCAAAAGTAACGCAGTTAGAATATATTCTTCGTTCTCAAATGTGTAAGTATAAAAAATTTTATGCCGATTGGTCGAACGGTATAGAAGTTGATGCGTTGCAGCGCTATTTAGCGGTAAGTTACAGCAAATGGATAGTGAAAAATATTCTCCGTGTTCTAATATTCGCGTGTACCAAATTTCATCGAAATTGGTTGGACGATATTCGCATAGCAAACGGCTAAACGGAATAGAATTCGACGTTCTGCTGCGCCACCTAGTGAAAAGTTAGAGGAAAACGGATAGCATAAAAACCTTCTCCATGATAAAAGACTTAGGTGAACCAAATATCATGGTGATCGGTGAAACGGTGCTGGAGTTTTTCAACCTCCTACACACATACCAACATTCATTTTTATCTATAACCAGTCTTATTATACGTATATACCAGTCTCAAGTAAAATCCAGTTTCAAATCTAAGCCTCGCCAAAGTGCCAGCATACGCCATTTTGCAAGAGTTTTTTCAGGGAATCATTCGAAGCATTGACTTAGCAGCAATCAAAATGGGAAATGGTTCGACCGCCAGTCATTTATTTGAAAAGTGGAATCCCTTAAGCCGCATTTTTTAAATTATCAACTATAACATGTTTTATTCATCGTTACCTCGATGTACTAAATGCGAAGATTTCAATTTTCTGAAATTTGGCGGATTTCCCCCAAGTAATATCAATGCACTCAATTGGCGAGAATTCTGAAACTACATCGCTTGAAATGCCCTAATAACTGCATTATTTCTGCACGGATAGTTACAATTTAATGCTGTATTCTAAGAAAACCTATACACTTGTTTTCAAAAATGCTATTCCCTTAAGCTCTCAGTAAATTGCGCCAAAAAGCCTAAAACTGTGCAAACCGCTAGAACTCACTCTCTAAAAATCGGCCTATCAGCCATTTTTTTTTTCGCCAAACTAAAAAAAATTACATATTAGTCTCGGATATCTTCGATCCTCATTGTTTTGCGTATAAAACATTTCATTCCTGCTCTCATTTCTTATGAGCACACGATATTATAATTAAAAAAATAACCTAAAAAAATAAACTAAAAATATCATTATTATTCTTTTATTTTTACTTTAAGAATTTAAAACATTTTATTCGGCAAAATCGCCACACATGGCAACCAAGATGCTTATTTCACACACTTTTTTCACTACAGGGGTTAATATTACGTAAAGCTTTCTGCGTGGAGAACATAAAAAATCTCTTAAATTCCGGGAACGGAAATTAAGAGAACCATTCAGGAGGAAAACGCTTTTAAGTGGAGTTTCAAAGTTTTAATAGTTCATTTATTCTATATTATTTTACATATCTGTGTAAAATTTCAGGCTGACAGGTCCATTTTTGTGGAATTGTATACTACCCAAATCAACAAATTAACAAACAGAATTTCATTTTTATTTATAAGATAACCTACGCTTGTTTTTAAAAATACCCTCTCATTAAATTGCGCCAAGCGCTAGAATCATAGAAAATCTGACACACTTTCAGATTTTTAAATACGCACTAAAGTGCTATATATAAAAAGAGTTATAATCCATGGGTCTTCCCTATTTTCGTTCCTTCTTTCATTAAGTTGGAAAGTGCATCATTATTCATGAGTGTGATTAAAGAAAATTAAAATTGATATGTCTAACATCCTTTTTTCTGGATATTATACATTAGATGCAGAAAAGCTGCTCAGAAAAATGCACAATTCCAACTGAATGAAAATTTCAAAAACTTATACGCAGGTGTATTCATAACCCAAATAGCAGACGATTAAATTACGATAAATAGCGCCAAGCGTTAGAATCCTCCTCAAAATCGCGAGAATGCTGAAGATAGATCGCTGGAAATCCCTTAATAACTGCATTATTTTCGCACGGATCATTAAAATTTAACGTTGTATTCTAATAAAACCACTTGTTTTCAAAAATCCGTTTCCTTAAGCTCTCAGTAAATTGCGCAGAGCCGGAAACTGTGCAAACCGCTAGAACTCACTTTCTCGGCATTTTAGCCATTTTATTTTTTCGCCAAACTAAAAAATTTTAACATATTAGCCTCGGAAATCTTCAATTCTTATTGTTTTGCGTATTAAACATTTCATTCCTGCTCCGATTTCCCATGCACACGATATTATAATTAAAAAAAATATAACCTTACGAATATAAACTAACAAAAAAAATCATTATTATTCTTTTATTTTTACTTTGAGAATTTAAAACATCTTATTCGGCAAAATCGCCACACATGGCAACCACGATCCTTATTTCACACTTTTTTCACTACAGGGGTTACAATTACGGAAAACTTTTTGCGTGGAGAACATAAAAAATCTCTTAAATTCCGGGAACGGGTGGACTTTCAAAGTTTTAAAGTGGACTATGATTTATTCTATATTATTTTACATATCTGTGCAAAATTTCAGGCTGATAGGTCCATTTTTGTGGATTTGTATACAACTCAAATCCACAAACATACAAACAAACAAACAAACAAACAGAATTTCATTTTTATTTATAAGATTTAAGAATGTTTTGGGGCCAAAAATGTACTGCATTTTGCTTTTACAGATTTTATAATTGAAACTCGTAATTGTTTATGAAACCTAATGAACATGACTTCTGATCAAGATTTAAAATAAAATTACAGTAGAAAAGCTACTGAAAAATTTATAATGGTTCTACTGAAACTACTTTACGATGCTTTATGAACATTAAGTTTATAGGAGTAATTTAATTTAAAAAATAAGTAAATAAATGAAGATGATATTTCAGACGGAAATTCAAAGAATTGCAGTAGTTTTGTCGCGTTTCGATCGAATTTCATTTGAAAAAATTAACTCGCGCTGATCTCTAATACTTACTACACTATTTTACATCACGAAAAGTCCATTTTATCGTTTCAATTTTAGAGTTATAATATAATTATATTTCTAAAATTTTTCAGAGAAATTCTAAAAAATACAGCTACCAATTGTGTCGTTACATGAATAAAGATGGCGCGACATGTATGCTTAATCCCCCAAATCACACATTTTTCACGGTTCTCCCCTAGTCCCCGATTCGACTTTTTATACTCATATAGAAAAGAAAAAGCAATAATAATCAACGTTTTCAGAAGGAATTTCGACTTTTGTGTCTTTCCGTCCAAAATATTTTGAGTCGGAAAATATTTTGAGATTATGCACTTGTTTTCAAAGTTTGAAGATTGTCATAAACCTTAAAATTTCGAGTGTTTTGTGCATTATATTAATTATAAAAATTCTTATTTTTCCTTTTCTTTCTTTAATTACTTCATTTAAAAGAGAAAATAAAGTTTCATTTCTTTTAATATTTGTAAATTTAAAAAATTACAAATATTAACAAGTGCAGAGTTTTTTTTTTTTTTTTTTTTTTTCAATTCCAGATCAAACCAGCTTTGGACAAAGATACTAAAATCAATTTTCACTATAGCATCTTAAATGTAAATATTCAATAAAATCTATAAAAAAGACAATTCCTCCCCGTAGTTATCAGGCTTGAATTCTTACAATGATAAATCAACAATTAAAATTTAAAGTAACAATTATAGACTAACAGAATATTAGTGCTATAAATCTTTGCATAGTTTTACAATAATTGATTTATACCAAAGGTTCTCCAATAATGTACACAGGTATGGAAATTTTCAACATTGTCATATCATTTCGCGCAAAAGCCAAGTAAATCATTGTTGATGCCTCCACCTCTTTTGCGGTTAATCATTTTGCTCTAGAGCGGGGTTTTTCAAACTTTTTGTTTCATGGAGCATCTTGAGAATCTTAATTCGATGGAGCTCCTTATACAGTTCCGCGGAGCATATTGTGTAAATCCGAGTCTAGTGTATTTCTTGCCAAGGCAGCATTTTTTTTTTTTTTTTTAAATACCGCCCCTTAAACTTTGAGGCCCAACCCTTTCCCAATGCTGAAAAAAGAGCATCCGTTGCCATCGCTCGACTTAACTACCAGCAAGATGGCGGACGATCGAAACGTTCATCGCGTGCCACAGATATAGAGACCCTTTTTTTGACGACAGCTGGCTGTGCCCCTTTTTCAGCATTGGGCAATCATCCAGCTGTTCTCGCATTCTTCCATTTTTCAGCAGATGTCAGTGCTGCTAAAAATAATCGTGACCATTTTTTTACGGGAAATGATGTGCTAAAAAGTAAAGGATTCTCGTGGAGCTATGTCACCCGCAACTATTTTTATAGAAATCAAATCTATTCTTCGTGACTGGCATCAGTCAAAGCGTCAGAGTTTGGTGTTCCCAGAGCGGGAACACTGCCCTTTAAAGGATTGAGTGATTTTACAGCACAGGTCCGTAAGATGGCGCGAGGCCAACCATGTCCGAGTGATCAGATACTGAGCATGTTAGATGGCCAGGCTTCTGACGTTCTGACATACCGAGCGTCTTTCAATGCAACGGCCAGGAGTTTTGGGCGGTTTTCTGAAAATGTAACGTCGCGATTCCCTCGGTCACCCCTAATTGTCCATTCATGATTGGGGCCGATCCTAGACTTTTTGCAGGCTGCTAAAAAAACATCTTCTGCTCTTATTTTATAGTTCTCAAAAGTTATTTTCAATAATTTTCTAGAAAATAAATTAATGATTAAAAAAAAGTGGGGGGAAGTAATGGTAAAAAGCTCCCCCAGAAGTGGGGGAGCTTTTTACCATTAGAAGACACATGTTAATTAGGCAGTAATGAAGGAGACCGCTTAAGCTGATGTACCTATTAATGTGACTTTTATGAAATTATTGTACTTTTTGTATAGTTTTAACAATCTATATTTGTTAGAAATACAATAAAACAGTGTACTAGTAAAATCACTGAGCAAGTAAAATAATAACTAGATTTTCACTATGGCTGTTAGCAATAGGAGATGAGTATGTTACATGCACATTACTAGATTTACAAGTGTCTTTTTTTTTAGTACAGAATTTTTGTATCGCAGCAAAAACTTATAATAAAAAATTTTATTAATACTATTCAAATACTGTAAAAGCACTTATTTTCGCGAGCGGTAATTTCCGTAATACAACAAATCATCAAAGATTGGTACGTGAAAATTTTCTGATTTTTTATTATTTGAAGAAAAAGTATTACGCGACTCTTTAATTTTAATAAATCTTTATTAATAAATCTTCTTGTTGCCATTCGTGCAGAAAAAAATAATACGTTTTAACGTACATGGAGTCAGTCGCAACAATAATAGTAGGAAAATAGTTTTTGTGTAGAGATCACAGATAACATGTCTGGTAGTTTGTGGATTAAGGCCGATGGACTGCGCTAGGGTCCTAGTCCTATAGGGGGAATACCCTCCGCGGGAGACTTTCTAAGGAATCGTTGTCCGCATTTACGCGAGGTTTCGGAGAAAAATACGGAAAACTCCGGCTAGGTCGACAGGCGCGATTGGTATTTGAATCTGGCACCTCCCGCCTGTTTCCAGAGCAGAACCTCTCAGTCACTAATACGCCTGTCAGGGTTACCGTAATCACTAGGTAGCGTTCTAATATATTGCAAATATACAACATAGTTGTTGTTGTTGTTGTTGTTGTGAAAACGTATATCGGATTTGTGTGCTTGGCTCGAAGTCCGCTTATAAACCCTTGTCAGAAGGACAACACAAGGGTGGGTACTCTCCGTGGGGGGGTCTTTCTAAGGGGTCCTAGCTCGTAATTCCGCTAAGTTTCAGAGAAACCACGGAAAATTCCGAACGGTTAGGTGGACGGACGTGCGATGGGACCCGAACCCTTCACACTTCGCCCGTCTACCAATTCCAGTGACAACCACTGTGCCATGGTGAGGCTGCAATTGACTATTCCCCACCCCCAGTAGTCATTGAAACAAACGTTCATTCATACCGTTATTTAATTTATTTCATTCATTTGCAAATTGTTTTGATCTATAATTAAATATTAATTAATACAAGTGATAGCTTTTATGAAAGCCGCGGGTTCTCCAGCTCTGAAATAGACTTTTATGAGATCTTCACAAATGTTATTTATTTTCTTCATGTACTAAAAAGTGCAAACTAAAAAAGGAAATTTATTTCCTCAACACAATACTTTCTAATGTTCCATTATTTTGAAATATTTCTCTTCAAATTATCTATTTTTTAACCTAATATCGATATCTAAAGATTGATAAGAAAATTAGGAGAAAAAATCAGATTCTCACAGAACACAAAGTAAAAGTTTGTACTAAACAGTGTAACGTGTGTAATGATTATTTGAAATATCATTTTAAAGGTGTATTTCGAAGAAATGAAGCCTCACCATGGCACAATGGTTATGCCACTATAAATGGTAGACGGCCGAGGTGTGAAGGTCTCGGGTTCGGGTCCCATCGCGCGGCTGTCGATCTAACGGTCTGGAGTTTTGGTAGGTTTTCTCCAAATGTAAGGTGAATACGCGTTAGAACCCCTTAGAAAGTCCTCCTACCAAGGCACCCCTCATCCTAGGCAGATACCCCGCCTGCAGGTTTGCCTTAAAACACAAACACTCGAAGAAATGAAATCTTCCTCAATGTTTTTTACCAAATTAAAAATAAACTAATTGCGCCCCTTACTCCTCCCCCGCCCCACCAAAAAAGTCAGGATGAATCCTTATAAACTGTAGTACACACTGAAGTAAATGGATGGGGAAGGGTAAGGTGCTTTTTATGGAACTTTCAGAAAATATTCTTAAACATGGAATTGCACTGACTTTTTTTTTTTTTTTTCTTTTCAAAAAGTGATATCCAGACTTATAGTGACACAAAATTTACCAAATCTCAATAGAGGGTTACAGACGTACGGGCAAATCGAATTAATAGTCGGCAAAACTTGGGGACACTTCGTTTTGCGGTTAGTTTTGAGTGTAATTCGTAGAAAAATTATTGTCAAAAAAATCAAAATTTTTTCACTCAAATGTTGCGTTTGTACCCTCTGTGTTCCCCAAAGCACAGCTCAGAATGTGATAAAATAAAATTTGCTTAGAAAAAAAGTCACACTTGTACCCACCAGGTTTCGAACCTGGGACCTTCTGCGTGTTAGGCAGATGTGATAACCACTACACCATGGGTACACAAATTGCTTGCCATTTGTTACATAGAAGTTCTAAAACAAGTTATTAAAGTATCTTGCTTTGGTGGTGACATCTGGCAGTGAAACTACAAAATACTTCATTTTAATCCATTTTTAGCCAACACTTTATTCGTGGTTTTTTTATGCGATATATTCGCTATTGGGTTATAGGATCTAAAAATTTACTTTATTGCTTCCTGTGTGCAGGACAATGGCTGTAAATGGGTTAATGATTGAATTGAAAAAGGCAAAATGTAAATCCATTTCGCAATGAATATAAAGAATGAATTTCTAGAGAATGGACAATGGAAGAGTACTAAAACTTATAACAGATTAGGAATTGCTTGGAAATAAGCGAAGAGGAGTAAGAGAATATGATAAAGGAGGAAGATGATTCCAAAAGACCATTACCACACTGGAAATAAAAGTCCAAGCATTTTAGTGTTGAAGGAAGCCTCAGAAATGCGGAAATATCATGAAGAAGATGAAGAAAAATACATGTATATTCAAAATATATTATTTTTCTTTTACTTTTAATGGTTTGATGTCTTTTAACTTCAATATAATTAATGAAATATAAATATTACAAATATAATAACAAAGTTTTTACTAAAAATAAATAACTTTGACGACATAAGTAAATACATACATTTAGAGAGGGAAAGTTTAAGCTTTTATTTTAGTACTTTTACAATGAAATGAAGATTAAAACTTTAAAAAAAGAGAAAGAGAGAGAGAAAAGAGGGAAAAAAATTAATGTGCGAAAAGTCTAATGATGATGATGGTGATATGCATGAGAAGGTATTAATTGTATTGTTATGAATATTTTTAACATTAGTGCTTTTCTATTTTCGTTTGTTTAAGTTCATTGTAGAAAACGAAATTAAATGATAAGTACATTACGTTATTGTATCAGTTCAGTGTTCCATGTTCAGTGTCTTACTGTCAAAAATTTTAGTCTTCTAAAGACATAAATATTTGTCTAATAGGCGCACCCAAGGAGGGGGGCTATGGTGGCTAAAGCCCCCCCCCCCTAAAGCTGGAGAGTTAGATGTGAAAAGCTTTAAAAATGAAGAATTGTCACTTATGAATTAAAACATTTTATTTTTAAAAATTGTACTCAAATTAATTCTAAAAAATTTTCCCAATAAAGGGGGTAGTGAGGGCGTTGTTCTTGTAGTTTACAGTGAATTCACATCAGTTTTCAATTGTAATAAATTTTTAAAAAATTCTGACATTTTTAGTTAAAGCCAATAGAGGTCGCCACTACTGACTGGTAGGATCAACCAAAGCCACCTAGAGCAGTGAATCAAGCCTAAAGCATAAATCCGTGACGTTACAGTCCGGGTCTCTGGCCGTCCGATAAGCTTTGCTACGAAGACGCTGTTCTGATTGCTTTTGTGAGTTTATCTTGGGAATAATTTTGAAATTAGATCCCTTTCACAAAGTGAAAAAATTTGCTTGATAGAAAATATTTATTTTTCACGAAATTTACTCTGAAGAGTAAATTTCTTTCGATTTTACGACTACTGCAACTCACATATATGTATACGTGTGTGTGATAAGGAAATGAAGAATATACATTTTGTATGGCAAAAAATTCCTCATGGGGGTGTGACCCCCCTAACCACCCCTTGGCTACGCCCCTGCTATATACATTTAAAAAACAATAATTTTAGAATCGAAGAAAAAATAGAGAATATTAAGAATATTCAAACATACTTTGTGTACCTGATTGTTAGTATAAATCGAAAATTCAACCTTCTTATCCCCAAAGAATTTTGAGTTTGAATATTATTCGCTAACTAGAATTCTTTGGAAATAACAAAAGAAAAAAGTTTGCAAAACTTAATTTATTTAATCATATTTTATTTATATTAACAGACTTCATTTTAATTAGTTTAAAGAAGCCTTTGATTTTTTTTCTTTTAAACTGCAGGAATCTTTTTATCGAACTTCAGCTGTAATGAGATCAGATTGTGAGGTCTATTTTATAGTTATTACAACATAATAAAAGCACTAATTGAGGGGGGAAATATATGTCATCAAATGAACGATTCTGAATCGGGGAAGAATGTTTTATCTAAGTTGCACTAGTATTTATATATATATATAAACGTCTATTATACTAGATACTCATTGATGTGCTTGAATCGTCCTAGATTGTACTAGATACTCATTGTTGTGATTATTGTCCTTAAACTGTTGTTAAGCAATAATTTATGGTTAAATTATTTTTCTTGCTTCTGTAAAAGAACTACAGATGCTGCATAGTGTTTTTTTTTTTTCTTTTTTTAGAGAGAGCATTATTTCGTAAACCGGAATGACATACACTAATTTTGTTTTATTCTTGAAATATATTTACGCTCCAAAATACACTTTAAAAACCATGACTGTCTATAAAGCATAATTATTGAAATTATTGAGTGCCCTAGAAAAATAACTATCCATGCTATATACATAATTTTCGATGGGGTATATGTTTAAGTATATGGAAATAACATATAAAATTTATTGCAATCAGTACATCTTTATGGAAGTCAGAGCACTGACAATGGGTAAACAGTTCGGGAGGAATCAGTTGCAGATTTACGAGTTTAATTTGCAGTGTAACGTTATAAAGTTCTTCATCAAGACACTGTAACGCTATAATCCAAGTAAAACACTACTGAATATAATTACGTGGTTTAATTAGCGAATTAAATAATGACAATTAACAAAGCGAAGGAAACAGCGAATACAAAACAAACGAGGAACGTGCTTAGGTGTTGCGCCAGGTAGGGACCCGGGTCAGGACGTCACATCCCCTCGCGGAAAGAGCATTTAGGCTTGTAGTAATTGAGGCTTTGGATCAACCATACAGATACGATAAAATCATGAGTTTCATGTTGTTGCAGTCTATATACAGGGACGTACCCCCAAAAAAATTCGGAGAGGGTCCAAAGGCAGAATTTTTCAAAAAACGATGCCATCATTATTATTTTATCGCCAAAAAGGCGCACCTTCGAATAAAAAATATCCATGAAACCACGTTTTCGAAACCGAAAAAACTACAAGAATTAGAAAAATTCTAGAAAAAGTTAAGGGTTAAGAATGTAAACAACAATAAAATCAAGAAAATTTAAGATTTGATGAACACAGAATTCGCGTTTTCGAAAAAGAATTTAGGGCCATAAAATTGCATTTCCGAAAGCGTAAAAACTACTAGAAATAGAAAAATTCTAGAAATAATTTAGAGTTAGGAATCTAAACACGAATAAATTCAAAGAAATTTAAGAATTGATGTACACAGAATCGCATTTTCTAACAAAAATTTAGTGTTAAAATTTTGAAAAACGCAAATTTAAAAAATAATTTGACTCTTGTGTGAGGGGGGGTGACCCTGCACCCCCAACCCCACCGTACATTTTTGACGAAAAAAGCAGTCGAAAAACTGAAAAAATGAGAAAACGAGTCGAGCGTTTTGCCGCGAAAAAAATGTACGGGGTATTTCGAAGTTACTTATGTTCGATCGTTTCTACCAAAAAATTCTTTCGGTCTTCATCAGACAAGCCCTTCGTCTCAGTGAGCAGAGGGAACTGCCCAGACCCCCTGGTCCACCACCCTGGGTACGGCTTGGAAGGCTGCCTTAGTCGGAGGACTTTTTATGGGATTCTAACGCGTATTCAGGTTACATCTCGAGGAAACCGACCAAAACTCCAGACTATTAAGATCGACAGCCGCGCGATAGACCTGAATGCGGGACCTTCTCTTCAGCCATCTACAATATTCGGAGTCTTCTCCACTCACTTAGCCATGGTGGGGCCCGTAAAATCATTGAAACCAGGCTAAAACCTAAATCCTGGTCTTCATATATAGTTTTTTTTTTTTTTTTTTTTTAACTTTTTCTTGAAGGCGGGAAGAATTTTTTTCCCCTCCCCATCTGTTTTTCACACTAGACTATTCTGTCGTTTTTGCGTTGTGGGATTACGCCCCCCCCACACTTAGCTGCACGTGGGCTCTAGGCCGATGGGTGGACTTTCTAAGGGGTCCTAACCCGTATTTACGCTAAGTGGCGTTTTTGATAAACTAGAGTTAACTCTGATTTCTGGTGTAGATATTTTTACTGATTTATTTTGGCTTAAGGTATTTTATGGTTTATTCACGTATATATACATTCTATGATCTGTGTAAAAATTATTTAAGCGCCATTCTCAAAAAATGTTTCAAACCAGCAAAACTTGCATTCAGTGGCATTCCACTTTCTTTTGTTTGTTGTTACATACAACTTTAGCAAAATTAAAAATCATTGAAATAACGTCCGAAATATAATACTAACATTTAATACTTTCTCAAAGTCCCTTGTCCTACTACATAAATTTTGAAAACATATAGGGCGCTACTATGACCGAGTGTATAAGACGCTCAAAATGGTAGACGGCCGAGGTATGAAGGTCTTGTGCTCTGGCTTATCACGCGCTTGCAAGTATAACGGTCTGAAGTTTTGGTCGGATTTCTTCAGATGTAATGTGAATACGCGTTAGAACCCCTTACAAAGTCCTCCGCCTAAGGCATCCTCCCCACACTTGTCAGATAGCCCTTGCGTAGTTTTGCCATAACACAATACAAAAATATACAGTGATAAAGTTATAAAAAAGTAACATTATTTTTGATTAATGAGACATGTAATGAAAGATTACATTTCTTGCCTCTTCTATACACTATACATAACTAAATTCATTCTGCGCCCCTTTTTTTCCCGCTGCTTGTTATATTTTGTCTCCCAGATTTATTTATTTTTTTCATAGCCGCCAGCTGTACTTGAATGGTTCTTTTTTTTTCTTTTTTTTGGAACAAATTAAATTGATTAATACATTAAGACTAGCTGAAGTACCCGTTCTTCGCAGGGGAATGAATGGCCTTTTTGATATTACGATTTGTGGTGATTACTATTTATTGTAATAAACAGATATAGAAAATGGATACCGCGTTATATTGTGTCCAATAACCATGCATACCGAATTCCAAGGCAATCGTTTGTACGGTGCAGAAGTCCATGCGGCGTAGCGCAATCTAGTGGCGAGTTTTAGCAAAATGGATACGGCGAAAATATTCTTCGCATTCAGATACCGATGTATACGAATTTTCATGACGATCGGCTGGACAGTCCTGAAGTTCACGTGTTGACGCGACATCTAGTGGCAAGTTATAGGAAAATGGATAGCGCGAAACTCTTCCCCGTGTTCAAATATCTATGTGTACATATTTTCATAGCGATCATAGCGTAATGATTTGCTACAGCGACATCAAGTGGCGAGTTATAGCAAAATGGATAACGCCAAAATATTCTCATTGTTCAAATAGCTATGTATACTGATTTTCATAGCGACCGTTTGAATGGTCAATAATTTGGCTTGCTGCAGCGTCATCTGGTGGCGAGTTAAAATAATAATGCATTGCAGTGCCATCTAGTGGTGAGTAACATCAAAAGGAACACAGTCAGAATATATTCTTCGTGCTCAAATGTGTAAGTATAAAAAATTTTATGCCGGACGGTCGAACGGTATAGAAGTTGATGCGTTGCAGCGCCATTTAGCGGCAAGTTACAGCAAAATGGATAGTGAAAAATATTCTCCGTGTTCTAATATTCGAGTGTACCAAATTTCATCGAAATTGGTTGGACGATATTCGCATAGCAAACGGCTAAATGGAATAGAATTCGACGTTGTGCTGCGGCACCAAGTGACAAGTTAGAGGAAAACGGATAGCATAAAAACCTTCTCCATGATAAAAGACTTAGGTGAACCAAATTTCATGGGGATTGGTCAAACGGTGCTGGAGTTTTTCAACCTCATACACACGTACCAACATTCATTTTTATCTATAACCAGTGTCATTATATATACCAGTCTCAAATAAAATCCAGTTTCAAATCTAAGCCTCGCCAAAGTGCCAACATACGCCATTTTGCAAGAGTTTTTTCAGGGAATCATTCGAAGCATTGACTTAGCAGCAATCAATATGGGAAATGGTTCGACCGCCAAAAAGTAAAGCACGCATTTATTTGAAAAGTGGAATCCCTTAATACAGCCGAATTTTTTAAAATTATCAACTATAACGTGTTTTATTCATCGTTACTCCGATGTACTAAATGAGAAGATTTCAATTTTCTGAAATTTGGCGGAATTCCCCGAACGTCAATGTACTCAATTGGCGAGAATTCTGAAGATAGATCGCTTGAAATCCCTTAAGAACTGTAAGAAGAATTTAAAACATTTTATTCCGCAAAATCGCCATACATGGCAACCACGATGCTTATTTCAGACTTTTTTCACTACAGGGGTTTAGCTTTTTGCGTGGAGAACATAAAAAATCTCTTAAATTCCGGGAACGGGTACTTTCGAAGTTTTAAAGTGGACTATGATTTATTCAATATTATATTACATATCTGTGCAAAATTTCAGGCTGATAGGTCCATTTTTGTGGATTTGTATACGAATCAAATCCACAAACAAACAAACAAACAAACAGAATTTCATTTTTATTTATAAGGATAAGTACAATTAATAAATCTCCACCAGGTTACCATTTTAAACTGTTACAATATTAAAATGAAATTTAAATGTGTTTTCAAAGCCCCGTGGATCTTGATGGTAATAAAAGTCATGCCTAAATAGAATAAATGATATGCATAAACTCCAAATGTTTTTGTCCTCTCTGTTACCAAGAGTTTAATTTAATTTTTATTTTAACGTTTATACGGAGATACTTAAAGCATAGATGCATTGTTAAAATCTTGTGAATAGGAACACAACACATTTATATTTGTAAAATGATATAATCTTTCTTTTTCATATATCAAAGGAAAATATACTTTCTGGATTAAATGTCACAGAGTATCAGGGGCGTAGCCAGGGGGGGGGGACATCAGGATATATCCCCCCCGAAATTTTTGGATTAGTGATGAAATTCCGTCAATTTAAACACATATAAGTTCATATCCCCCCCCGAACAATTTTCCAGGCGCATATCCCACCCCCGAAAAAATTTCCTGGCTACGCGCCTGCAGAGTGTACATGCATTAATCAATAATTAGAATAAATGTACTTATTTAAATATAATGGACATTTATAATTCTTCTTACCGACCAAATTTATAAGCACTAAAAGCATTATTTTAGGATCATTTTTCCTTTTTCTTTTTAATTTGATGGCTGGTAACAGCGAGAGGGCATTTTTCATGTTTCTAAAGAAAAGAAAGAAAGAAAATTATTACAATCAGAAAAATCTATAAGTTTTGATGAATTTTACTAGAAGAATATGCATTCTGACTAATAATAAGCAAAAGTTGTAGAAAATAGATTTAATAAAAAAAGAACATTGAACTGGTAAATTGCAACTTTTTTTGAGAATGACCCTTATGCATTCATGATTAGTGCAAAAATTGCGCATAGTTACCGAAGTTTTGTATAGTTCGTTTTTCTCTCGTGTAACGATTCGCAGCATCTGTAATCAGCAACGCAGCACGTGGCATACAAATAGGTGTTCTAACACTACGACAAGGGGGGGGGGGATCAACTCGGTGTTCAATATTAATTTGAAAAGGGGCGTATCACTGGTACTGAAACAGCAACAACCTCACGAATGTCCTCCTCTGGTGCCCCTGACATAGCTCTCTCTCTCTCTCAACATAAACAAAAACCAACGACAAACGCTGCGCCCGAAAAGTGATCGACGCCCTTCTTTAGATGGATGCCGCCCTGTTCAAGGTGTCAAATTACGAATGAATTACCCACAGAGTGAATGGGTACACCTATAGAGTCCAGATTGCTGCAGAATCTAACATGAATAGCTTCCCATTGCGTTTCGCATCTGAGGCGAGTGTTAAGGAAATCTTTTAAAACTATGATGTGTTTAACGCGCAGTGTTCCCGCTCTGGGAACACCAAACTCTGAAGTTTTGACCGTTGTCAGTCACGGAGAGTAGATTTGATTTCTATAAAAATAGTTGCGGGTGACATAGTGACACGAGAATCCTTTACTTTTTATAGCACGTCATTTCCCGTAAAAAAAAAAAAAAAAAAAAAAAATTGTCACGATTATTTTTAACAACACTGACATCTGCTGAAAACTGAAAGAATGCGAGAACAGCTGGATGGATTGCCCAATGCTGAAAAAATGGCAGCCGTTGCCATCGCTCGACTTAACTACCAGCAAGATGGCGGACGATCGAAACGTTCATCGCGTGCCACAGATCTAGAGACCCTTTTTTTACGACAGCTGGCTGTGCCGGCACAGCCATCTTGCTGGTAGTTAAGTCGAGAGATGGCAACGCCTGCCCTTTTTTCAGCATTGGGCAATCTATCCAGCTGTTCTCGCCTTCTTCCATTTTCCAGCAGATGTCAGTGCTGTTAAAAATAATCGTGACAATTCTTTTTACGGGAAATGACGTGCTAAAAAGTAAAGGATTCTGTGCCGGCACAGCCAGCTACGTCAAAAAAGGGTCTCTAGATCTGTGGCACGCGATGAATGTTTCGATCGTCCGCCATCTTGCTAGTAGTTAAGTCGAGCGATGGCAACGGCTGCCCTTTTTTCGGCATTGGGAAAGGGTTACGCCTCAAAGGGCTAACGAGCGGTGTCCTAACCGTGAAAACACAACTCTGACACTATGACTGTTGTCAGTCACGAAGAATAAGTCTGATTTCAGTAAAAAATACTCAAGGAGGACGCAGTTACACGAGAATCCTTTTCTATTTAGCACATCATTTCCCGTAAAAATTGTCGATTATTTGTGAAATTGTCAGGATTATTTTAAACAGCACTGGCATCTGCTTAAAACTGGAGAATACGATGGAAATACGTGGATATAGAAGAACAACTGGATAGGCTGCCTATTTGTGAAAAAAGAGCAGTCGTTGCCATCGCTTGATTTAACTACCAGCAAGATGGCGGTCGATCGAATCGTCCATCGTGTGCCACAAATCTAGAGACTCTTTTTCGACACAGCTGGCAGTGCGGCGCAGCCAGCCGTATTTCAAGGAGCTTGAAATTTTCAATTTTAAGGATTAGCATTATAAGATGTCCCACGTGTTAATAAATCAAAGACTGCAATTTTGTTTCATGCAAAGCGGTAATTTTCAAAATTACCATTCGAATCGCCTTATCTTAAAGTCATCATTAGGAATTTTTTGGTTTCTCGCCAAATAATGAAAATATTGCCAGGCTGAGTTCATTTTCTGGAAACATTTTTTCGTGTCCTATTTAGCGATTTATCTTCAAAATATCGTAAGATAGTATTATGCTGGAAATTTGTGTGTGTAATGACAGTAATGCATTAGAATTCTTTTAAGTGCTTCTGTTGAACAGTTGGCCCCAACACCCGGGCCTCGGACCAGTAACGGTCCTCGGATCAAATGGTACCGGGCGCCCAAGAAACATTAAGTTATTTCCATTTTATTTACTGTGATGTATGTATTTTACTCGGGTTTTTGTCGGGTTTGCACTTGTTGATACCTTTGTAACAAGAGAAATCTTGTAACTATTTTAAATAGTTTATTGTTTATTAAATATTTCAAGTTTATGAATTAAAATTACAGTCCTAAAATTGAAAATAATTCCAGTTTTCAACAACCTATCTGTGTGGAGCGGGTTTTTTACAGTGACAGCAACCAAAACAAAACGATGGAATGAACTGGACATGAGCAACATACTTCGGGTGTCATTGTCTTTTATTATCCTTCAGATAGAACCGTCTATTTGCAAAAAACAGGCTCGGTGTTCTCAGTGCTATAGCATTCTAATGAGCTAAAATGTTAAATCACTTTATATTCATTTTTGGTGCGACTGTATATTATTTTGGAGGCATGTTTAAATACAATTAAATTAAAATTATTAAATGAAACAATCTAAATTATAAACACATAGCGTTAAACATTACGAAAAGCGCTAAAAAAAACATTTAACAATTACAAAGAGCGCAAGAAAAAACATTTGACAAAAATATAGACATATATTTTATGGGCCGCGGTGGGCCGGTTGCGAGAGGCATCGATCTTGGAGCCGAAAAGTTGTGCACTATTAAATCAACACCTTCTAGATGTCGAAGGCCTAACAACTGAAGCTTTGACGTCATCACTAGATCTTAAATGACGTCATCATAGCGGTATCTTCAAAAAGTAAAACTATTTAAAATTTCTGGTGGATGCTACGAATATTCAGAAAATATCTTAAATTAAAGATAAAAATTAAAATACCTTTCTGATACAAAATAATTCATTGTGATCTACTTCTATATCATATTATACAATTAGTGATGGTCAAAAATTGTTATTTGTCGAAAAATTATTTTTTTCTAATCTTAAATCATCAAAAAGTTTTATGCGTGAGAAAATTCACCACAAATTTAAAATAGATATACTTTGTGAAAGTAAAACTGTGATGACGTTATATAAGATCTAGTATGACGCCAAAGCTTAAGTTGTAAGGATTTCTATATCTAGATGGTGCTGGTTCGATCCTGGGACCAACCAAAGACCGCCGTGCTCGCTAATGGCGATTGGGGCACGTTGTGGTCGCAATGGCCTCCAAGTTCCCATCCAAATCATTACTTCTGGCAGTGGGAAAACTAAGCCTCGGGATCTTCTGCTTGGTATTTGCTTCAAAATAAAGAACCCCCCTCCCACACACACACACACTAACGATCGGTAGTGCTGCCATCTATTGCCTCTCGAATGAGATAGAAATTAATTCTTCTGGAGTTTGTGGTAGAAATTAACACCCTTGGCGGGTACTGCCGCAATCGAACTAATCTGGATTTGGGTTGGTACAAAATGCTGTAAGAGCAGAAGTGCCTATCCCCCATAATCTATCAAAGACAAAAACATATTTTTGTCAATTTTTTTTTCTAGCGCTCCTTATAATCGACTCCATAACGAGCTTTATCTTCTCAGTATGTAATACTTTGCAATTATTTATAGAATGGTACCTTGGCACATTTTACAATGCCATTTTTGTGCTTAAGATTTTTTTCTTAAAGTCGAATAATACTTATAGATTTGTCTAAATTGCTTGGCTCAATTTGAGAATATGCATTTGCCATTTTTTCTAATCTGCCATAACTTATTTTTAAAATTGCTATAGTGATTGTTTGGAGAATTTTTATGTAAAATTGCTCCTAAATACTTGAATCACTCTTAGACACATCACACGTTTATGTTTGCTATAATCAATGAAGTAAACATGTTCGCGTTTGTCTCAATAAACTTTTACTATTTAATTCTTATAATTTATGTTTCTGTGTGAGTTGTAGTTTAAAGTTGTTGCAATACAAAACATTCCGATTCTTTTAATCTTTAACAATTTATGTCCCGAATTACTTTATTTTATGGAAGAAAGAAAAAAAGAACCTTTCTTTATTTTATGCTTTTATGTATTAAAAATATCCAAATTAGATCTATAAAATTAGTTTTCTTTTCTTTCTTTCTTCTTTCATTCTGGTAAATCAAATATTAAACTAAGAAGACTTAAAAATTCCGTTTATCTCTTATTGCAGATTTTTCTCCTGTTGAGTGGTCTTTTTACTGGTCTTTTAAGTCTCGTCGGTTCACAAATCGTTAAAATAGAAAATCGAATACTTCCTTCATATTTTATTTTATTATCCCTGTAATTATTTTTCATTTGTCCCAGAATTTGATATTTTCTACAAAATGTTGAAATTTATATTTAGAATTGTTGTAACATGTAGTTCTGCAGCTACCCTTTTGGTACCAATCGACTGGATAGTTCATCTACAGGACCGCCCAAAAGATTCAAAATACTCTCTATGGGCCTAAAATCATCAAACTCGTATATCTCAAAAACTAATAGACTTAGAATATCGAAACTTTAGGATTGTTGTAACATCTAGTTGTGCACTCCCCTTTCGGTCCCATTCGACTGGATAGTTTATCTACAGGTCTGCCCAAAAGATTTTAAATACATTACACTTTATGGGCAGAAATTCATTAAAACGTATTTTAGAGGTATTAGGCTATGCAATGTGTAACAAAATTATAAGACCATCCAAAAAGTCACTCATTTTAATATTACACTGCATAAAATGAATAATTTTAAAATTTGAAGTAATTGAAAAAAGTTATTTTTCCTCAAATAAATCGCTAAAAGGAAAAAAAAAAGTGCGTGCGTGTAATCTTTACGAGCGATTGAAGTAAAACTTCTTTGACGTTTACGACACATATCACTGAAATGATTAAACTTAAAATAAATATCACATTATAGTTTAATTATATTTATTATTCATGTTCTTTACAAAGGTTATATAAATGTTATACTCATATTATTCATTGGAAATAGGTACTTGACTGTCAACATAATTTTTTATGTATGAAATTATAGGTTTGTGGTAACTATAATGTGAAACATAAATTTTACTCTCTAAGTTTGCTAATTTTCTTGAAAATACAGCATCTATCGTTGTACCGAAATGCGTTGTTGATTGAAGTCGAGAAGTATTCATAGTTAGATCAAATTTTTCTTTTAAAAGGTCAGCTTCAAACCATGGACACTGCCTGTATTCTAACTCAACATCAGTGGCGGCTTTTCAGGTGAAGTAGGTGAAGTGCCTCTTCACCAAGTATTGTAAGTAACAAAAAAATGTGTAACGTAAGCAAGCCATAATCCTTTTTCAAATTTAGTCTGTAAGAATACACTTAAATTTCTGATGAAAGCCCAATTGCCATAAGACTATGTGCTAAATCATGCTCTTACTATCAGTGAAGCCAAACTCTCTTCCCTCCCCTCCCCTTGCCGCGCGCATAGAAATAATACACCGCGCGGCCAAAGAAAGCTTCAAAGACTTGTGTCACGATTGGTCCATTGTTAGAGTCACGTGGTACGCGGGTTCTGACGGGGTGAGTTGTGAAGTGCTAAGGAAAAATTATCTCTTCTACTGCACTTATTGGGGGGGGGGGTGTTGCCATGGTAACCCCAAACGTTTCATTCAGTTTTACAGCTTTACTTTCTATCAGGTGAAGAGATCCCTCAGAAAACGGTCTGCCTCTTCAAGTGAGAGAAAACCCAGCGTAGTGCATCTCCAAGCACAAATTTGTGTAGGAAAATGAAACCACGTGATTTGTTTGAGATTTTGGCACATGAGATTTTTACTGCTGTCTTTTGAAAATTTTAGAGTTTCTTCTTGTGTTAATTTTAATGATAATAATAGTTAGTTTCTTTTCTGTTTATTCACCTTCATTATGTTTCCTGTAAATGATATAGTCTGTAATGTATTACAAACACCGTTTAGTGGGTGGAATGATGACGATAAAAGAGATGTTCTTTCTCGTGGTCGACATAGAGCCTGATTAGCGAAAAGGCTCGAGAAGCTTAAGCTTCCCGTCATAATTTGAAGGGGGCTCAAAAATGACTACAAAACGGATAAAAATTCAAAATTTTGTTTTTAAATGATCTTCTAAGTTATTGTAAAGATTTTTAATGAAGAGAAGTGGAAAGCTATTTTTAAGGTATTTTAGAAGTCTTGATACTCCATGTAGCAACATTTCTAAATTAGTTCAGTATGCGATGTCTATACTTGGGATATTTGTTCCAGTTGAGACAAAATTTTCTATTATCAGGAACTTTTGGTCGGTAGAAAGGGGTAAACTTTCAATATGTAATGTTAAAAATCGTCTAAAGGTCAAAATTAATTCTGAACTTCCATGTTGTGATTTTTATGATGTCATCAAAACGAACAAAGAATTCCCGAAAAAGGCCCCATGTCTCATGAAAAATATATGACTAAATAAATAAAGTTTATTGTTTCAGTAGTAAGGAAATGTTTTTAGTTTACTTTTTACAGTAATTTTAAAAATACTGTAAAATCTCATTACAATTAAGTAAAGTATTGCGAAGATAATGAATAATATATTTTTATCTAAGGTAAATTTCAAATTAATTAAAAAAATATTTTTTTCAAATAAATCATTAGAGCTAATTAAATCAATTAAATATCCCTTTAACAAAGAAAATCATTAAAAACTTTACTTAATCCAAACAAAAAGGGGATAGGAGGCCCGAAATGAGACTGAGCTTCCCCTCACTTCAAAGGGCCCCCCTGGATTTTTGTATGTAGTGTTTTCCCTTGCTTTTTTGCTCTTTTCAACATGGTAGCTATACGTTAAAGTAGTCTTTGCCCCCCCGGGAAATATTCTGCCGACGCCCATGTTAATGGCTGCATCAGGTGTTTTTCCTAATATTTTGGTATCAAGCTCTTCACCTATTTTTTTGATCACGAGCCGCCACTGCTCAACATCCATACGTAAAAACGGTTTTAGAACAGGGGATATAACACATAAAAAAGAAAGGGACCTGGCTGAAATCGAGTCCAAACAGTAGTCGGAAACTTCAGTTTAAAATCACGATTATAGAATAATACTTCGAAACACACCAGAAGACGAAAACCACGGTCTAAGAGCACGGGAATTTAACTGCACGAAGAAGTGGAACCTGCCTTCAATCGAACCCTTATTGTGTTCTTAAGCTTAAGTTTCCATCATGAAGGTAAATTTATAGGAGTGGACACTTCTCTTAGAAAGTTGGATAACGCCGTTGTTGCAAACAGATGGCGCTACGCACACTGGGTAACTCCGCATCTCCTGCTTCTGCGCATCTCAGGTTGTTTATATTTCCATTGAGGCGAAGTAAATGGAGATGGTCGAATTAGCAAAACTTTAAAAAATTAAATATATACACTTATGAACGTCGGATATAATAATTTCTGGCTTCAGGTGTGTTTTAATTACATAATTATCTTAGAATACTATTTCGTAATTAATATAGGCAATAATTTCGAAGCGAAGTAATATTATGTATGTAATGCCGTGTAATTATTTTGCCCAAAAGTTGTATTTTAAGAAATAGTAGTAAATTTAGAAGAATGTAGTATGCGTGAATGCAATATTTAAAAAGTGTTTATTTACAATGACGATCACACTAACAAGCATATTTACATTTATTTCATGCTGCGACAAATTTTAACACAGCTTTAAATTTCCGCTAAAAAACTGCGGTGGTGCATACTCCCCTGGAACAAACCCCTTGGTTTGCGAATCCGCACTGTAACGGCAACTGGCTAGAGCACAACTCAACCGGTTTTCCCCGGACTGGACTCCCAACGTGGTTCTCACTCAGTACGCCTGTAGACCTCGCGCTCGCCTGTATGTTGTGATTTTCCCCTGTTTCGCTGCCGCATGTTCGGCTTATTTGGCATACCTATTTTTCCTTTGTGTATTTGTAGCGTAATTCTAAAGTCTAATTAAATATTGTTTTTGTTTACAATGTGTAATTATTTGTGATGAGAATCGGGAATGAGATCCCGAAAAACTCATATTAAAATATTAAATTCATGTTACATAAAGAACTCAGTAATGAATTCTTAACCATTTTCTGATGTAAATATATACCGTGGCAGACAAAAACTTCTTTTCTGTGAGCCACGATATACGCACTCGTTAACAAATATGAACTCAATATTTTAATAATCTTAAGATAGAACATTTTTTCTTTTTTTATTCATTTCTTACTAAGGCAACCATGTAAGCAAAAGGGGAAAAAAATAATTTAAATTTTGTGCTCGCATTAATAATCTCGTTCCCATGCTAGGTAGGAAAATTAAAAAGAAGTAAAGTTAGTTATCAATCAGCACGGGAAATGCTTTATTCTTTTGCCGATAGGATCGCTGCACATCACTAGATTTCCAATGTTTACATAATTGAAACTTATTTGGGGTACCAAAAATCTTGAATAGCGGCTATTGAGAGTGTCCACTCCTATAATATATCTCCGTGGTCTCCATCTACTATTTGGATTCAGTTACAGCCAGATTCATTTTTCTTTGTGGTGTTCATCCCCATGTTCTTAAACCGTTGTTCCGTCTGGAGGTTGGGTTAGAATCCAGGAAGTGTCCATGTATTATCTTTTAACTGTGTTCTTAAACCGTTTGCAGCCGGGGTTTGTTTCTTTGTGGTGTTCCATACCTGTGTTCTTAAACCGTTGTTCCGTCTGGAAATTGGGTTAGAATCCAGGAAGTGTCCATGTATTATCTTTTAACTGTGTTCTTAAACCGTTTGCAGCCGGGGTTTGTTTCTTTGCGGTGTTCCACACCTGTGTTCTTAAACCGTTGTTCCGTCTGGAAATTGGGTTAGAATCCAGGAAGTGTCCATTTGTTATTCTTTTATTTTGTTATTAAACCGTTTGCAGCCAGTGTGTGTTTCTTTGTGGTGTTACATACCCGTGTTTTTAAACCGTTGTTCCGTCTGGATATCGGGTTAGCATCCAGGAAGTGTCCGTGTTGAACTATTATTCTTTCACTGTTTTCTTAAAACATTTTTCCGTAGGATTTGAATCGAGAAAATGTCTAGTTTGTGGTATTTTTCTTTAACTGTGTTCCTAAACTGGTGTTTTCTTCTGTCGTTTGGTATCGAATGAACGTAGGGTCTATTTATTATTGCGTTTTTCTATGGCAGTGCTCTTAAACCTTTGTTTTCCTCTTCTGGTTTTGTTGGAAATATTATTCTGTTTCCGTGCTCTTACAATGATGTTTTCGTCTGCTAGATTGGCTCGATTGCAGGTTCCATTTCTTCATGTCTTTCTATCACCGTGTTCTTAAACCGTAGTTTTCGCCTGCGTCACTTCCTTTACTGAGCGTTACTTCCGTCAGAAATAAAATCTGAGTTACTCTCTAGTTGCGCCTAAAGAAGTTTTACTTAAAAAATGAGTTAATTTCACACAGCAAACAATTTTTTGAAATCTCGGTGTAACATAAATATAAGACCACTTCCTTTTTTATTTAAAATCGTCTGCGTTTTCAGAACTATTTTATTTTTTCTTTCAAAATCGTAGATAAACTGTAACTTTACATCACTAAAAAGTCCAAACGATAATAATGTAAAAGAAGATAGAATTTCATTTGTTTGCTTTTATGAGGAAATTCACAATGCCGCGTGGAAGAAAATTATCTGAACTAGAAGTTCGAAAAATTTGGTTTTATAAGGGCTCTGGAAAATCGGAACGTGAAATAAGGAAGATAATCAAACATTCTAAAACTGCTATTCATAATGTTTTAAGTAAAAGAGATTTTTATGGAAAATATAAAAGATCCGGCAGAAAGAATAAAGTATCAGCACGCGATAAGAGACAAATTTTCAATCTTGCAACGAAACAGAACAACTAAACTTGTCTACTCGTAAAATAACACAGCAGACAAATAAAACTGTCTCACACATGACAGTCTGGCGCACTTTACGGTCAAATTCATATGTTGCTCTTAGGAAATTAAGAAGAAAACCAAGATTGCTAAAGCATCCTAAAGAACAAAGGCTGAAGTAGGCAAAGGAAGTCATGACATGGGATGCTACTTGGAAAAATATTATTTTTTCCGACGAAAAAAAAAATTAATTTGGATGGCCCGGACGGTAATATTTACTATTGGCATGATTTACGAACGGAACTTCGGGATTTCTTCAGTAGGCAGATGGGTGGTGGCTCCGTGGTGGTGTGGGGAGCTTTTGCATATGATGGGAAATGTGATCTGCAGCAAGTTTCTGGAAATATGGACTCCATTTGTTATCAACAACTGCTTCACCAACACCTTATATCTTTTGGCCCATTTTTAGGAGGATCAAACTGGAAATTTCAGCAAGACAATGCGCCATGCCATGCGTCTAAATCAACTAAAAACTGGTTTCAAAAAGAAAGAATCGAGGTCTTAAACTGGCCAAGCCGTAGTCCAGACCTGAATCCCGCCGAGAACTTGTGGTGCCATTTGGCTCGTCAAGTGTATGCAAGTAACAGTCAGTATCATTCTGTGTATGAATTGGAACTAGCTATCGTGGAAGAATGGGACAATATTACCAAATTTTTGTTCGAAAACCTAATTAATTCAATGAAAAAACGAGTATTTGAAGTTATTCAGAAAAACGGTGGTTCAACATCACTTTAGTTTTATTTTAAAAAAAAATTTTAACTAGTGGTCTTATAATTTTCTTACAGTTTTTTGATTAGAAAAATTTTAAATTGTTGATAAAATAATTAGTATATTTAAATATCTCTTAAAAATAATATACATATATTTTATATTTCATTTATTAACATCAACCTAATTTAATTTTAAAAAAAATATACTATTTACAGTAAAAATCACAAAATCCACAGTGGTCTTATAATTTTGTTACACACTGTATCATAAGACTCAAGGGTTACAAAATTAATTTTTCCATCGAAAAAAGTGTCTTTGTAATTTACAGTTCTGCTACAGGAACACTCAAAAGATTTCCTACACATTACGGTCAATGGCAATTTTAGGGACATTCATCCACTTCAAGCACAATACCGTCTTACCATACAGTTAGGTAATGGTCCGACCCAAACTACGTGCCCCCCTCAGGAATTACACCAAAAGTCGCCATTGTTGTAACATCTAGTTGTGCATCTCAATTTTTGGTTCCAATCTACTTGAGAGTTTATTTACAGGACCACCCTAAAGAATTTCAATACACTAATGTCTATAGACATCTTCAATACATTACATCTGTAGTCAGTCATTGTTTGCTCCATGCCCAAAATATCGCCATTTGTCGTCGACCTAGGCGAGTTTTGCCGAAATATCGCCAAATTTGGCATCAAAAGTAATTTCGCATTTCGCATAACTCCAAAATTTTTAACCGTAGAATGTTGAAATTTTGCATTTAGAACTATTGCAACATCTAACTGTGCATCTCTTTTTTGATTGCAATCGATTGGGTAACTTATTTACAGAGTCAGCCAAATGATTTTAAATACAATTGGTGTATGGATACATTCAATTCATTGAATGTCTGTGGTCAATTACTTCTTTGGCTATCCCCAAAATCTCGCAAACTATTTCAAGCTTGTCGGCTTTTGGTGAAATATCGCCAAATTAAGTGTCAAGCAAATCTTTCAAATTGAACCCAGCTTCGAGATATTTGGGTAGAAATCGCTAAACCTTAGTATTACTGCTGTATTTTATCTCTTTCAAACAAAATAAATTTAGATGAATCGAAAATATTTTTGATTTAATTGACGTTCAAGGAAGTCATGTCTTGTCCTCATCAGATTTTTTAAATATGCATTTTATGAAAGTAACATGACAATTAGCTTTGGCGTTAAAAATTGGGTCTTGTAAGCTTTCCAGGGAGTCTTTCCGTCATAGGTCGTTAGTTTCACTGATGGGCGACATGACGACGGCTGTTTTCCCGTAACTCTCCCAGCTTGACGAGTGATTCCAGTTTTTCTTCAATTTTAGCTTCACATTCTTGCCGTAATCCTTTTAGATTTTCCTGAATTTTTGATTCGATCTTTTGGTCGCTTCTTTCATCGCATTTTCCTTGAGTTTCTCCTGAAGTCATTCTCTGTCGCATATTTTCCCTCATTTCTTTCCATTGCTCTTGGCTTTGCTTAATTTTCAACTCTGAATTTTCTTGGTTTTTCTCAATTTTCTCCCGTAGATTTTTCTCTATTTTATCTAACCCGGTTTTCACCTTGTCGTGTGCGGCTTTTATGTCAGCTTTTCCGGCTTCAATTTTCATCCGTTCTTGTCCTGATTTCATCTCCTTCATCATATCCATGAGACAGGGGCGGATCCAGAGAAACCATCTGGGGGGGGGGGCTCCGTTTTTCATTAGGATAATACATTGATTTTCCAATACTTTTTCTCCCAATATATAATGGTATATCACAACTAAATAAGTATGTTGTCTGCTGCAAGAACCGTCCAAAGAAAACTTAGAGGGGGGGGGGGGGCAGAGCTATCGTGCGGCCTATACCGATCAAGTTAAGCCGATGCTCATAAGCCACGTGTTTTGTAGAGATGAGTTCGGGCTCATTTTTTGAAGCCGAGCCCGAGCAATATAATTTAAGTCGGAGCCCGAGCGCGAAATTTCAGTTAAAGATTAAAAAAAAAAAAAAAAAAAAAAAAAAAAATCCAATTACTTCATTGATAGAATACAATGAATTTTGCCGTTTGTGCAAATTAAAGACAAATATAGTTGCAAACTCTCAATCCGCTTTCTAATTCTTTATTTATCCATATGTTTATCAAATAATGTCGGATCTCATGACTCACTAATGAATATAAGCCGCCGTTCTGAAATACCCAAAGAGCTTAACGCTCCTTCTATAGGCGCCAATGCCGATATTTTTTTCATAAGTACAGCCAACTCTGGTTATAGTGAACCCGGATATAGTGAACCATCGGATATAGTGATCGCAAACCATTAGTCGCGATTCACACACAGTATCTCTATCCATCATGAAGACACTTGGGTTTTAGTGAACTTCGGATATAGTGGACGAAATTTGTTGGTCCCCAGATGTTCACTATAACCGGAGTTGACTGTACTTTTATTTTCCTCATGAATCACTTTTTAAAATCTGTTTCAAGGAGTATGTTCAATGAAGGAGAAATTTTTCACGAGCCCGAGCCCGAACGCAATTGTGAATTACAGAGCCCGAGCCCGGTTCGGGCTCGGGCTGAGCCCGTCTCATCTCTAGTGTATTGTGCGTTTCAATGGATGACGGCCCTGATACGGGAAAAAAAAATGTTCCGTTGCTCTCTCCATTGTGTGGGGGACAGGGTTGTCAGTTTAACAGATTAATCTTTCGTTGGTCGATCCCGACTGGTCATTAAAAGTCGTACATTTCGCCAGAAAAATGTCGCCTTAACCACTGTAGTGACGACAAGACGTGGCTAATCAGCAACGACCTTTATTCATGTTGTTGTTCGCGGGCCTTACCCATTAACATTTTAGTGTGTACAGAGTATAATTGCTGAATGCATTTTTGAACCCATTTCACAGCCACCATGCAATATACAGTGTTCACAGCATGCATTTTCGCGTTTTAGGATGGCATTACGTTTTCCAGATTAAGTAATTCCCATCCTTTTCTGAGGACTGTAGTAAACCAACCTCAATTGCTACTTACAACTAATATCACTATTACCTGCTATTTACAATTTCAGCTTTCTTTTTTAAAACCAGACCAGCTATACATTGCCAGGTACTCGTTATGTCTGATATCTTAGAATATGTTTTACTTTTATAATGAGGATTTGTACCCATACGTCTGGGTGGTGTGGACAACTTATGAGAGCAGTTGAAAGAATGAAAGCTGTACAAATTGCGGAGGGTTGGATTGTTCGTCTATGCGAATTGCCGCTGCGTTAGCGTGACTGCAGTAAGTAAGAGGGCATTCTCGTCGCGAATTTTACGACTTTTTAATGACAATTCGGGGTTTACCGATAAAAGATTTCTGCACTCTAAACCGCAAACTCCGTCTCCTATAAAATGGAGAGAGTAACGGAATATTTTTTCCCTGTATCAGTGTCCCGTCTTCCATTCAAATGCATTGGAACCCGCTAAAGTGACTAAGAGATCGTCCGTCTATCTCTATAGTGATCACTTTTGTGCAATTTCCCTTTACAACCATCACACTTTACCACCTTTGTAATGTGGCCATCTTTATAAAGTGACCAGTTTTGTTCTTCCCAAAGGTAGTCCCATTAGACATATTCCACTGTAAAAATAAAACTGGGAACTGTGCTCCAGCCACTGTGGCGATAGCGATGTTTAGTCCAGAAGAGTTCAATAAATATTGGTGGAAATATTCTTGGTGTATATACATATATACACAGGCCCGGACTGGCTCTCTTGGGGGCCCTCGGCTAGAGATTTAAAAGGGGCCTCTTCAGGAGCCGATTTGTCAGTTTGGGAGCCCTGGGCAAAAGCTTCATTTGGGGCCCCGTCTTTCGATAACTTTTTCAGAATTTACAAATTTTTAAAGAACAATTTGGGGAGCCGGACACTTGCCCCGAATGCCCTCCCGGAAATCAGGCCCTGCCTCTTACTGAGGAATTTAGAGGAAATAGAATATTAGAATATGTAATATTTGGAAATTGGGCTTATGCGCCTAAAAATCACATTTAACTATTTTGAGATTTGGGGGTTCCTGACTTTTCGGGGGCCCCCTTGCGTCGCGGGGTTTCTGGGATCCTCCGCTGCGTCACTGCGTAAGATTGGTGGAAAATAAATAATCAAATTACTCTTATTATAAAGTTGTATATCCACTTTTTAATGCCTCACGGGGGCCCCCTTGGGCAGGGGGCCCTCGGCGATCGCCGACCAGCCGACCTGGCCAGTCCGGGCCTGTATATACAGTTGGCCGTCTGTTTAACGACTTTCAAGGAACCGTGAAAAATCGTCCTTAAATAGAGATCTTCCTTAAATAGAATTTGTAAAAGAATAACATTTCCCTTTATACTTTGGAAGGTGCCTGGTTCAAAACCAGTTCGCGTCCGCCGACCTAACTGTTCGGAGTTTTCCGGGCTTTCCTCCGAAACTTAGAGTAAATAAGGGTTGGGACCCCTTAGAAAGACCCCCACGCAGTCCACCCCACCCATCGGCTTAGATTCCATGTGCAGATAATTGGCCTTAATCCTACATCACCAACACCAACCCTTTACACTTTACATTCTTAGGACTGAATATTTTTCTTGACATATTGGCGTGTTTAAAGATGTTACTTTTATTATCATTATATTATTTTATTATTCACAAAAATTATTTTAAGTTACCTTAAAAAAAGGTAGTATAAACAAGCAATACAATAAAATTAGGTTTCAAGAAAAACAAAATGAGTCAGTTGTTTCATTTTTTGCCTTCCCGTTATTCTTTCTTCCAGATTTTCTCAAATAAGAAATGCGTCAGCTTCCATTTTTCTAGCTAACCAGCCGAAGCCTGAAAATTTTGCATTTCAAATTTTTCTGCCAGAATAACAGCACCAGTAATTGCTTGATTTTATTTTATTTTGGTAATACGAACAATTATGTACATGAGGGATCTAGGCCGAGAACGGGGTGTCCTACGTGGGGGTCTTAATCCGTACTTACGAGAAGTTTCGGAGAAAACTGCGAAAGACTCCGGACGGCGCGATTGACGGACGCGACTTGAGTTTGAACCAGGCACTTTTCTTTTTCCAGTTGCGAGCGCTATGCGCTCAGCCACTTGTCGGGCCTCCAGAAATTGGAGTTATGTGTTATGTGGCAAGCCTATATTAGAGGCTTATGCATTCTGGGGCGGTTACCTTGGTCGGAGGATTTTTTTAGGGGTTCTAACGCGTATTCACGTTAAATCTGGAGAAAACCATCTGAAAAAACTCCAGATAGTTAGATCGGCAGGCGCGCGGTAGACCCAAACGCGGGACCTTCACACTTCAGCCGCCTATCATGTCGAGTGTCTTATCCACTCGCCCATGGTGGGGCCCAGAAATTAGAATGTTGGATGCTCTTGCTTCATGCAACCATTTGCATGCAGAAGTGCCTTGGCAAACTTTTCCAATCGGCCACATTGACTTCTCGGGCGTTTGGATTTGGATACTGAAAAAAAAATTTTTTTTGTGCTGCTTCAAGAATTTTCTCTTTGCTTCTAAAATACCTTTGAGAATACACTCAGGTAGTTAAAATTGCCTTGTGAATTGCACTTTTGACATTCTCTGACACTTTTTTCCCACTCTTAAAAAAATTTTCCCCTGTTCCTGTAGCGTAAAATGAAAAAAAGAAATCGTTGTTAAGCAGAAACGACGTCATCTTTGAATAGAAATTTTTTACGTTGGAGTTGCTGGGACTTTGAAATATCGTCTTTGGAAGGAGAGCGCCGTTAAACAGAGAGTCAACTGTATATAAAGTGCTACTTTTTAAAATTTCAGCTCCTGCGAAAATTTACAATTTTTTTTTAAACTTCCCTAATAATCCATAGTGTATTTCTAGCTCTGGGGGGGGGGGGTCGAGCCCCCAGAGCCCCCCCCCCGTGGATCCGCCACTGCCATGAGATTGTTAAGCTGTTGATCCATTTTTCCTCTCGTCGAAACCATATACTGAAAAATTCAAGTCTTACTTTAGATCCCGAATCTAACACCTAAGTTGCAGAAACACCCTACTTAGTTCCTGGGTTCGTCGTTCTTAAGTCCAGTGCATGTAGAAAGAGCTAGTAAAAAATCCACTTGTCTGGATGGAACACAAATTTTATCGCGTCTAGAACATCGTCTAACAATTTGCTGTACAAAATTCACAAGCACAAGCAGCCAGTAACTTGCTTATAACAGTCCGCTCAGTACAGAAGCTTTAACAGATGCTGTATTTCACACACAAAATAAAACACTTCCACAAGCTAAAATTCAGCGGAAATACTCGAAGAAATTCATAAACAGTCCCTCAATGAAGAATTCACACACACCATTCAAAACAAGCAAAGTATTGCCTCTATAAGCGTCAATGCGGAGCCTTTATGCTCTCTCACGGTCGTCTGTTCTCTGCAGCAGACAGAAGCAAACTTAACTGACTCGAATTTCCTGTCTTTTATATCCTTCGACGAACATTCGAGGAAGATCGGGACCTCTACAGAGACCCCGAACAATCGCGTTTTGATTACGTCACAGACATGTTAATAAGAAATACTAGGCTATTACGTAATTCTAATGCAGGAAAACAAACATTACAGGCCCCCAATAAATAAAATTGCGCCCAATGTCCCAAAATATCGCCAAGCTTGGCGAAACTGTTTAACGAAATGTCGCCAAATTTGACGCCAAAATTAAGTCTTCATAAGTGAAGTCAACTAAGCCCTAGCACAGCATTTTCTCAACCTGTGTGTGTGTGGGGGGGGGGGCAAGAAAACCAAAGAGCAAGTAGTGATGAATGTTTTTAAAAAATCATCTTATTTATTCGCATTTTTACTCAAAAATCTATCCATTTTCGCTTAAAATGTTTATTCAAACTTTACTGATAACATTATTAGTAGAAAATTCTACAGCAGGAAAGATTTCTCCCCTCCACCCAAATTTTTAAATGCTAATTTACGCCAATGCTGGGACGCACATTTTTTTTTTTTTTTTTTTTTTCACTGGCCCGCAATTTTGGGCCCCGCCAGAGCTCGCGTAGGCCCTGGAAACCATCCATTTTTTTCATTTTTTTTCACTCTAGACTGGCCTTGTGCGACTGGAATTATTTAGAAGAGTCACAAAGCAGTAGCAGATGACTCACAACTGGCCAATATTATATAGAGCCCACTTTTTAATGTTGCTCCTGTAACGCAACAGGATAACTTTGGATAAAACCTAAGTGAATGAGGGGGGGGGGGAGAGTATGCTATTTCTATGGGGATAGATAGAGCAAGGCCAACGGAAGTTCATTCACTATTCCAAGAAGCCTATATATGTCGTTGCCGTTAAAAGGCAAGTCAAGGGAGAGGGGAAATATTTCCAAAATTGCGCCTTGTCGTCTCCTATGCACGGAACCACATTCAAAAAGATAAAAATACGCTTTTGCAAAGGTTAGACTCGTAAAAAGCAAGGGGGGCTTGCCTGTGTTCTGTGTGTGCAAGGGTGGAGAGGCAGAGAGAAGATAAATAAAGAAGAAAAAAGTTGGGAAACGGTGTTTTTCCTCTCCGAAAGTAAAGTCAGCTGTTCTTTTCCAGACTAGAAGAAAAAGCCGGTTATGGAGGCAATTACAACGGACGATAGAAAAAGCATTTGACGAAAATATGTCTACACTCAATATATTTAATCTTCGTCCATCTAAAATAAATAACTTCATGTTCAATTTTTATTATACATACACAAATCGAATTTCATGCTCTTTTAGAAATGCGCAGAAACTTATAGCATTCGAACAATTTCGTTTTGTGTAATCAGCACCTTTTATATTAATGCTTCAGCAGACGATTATTTTAATAGGAAAAAAAATTAAATCTTGTTACCGGGAAAAACTATTTTAAACGAACTAGAATCCTAATTTTGTGACGACATTTTCACTTGAAAAAGATAATTTTGTCACGCAAATGATTCACTTTTTTGACTCTCGGAAGTAAAATGGAGCTGAAAAGCGCGAAAAATCGCCTAAAAATGAGAGATCGAGTGGATTTTCAGATTTTTAAAGTAGCTTGGATTGCTTTCTATATTTTTATACATGATTATGAAAATTTTCAAGTCGATTGTACCAGCGGTGTGAATTTTATTACAGTTTTAGATCATAACTTTTTAATCTGTTTGGATGAATGACCTCAAAAGATTTGTTTTGAAATGGTCGGACCTGAATTGTTAGAGAGTGAGTGAGTCAGGGATCAGCGTAACTATATAGTAGGATACTGCATCGCTTCGTTTTTCTTCCTGCCTCAAATATCTAACTAGGTTTGGAAAAGAGGGAGAAAGCCTACATCGATATTATAGGAAAATCTCTTACTAACAGCGGCAAAAGGTCCCCACAAAAGCCGAGTGGATGAGGTACTGGTATGAGGTACACCTCATCCAGTACCTCATGAGGCTGAGGGGTACCCTCAGCCACCTACCATATTCACTGAATATGGTAGGTGGCTGAAGTATGAAGGTCTAGGGTTCTGATCTGTCCCGAGGTTGTCGACTTAAAGGTTTGGAGTTCGGGGCGGTTTTCACCAGATGTAACGTGAATACACGTTAGAATCTCTTAGAAAGTCCTCTGCCCTAGGCAGATATCTCTCGTGCAAGTTTGCTTTTTTAAATACAATGCACATTCAGAAGCAATAGAGATAATTTACAAATCATACAGAAATGCGCCCGTAAAACTGCTTTTTCAATGATTTAGTTTGAATGGTTGATTTTATTAAGTCTGTAAGAGCCCCCACCATGGCCTAGTGGATAAGACGCTCATATTGGTAGACGGCTGAACTGTGAAGGTCCAGAGTTCTGACCTATCGTCCGGCTGTCGATCTAATGACCTGGAGTTTTGGTGAGATTTCTCCAGATGTAACGTGAGTATGCCTTAGAATATCTTAAAAGAGTCCTCCGACCAAGGCACCTCCCATCCTTGGGCAGTTATATCTTGCATAGCTTGCCCTCACACAGCAACCGCATTAAGTCTGTACTGCTTTTTTACAAGTTTCAGATGAACCACCTTATCACGATGATCGCAATCGCAGATTTCTGTAATTGACTATGGATTGTAGTGTAATTGTCCGCTTTCCCGAGTAGGGCCATTGCTACGACTTTTTTTGTTTTGTTTACGAGAGGCATTCCCGGATTCACTGTTTGAAACAGACTAGTTCACTAATCATCGCTGCGCCTTTCCCATAGGAGTCCAAAAGGGGGGGGGGCTCAAGCTCGCTTTCCCCTGCAGATGAATGCTCTAGGAACACATGCCCAGTTTCAGTCATTACTGACATTATTTTATGACAAGAAAAACTCTTATTTAATTTTTAATCTTAAAAAAAAATTGGCGTTCCAAAGGAATAAAACCTAAAAAATTTAACTTGGAAACTAAATTCAACTTGTAAAGAAGAAGGTAAAATGCATAAAAAGTGTCTATCTCTCTATATAAAGGAAGATGTCCTGACTGTCTGATGATCATCACACAGCCAAATTTACCGGAGATACAGACATGAAATTTTAGGAGCTTATAGCTTGTGTGTCCAAGGCGTCATCTAAGAAGCAATTTTTAAAAATTCGAACCGAGATGGGGGTGGCGACCCAAAACGCTCTTTTCACGTTTCCCTTCATATCTCAGGGGAGAAAAGAGATAGCGATAAATTCCTGCTTTAAAATATGACTAACAGAAATACCTAAAAATAAATTTCAGGGTTTTTCAAAATTCGCACGAATCGCTTTTAAAGGGTTGACAGATTAATTGTGTAAACTAGTCAAGGTTTTTTGTTTTTGGTGATTTATTGCCAAGTTCAGCATAAAAAATAAGTCCCCAAAACTGGACCCAGATTGGCGATATCGTCCATATTTGCCTAGAAATTGCAAACCCTACTGTTTATTCAACTGGAGTATTGGTGTCTATATTCGTGTAAATAAAAATGGAGTATAGTAAGAAAATTCCTGGCGAGGATATCAAAAAAGATAAGGGGAGATAAGGGGAGCATGGCAATTCAATATGTTTTGATAGATTCTGGCGTAGCCGTAGCCAGGGGTGGCTTGGCTTATGGGGATGCAACCACCCCCGAAATGAGTAAACGAAGGATATGAAAAAAAAAAAAAAAAAAATGACGTGTACGTGGATAAATTTTAAAGTTGCCCCAATTATCCCCATTGCAGATTTAAAAGTTCCTCTTGATTTGAGGAATTTGAAGTTCAGCTGCGGACGTAAGTGAAATTTATTATTATTTTTTTACACACTTTTCTTTATTTTTGTTATTTTTTTGCTTAACGTACGTCTTTCCACAGAAAAGATTTAAAACTCGATTTATGATTTTCTTTTTTAAATTTTCTTTCTTTTCTTAAAAATGTATTTTTATGTGTGAATATTTTTAGGCAGAATAAATCTCAAGTATCTCTCCCCCCCCCCCTCTCGGAAAAAAAAAAGATATATTATATCGACTTCTAAAAACTTTGTTACATTGTGGTTTTTGAGTTTTGTCTCCCCTAAAAAAAATCCTGGCTACACTACTGCCAGCTCGAGCTGCTCTGGTGTAAACCCGTTCTTGCCAGGCTCTGATTACCGCATAGGCCCATGAGGCCCGGGCCTACAGTAAAAAAAAAAAAAAAAAAAAAAAAAAAAATGAGGAGGACCCAAAATGGCAGTACTTGTTATATTAAAAATATACAGGGTGTCCAGTGCTAACAGTGCCCAATGGCTATTTCCTAAATCGTTAGTCAGAGACACATAGTTCCAGTTGCAAAAATGCTTTAAATTGTATAATCTATTATATTAGAAACAATCGAAGTCAATAAATCAATTCCTATAAACATTACTAAATTTAAATTTTTATACGGTCCCCCGGTCCTATCAGTTATATTTAGAAAATTTTTCTTTATACAATTTGAAGCACAAAAAAAGAAAAAAAGAAAAAAAAATCGCCCTTCTACGACCAAAATTTACCGAGTTATACAGCAGCAAATATTTTGACTTAAGTCACTTTTCCACGCTTAAAAATGTCCCTTTACGGTAAACCGTTAAGGGACCATATAAATATTGAAATTTTAAATCAAAGGTTTTAATTTCATTATTTGGCATAATGCGGAGAAAGAAGCAAAACTAATTTTAGAATACTAATCTTACTTCTTAATTATAAGCAGAAGGTTATAGTCAGGCTCTATAAAAATCTATCCGGGGTCTGACTTACTAAATCGTATATGTGTAGCATGCAGGCAGATGCGTAACACCGAGTATGCTACGCAAAGTACAGAAGTGTTTTCTACACGGGTGCATATTTATATTGCAGCCGATGGACGCTACTTTTGAGCAAATATTACGCTAACAGAGTTTGTAATATTATTTTAAGTTTCTAAAGTGCATATATTTGTATTTTAAAATGTTTCATTTTTTAATTAAATGTTTGATGAAGTGTTTTATTTCCTTAAGTTTTTATTTTAACACCAGTTCATCTAAAAAACTCTTTAAAAAATTCTATTTTCAGTATAAGCTATATTTTTATGTTAATTTATTGGATGCACATAGTTAAACGTTAATCTTCTTTATTTACAATCTGCAATCGTAAAATAGTTGATGAAATTGCTAATAAATATTACAAGGCTCAAAACCATGTAGATTAATATTTCTCGCATTCATTTTGTATGCAACCCTTATTTCGCATCTCGAAAAGTGCTTTAAGCAACTGTGAATTTTGGTCGTAGATTTTTTTTTTATTTTATTTTATTTATTTATTTATTTTTTTTTTGTGCGCGAAATTGTATAAGCAATATTTCTCTAAATATATCTGATAGGATCGGGGGCCGTATAAAAATTTGTTTCGTATTTTTTTAGGGATTGATTTACTGACTTCGATTGTTCCTGATATAATAGATTATACAATTTAAAGCATTTTTGCAATTGGAACTATGTGTGTTTGACTAACGGTTAAGGAAATAGCCATTGGGCACCGTTATCACGGGACACCCTGTATATACTATTCCAATAAAACAATTCGTGCCAAATTTGAAATTCATATATATATATATTCACAAAATGTTGCGGCATTTTCTATTATAGACATAAGTATGCCAACCAATACAAGTAATTTCTGACTATAAATGTCTTTGGGAATATGTCAGAAATCGAGTTCAGATTTGTGAACAGTCTTAACCTTATACTATATAGCCTTATTTATGGTCAGTTTCTGTTTTTTCTCTGCTTAATTAATTGTGTCTAAATCGTCAGTATTTGTGTTTAAGTGGAGACAATTATACTTATTTTTTAAAATAAATCTTGCGGAATGGATTCGAAGATTGGGGAAGGGAATTGAAAGTGTTAATCAGGCCCTGGTTCTTGCACTTAAGCTTTTTCAAAACTCTTTAATTTAAACTATTATTGATCTCGGTAACAATTAAATAATATTGTTTTAAATCGAATTCTTTCATTTCACTTCTTGCATGCATTGAGTAAAATCTTTCAATATAATAATACATACATATGCCGCCTTATTTATTAACAGTTTCCCTTTAAACTTTGGCGTAATTCAGATCGTGTTCCGGCGATAAAAGCGAGCCTACTGCAGCGCCATCCGAATAAGAACGCCGCACAGCAGTAACCCTGCAGAGGCGTTAGTGGAGTTAGTGATGGCGGCGTGTTTTGCTGTGGTGCTTATGAGTTTTGCACATGGAAGCTTGTAGGAGAGGCAAGTCGTCTGTATTTTGAAGGAAGTTATTGTGTGAAGGATTCATAGTCAAAGATGCCCTTACAAGTATAGAGTATTGTGTGTTATGTGTGACTCATCATATTTTTAAACCAAGGAAAGTGTAGCCATGCATCGGGTGTTGTGCCTCAATAGCATCTGTTTTTTGGATTAACGTTCGTTTTTTCTTTATTTATTTCATCCAGCACCAGACATTGTGCACGGTGAGTTTTAAATTTATCCATTTCCTGTTGTCTCTTTCTGCTTACGAGCCTGAAAGTTTAGGCATCATCTGTAGTTTGAAATGTAAACATGTCAAAATGTAGCGAAATCCCGTTATGTCGACTGAGTGTCATTTGAGACCCCAGTATCGGTTTAAATAACATTTCCATTGTGTTAACTGTACCTTGTTGTGAAATGACATATATTAGGTGGTACACTCCAGCGATCAGTAATCAATGTCTGACAGCACACCGTTACATTATATGCATAGAATGCCTAATAATTTATTTTAATTCGATACTGTCAATTTTCGTGAAGAATCACACTTCGTTTGATAGATGCCTTGTATTGGATCTTTTTGCGGTAATAATAATAACTATTGTGCTTTATATGCTGTCGCTAATTGGATGTTATGTTTTTAACTTTAAGATGAGCTTTATTTGGTAGTATGAGTGTATCATATCCCCGAATGTCCTATTATTTCTTTAATTATGAGAAATGGGGAAATGGAATCTAATGATTGTAAAACAATCAAAATACAAATAAAAATGTCTAGTGCCGTCGAGTATGATTATGTACTAAAATATTTTTTTTTCTTTTTTAAATAAAAGCTAACTTTCACCATGTCTGAACACAATATTATATTTCTTACTGTATATATGAATTGCTTTCAGAAAATATGTTCAATTTTAAGCATGTATGAAATAAGAATCTTTCATAATAATGAAGTTTAGATTTGACTGTTATGATGCCGTTTGCTATATTTGATACTCTAACAACTCCTATTTAAAATAGCTAAATACTGTAGAAATTTGCTAAAATGTTTCAAATTTTAAAAATGTGCACGATATTACTTTATTGCATTCATAGCTAATTTTGAAACTCATATGCTTCCCCCCAAAAATAAACAGTCTCATTTAATCAATATAAAAACTATATATTGCAATAAAATCTCAAATAAATTTTATTAATCTCTGTATGATTAAATGTACTAGTAGTACACAAAATTATAGGCATAACTGATAGATCTGGGAAAGGTCAAGATCCTTTCAAAAATCATAATCAATATTGTTTTTTTTATTAAAGCCTGGATGTTCAAGCAATGCAAACTTTCAAAACATGCCAACATTTATGAATCATAAAACTAAGAAGTATCCTCTAAAAAGAAAAAATATGCCAAATATGCATTAATTGTTACCTGAAAATTTATTCTGAATTGCAGCTTGAAGAAATTTACATGAGTTTAGTGGCGTAGCCAGAAATTTTTCATAAGGGGGGGGGGGGGAGGGTACGACTACTGCAACTCATATATATGTATATGTGAGTGGGATAAGGAAGTGAAAAATATACATTTTGTATGGCAAGAAATTCCTCATGAGGGGAGTTATGACCCCCCCCCCCCCTTGGCTACGCCACTGCTTGAGGTAATAGGTTGCATTTACTTGCATATTTTCATGATTATACAAATCTAATTTGCAGTCAAGTTTTCAAGAGTAAAACCTTCCTTCTATCAGTTATTCATGTATTTTGGAAAAAGCATGTTATTTTGGTACAATAAACTAAATATGTCATGCACTTAAAAATTTTAGAATGCCTCTTTACAATCTCTAATAAATGATATACTTGTATCCGTTGCAAAACTTGAAACTGCAGAAAAAATTCTTCAAAATTGAAAATTTAACTGGATGTATCCCTCTTCGAAAATTTTTGCTGTGCAATTGAATGTTGAAGGAATTTTTCTGAAAGTTTTATAAAAGATACGATTGTTTCATTTATTATGATGTATAGTACATCTTAGAAAAAATCTTGAATTTATTTCAAGCTGTGTAATTACTTTGTGTAACACAGACCATGAGGGAGATTTTATTTCTTCAAAGTATACCCTTAATACATGTTTATCTAGATTGAAAATGACCTTTCAACATCATTTGATGTTAATGCATATTTGAAGCTATGAATTGGAGGCATCTATGGAATTTGCATTTCTTCTTTCCATAATACTGGAAATACTCAATAATTCAAAACCATTCTAGGTAGGGTCTGTGGGGTGCAGCACCCTGAATGCCCTTTTAGTAAAAAAATAATGCACCTTGTTGCCCTTGTTTCAAGTTAGCACCCTGATCACAAAAAACTGACCCTTCTTTGCCTTTGAAATTTTTTGTTTCTTTGCATTCAATTTTTAATCTCTACCAATAGGTTTCTTTAGCCCTTTTATCTCTGAAATTGGGGCTATCATTTTTGTTTTAATTTCTTTTCCTGATATCCCAATATTGCCAGTCTATGTAGGTGATTCACTAATTGTTAAAATCATAGCTGAAGTATACTTAAAATGGCTGTATGATAATCCAGAAAAAAATTTAGCTATTATTGTTATCTATTTTCAAGTTTTGACCAAATAAAGTATTATGAACGGAGTGTTAAAAATTTACCAACACTCAGCTCATAATACTTCACAATTGCCCCGTTCACTCCACAAAACTGCCGGAACTTTCTGCCCCCGCTTGGGACAACACTGGTGCTCTTTATTTAGTCAAATTTTTATTATGATTCTTACTAAGTTGATCAAATAAATCTTTGATTGGCTTATTATGCAAAATGTTTACTCAATCAAACATTCTCTAGCCTGTTAGGTATATTTCAATGATTGTTTTGTTATTAAAAAGAAAAAAAAAAGGCCTTATATAAAAAATCTTTTATAGAAATACTGTCATTAACTATTTATAAATTGACAAAACAAAAAAAAAAAAAAAAAAAAAAAAAACACACTCAAAAATCTGGGTGTTAAAAGATGATATAAATAAAACTTTAAAATAACACACATAACAAGGTACTTTACCTTAATCAATTGATTAAGCTTTGTAAGGTAAAAAAAGCGTTCATTTGTCACAAATTAGAAGTAGAAGTGCGTTTAATCAGGATGTTTAGTGTCCTTTTTAAAAAATATTGTGTCTTTTTAAGGTAAAATCATACAAGCCAGTGCGCACCCCATGTAAACACGGTGACAGTCGCTGGAGCTTGGCAACCGCCAAGCTCCAGCGACTGTCGCCAACCATTTTGCACAATCAGCAGAGTATTTTAACACATTTAAAATTGCACATATATTCCACTAACAAAAACATTAAAACAAAATACAATGTCCATATTTAACCAAAAGAACGTCTGCAAATTCAGTAACAGGCAATTTAAAATGAGCAAACAGTGGACCGTTTTTTACTAAAAAAACTACAATGGATTAAGCAACCTAGTTGTACAGCTATGTAAAGTAGGCAACCAGTGGAGCGTTTTTAACTAAAAAAACTCAGTGGATTCAGCAACCTAGTTGTACAGCTATGTAAACTACGCAACCAGTGGACCGTTTTTAACTAAAAAAACCTCAGTGGATTCAGCAACCTAGTTGTACAGCTATGTAAACTACGCAACCAGTGGACCGTTTTTAACTGAAAAAACCCTCAGTGGATTAAGCAACCTAGTTGTACAGCTAATGTAAACTGGGCAAACAGTGGCCCGTTTTCAACTCAAAAAAACATCGGTATGTTAAACAACCTAATTGTACACCTCATATAAAGTCAGTATGATTAGAATAGCACATAAATAGCACTTATGTGTAAAACATAAACACATCAAATATCAATTTAAAATTCACATTAAAAACCTTAAACATTTTGAAAAGATTTGTTAAAAAAGAGCACTTACCTTTATTTTTTTTTAAATCACCACTCAGAAATGCCCCTAACACCCACTGACTTATAACGTAACACCAGCATGCTTTCTTTTATTTACTTTTATATTGACACTGCATTTCTAACAAACACACACACCGGCCGATAACGTAAAACCAACATGCTTTCTTTTATTTAGCTTTATATTCACATCCTATTTCTAATAAACACACACACACACACTTTCTTTTCATACATTAACATAACACATTACATTCCCTTCCATCCATAGCATAAACAATTTCAAATTCCCGTACAGGTTTTTTTTATGGTTGCCAGCCTAAACAACCATCGGCAGGGTACTTCACTCCCGCTGAGCATCGCCTACGATGGCGCCAGAACAAACGCTAAATCAAACATGTAAACAAACATCAAAATGTATAGTTTGGCTGCCTTAACTTGGCAGTCGACCTTGGGCAATTTCATTCCTTGAGAGGGGTCGCTCATTGAAAGGTTACTACATGCTACTGCTTAATTGGCTACAGCTTTTTTCGCCAAGTGGGGAGAATTTCTGGTGGTCATCCGGTCTCCCACCCCCCAGAGTGAAAGCGAATAAAAGGGCATACCCTGCTCCGCTCGCCCCTCACGCTCTTTCTTCATTGTGCTATCCGCGATAAGGTGCCAATTACGGATACTGATTTTACCCCGAAGGAGAACCTGTTATCGAATTTCCCACACGTCGACTGCCGATCATATACCATTTAGCGCCCCTTGGCCGATGCTGCGCCCGGGTACAGTTGACCGTCCTTGCTCCCCTGTAGCCAGGGACGGCCCGACACGTTAAGCAAGGCATCGGAGCGCCATATTCGAACTAAAAAACTAAGGAAAACTTAATCTGGAGCATAACACGGGGCTTCTTTACGTTTGCAGGGAGGCTCCACGTACCCTAGATCAGCTCTTGCACCTAGCTACGCCACGAATTTAGCTATAAAAGCTTTCAGGGGTTAAAATGAGGCTTTCAACTTCAATAATATACGGACTGTCAAATATGCATGGTGCTCTGAAACTCATTGGCAAAAAGTTAAAGAGTGATAAAGGTAAATAAGACGGTTATGAATCACGTAACAATGTAGGGTTTGATAAGTCGTCCTCGAGTACCTGTTAATAATTTATTTTTTCACAGAAAGTTCACTAAAATTCACTATTAACATGATTGATTACTACTGTACATTGACTAAAAGATTTATTATTAAACAATTATTAACAGGTAAATGAAACCATTTCCGACATCCACAGTGCTATATTATTCTGAACAGCCTTGGAAGAGATGGCGCCCGGTGCGGTCGCACCGTTCTCTCTACCTTAGGACCGAATCTGAAAACTGTCACTACAAACGAAGAACACTGTAACCGAGGACAGCAATATTTTTAGCCCCTGAAATAATATCTTGGATGCATATGCTTATACCTTTTGTCCCTTTTCAACAAACTCAAAAAAGATAAGGTTATCAACTCGTAAAAAAAAAAAAAAAAAAAAAAAAAAAAAGTGTACAATTTCTACATATTTACTTTCTTTTTTTCAGTTTCAGGTTCCACGAAAAATGTACTAATCAGTTTTTACACTTCTTTGAGACAAAAAACATTCCGAGTTGTAGAACATAATCACGTGATTAATTAATGTTTGAAAAGCTACAATACTGCAGAACTGTCATTACTCTTGTGGAAGTTGAACACACCACCAGGACACAAGGTTAATAAAGAGTGCCCAAACTCAAAAAAGTGCACTGTAACGTCGAAAAATGACCAAACCTTAATATAAATAAATTTAGTAAAACTAAGCATAAATAAAATTGTTGTTCAATGCATCGATCATAAGGAGGAGGCAAAGAGAAAATTAAAAATGTCGGTGACTCTTCCAGAAGCGGTCTCGATGCTTTCAAGAAAATTCCTGTGAGAAAACCGTAAGTTTTTCTCACGCTTCGTAGTTTTCCGTAGATTGTGAGTGAGAGGATGAGGGGGGGGGGGGATCGCTAATTGCGAGGACTGACTATATATCATGTCAGATTTGAAAGGATATCGTCTAAAAGGAAGTTCACGGAATACTGGACACTGAATGATTGGCAATCATCCTGGCAAGTGGACACTACACTGTATTTATGGGTGCAATAAAAAAAAAAGATCAAAGAAAATTAATGATGTTACAAAAGCATTCAATTTACAGATATGTAAAATTCCTTTTCGAAAGCAAAAAATAATCATTTTTATGTTGATTTATGTTGCAAACACGCAATAGCAGTCAAAAATATGCAGACCCTGATCAGACATAGAAGGGGCCCCGGGGCAAAAAAAAAGGTTGTTTTGGGTCCCTATACTATTACAGACATTTTAACTTATTTGTGATTGTTTTCTATTTTCCCAGCATAAAAATAAAACATTTCAAAATAATTCTAAACATAAATTAAAAATTACCCATGTATTTATACTCATTTAGAACAAGAATGTGCATTTAAAATTGATTTTAATATTTTTTCAATCCATTTGTATTATTAGCGTATGTGTGCGCTGAGTTCCACCTGCCAGAAAATTTTCTTTTCTTCATCATAATATTTAAAAAAATGCTAACTAATGGATATTTTGTGATAAGTACATATGGCCATAAATTTTCAATAACGCCTTTAATTTCTATTTTATTGATCTAGTCTTAGAAACCATTATCATTGTGTTAGAAAGAAGAACAGAAAATAAGTCTCGAAGCCTTTTTATTGTTACACAATTATGATATAGATAAAGGAAATTTAGCTTAATAAAAATTATTATTGCAGCATATATAAATTTAATATACAATAAATGGAGAGATTTGTGAGGCCTTTATTTTTCAGGGGCTCACGGGCCCACACGCCCTTGTGATAATGAGACTCTCGAGGCCCCATCAAAATAACCTCTGTTCAACTTTGGACCTCTCTTACCTTCCTTTTTTTTTCCTCTTTATGGCAGATTGGTGATTCTACAAATAATACTGAGAACGATAAAAAGAAAAAAGATGCACAATGTCAGGCTTCCGCTTCAGGCAAAGCAAACCCCCTCACCCCCCCTCGTGTGCGTGTGTCCCCTGGGAGGGGGGGGGGGCGGGGGAGTGATTGGGTGTCTTTCAAGCATCAGTTTCAGTTATGCTTGGAGTCAGAAGAGAGAGAAATTGCACCACGGGATCAATCGCCGGAAATGATGACACGGCAAAAGTAGCTTCCAAAATTCGCTACAAACTACTGTTTTTTTGTAGCGCGCTACACGCTACACTACTTTTTTAAAAAAGTAGCGCGCTACACTACAAACTACAAAAAAAAGTAGCGGCTACTGTAGTTTCGCTACAAGTAGCGCGCTACTCCCCAGCCCTGGTTTTCATCACCCTTTTTTAGGACACTGATGATTTAAAAATGCAATCCCTGATTCTATTGGTTTTACGGGATTTTGGGATTAAGATTTATTAACCTGGCTTTAATGCTGAATTTGCACACAACTATTTGTTTGACAAACTTCAGATGAGTATTTCCTTCAAGCTTAGAATTAATTTAATAACTAATTACAGAGAGAAATAAGAAACAGAAATAGATCTGAATACAAGGTTTAATTTTACGTAAAGAAAATAATTTACCGAAATATAAAATTTATAGAAACATTAAAATACTCAGCATTTTTTTAGTTGCTAGAAAAGAGTGTAAAAAATCAAGCAAGTCCAATGCATTGTTTAATAGTCTTGATTTAATTTTCGAAAATTATTAAAAGTGTCAATTAAAGTTAAAACTTAAAAGGAGCATTTTTTTATAATTGATTCTTGAATGTTGGTTAAGAAATAAATTAGTATGAAATAGTATTTCAGTTCATTTGGAGATTGAGAAGTTAGCAAAAAATTTAGATTACAACGTTTGGTCCACAATCCCATTGGAAGATAGTTAAAAAAATTAAAACTTGTAATTATTGATTCATGTATTGTTAGATAAGATACATAAATATGCACAAATTATGGCCAATTGATGAATGGGAAGGTGGCATGAAATTGTATAAAAATAAATTTTTCTCAGCTTCAATCCTGTGGGACTAGTCCGGGAATATTTTAGCAGGATCCCGTTAACGCTAGATTGGGATTGCATTTCCTATTTTTAATACTAATGCAATAAGTTGTGCACTAATTTGGATAATCATTTGCTGTTTGAAAAATTTAAATACTTAACACTGTGTTCACTAGAGATAAGATGATCTATGTGTATATGTATACTTTTTCTATTTGAACTCGCATTATTTTTTGGGCCCCACCACTGAAACAGGTCATGGTAACCACTGTATACTGGGTGTTTCAAAATAGATGTTACAGCGATTATCTTTAAAACCATAAGTGATAAAAACATACTTTCAATTAGAAAAGTTAGTCAAATAAAGAGTAGATTTCAGATAGGGCAATGTTTTTTTTACAGGGGGTTGTATGTATATTAAAATACAAAATTTAATTTTTATATGGTCCCACCTTTCTTATCACTTATATTTAGAAAAAATGTTGCTCTTTGTGACTTTGAAAATTAATAAAAAATCCAATTTCCCTAAGTGAAATAGTTAGCGAGAAAATTAATTTTGAAAATGATTACTTACACCACTTTATCTACTGCGTTGGCATCAGTTTTTATGCGAAAAAATCTTTACTATAGGGGACCAACTATGAGCTGATAAAAGATAAAGATTCCATTGTTGGGAAAAGCAATTAAACACGTTCAAATATGTGAAATTAACAGGGTACAGTTTTACTTACCTAAAATGATCGGTTCTATATGAAATTAGCAATAATTTAGTCTTTAAGGGAGTCATCCACTAATTACATCATGCTTTTAGAGAAGGAATTTTAAAGTGTAAAAGAGAATGGCAAAATAATGGTGTAGGTTACTATGGTGTGGTAACTTTCAGTAGAAACTGCCAAACATGCTTTACAGGAAAATTCTTGCTGAATTAGGATCTGAGGAGTGAACTGTATCTGTTGAGTGACTATTAACATAAGTTAACGTCAGTTGAAAAGTAATGGCATTTTTCTCACTTTTGAGATATCCCCTTAGTGCTTGGCGAGAAATGCCAAAATTTTTGAATTGCAATATATCGCTAACTATTTTACTTAGTCACAGGATTTTTAAAATTAATTTTCTTAGACAAAGAGCAACATTTTTCTATCCATAAGTGATAGGAAAGGAGGGACCATATAAAAAATAAATTTCATATTTTAATATGCATACAACCCCTAATAAAAAAAGTGCCATATCCGAAAGCTACTCTTATTTTACTAACTTTTCTAATTGAAAGTATGCTTCTATCACGTACGGTTTAAAGATAATTGTAGTAACATCTATTTTGAAACACCTGGTATATAATATATATCTATCAAATTTTCCTTGGTTAATTATATATACTTATCCAAATTTTACCCTCAAATTTTTGCTGAAGCCGAGATGTACTTTGCACCTGAAGAAGAATAACTCAAATTGTACATTAACCAAAACAAGGCGGATATGGATAAACTTTTTAATGCCTAATTTTAATTGTTATGCGAAGTGGTTTTTCTTTTACACCATACACATCATCAACATCCTGGAAGCAGAAAGTACTTATAAGTGCGACATGTGTCACAGAACAATCAGTCTTTGCAGAAATTTCATCCTTTAAAAGAAAACAAGAAATAAAAACAATTCTACAGAACAATGAAGGTGAAGTGGTCTTTATGACATGCCATCTCTCTTCATTTTTCGCAAAATTTTATATAACTTTGAATTTTATTATTGTCTACCAGATTTGGACAAAATGATTGCAGAAGATTTTCAACTATTTGAGGCCATCTTGCAGAACACTGGATATAATTCTGTTCTTGGGATCCTCATCATTATAAATACACTATAACTGTAACTGAACAGTAATCTGGTGGCTGATTGCATCTTTTCTGATCCAAAAAGCAAGCACAACCCCAGAGTTTCTCCTGTAGAATTAAAAAAAAAAAAAAAAGATTAAAAGTCACTGGACTGACTCTAGAAACATTGAATGGAAAGTCTTGTTGAATCTAACTGGTGGAGAAACTTATCGGCATTCATTAACCCTCTGAGGGTCTTGGAAATGGGCAAATAATGTAAAGTTGTTTTCATGGTAAAATTTTTGTACATCTTTGAAATTATTTAAAAAGTATAATTTTGATAGTAAGATTTGTAATTATGAAGAAAAAAGCTCCTAAATTACTTACACATATTTTATGATACCTGTGTGTTATAAATAATTTAAATTACAGATGCATTGCAGTGAAAACTAGAATAAAATGGACAGGATTTTACGTCACAACTGCTTGGTGGGTTAATAGCCAAATATGCCTTGTGATGCTAAACAGTCAAATACAGTGTAACCTTGATATCTTGAATATAAGTGTTTTCCCTTACAAACTGACATCCTTTTATTTTACCTTGTAATCTTGATATCTCAAATTTTTTCGGTGTCCCTTCGACTTAAAAATATCGAAGTTATACTGTACTTAAAAAGACGAAAAAGAGGGTCGGAAATACATAAGGGAGAAAAATACACATCTTATATCCTTAGGAAAAAATTAAGTGATATTTATTTTAAAAAACCAGAAATTTTCTGCTAGGTTTTTCATATTTTAAAAAATTAAACGACAAATTTCAATATTTTTATGGTGTTATGCCAATATAGTGTTATGCTTCATCTGTGATTTCATGCTTATCTAAAAGTTCATGCAGTTTGAGTTGCAGTACAGTTTTAGCGTTGCATTTATATTCCTTTTACTGAAACACGAAAGAATTTGAAGTGGGAACAGTGATTGTTTAAAGTACATTTTAGGGATATTCATCTTTTGGAAAAAAAATAAATTATATACCTATTTTATTAAGGATTTCAAAATAATGCTTTCTATTAAGAATAGTGTATGTAATATTTATGGTTCTTCTACAGGAACACTCAAAAGAATTAAAATTCATTGTGGTCTATGTCAGTGTTGGGAAATTAATCCAAGTACAATAATTACCTAGACATTTAAACCAGCTTTATTTAAAGATTGAAAACAATATTTAAAAATTCTTTATGAGGTCCTGCAAAATTGCATTAATATTGATAACAGCTTTTTAGAGGTAACATTGCCAAATTTAGCACAAAAAGGACTTTTGTTGGAAGGTGTTTTTGTAATTGATGCGTTTGGTTAGCATTTGTCTCATTTCTTTACATTAAAAAAAAGTAATGAAAAGTGAGTTTTATCAGACCCATACTGATTCTATAGTTTGTACTGGATTAATTTAAAGCTAGAAAACATTTTTTTCTAATGCAGCTGTCAAAGGGGTAGCTGTAATTAATTGCCTAGATGTTTTATCTTTCGTATAATCCTCTGCCTTAATAGTGGTCCACCAAACTATGGATTCAGCATTCAAGAATTCATACTCAAATGTAAAACTTAGAAAAGGACACTATTTGTCTAAAAGTTTGTAGCCATAGGTAAAGATTCTTTATCCACAGAATGTTTAAAGTAATAGTATGTGAGTTTTATTTTTACTTAATTCCCCCCCCCCCCCCCCCCCACACACACACACACAACTGCTCCAACAAATGCTCAGTTAAATCGGGGGGGAATGAAGCTTTCCTTTTTGAAAAAAATTCATAACTTCTCATTCTCATGGGTCAATCCAAACAAAAAAAAAAAAATGTAAATTTCAGGTTTTTGAATTTAAAAAGTAAAATTCACTTTGCAAAAGAACTTTATATTCTAATAATTAGAGAATGTGTACTTTATCATGGTATAAAATTCAGTTTGATAAATCAAGTAATATTAAGCAATTTTCTTTGTTTTCTGTTGTTAAACAAAGAATTTTGTCCACTTTGTTACAATAACTTTTTCGATTTATCTGTCTCAATTGAATATTTAGATTGAGCTTTACTCCTGTAAATGATGAAAATACATTGAAATTTATCATATAAATTAAAAAATCATCACACATATAATTATTTATATTTTTTCTCATATTATAGTCCATTATGTTACAAATTATGGTAAAATAGAAGAAAACAGTTTATTTTTCTATTATATACTCAATTTACATAACACTAGTTTTTATATTTTAAATGCAGTTCCAATAAAAATACTTAATGCATTTAACATTTTCAAAAATAAACATTAATTAAGGTGTTTACAGTAGAAAACATTATCTGGTTCTGTCAAATTGTCCATTCTGTTACACTAATGGTCCACTCTGTTACATTCTTTGTGTAATAGAGTGGACAAATAATCCTAAAAGTAGGGCTAGAGATAGTAGGTTTCAAGTAGTAATAAAAATAAACTTTACACAAATGAACTTCATGAGTTATATATTGATTCCCAGAAATTTTTTCTTTTACAAATTTTTATGGAATAAAAATTTAAATGTAATATAGTTGCCATTTACTTAATGCATTGAAGGAATGATAGACATGAAATACAACTTACCTTGTTCTTGGTAATTTTATCGAATATGGCTGACTCGGTGAAACTTAGGGTTAAGAACTCGGTGGCTGACTTAGGTGAAAAGTAAACACTTCAAGCTGTTGAGAGGTGTTACCAACTTTTATGTAATATTAAACTTTTTTTTTTTTTTTTTAAATTTGCTGTAATAGAGTGGACATAACAGAGTTTAATAAAATTTGGGACACAGACAAAAAAAATAATTTTCTCATAGAAAAAAAAAAGTTACTTTTGTTGTCAGTCTTTTTTTAGAATTTGTTTCTGCACATATATTTAAACTGATTATTATAACTCTTAACCAGCTTATCTTAAATATGTTTGAATTGTATAAATTTCAGCATGAGACATCATGTTTTTTTTCTCTTTAGCTATTAAAAACTTTTATTGTGGATATTATACTTCGTCTAGCATTTAAAGAAAAATATCCAATGAAACAAAATAAAATAAGGAATAAAAAGCAAACATGATTACATTTAAAATATTTACCATTATTTAAATAAAAAATCACATTTTCTCGGACATAGTTTTTACCATTTTTTTTTTTTTTTTTTTTTTGGAATGAGCCCCATATTTTTAAGTTTTTGCTTTAATCTGCACCAAATTTCTGCACACTACAATCGTGCATCAGTTACTTTAAACTTCATCTAGTCCACTTGCAATGTGTCCTAAAATATCTATAAGCTGAACTGAACAGTAAACCATTAGGTTGATTTCATTTACTATGGAGATGTCATCGATTTTACGAACTTTGTCTCTAAAAATTAAAATATCAATATTTTAAAATAACTATCGAATATATATCTTGATATATATCTTTTAATACATATCAACGAACCCTGATTTTACACCTAAGTCGTATTCATTAAGAATTTGTTAAAAATTTAACAATTAACGTTTAATTTCGGTTCTAAATTTATTTCATCAATCATTTTTCATTTTTCTTCATAAAACTTTCATTTTATTAATATTGCATCATTAAAAATGTATATGCATGTATCGTACCTGAGCAATGTCATAACTCAAAAGGAAAAGAAAGAAGGTAATTTTTGCAGAAAACATAAATTTGTTATTCTGTTATACGTTGCGTCATTTTTTGGAAGCTCAAGTCTCATTAGTTTAAGTAATTTACGTAATACATTCAGATTTTTTTTCTTGATCTCTTGATGAGGTAACAATGAAATGAAGGGGGTACAAAATAAATAAAACCCAATATTTTTGAGTTACAATATTATTCTTGCTTGAATGCGATATTATTGAATTTTAAACTTAAATTCCTAAGTATTTAGTTATTTCTTTCTTTCCATTTTACTTTGGTTTGAAAAACCTGATAGTGTGCTTTTTTAAATTCGAGATATATCCTATTTTTGCGTGGATGGTTTTTATCATTTCGCTCTTCAGCCACCTCAGCGACGAAATTTTTCTACAATGTTATTTTGCTGAAAATTAAAACCTTAAAAAAAGTATAAATAATATGTTTCCCTGTTCATTTTTACGTTATTTCTTTTAATTGTGTGAAGCTTTTTTTCTCGATTTCTGAGTTTTTTTTTTTTTTAATAAAATAACATTTCATATACTGCTTTCATCGAAATCTTGCATTAAAAGGGTAATTTTTTTCTTTTTGGTTCAAAATCGCGTCCATTTGGGGACATGGATTTGACCCTCTCTCTTAGCATTTAGTGCATGTGATGACGATGAGAGATAGGTTTTACCCAATCAATCGGCGAACCCCATTTCAGTTCCAGGATGAAGTACGTTGTTATGGTAACCACAGATGAGAGGTTGTTTCTGCTCCATGTGGTTTGGTTGAAGCTGTTTTTACAAGACTTATAATAAAACCTATCTGCGGAATACTTTCTTAAAAAAAAAAAAAAGTCCTTTTGTGTAGACCTTCATGTTTTATGTACCTGAAAACCGTTATAAACATATGTAGAATGTTATTAAAAATAAATGTGTAATTGAGGCTCCGGCATTAAAAGGGTGCAAGTCAAAGAATCGTTTTATTTTTTTATCTCTAACAGTTGTGCATCTTCGGTTTTCTAAAATAAAATGTTGCTTTCACCTGAGCTCCAGTTAATCTTACTTCTTTAGTCTACGTTTTGAACTTTACTACAAAATTTAGCTGAGGGACTTGTAACATTTTCAATGTCAGACACTTAATTTTTGCCTGAAGGATTAAATAATTAGAGAAATATGTAAATGTTTTTAGTACATTTTTATTCTTAACTGGGAAACTACCTGTATATATATTAGAGATGAGACGGGCTCAGCCCGAGCCCGTCTCAGGGGCTCGGGCTGAGCCGGACCCCCCCGGGCTCGGGCTCTGTAATTCACGATTGCGTTCGGGCTCGTGAAAAATTTCTTCTTTGTTGAACATACTCCTTGATATATATATATATATATATATATATATATATATATATATATATATATAATATAGCCAGACATTTTTCATGGGGGGGGGGGCGGGTTACGACTGCTGTAACTCACATATGTGTGTGTGATGGAGTGAAGAATATACATTGTGTTTGGCAAAAAATTCCTCATGGGGTGTTGTGACCCCCTATCTCCCACCCTTGGCTACGCCCCTGGTCCCCGCTGTTTAGTCGCATTTGCATTTCCGAACCAAACCTCTTGCTGCCCGGATGCCTTGCTGATTTGTGTTTGCTCAATCATTGCAAGTTGCAAGGTCACGTGACACGACCTTACAGAGTTATAAAAAGCTTGACGTATCTGAGTGACAGGAAGATTGCGTGGCCCCTCTTGCCTGGATAATCTGTTACAAGACGGCTGCAGGCTACTTAGAATTTTAGATTTTTAATTACTTTTTAAATTATTAATTAAAAACCGTTTTTACGTTGCCATGCTTGGCGAGTTTCGCCCGTATAAAATGATTCATGTTCTGAGCTAACAGAAATGCTATTACTTCAGTGAAGAATCGCGTGCATTTGGAAAACATAAAATACCACGGAAATTATGCCAGTTTTACGCCAAATTAAAAGCATAAGAAAGAAAAGTCCAAATGTGTTTCTTAAATCTCATAAATTTCCAAATCCTACCAATAATATAAATGTGTACGTTTGTGTGTTTGGATGTTTTGAGACTGAATCACACAAAGTAGCTGAACGGATTTGGATCAAATTTGGAATAAAGATAGCTAATACCCTGGATTAACATGCAGGCAACCTTTCATGCATGTAGCATAAATAATTTTTTTACAAAGACACTTAAAATAATTCTAATACATTTCGCTCTATGGGCATTTTGTAGCTACAGAACCGATTGTAGAACTTTTCACTGATTGAAAGTTTCACTATTCCTGAGTATTATTATTTGTTTGCTTGTGGATTGAGGCCGATTTACTTCACTAGGGTCCTAAGCCTATATAGAGAATGACCTCTGTGGGGGAGTTTCAAAGGGATCTTAGCCCGGATTTAAAAAATGTGAGGCCAAAAATGTGCAAGTAAAAAAAAAAAAAAAAAAATTATATTTGAGAGAGGGGGGGGGGGATCCTTATGCAGGGAATTTATGTTTAAATGTAAGATAACTTTTTGAAAAAAATAAAATTGCGACTTTAAAATAAAAAATCACAAAAGGTACCGTAAATATTTTGTAATGATATCCTAAAGAAGATAGTGGAGGGGATTAAAAAAAATGTTAATGAAAATTATCGATGTAGAGACAGTATGTTTAAATAGTATTAATTTAAAAGGAATTCAATGCGGGCCTATGTACATTTTAAATTAACTTTTTTGTAAAGCATTTTTTTTTTTTACATATGTTAGAAAAATATTTATTTTTGATATTGAATTTGAGAAAAAGTTTGATGTCAAGTTCTACCTGTTCGATATTTCTATAATTTTATATAGGTTTGTTTTAAAAATATTTCTTGAAACACTCTTGAATATGTTTAAATAATATAAAAAAAATTAAAATTGGCTAAAGCCTTTTTGTTGCAGATTGGCGTAGTAGCCTTTGTTTGAAGCAGCTGCCTCGTCTCTGAGCATTAGACATTTTTGTGTGCACAATGTATCTTTTAATAATATAGAAATAATAAATTTTCTCACATCGCTTCATCTTTACCCTAATTTATGTTAAGCAGGTTGAAATACCCTTCTCCAAAAAAGTTTTAAAAAATAATCATGAATAGAATAGTTTAACAAAAGCCATTTGTCTTAGTCTTCATCAGCCATTCCTAAAACCAGTTTCTGCTTTGTGTTACTTAAGAGGGAGGGGAATAAATTTAAATCTATTTAATTTACTCTTGTTTGTTTTTAGAAACAAACAAGACAAAATTAATCACAAACGAAATCAGATTTACAAAATGCATTTCACAAGAGATGTAACGAATAGTGATTTGGCCGAATACCAAATATTCGGCCTATAGCTTAGGCCGAATATTAAATATTTTAAATTTTAATTTTAAATAAAATGCTGCTTTTCAAATTAAATTATAATGAAGGCTAATTCAAATTCATTTTGCATTATTTGTAGGTATTTAAACACACACACACACCAGTACATTATCTGTAAAACTAAACAAATCTTGGTTATGAAAAGATACCTATTACACAGTTACATAATTATGTTTGTAAAATTGAGTATCCGTAAAGATTACCCCTGCCCCAACCTCATAAAGAAAAGTAGAAAGGCTAGTCAAGTAGTGTCACCAAGTAGAAAAGTCTGAATTTCTGTAATATTATTAAATGCATTAGATTATGTTTCATTCAGCTTAAAATTCAACGACTTAGAATAATTTATTATATGGAATTAACACATTGAAGTATAAATACGCAATATTATTTGTAAGTGCATTTAAAAATACATGTTAAAAATATTTTTTCTTTTTTTTTTTCTGAAATTATTCAGCTGAATATGTAGCAATATTCGGCCGAATACCTATGCAATATTCGGCAAAACAGCCGAATATTCGTTACATTCCTACATTTCACTGAATTTTGCAGTGAAATAGTTAATTTCGCATGGACAGTTAATTTCTCTAATGGTACCACATTTCCAAGCTAATTTGTTGTGATTTTTTTAATTCAACAAATTTTTTGGCGCTATTTTAGTCTCTGAATCAACAAAATTGAATTAAATTAAAATTTTTGATTCAGCTGAATTATTTATTTAGCTTAGTGCTACCGCATTTTTTTTGTTAGTTAAACACTTAAGGTTGTCCCCCCCCCCCCCCCCCCCAGGAAATAGTAAATAGAAGAAAACACTCGTTCCTTGATTAGGTTGTTTTGGGGAGACAGGTATGTGAGACTTGAATGGTCGATCCTCAATAACACACCGTTATCGATGCCCACGCTTATCTGGGCGGTTTATATAACTGTTTGCTTCAAAGATGTGTCAGTCAATAGACAAAAACGGCGACGGAGAAGCGTTGTCTTTTTCTGGCTAGTTAATGGCCCAATCTCTTATGTCGAGACTGTCATAGCTGATAACAGACCGATAGCGGTGTCGCAAACGCACATTATATTTGTCATGCTTACGGACGTTTGTTCGTTTGAGGGAATACAAACATTGCTTTGGCTAGTAGTTGTCGCCCACCGAACAACTGGACGATGAAAGTTTGCAATTAAAAAAAAAAAAATGTCGGGAATTTAATTGTCATTACTTGAACCACAAGAAAATGCAAATAAATAAATGATTATAATAAGATGACGGTTTTTAAAACTTATGATACACAGAATTTTGTGAGTCTTCCCGAAAGATTTTCTTAAGAAATGGAATACTGCAGGGCTGGGAATTCAGCGCCTAGTTGCGCCAAAACTGAAAACCTGCATCATGCTGTTACAAAAGAGCTTTGTCCTACGTTTTTGCGCAAAAGAGCTGTCTCAAAAAGAGAGCAGCAGCTCGCCGATGCAGCCTCTGTAGTGCGTTATACGTTACGTGATGCAGTTCACTATTGATGTTTATCCAAATTCAAGTTCTCAGATTCTTACTCCTGATATTATCATCTCGATTTCTGAAGGACACGCTAATTAACGTAGAATACGGTAGAATAGCTGTGCTTTATTCGGCTGACAATTGTTCCGCATCTTTACTATACTGCCCCTTCTAGGAAGCAAAGATGGACAGAAAGAGAATCTCTGGTGCGTGTACTGGATTTTCCTCGAAAAAAATGTCCACCCCCATGTTTGAGGAAGTTTTCCGATCACCCTCTTTATCCACGGGGGGCGAGGGATCGGTTGAAAATTGCATTGTTGTATCCAGTCTTCCGAAAAATCTTCACGAGAGACGATCAATTAGCGCTGGTCTTCCCTCCTGTGGATTTTCCCAGAAAACAGCCCAGCTGTAATCAGCCAGATGTGCTTGCTGGCTCTTGGACGGTCTTTTGTGCAAAGAAATACCTGTACTTCAAAAATCCAACAGAATATCGAACTCTAGAAAGATAAGTGTATTTTCTGAGACAGACTTCACTTGCTCGATAGATACTTTCCTAAAGACAAATATGAACGAAAACCGATATTTTAAAACAAACTACTTTTGCGTATGTTTTTTCCCCCTTTTATAGAAAAATAATTTAATTTTTTATGAATCAGTTACAGAATTATTTTGAAATTTCTAATACTGATAATTTAGTATGTGCTCTTTGAATTTCTTTATTTTTTAAAGCTGTTCTACCTGAATAGTAATCGCCGTCACAATTAACCAGTGATGTTAAATGCCCGAAAATAATAATAGTAGTAATAATAATAATGCTTCTTCACCTGATGCACTATGGACTGGCACAAACAGTAAAGCGCTATGTCACATGCAACTGGCAGAAAAAAAATTCATAAGCAAACAAATCGTCTTCAAAAATAGGCTGATAATTTGACCGTTTTTCGAAATATTGCGAAATTCTCTACGTTTAGCATTTTTCTTGAGTATTCTGTTCTGTAATTCTTATACACTACTGGCCAAAAGTATTGCAAGTTATAGAAATCTAACTCTTTTTAAGATTATGCCCCTTCTCCCTCGTCAAAAAGAAAAATCAATATAATTGATATTTTTTAATGTCAACATATCAGATTAATTACTTCAAAGACAAAGTTAAAGAACAAAAATAATTATTTAATTTATTAAAAAGTAGCATAAAAATACATACATAATTACAGAAGGGTAATTCCGTGTGTGACTTACACGACATTTGAGATTTTCCGTATGTTTCACTTTTGTTCAAAAGTGTAAATTAAGAATAAATTTAAACTTTCAGTAACGAATCATAGAAGAGTAAAGTAAATACACTTGTATATTATGTTTTCAATAAAAATTTGTGGGATTTTTAATGTTTAAAAAAATAAAATAACTGTTTGTGACTGACACGACGCAAAAAGAAACTGGCTTAGACTTGCTTTCACTTATATTAAAAATTCTGCTCTAGATTTAGTTCTTAAAATTTGAAACTCACATGAAATATCAAGAATAGTGCATACAACAATAATAAGAATCAAATTCGAGTTCAATAAAATTTTTAAATCTTTTATTTGAGTTATCTGCTTGTGACTGACACGACAGATAATGTGTGACTTACACAACATCTGCAAATATTCAATCTGAAAACACAAGTTTGTTCATATAAAAACACAATTTTTTATTTCTTTTACTGTCTAGTATACTTTTAATCTTTAATAAAAACTTTAATATATATTTATTAAAATAGCATTAATGATTTTATACTTCTTTACAAAGTAAAAATCAACACTTGGATATACATTCTCATGGAATTACCCAGAAATCATAATCCATTTTGGATCGTCGGAATAAAGAATTAATTTCAAGTTATTCTACAAAAAGAGGATAATAAATGAATGCAATTGAACTAAAGATCATTTATTATGTTGCTGAGCAGCCTTGACTTTGATCACAACAGCCACTCTTTTAGATATGGAATCCACAATGTTTTACAACACTTCTTTCGATGTTTCATGGTGCCAACTTAAATTATTGGTTCCTGAAGCTCTAATTTTGTTTTTCGGTGATTTTCAGATGTATTGTTTTCGATTATACTAATAATCAAAAATATTTAAATCTGGCAAATTTCATGTCCATTCTTTTTGGGCTTATTCTTGAAAAGATGATTAGATTTCTCAAACTTCAATATTTTTGGCCAGTAGTGTAGATTGTAACAGCTCACAGTACAAGTTGTAAAGAGACATTCTAAATTTTTCCGAGTCGCTAGTGCAATTAATTTTTGTTTTTTTAACTGTTCAATAGTTGCATGACGTTTTAAGCTGTAAGATTAAAGTTAATTTCATATGACGAAAATTGAATGAATTATCTTATAAAGATGCTTCATTTCCCCATGTGTTACTTATCAACGTAATACATGGAGAAATTGCATCTGGAGAAAGTCGTCCAAAACTCCAGACAATTAGATTCGCAGCCACGGAAATCTAACGGGTACTCGCGTTACATCAGAAAATAGCCTGAAACTAGATTGTTAGACTGACAGTCGCGCGGTAGACCAGAACCCTGGACTGACACACTAAAGCAATCTATCATGTTCAGTGTCAATCACTCGGTCATGGTGGGTTCTATTCATTTCGGTGGGAGGAAAACGCACCCGGAAAAAAACGCACAATATTGGGGGGGGGGGGTATTTTTTTGGATGAGCGTGGGTGGGTTGGTTGGTTGGTGGGTTGGCGCTTGAAATAAAAAAATGTAAGAAAGGAGTGGGCATCTTAAAGTGCGCTTTTTGGTGATGTGATTTTTTTTTGGTTTGCTTTTTGTATCATTTCTACATTAACATGCGTCACACTCTGAATGCCCCCCTCCTTCCAATAGAAACACTTGTATTTTCACTTAGTCTTCAATTAAATACTAGGTTAAAATTTGCAGAAGACGCAGGCGAGGGCATTCAATTGACTTGTTTAAAAAAAAAAAAATTATCAAAAGGGCAATGAGGCGTTTCGGACGGCCATGGGGCTACTGGAAAAGTTATCTGAATAGCAATTTTCAATAGAGATAAATACAAAATACACTAATGTACCTACCTCTGTTTACGAACTTTTGAACGCCCACTTGTTTCTCACATTTTTCATTTCACGCCCCCCCCCCGACCTCTCAACTAAAAAAATAAGCCCATTCAAATTATGCGCTTTTTTTCCGGTGCGCATATTTAATCAAAGTTGGTGAAAGGGAATAAGCTTTGCAATACTAATAATGGTAAAAATATAATTATTAAAACTATTCCAACAAAACTAATTAAACATTAATTTTAATTACAGTTATATATAGCCGATATTTTACATTTTAAGAAAGTAGTTTTAAATAATTTTTAAGCAGTTTCTTAAAAAAATTTTTTTTTTTTTAGCATTTAGAAATGAAAATTTGTTTAAAAAGTTTTTTAAGAAAGTTTTTTTTAAATTGACTTGTTAATACCATAATTTAATTTTGAAAATAAAGCATGTCTAAAATAAGAGAAGTAATATTTAAATTAAATACTTTCAAAAATAAAAATATTTATATGTAAATATATGTACTTATAAATCATTCATTCTAAGAATTAGTATTTAAAACCAGAGAGTTAACAAAATAAATTACTATGAATCAGAATAAATTCTTGCACTTATAAAAAGAAAACCAGTATTAACAAGCTACAGCTGATTACAAATCAGACTAAATGTGATAACATATTAAAGAGAACGTGCATGTTAAATCTGTGGAGTCTTAGATTCTTTTTTTAGGGTTGCCTGTTAGGTGAGAGATGGTATTTAAAATTTTCGAAACTGCTATAATTTGTTACTGAATGACTAGTTTTGGACTTTGTCCAAAGAATAATAACAAATTAAACTATTGAAAGGGGGAGAAGCGTCATTCAGATTATGAAAAATTTAGTATAAAACTGATACAAAAAATTCACAATATTAAAAAAAAATATCATAAAACGGTAAAGGGCAATGAAGAGTTGCGGACGGCCATGGGCTACTCTGCGTACTGTATACTTACAAATCAGGCCACTGTTCTTGGAAAAGTTGTCTGAATGGCAATTTTCGATAGAGATAAATACAAAATAGACTAATGTACCCCTGTTTACGCCCTTTTGAATGCCCACTTGTTTCTCACATTTTTTTTTTTTTTAAATTCATGACACCCCTCCCCCCCCCCCCAAATCTTCTAAAAATACAAACCCATTCAATATTGTGCGTTTTTTTCCGTGATTCATTAATTTCACAGTTGTAGTGAGGTGAGTACTCAGTATGTACTTCGTATTCAGTTAAATTTTGACCGAATACTCGGCTAATACAGATTATTTTATGGAATTTCAGCATTTTATAAACATTATGAAAATGATACGTAAATAATTAAGCAAATATAAATAATATATATAGTAAAATCTTAAAGGTATTGTTCGTAGAAAGGAAGTCTTCCTCAGGGACTTTACGCACAAAGGGAAACAAAGTTTGCGCCAAATTTGGTTATGTAGTGTACTTAAATATTGAGAGATTTTAATTTAGTGGTTAAGACAAAGCAATATGAAGTCTATCTACCTAAGGAGGGCATTTTGGGCACAGGATCTCTTTAAGGGTTTCTGACGCGTATTCATACTACATCTGCAGAAAATCGTCCAAAACTACAGAGAGTTAGATCCGCAGCCGTGGGAAACCAAGGACCTTTACACTTCGGGGAGATTTAAGAGATAATCTTATAAAGATGCTGTGCATCGCCATTAATTTATTTGTCGGAGAACCTGTAAAAAAGTTTAAAATTTCCCCCCAACTTTTAACTGAAGTGTAAACAGTTATAAACGTTTATATACTTACTGTATTGTGCTAGAAAAGGATGAAAGGATGAATGTATCCGTATTGAAAGGCAGTAATGTATCGATATTCTTTTGAGTGCTCCTGTAGAACGCTACATACTGTGATGGAGATCACATATCTAATTTAATAATCATTTACTTTGGCTTTCTTTAATGTAATCTATCCAAAATCAAGAGTTCTAAATCGCTTCTGTTTTTCATTTTTCTGCCATTTCGGTTTTTAAATCTGTATATTTGCTTTTCCCCGTATGCACTATTCTTACTTGTTTATTCGTCTCTTCAGACCGGTGTGCTAAAAATAGATTATATTTGCGTCCGTTTGCAAAATCAACGTACTTTTGGATTCCTCTCCTTTGGCTTGGTGTTGGCGTGTTTATTATTTGTTGCCCTTCCGACGTCTTTAAAATATTTGCTCGCGATTACGTCATTTTTAATTTTATTGTATTAACTGTTATGGTTGCTCTAGAATTGGCGTTACTAATCTCAGCCAGGTGTTTGTTCTCGCCAGTGTGTAATTCTGTGCTAGCGTAATTTTTAAGCCATTCCATCTTAATTGCACTGTCCATATAGGTCGTCATTTTATTTTCGCTGAGCCACCACCGCCCGTTATAATAATGTTTTAATAGTATATGTTTAATAAAACAGTTTTTCAGTATTTAACGTCTTTTTATTATATTGCAACTGAGTGTATGGAACCTGGATTTTCATGTGTCACAACGCAAGTCTTAATAATTTAAAACAGCCTAACCAAGTAATTTCTTTGCACATGCACTATTTTCTATCGAGGTCATTACATGATGATCCTTAATAACATATATTAACTTTATTTTGTTTGAAACAGACGAATAAGTCTAAAACACAAATATGGTCACACCCCGGCTCGCTCAACATATCGAAACCACCTCCGATATAAATCTCAATTATACGGCCTTCGATATCATCCTGAAGTTTGGTCCGCTACTTCGCTAAAATCCTGAAGTTTTTTGGCAAATTTTTCGAAGAGTGGCGTATTTTCTAAAATTTTGGATTTTTAAAAATTTCCTTTTAAAGTTCTCTGACTGATTCAGGTTTGTCAACCATTACATTGTACAGTCCATGAGTAAAACTTTTGAAGAGGCATCCTAAAAATTTTCAAGTCACTATACAACGAGTTATTGATTTTATGTATCATCAATAATAAAAAGGTTCTTTTAAACTACTCTTAGTAATATTTTATGAAATAAAAAGTTTGATAAACAGACTGCAGAAAGTAAAACTAATACTTCTTTTCAGAGAAGCAAACAAATCTTTAAACGTACTTTTCAAATATAATAATTAGCTAATCAAAAACAATTCTAATTATTAGAAAAAATACAAACTAATAAATCCAGAAAAGTTATCTAAATCACATTTCTTACAAAAATAAAGCGATATAGCTAATGTCTGCTTATAAAATAGACATTCGTGATTTGTTAACTCATTTTAGATTTATGTTTCGTTTTAAACGTTATAATACGCATAAAATTTAATTTGTTAATTATAAATATATTTAATTGGCACGCCATTAATACATAAATGCAAGTCTACGAAAAAAAATTAAAACACAAGTAATAGTGTATTTTACATATTTTTGCTAGACTTGCATTTATGTATTATATTTTACATACGCACATTTCATTCTGAATAATGTCTGTTATGTGAGAGAAAAAATTTTTTTTTTTCAAAGAGAGATAGGAAATACAACTAATAGATATGTTAAGAAAATCATAGAATAGAATGCATATTTTTGGAAATACTTCTTTGTCTACGAATGAGTCTCATAAACGATTGTCATTCAGTTCAAAAACTATAAAATGACAGCAGCCAGTAACGAGTTAAAATGATTTAACAGCATTTAACTATGCCCCTTATTTAAAAAAAAAAAAAAAAACATGATTTGGTCGAAAAAAGAAGATTATGATATTTTATATTGAATACATTACTATCTATCATTAATTCACACAGGCGATTTTATTGGATTTTTCCACCTAAAAAGGTGCCTGCTGGACGAAAAAAGGAAATTTTCACTTATGCGTTTTTTTTTTTTGTCTATAGGAGAGAACAGTTAAAAAGTTGAAAGACATTCTCAGATTTGAATATAAATGTTGGCCATACTGGCTGGCCATCTTTCAGATTTGATTCTTCAATAATGACCGCCTGGCACATTTTTTTTTTTTTTATGTAACATTTATATTACTGTTTATAGCTGTGAGTGTATTTCTTATTTTTTACAGCATATACCAATATTAGAAACAACCTTTTAGGATAATATTTACAACTAATCAGAATTTTGTAATAAGCATATAAATATTCAATTTAAAATTTATTTTTAAATATTCTTTCTTCCAATTAATCAAAAAAATAACCACAGAATTTCAGATAATAGCACTAGTAAATCTAAGATTAATTTTTAAAACTGGACTTTTGACAGCAATTCGTCTAAAAACTTCCTTTATAGAAGTAAATATTATGCATTAATTGTTTATTAACTTTTTAAAACTTCTATGTAATTTAGCTTCTGGGGTGCGCTGTGTTAATTTGTTTATTTATTGAACATGAAAATCTAATAGTAATGAAGCAATACACCACTTTAGAACTCGATATTCTTTGATTTAGAGGCGACAATACGTTATTTCGTCCATCGTAAAAAGACAAAAATCATGCAATGCGGACTAACAAAATGCCAACTAACTGTAGAGTGTCTTCAAACAGAAAAACCGGAAAGACTATCTCTCTACTGACCCTACAGTTGACAACGGGAAGAGGGGACAATTTAACGGCTTTTTAACGACCTTCAAATTGCCCGGTAACGACTTCATAGGCCTCTGTTTACACCGTCAAAGATCGGGAAACCGTATCAGTTAGAAAGGATTGATCAGAAAATAGCACCTTCGCACTTTCTTAACGACCCCTATTTTGCGCAGACTTTTTCTGAACAGATGTGTAGTTGGCACCCTATATGCTTTCCCCCATTTTCGGGGAAAAGCGGATAAACCCTCTGGTGTGGTGTCTTCGAGAGGAAGGGGTTGAACAAGTTCACTTTTCTTTACATAGCACTCACTGTACATGTAAATTATACGTATTGGAAAGTGTTGTGAAAAAATTATTTGGCATGGTTAATCTTTTTCAAAATTGCACAATTTACACTTAATAGAATTGAAGGGACATTTTTACTTTGCTAAAGAACTTGTCTAGTTAGTGGGTGCTTTAAAGGGTACATAGATCTTTGAACTGATGCCCCATCGTGATCCTCATAAGATTTGATTTGCATTATTCCTTTAAAAAGACTTAAAAATGGCTCGCAATAAATAAGTTCACTTGGGAATACTTGAACCACAAGAAAATGCAAATAAATAAATGATTATAAACGCACACATACAACGGGGGGGGGGGGAGTTGAAACCGGCAAACCTTTCTAGTTATTAGACAAAATCACCAGTAGTTGACCATGAACCAATAATGGACAACGTACTATATTTGTGCATCGTTACTACCTACACTAGACTTTATTAATTTTTTTTTTTTAATGTTTAAAAGAAAGTGGTCAACTATTGGTGCCCTTGCCTTAATTTCGTATTGGAAGTAAATAATAAATTAAATAAATTAAATTAAATTAATTTAATTAAAATCACAACACATCCGTTTTATAAAATGTGTCGCACAAGCATTGCTTACAGTTCTCCTAAACAACACGAAATCTCCGGCTTTCCAGCTGAGCATTCACGCCTGGCTCGTCAGACTACGTCTAGTGATCGCATGGAAATAGGAGAAGGGGGAAATAAGACTCGAAGGGGAGGTGAACGTGTCTGCTCCTAGCATATTATTGATTGTGCGTGCGTTCGAGTGTGCAATCTGTGTTCACAGGACAAGGAATTTATCAGAGGAAGGGTTTCAGCTCGATTTGGGATTCGATCAGGTTGTCGCTTTATTTACGATACGTTATGGCATTTCAGGAGTTCGTTGAACTGTTATTTATTAATTTCTAGCAATTCTTCTGTTAATAGAATGCAGGGTGTCCACCGATGACTAAAAGGGCGACTTTTGGTTCCAATTTAAAGATAAGGCGACCTGGGTGAATAAACATAATTTTCATACGATTTTCAAGTGATTGGCTGCTTCTAGCTTACTTCAGACGACTCATTTAAAAATCAGATTTCGGTTTTTGTCAACTCACTTTTCTTTTTTAAGTTGTGATTGGTCATTCATCAAACATTCTAATCTGTTTTTTTAATCGTACTATAAAAATAAATATACTAAATGCTCTTATATAAATGCATGACGTTTTTTAATTTATCATTTTATTCATTCCTTCTTAAGTGAAACTAAATGACGTATGTTTATTTCTTAATTACAAAATAACGTAAAAATGCTACTATTTTGGTAACTAAAATTAAGAAAATGACTACTAAACTGGCGACTTTTTTTATGTATATCGGTGAGGCTACTAATGATACTATTTTTGCATCCTGACATTAGTGGACACCTGTTATTGAGATGTATTTTCCTTAAGGATAATTTTACTTTATGTATAGTAGGAAAATTTTTTTAGAATGCGTTATTTCTTTAAAATGGGGATTCTTATTTGAAATATCCTTCCCTGAAGTTTACTGTAACTTTCATAAAACAATGCAACTTTAGAGCAGTTATTCTTAAAATAATGAAATTAAGTCACTGACTCGAAGAAGTTTAGATTCTCTTCTCAGGTAGTTATGCCATGGCTCAAAATAAGCCGCGATAACCATAGAAAATTCCGTGAGCTTAGTTTATTTTGCCAATATCAACGATTGTCACGCCAAGTTTTGCTTGAGCATTTGTAACCAACTATTTTGTTTTTTCTCTTTCAAATATTAGACATAAAAAAGATAGAAAAATAGGTCTACAATATAAATGTTTCTCTTTTCTCGAATGTATTTTTAAGGTTTTTTTTTAAATTTCAGGGTGTCCACCGGCGACTAGAAAGACGACTTTGCTACTAATTCAAAGACAAGGCGACTTGGGCGACTTTTTTGAACAAAAAACGCCATTTTCAAATTATTTTAAAGTTTATGGCTACTTGTACCTTGCTTCAGGCGACTAATTTGAAAAATAGATTTTAGTTTCTGTCAATTTTTCCCATTTGTTTTTCAAAATTTACTTGAATACACGCTTGAACCCTTTAAAAAGTTCTCCGACCAAGCCCCACCCCTTCCCTCCCGTAGGCAAATGCCCCTCATGTTTGTTTGCCAGAAAAACAAACTGCCCATTGGTCACTCATCAAACATTCTAATCCTCTTCTTCTTTTTTTTTTGTCCTTTTTTAATCGTAGAATCTTCAAGTCACACTCTCTCTTTCCCAAATTTTCAAACACTTTTGTTTTTCCGTGCTCTCATCATACAATTATTGCGATGAGAAAACTGAACTCCCTCTTCCTTATTTAAACTTACTCAGATGGTACTTAGCTCTCAACAGCAGAGCACAGTTGAATCCACACTCAAATTATCTGGAATTTGCCAATTCATGATTATTTTTTAAATTTTAATGTTAATATATTGTAAAACTGGTTCTTTTTTTAAAATAATGTATGTGTTTTAAACTGATTAGAAAGTGTACTATATGCTTTGTTATGTAATGCATGAAGTTTTCAATTTATCATTTGATTCATTCCTTCTTAAATGAAGCTAAATGACGTATGTTTATTTTTCTTAACGACGAAATCATGCAAAAATGCTTTTATTTTGGCAACTAAAATTAAGAAAATGGTTACTAAACTGGTGACTTTTTTTATGTCGATGAGGCTGCTAATGATACTGTTATTGCCTCCTGACATTGGTGGACACCCTGTAATTTGAAATTGCAGAAGGCTTGCAGGAAAAGGGAGACTTTATTTTTCTTACTGCGTTAATTCATTCAGTTGTTTCAGTTCAACGAAAAAATTGCGATTTATCGACATACAGGTATTCTAGGTTTTTTTCATGAGCTGAATAAATTAGGCTATCAGTTTATAAAAGACTATATTTATATTTTCTATTACCTTAAAAATATTGTTTCGACCGTTGAGCTGTATTAGACACCCTTTTAAAGAGCTCAACGTAAAAGTAATGAAATGTTTAGGGGGTGGGGGACCTTTCAGTACTTTTTTAAGTGCGCGGCGCTTTAGCAACAGATGTAAAATACACAGATTTTATAATATGGGGTGAATACCCAAAATTCATAAATACCTGGTTATTTGTGAATTTAATTGAAAATTGTCAGAAATATGACAGAAATGTCATAAATATGTGTTTTGGAATTCAAAAATTTAATCAGGTTGTAAGTTATTTATTGTAGAATGTTTATCACACTAAACTCCGTTATTGTTTTTCCTAAATTTGAATAATATGCAATTCTTTCTCTGATCCATATCTAGATGTGATGATGTTCAAATAATATTCAGTGTTAATGATTTAATTTGACTAAAAATTTGAATGCATAATAATATAATAATAATCAATTAATGCACACGCTTTCACACCCCAGAGTCTATGGTCGCAAAGTCATGGCTGAACAGTGCAGGCATTGACCCCACCTTGTTAGGCTGTTGCCACAGTTGGGCGTTGAATTTAGTTAATAACTTTGAAAAAAGTAATGTTTGTATCATTTTGATAAGTGTAAAAAAGATATACAGTATTAGAGCAGTTTTTTTTAATAAAGTTTAAATATTTGTGTATAATAGTGTGAATGAGTTCAGTGTTATATTTATCTGATCTTAAATTATACTAAAGTTTTTAGCATTATTTTTTAAATGCTACAATACCTGAAAGATAGAACTCTTAATCTAGGTAGTTATATATATTAAAAAAATATTCCTTTTGTGCTTGATAGTTTAAGATCCAAGTTTACTGGTATTAAAGACCGTGTATACTCGGTGTACAAACACGCTAAATGTGTAGTTTTGAAAGTCCCCTCAGCAATTGCTAACAGTTCCGGAGAGGTTCTAATATTCAGAAGTTTCTCCTTCTGTTTAGGATCCAAATTGTAGTGAGAAACCTCCAGAAGGGCATTTTTGCAGCTTTGAGAAAAAAATAAATAAAACGAAGCAAAAAACATTTCTTCAAGCTCGGGGTTCCGAAGTCAACGCATTTACAAATTCCAAATAAAGAACAGTCAAAAATTCAAATGTCTTGGCATCGAAAGTAAAAATACACAAGACACAATAAAAAACTCATTTTAAAACTGAAAAGTATATATTAACAATTATTTACATCTTTCACAAAAATGTTGATTTTACATAATTAATTTAAATAGCGACAGCGTCGCTTCAAATCTATTCTAAACACGCTCACTCGGGCGAAAATTCGAACATAAACAAAACATTCATTTTTTTGAAGAGGATCATGGGAGAGAAGTAGAAGTCAAAGTATATTTTTTCTTCTTTTAAAGCGCGTTGCGCCATCTATAGAAATTAATTTCTACAGCTTTAAACAACCCTTTTGGTGGCATGAGCTTCTTAGTCCTCGCCTGGCGAACAAAGGTATTTATATTCTCAGAATTATAATATAGACAAATTATGGTTATATACAAGCATAGGTGTAGCATTGCGGTGGCACTTGCCTCCTGAATTCGGTCTAAGAACTTCATACTTATATTTGAAACGTTTGCTTTTAAATATATGTAAAAATTCTGCTTTCTACTCTTGATTCCAATATACGGCCCCTAAAGTTTTGGTCACGCCTCGTCTATGTAAGCAAGTTCTGATTTTCCACAAGTCAAGTTGGGCATGTGCTTGCGCCTTCATTAACTGCTCTTTAAAAAATATGTTTAGAGTTTTTAGTTCCCAGCATAGTTGTTCTGGCATTGGCAATAAAGCATGTTTATTTATCAGCTTCATAAAAATGAAAATTATTATTTAAAAAGAATTAATATTTTCGTTCCCCAAGCGTTCCTGATGGAGACACCTGCCTGAAACTCTGAACTCTGAACTGAGTGAGTCCCTGATCATAAGCCGTAACGGCAACTGATAGTTATAAATACCCCTGAATTTTGGTATTTACCCAAAAAGATTAGAGGTAAATATCCATTTAAAAATATCCTACCAACTGGGTGTTAATCCGACCCACATCTATAGCCTCACCTAATTTTGCTATTCGATTTCTGTGGTTGATAAATTTTCACTTGCATAAAGAGGTGGGGAAAACCGTTATTTTCAAAGAACAGTTGTTCACCGTTCCCGTTCTTTTTTAAAGAACAGTTCTTTTTCCTGTTCTTTTGACAACAGGTTCTTTGATTTATGGTAGCTTTATTATGACTATTTTGTTCAATTTAAAAATGAAAATATACGTCTTTTTAACATGTACTATACTTTAGTACAATTGTAAAACCCGCAGTGGTCTGGGCACTAAACTCCGTTGCCATAAGAACACGAAAAGTGAAGCAGCATCCGGATTGGCCAGTGCTTGGGAGGGTCAACTTCCTCTCGGCTCGACTGCTGTGGGACCGTGTGCCCTAATGGGAGCTGGTGCACGTAAAATCCGCCGTGGCTTCAATGTCCTCCAAATTGTTAAACGATACCTCTGGGGGTGCCGATTTCAGGGCGTGGGTCCCTCCTCTGGAATTGGTTCAAAATTAGGGGACCCCAAGCTGAGTCGGAGTTCCTCCCACTGGGGCTCATTAAAATGGAAGCAGCCGCATCCGACCATCGCCTGCCTATTTGAGGGATCTAGCACCGCCCCGCGGGTTGCCAGAGGGCATTAGCAACAACAACAACAATTGTAAAATGTTTAAAAAAAACTTTGCAACCAACATTCCGGCTTTCTTCAATCAAGTATGTTAACAGTAATTTTTTGTAAAAATATTTTAATGGCAGCTGGCTTTTGACGACAGCTGGCTAGGCGTGGGCATAGCCAGCTGTCGTCAAAAAAGGGGTCTCTAGATCTGTGGCAAGCGATGAACGTTTCGATCGTCCGCCCTCTTGCTAGTAGTTAAGTTGAGCGATGGCAACGGCCGCCTTTTTTTCAGCATTGGGAAATGGCTGCGCCTTAAAGGGTAAAAACGTACATGCTCCAGCTTAAAAATTAGACTCTTTAAAAAGCTGTAAGTATCAGGCTCCAGATTAAAAATAATACGCGTGTATAAATATGTCGATTGCTTCGACTACGATTTAAGAAAATGAATACGACTTTGGCATATAAAATTACATGGCTCCGAAAATCCAGATTAAATGGCTGCCGACCAGGGCCATACCTAGAAAATATTTTCGGAGTCGGGGAGCATCGTATATCGGGATAAAATTTTCAGGAACTATCCCCCACACCCAATTTCTGTCTAATTTAGCAAGATTAAATTTTTTCTTATTACTGCACAAACATTTCATTCATTTATACATCACTGCATTTCATACCCCTCACCAAGGGCGCCGGCAGAATATTTCCCAGGGGGCGCAAAGACTACTCAGGGGGGGGGCAAAGACTACTTCAACGTATAGTTACCATGTTGGAAAGAGCAAAAAAGCAAAGGATAACACTGCATACAAAAATCCAGGGGGAGGGGGCATTGCCCCCCCTTGCCCTATGCTGCCGGCGCCAATGCCCCTCACCATCCCCACACAGAAAAAAATTTCTGGCTACGTCCCTGTATAAATACACCATGTACATATAATGTAATAAGTTCGGGGGAGCAGCGTCCGAACTCATAGGACCCCCCAGTGGCGGATTAATGCATTTTTGTCGGGGGGGGGGGGCGGTAAGTTAGAGGATTGATATATACATTCATTTTTTGGAAGGAAAATAGGATCTTTTACATTAATTTCTTTTTTCTCGGGGGGGGCGGTCGCCCCCTCCGCCCCCCCTTTAATACGCCCTTCCCCCCCCGTCTAAGTATGGCCTTGCTTCTGACTCCAAGTCTGCAACTTTGACCCTAGCTCAGAACTTAATTAAAGCAAAAGAACAGGGAACAGATTTAATGAAAGAACACTTTTCACCGAAGAACAGTTCTTTTAACCTGTTCAGCAAGAGAACGCCTTTTACCCCGTTCCCGCTCTTAGCTCTCCGTTCCGAAAAAGAACTCCAGCTCAGGAAAAGAACGCTGAACTAGGTGTTCCCGCTCACTGCTCGGAGAACTCCTCGAGTCGTGATCAAAGAACGTGTTCTTTTTCAGCCAATAGGAGAGGCTGCTCTGGAACAGGTTCTTTTTCAGCCAATAAGAGATGGCTAAGAGCGTATGAAGCGAAGGCGCGTTTTATATGGAGATAGTGTAATGCTTATATTATTGTTTGACGTTGATAAAATATTTTTTTTCGATTTGTTTGTGTTTCACACTATCATTTTCTTTATTATTAAATTTTTTACTTTGATTCAAATTGAGTAGTTTGACGAATTGTAATCCTGTGAGTGCATTTCGTATTGAACATATAAGAAAGCTTCTTATTCTTTGCCCGGGTCCACTTTAAAATTATGGTAGGTTGGGTTAAAAGTTCTATTCCCCCCCCCCCCCCCCAGATAATCATCTTCGTTATCATTATTTCTCAAAATAACTAAGATTCCACAATTAGAATTTGATAAAGCTAAAATTGTGAACTTCTGTCCCCACCGTCAGATACGTAGCCAATGTGGGGGAGGAGGGGGTCTGCCCCCCCCCCAGAATTTAAATTTTTCTTAGCAAAAAAATATTAATCATGCCTTTCAATGAGAAATTTCACCTTTAAGGTATTTTCCAAAATTTCTCTTTTCAACACGCTTGCCTGCCATAAAATTTTGAAGCGTCGGACCTTAATGAACTGAGAACATGTTTTTGCCGTGATCACTGAACAGGTTGTTCCCGTTCTTTCTTGAGAACAGGTTCAAAAGAACAGGGTGTTCATTCTTTCCCCATCTCTATTGCATAAGACCTGGTTTTAAGCTTAAGCAAACTGAGCAACAACAGACCATGCAAAGACCCGTACCAGAAAAATTCTTTCGAGATAGAAGGGAAAATTTCGGCTATTATGTCTTTACAACGATGAGTGTTAACGACAACGACGATTTACTGTTTGTTTTTTAGTGGTATATCCTCAAAAATAAGACAGATTTGGAAAGTTCGTATTATTTATATTGCCTGTTTATAACAAAATTCCAAAGCAGATCATCGCGATGCCTCTACGCTTTCTGAAGAATAATGACTAGATTTGTATCACCATACTTTTTTGTTTTTAGATTAATAATCTGACAGTAAATATAGCCCTTTTATTTTGTTTGTTTTTCATGGTTATAATTTTTTCTGTTCAAATTTAAGTAACCTCGTAAGTAAAAAAATAAGTATTTTAAGTTTTTCTTTACTTACCAGAATTATTTATTAGTCAGAAAAAATAGTCAGTTTCCTCCACTACCTAAACATTATACTAACGATATTCTCTCAATCGGAAAATTTTATGTAGAAAGCTCTCGTTTCAGTGTAAGACAAGAGCCAGTTTTATGTTGGACATTCAAGATGCTTCTTCAATAATAAATTTCCAAGGTTAGCTTTGCTTCTTCCGCATGAATGGGAAGGGGAAAGCTGTTTTACAGGTGAAGTAAAAATTAAAATATCAAAGCTTGGATGGATGGATGCATTGTATAGTTGGAAGAAAAAAAAAAATAATTATTTTGTAATGATTTTATTTTTAAGTGGAAAATGTCCGATTTATGGTATGTGTTATAAGAAAATATATTGATCAAATGCTTTTCATTTTTAAAAAAAGATTTATGTCGAGAGTTATTTTGAATGGACAGAAAAGTCTGCCAAAAAGAGGGTAGCACTTTTGTGAATTTAAAAAATTAATTCGGCGAGAAATCACTAAAAGTGACCGATATTCACAATTTTTGACTTCACCTTGCACCTTTTTACTCGCAACCCTTTAGGCAGTGGTTTAAAAACCTGTCCCCACCCCACCCCTCAATTTTCTGAATGAAAATATCATCAGAACTGGACCAAATTAAAATGGGACCACACATAAAGTAACACCTTTCAAATGAAAAAGAATTATAGAAATCGGCAGACGTGGTAAAAAAAAATCGCTAAACATACGTACATTTAAAAAAAAAAAAAAATCCCAAAACGACCTTTTCTTTTTTGAAGTCGGTTTAAAACAAAGAAAAGCTTACCCTAAACAAAATGTGCAATACAATATTGCCCCATGGCATTGCTTATTTTTTCTTCTCCCTAAAAAAAAGTCTATCCGCTACTTTTGCGCACCTATATATTTAATAATTTTTATAGTATTCCAGATGCACGAGAAATGAAAAATTATTTATAGATGCAGACTTTAGATAATTATTGATATCTTATTCCATGTTTTCCTTAACCGGTGACTCCCCCCCCCCCAAAAAAAAAAAAAAACCAAAAAAAAAAAAAAAAAAAAAAAACTTAGCATTTCGAACGAATTACCTGATCATTATCTATACCCGCATTTCTATGAAAACATGTAATAGGTTTTTCGCGCACAATTTAACTATCAACATTTTTACTGGCAACTTTAATTTTTTTTTTCAGGAATTGTAAACATTAAATGTTGATTAAGGTACTTTAAAAATCATATAAATTGCAATAATACATTTAAAATTTGCTTTTGAATACAGCAAAATTAGCTATGTGTATCTGCTAATAAAATAGGTTTGTAATTAAGCATTTAAATTGCAAAGAAACATTATCAGCTTTAATTAGCGAGTTAATTATAAGAATGCTGAATAATTAATAAATTGTATTTGAGTATTAAAATTCTCATTGAATATAATGCTCTAAAACATTTGAATTTTTTTTTCCTTGTCTCGTTTTTGAATATTTACTTCTGTTCTGGCAGAAAACTTGCCTGTTTACGTCGGCAAATCCACACTAACTCTGATTTTCTCTTATGTTTAACTCTTTCTTCTCTCAACATGTTGTATCAGTAGTTGATTAATGTGCTGTAAGATATACTTTCTCGCGTATTTCCATAAGTTGAGTTTTAGCAGGCAACCCAATCTCTAAATGTCTCGAACTTCTAGACGTTTATCCTCATTTTATTGTAATCATCATTATCAGAAATTATTACCGCTCAGATCGGAAACCCACTATTTGGATGGACCTTTAGAGACCAGGTTTGGAGGGGGAAAAAAAAAAAGAGTTTTTTTGGTTTAAACCGAGGTTTTTTTTGTTTGAACCAGGTTTTTTAAAAAATCCTTTTATAATTACATGTTACATATTTATAAATAAAATTATTTGTAAAGTGTTCAAATAGCAATTGATATTTCTTCTGAAAGAATTCAAAGCAAATAAACAATTGTTGCTGTACTCATGTAGACATTGAAATCATTCAATTTTAATATTTTATCTAGAAATACTATTTTTTATATTTAGTTTATAATATAATGCAATATAAATTGTTTACTACAGTTTACATGGAATATTACATATTGCTCTTAGATTCATCAGTAATAATCGTGATAAGTTGTTCAAAATGATATTTTTTAGGGTTAGAGATAAATTGTTAAAACACAAAACCTCTATTTTAGAAACAAATAAAAATGCAACCTATAATTTAAGTTTAATTAATAATTTTTAACAATTATAAAACAACTAGCTGAAGTACCCGTCCTCGACGGGTTAGTGAATGCAAATTTCCAAAAAGCAAGAACTTTCGTCAGCATTGTAGGAGTACACAGAATGGATGTAGTATGTTGCCAAAGTAAACAAAGCGAAGTTATAATTTTGATCTATTGTTAAACTATTACATGTTAGAGAGTATTTAAGTAATATCATTTCATTCGCTTTAGTCGTAATTATGGGATGCGCGAACGAATATTGACGCATATTGAAATAATTTTCGCAAAATCTCAAAATCTAATCAACATTTTTGAAAAATTGGAAGCCTAGAATTTAAGTGGAGTGACAACCTATCATGTCATCCAATTTCGTTTCATTCCCTGCAGTCTTTATTTCGTGATGCTGGAACAAAATTTCAGCATTTTAAAACGATTTTCGCAAAATCTCAAAATGTAATCAAAATATTTTAAAATTTCAACGCCTATGAATTAAGATTAGCAACTACCTATCATATCACTAAATTTCGTATCATTCGTATTAGTCGTTATTACGTGATGTTTGAAGAAATATAAACGTATTTTGAGAGAATTTTCACAAAATCTCAAAATCTAATAAAAATGTTTAAAATATAGGACACCTGTAGTTTATGTTGAGCAACCATCTATCATGTGACCAAATTTCATATCATTCGCTTTCGTCGTTATTACGTAATGCGGGAACAAAGATTCACTCAGTTTTAAACGATTTTCGCAAAATCTCGAAATCGGATCGATTTTTTTTTTAATTAGATGCTAATAGTTTAAGGTGAGCGCTCACCTATGATTTCACCAAATATCATTTCTTCACCTTTGCAGTTATTACGTGATGTGCGAACACAAATTTACGCAGTTTGAAACGATTTTCGCAAAATCTCAAAATCTAGTAAAGATTTTTTTAAATTCTACGCCTATGTTTTAAGTTGAGTGAGCACCTATCATGACACCCAATTTCATATCATTCGCTTCAGTTGTTTTTACGTGATGCTTGAACACAAATTTACGCAGTTTGAAAGGATTTTCGCAAAATCTCAGAATCCAATCAAGATTTTTTAAAAATTCGACGCCTATGTTGTAAGTTGAGTGACCACCTATCATGACACCCAATTTCATATCATTCGCTTCAGTCGTTTTTACGTGATGCTTAAACAAAAAAAGCGTCACGGACAGAATGACAGACAGACAAACTTTTTTTTGAGGGTCGCATCGGATTCCCGGGTGCTTGAAACGGATAGAAATCGCAAAATTTTTGAATTCCAAGAAATGTACAGACAAAAGTCTAATTTTATTTATATAGATAAGGTATCAATTGGATTGATATAATAACTTATTGTTGATACTTATAAAGATAATTTTTAAATATATCGGAAAGTATTCTAGCTGTAGTAATCGTAATTCTAAATTATTCTTTAAAAAACACCAATTGGTTTTCTTTGAGAAAACCATTTGGTTTAAACCATGCCAACCCTCTCAGAGACTGTTAACTGTGTGCAGCCTCTTCGTTTTGGCCTTAGTAATTGTTTTGCGCACACAAAGTAAACGTTGTCTTGTATTGTCGTAAATTAAGCCTCTATGGTGATGTTTGCATTCTCACAGAAGTATTTCTTATTTTTAAAAGAAGTTTTATTGTTCTTCATTGTCACCAGATTTTTTCTCCTGTTTGGAAGGCCATTATGAGCCAACTATTCACATGGCCTTCCGAAACAATCTAGTATTGTCTGAGTGGACGCTTGCTTTTATACCTTTCTCGTGTAATCATCTGTATTTAAAGTCACTGCAAAACTAATCTTAGTGCTCCCTAATGCTAAATAAACTATAATAAAAAGTTCTCGATTTAAGAAAAGCTAAAGAATGAGGAAAAAAAAAAAAAAACTCCCATAAAAATAGTTTGTTGACGAATGTTAAATCTTTTACACGAAATTTTAATCTCTCGAGGTTAGGGGCTTGAATTTCCTTTAACGGAAATAAATCTTTGCATCCAAAAAATATATTGGGGAGCCTAAAACTCAGTGGGATTTACCAGTATAATACACAGATAAAATTAAGGCTCTCCCATGTTTTCTTTTCATTATTTTGAAAGATCCTTTAAATTGTCTTACTTTTCATTTTGACAAAATAATGCAAGTTCTTTTAGAATGGAAAGTCTGGTTTCTAATGCCTAATATTGCACTCAGAGATGTCACTAGAAATTTTGTCAAGGAGTGAAAATACTGCTTGATTTATTTTGGAGGAGGGAATTTAATTTTAGAGGAGTAAAATTAGAGGTTTAAAGAATAAAAAATAAAGACAGTTATCAAAGTTACCAATGAGGGGGAAAAAGCCAAATCGAAGTTAATTGGTTAAAAAAAAAAGTAGTTTACTGTAACAAAAAAATTTCTCATTTATTCAGTATTTCTTACATTTAAAATTCCTTCCGGCTCCTATGCATATTTTCCACGACTAAAAAAGCATCATTGAAATTAAAAGAGCAAACACCGTTCCAGTTTTTTTTCAGCAATTTCAGGCCCTTTCTCTGAAATACTGTGTGGCGTAATGTTTTTGTAATTGTTCAGACCTCAAATTAAACAATAAATCTATGTCAAATTTTATTTAAGTTGCAGAGCGTGAAAATCGCGTCATTAGAATTTTTAAAGATCATTTTTGATTTTCAATGGGTAAAACACGCTTGTACAGGCTTTAAAAATATCTCGATTTCATTTCAAATAAAGTTCCCTTTGAAGGCTGTTCAAAATACAAGGCGTTAAATTTATATTGTTTTTCATTTAGTTTCGTGTCTGTTAAACGTACTCACGGACGAATATCTGTTAAAGACTCAATTTACGCCTTCTGACTTCCTTTTTACGATTCTGCTCTCGCATGTTGGATAATGCTCAATCGTCTAATACTCCGTTCTTAAACTATGCTACTAAATTTGATGACCGCTTACAATTCTATTAAACGAGGTGCAGAGGTAGGGAGATCTTTCGCGCACTTCATGTCGGATTTTTTTTAATTTTTTTTTTTTTTTTTCGTTTAACCAAAACCGACTATGGCTCGATGCCAATTTGGCAAAAATATTAAAAGCCGGAGTGATCGAACCGGGGATGTTCCATCTCACGATCGTCTGCTTTTAGAATCGGGCAGGAGAAGGAAGGGGTTGTTTTGGATTTTTTGAAGATCAAGGACGGGCGAAGTGGGATAGAATTCTCGCACCAGTGTAGACGGAATTTCGCGTGTAACTTTTAGTTTTACGAGCTCCCCCGCCTTTTTTTTCTTTCCGGCAGACATCTGATCTTGAAATGAAAATTGCACTTACCACATGCCTCTTGAGCAGTTTCAACAAGAAAGTTAAAGCGTACGAACGCATGAATTTAAGAAAGAGGATCTTATTTGAGCGTACAAAATTGTTTAAGAATGTTTTTCCTAAAGTGACCAGGCGTCCTGCTTTTTTGGCGGGACAGTCCTGTTTTTTCGCTATATGTCCTGCTGTCCCCACAGAACCCTAAAATGTCCCGCTTTTATATTCCTGTCCCGCCAAAGTCCTGCTTTATGAAAAATAAATAAATGTAAAATAAATTGGGAATAAATTAACATGAAAATGATTGTGTTATTTGTACATTTTTTTTTGTTACTTGTATGTAACACCAGTTTTTTTTTTAAAGTGATGAAAATTATTGTTTTATAATATATATTCATACATACCTATAATCAATGGATGGGGATTCTATAGTTGATGTTAGAAAACCAACTATTTTGGAAAGTTATCCAAAAATTAACTATAAAATTATTTTAAAACTAAGTTTATATAATAGGCCTATTTATTTGTATATTTGCTGTATTTTTTTCAACTGCTTATTCTCATAAAAGTAGAAAATCGGATTATGTGTAGGGGCAAAAAAAAAATCTTGGGAAGGGGGGGGGGTTGCCATTGCTTTTTACCCCTCACGACTCTGTGGTTTAGAATTGTCTTGATTTTCGGTTCAGAAAAAGATCTTTAGTTCTACCTGAAGAGCGATCATCGTCACAGGACTTTTTGAACACTTTTAAAAATAAACCAATAATGGTAAACACTCTAAAAAATTAATAATGCATCTTCACCCGATGCATTTTAGACTGACACTAACTGTAAAACTGTAGGTCTCACGCAAAAAATCGCAAGCATAAAAATTGCCCCGAGGAGTAACCCGTTTTTGGAAATATCGCAAAATTCCCCACATCCTAAATTTTTTCTAGTTCAATTAAATTTTTTAAAAAGCTGTTCAAAAGGTGCACGATTTTCAAGTGAAACAGCCTTAAACGATAGCTCACCTATTTTCTTCCATCTTTGCAAAGACGTTGCTTCCTGGCTTAGGTCTTTGTTATCTACTGTTATGACACAAATTCTATTTTCGATGGAGAGCTTATTTTGCAATCCTTAATAACATATATCAATTTTGTTTCATTTAAAATAGCCGGATACCCTAAATATGCTTTAGAGAATGACTGCCGTAGATCAGGGTTGTTCTGTTTCGTCTCGAGTGGAAAAGACCGCCGGGAAAATCTTGGGAAAAACCGTCCCGGACAAAATACTTTGTCCATTTTGTGCACTTTTACTCAGTTTTAATTTGTAAACTAGAAACACTCAGTGATTAAATATTTTGGTTATTTTTTATTAATTTTTAAGCAAAAATACAGAGACTGTTGTTTCTCTCCCCATACACACTTATAGTTTATGAAAACACTTGTCGAGATATTAACTGATTCTTGACTATGACAATTCTGATTTTTCTGTTTTTATTTTTTTTACTATAAGTGATGCTATTGAAGGCTGTCTTGTACATTCAGACTGAGAATACCATGAGGGTAGGGCTGGAGCTTGTTAAACTGGATACATCGGAATACTACTACTAAGACTACTTACATCAAAATCTTATTCACACTTTCATCTTTTGGGACATTTTTCAAAATGGTTTGATATTCTATGTGCTTTAGCACTAATGCTACTAGAGCACTCTTTGCAGCACATTCTAACAGTTTTAGCATTTTTGGATAATTCTTCAGAAAATTTTCTTTCATCTTTTTCTTCTTCTTTTTTTTTTTTTTTTTTTTTTGGGAAAAAATGAATGCAACACTTGAAGTGTATTGAAACATCTGACTCCATCACTGATGAAACTCAGTAGGACTTAGAGAAGAACATAAAATTATTTTCTACATTTAACTATACTAAATGATGAAGCATCTGATTGCACTGCTGATGCAACTTAGTATGACTGAGAAAAGAGCAGAGAAGTTATAAGTTCACCTTTTAGTTTTGGTTCAGATTCTTTAGTTATTGTTCCTGTTTTAAATTTTGATTTGTTCTCATTCAGTCTTGGAGAAAAACTTGCTGTGACTGTAGTATGTAGCATAGAATTGGCTCTTGAATGAAGATGAATTAAAGTAAATTTTAAGTTAATTATCCTTTTTTTAGTTTTTGTTCAGAATTTTAGTATTTATTCCAGTGTTTGATTGTGATTCAAGCTTGAAGCAGAACTGATTTTAGTATGCATCAAATGACAGGTTTTTAAATGAAGATTAAATGAAGGAATTTTTATTCTCCAATAAAAGTTTTAGATATATAATTAATTTAAAAGTACAATTGTGAAAGTGTTTACTATTTTCTCAGTATTATATTGTTATATTGTATATAGAAATTAAAGTCTATAAAAACAAAAATAAAATTCTTTTATATTTTCAATAAAAATGATTAAGTTTATGCTATATCATAAAATAGCCCCCTTTTTTTCACGTACAGTGTAATTAAATTAATTATTAGATAACTAATTTATTCTTTTATTTTGTTAAGATTAATTTTTCAACAAAGTATTTCATGAAATTAATTGCTTTACTATGGGGTTTATCTTTTCTCTGTGAATTTATATGTAGGAACACAGTTAAACACATTTAAGTAATTACACAGTAAAAGAGTATCACTCCAACTAGGTCATAGAAAATCGAAAACTTTTCGGATGATTTTCAATCTGCTGTGCTGTTTATATTGGTACGATTTTTTTTATGTGATTGCTCTTCGGGTGTTAAATTTAGTCTAAAATTCGTATTCTACGCGTCAAATAAATGCATTTTGTTGCATAATCCGTTAATTAGAATGCGAGATTGGGAGTTTTGGGTTTCTCATATGCTTAACATAATTCCCCCCCCCCCCCCAAATATTGATAATATCGCTATGTTTGCATGATAACAAAACATGCATCATAACAATACTCTTTATTAAATTATTTTGTGCATTTCGTCCAGTTTTGTCCATTTCTTCCAATTTTGTCCAGCTTCTCAGACTTTTTACAAAAAAGTGGACAAAATATTAATCCTGCCGTAGAGCGTAATTTATTGATTTTTTTTTTTTTTTTTTTTTTTTTTTTTTGAGTGCTCCTATAGAAGAACTATAAATGCTACATCCGCCATTTACAACAGGCTACATTGTACAGTACATAGGAATAACATATAAATTTCGTCATAATTGATTCATGTTTTCGGGAGTTAAAGGACAGACAAACAGACAGACAAACCGAAATCATAAAAACTTTTGTCCTTCTTGGAAACTGGTTAAAAAAATTAAAAAAAAAAAGATTTAGGTTTAAACTTTTTCGATTTCTTTTATTAAATCTTCAATTTAAAATATGTCTTGCACATTTTTGGCCTTAGTTTAGTATTAAAATGCAGTATAGTTAAAATCTTTTAAAACTATTTTTAAAACAATCAAAATACTCTTCTAAAGATTAAAGCATTCCCTTAATAGGCCTTGTCCACTGATAGGTGCATATTCCCCGTTCTCAAAATCATCACCCTCCAAACACTTGCCAGCAAAGTGTGTGGTTGTGCATTCTGGCATTTATTTTCCATTCTTTTCTGATAAAACTCATTAAAAGCCGAACACTCTTCTCATTCATCAATATTTCTCAGATGCATCTGCGCCACATATGGCTGGGTGCCAGTTGGACCCGAGCGATCTCTGGAGGGATAAAAATTGTCGGGTAAGTGTTTCTGCGTGCGTGCTGTGTGTGAGGGGGAGGGGGGGGGGGTGTTGTATGAATATCGTTACCAGCTTTGTTCTAAAATTCTTCAGAATTCACGAACGTTTGGTGTTAAAACTTAGTATCACTCCAACTAGGTCATAGAAAATCGAAAACTTTTCGGATGATTTTCAATCTGCTGTGCTGTTTATATAGTACGAATTTTTTATGCGATCTGCTCTCCGGGTGTTAAATTTAGTCTAAAATTCGTATTATGCGTTCTAAAAAAATAAATTTTGCATTTTGTTGCTTGAACCCGAGATTGGGAGTTTTGGGTTCCTCAAATGCGTAACATAGATTTTTTTTTTTTTTTTCCCCTACCAAATATTGATAATATCGCTTAGGTGACTTCAGTTTTAAAGATTTATTTTTGGCGCAAATTGGACAATATATTGCCAAAAATCGCGAAGCTTGGTGACACTTCTCACGATTTTATTAATAGGGCTTATAATATTTGTTTTGCTGCATAAGTATTACGCAATCAACGTTAGCGATTGATTGAGGTTTTTCTTGAAATGGAATCTCGTGAAATTGCTTGAAAGCTCGAAAAGACTATATTAAACGAGCCGATCATGTCCCAGCAGTTTAGTTCAGTTCATTTGCGAGTCTTGCTGTGGAAATGTTAGCTGTGAGCTTAAGTGCTCTATTTATTCCTATTGTGGTGTTATAAGCGACGCATTCTTGCTAGTTTTGAAAAGCATATTTTTGAAAGCTGCTTCATTGCTGTATGCTTAAGACTTCTTTTCGAGAATTTCCACTGAGTTTTTAGAATGTGGAAGGATTTTAACGTATGCAATCACTTAGAATGCTAAATTTAAGATTAAATATACTGTAGATGCTTTGCTTACTTGGTTATAAAAATTTAAAACTTCTTCTCCTTCTTTCTCGCTCTCTCCAAAATACGAGTTTAATTAGTTGTTGAACACGATGTAGTGTTCATGTAGACTAGTGTCATGGAGACTAGTGTATATAGTAGACTTTAGTGAGAAGTATGTGGGTCCCTGGCTTTATCGTTTTACTGATTAAAAAAAAATATATATATATTGTAAAACATTTCTTTAAAGAAGTCGCAAAGGATCTAAAACAAGAGATTTGAGATTTAAGCTCTGAAAATATTCAGATGACTACAATGCAATGAGTCGGACAGCAGCTTTAAAAGTATCAACTAAAGGAGAGAGTTTTGTATAAACACACTCACGTCCGTGGGCACTTAAAGAAATCCTTAAGTTTTAATTGCAACTCTCTTGTAAATGCACAGACCTGGATCAGTCAGGATTCATGTAGAGGAATGAACCATTCAAATGCCGTTTGATTACTTACACTTCTTTTTTCGCTGAAGAGGTTGATTCACTGAGAGTTTTCTATAATTTGAAGGCTCCCGTGATTGTACTTTTAAAACAGAAATGGGGCAAGCTGGACTTCATCTGAGTAACAACAACATAAAAGAGAAAGTCATACCTTTCATTGATATTCTGACGTCATACAGGTAGACGTATCCTATTTTTGCATAAGTTTTAATTAAAGAAAAATAATACAGCTGGCTGTGCTGGGCACAGCCAGCTGTCGTCAAAAAAGGGGTCTCTAGATCTGTGGCACGCGATGAACGTTTCGATCGTCCGCCATCTTGCTGGTAGTTAAGTCGAGCGATGGCAACGGCTGCCTTTTTTTCAGCATTGGGCAATCTATCCAGCTGTTCTCTCATTCTTCCATTTTTCAGCAGGTGTCAGTGCTGTTAAAAATAATCGTGACCATTTTTTAAGGGAAATGACGTGCTAAAAATAAAGGATTCTTGTAGAGCTACGTCACCCGCAACTATTTTTATAGAAATCAAATCTATTCTTCGTGACTGGCAACAGTCAAAACGTCAGAGTTTAGTGTTCCCAGAGCGGGAACACTGCGCGTTAAAGGGTTAAATCAAAATAGTCAAAATGTCAGTTTTGGGTCCTCTCCCATGCCACTGAACCCCGTGCTTCCGGCTTGCATGAAAGGGTGCCAATTCTACTTCATCTTCAATTCAGAGAAGGAGCAGATCGTCTTAATAATAAATCCAGTTTTGTCTTCCTGCTGTGAACGACGCCGGAATTAAAATAAAAAGAATTCCATTCATGGATCCTTTTTGTGAACAGTCTGAGATTCTGAGTCCATTCCACATAAGCGACTATTGTGTTCTACATTTGTGGCAGTCCAGTTTTTCTCCCCTGCAGGATGCGTTATTTATGCATTCTAAGCAATTTCAGTACGGACTGAATGCGCACTTACTATGTGTGTCAGATTTTCTAGTTTTACGGTTGGGGCGTTAAATTAATGCATTTCAATAATTTTTTTTTACCTGAGCTTGGGAAGATAGGAACTATTTCTGTGCGGGTGGATTTACTATTGCATTTTTAAACTATCCGCCTAATTTGAAAAGTGCTTCATAGTTTCGGTGTGTCAGTCCGTCCCTCTGTCGTATTTTAAGTGCCATAAATATTGATTGATTGCTACGAAGTTTATGTATGCTATTGTTCTATAGTATCCATGTACCCCATTGAAAATGGGATGTGTATCCCGACCAGTTAGTTTACAGGGTCAACTAAAAGAATTACGTACGTGTTCAGATTGATACATTATTTATGAACTTTGTCGTTGAAACCAGTGGCGGATCCAACAAAATTTTTTGGGAGGGGCTTAATTTTTAAAAAAGCTTATATCACCCAATTAAAATGTACTATAAATCAAAATTTTAGTTTAAGCCAGTGTGCATGCTTTTGGGAGGGGCTAAGTTATAAAATATGGTCATTTCAGCTATTAAAGTGCATAATAAAGCAGAATGTTACAATTTAGCAATCTCTTTTGGGGGGGGGGGCTGAAGCCCCCTAGCCCCTCCCCTGGTTCCGCTATTGGTTGAAACTACTTATTTTAAAACGTGGTTAGATTTGACAAATTGCATAGGTATATTCTTTCATGTGAAGTGTTTCAAAACTTTTGCAATAATATGTATTTAGACTGTGAATAACAAATTGAGAGTTAGTTTCGGATAACTAGTGAGATTAGACTCACTGCTATAAAGGATCAAGCGTAGCAAATTATTTAAAACATAATATTTAGTAACTGTATTTTAAAAGCCTTTTCTCTGATGCAAAATTAACTAATTTTTAGAATAGATAATAAAATCTTATGACAAACTTCAGTTTTGCAAATATTTTAGATTAACAAATAAAATATTTCTATTCAAAGAAAATAATGTGGTACAAATTCAGTCATAATGTAATTTCACTTTAACGAATTATTCAGATATTCATTTCGTATATATTATTCAATTATTAAAAAGTAAAGTTGTAGGTCGGTTCGATGTAGTTGACATAGAGATAGATGTCCTCCAATATAACCCACCTAAAAAAATGAGATAGTGTAATGAAGTCAATGTTGATGATCCAGACTCAGAATTTTTTTTTACATTTTGATGACAATGTTTTGATGAAGTAACGCATGCACAAGAGACATTTGTTTTCCGAATGCCGTAGGGTTCCTTTACCTATTGTTTATACAGTGGAACCTGCTAAAGTGACCACTTTAGTGAAGAGACCACCTGTCTATAGTGACCACTTTTGTAAAATTTCACTTTCTAATCACCACGCTTTGCAACCTTTGTAGGTTGACCACTTTTATAAAATGACCAGTTTTGTTGGTAAAATAAATAAGCTGTCTAAAAAACACACATAAAATGATACTTAAGGGGAGGTTCAGAGTTCCGACTGTTTCCTGAGATCAAGTAGATCGGCTGAAGAAGATTAAATAAATTTTCGGTCGAAACGAACGTACCTCCCCTTAAGTATCATTTTATGTGTGTTATTTATACTAAGTTTTTATTTATTTTATCTTTTAAAACCAGAATTCTGCGTGTTTTTTCTACAGTTTTGTTGATCCCGAGGGTGGTCACGTTAGACTGCGAATATTCTGCTCTGGGCAAAAGGGAAATTCTATTGTGCCTGTCGAAATGTTCATAAAGTGCGCTTTTCGCACTTAGACTGTTACGCTTCTGATAGCTCTAAACTATTTTCATTCACAATATGTGATATTTTTAAAATTTTACATAATAAAATACATATAATGAATTATGCTCAAGGTTTTGATTAAAAAAAAATTGTACTATATTACTAACAAGTTATATTTAATAATATAGATAAAAACTAAATTTAAGCTTTTTTATTAACTTGAAAGAACTCTATTTGTAGTTGCATGCTATTAGTATGTGCAATAGTAAAAAAGGATACTGATAAATAGCTATGAATCACAGAACTTTTAAATTAGATTCAAGCATTTTCTTGCACATTTAAAGTTGACTAATTTAGGTAGAACATTGAAAATGAAATCAAGATTTGTTTTGTGAAAAAAACCCAATAAAACCCAGGTTTTTTATCTGAAACCTGGGTTTCAGATAGTGGGCTCAGGTAGGCTGGACTTTTTAAAGAAGAAAAAAAAACTTTTTTCAAACCCTGCTTTGTGGGCCCCTTTCTCTGCGGGTCGGTCTGCTGCACCACTGGCTTGTTTGTGAGTTTGTTTATGCGATTATCTATCTATCTATCTTTATAATATATAATGAAAGTAAAACGCTATGAATATTACTGCAAAAATGACATACCCCAAGTGGGGGGGGGGGAAGCCAAACAAAATGATAAAAGAATGAATGGTATGGAAATTATAACCTCTGGGACCATCCCCAGGAGCCATACCCAGAAAATTATAGTTAAAGACGAACAAAATAGTAAGATTTCGGTTGTGTGGCATATCAAAAGAGATATTCACTCCACACGTTTTAGGCTCTGTCCTACCATTAAAATGAAAAGTAGGAAAGCAATAAGAAATCAAAATAAAGGAAAAAGCACAGAAAATTCGACATAGCATTTTGGATTGGAGCAAGCACATGGTAGGCAAGCATCAAGTGTTCCCAAAAGTAAAATTTGTAGTTAGTGAAAATCGGTGTTGCCACAAAATAAAAGTGTGACAGAGGAAAGAGGAATATAAAGGTGTTGCCAAAAACATTAGGGTAATATTATTTAACATAGTTAGTAACCAGGTATGTTAATAAAAAAATAGATAATGATGAATTTAAAATTATTAAATAAAATAGATGGTATAGCCAATTAAATATAACATTGTATTTACAACTATAATGATTATTAATAGTAACAAAATATAAATAAAAAGTTTGTTTATATCAGAAAATTAATCTAATAAAGGAAAAATGTTTTTAGTTTATAAAATTATAAGAAGGACAGAATTATGTATGTAAATTTGTTTAATTGTTCATTTTAACTATGTTGGATTTTTAAAACTTTTTTGTTATCTTAAAAATTAGTGCAATGTTAATAACTGTGTTAGATTGGGGGGGGGGGGGGAAGTGCGCATGTCTACTGTGAAAATGCAGTTAGAACCCCTTTAGTAGCCTTAATGCCCTATAGTAGTCCCCCTTTAGTAGCCTTAAATGCAGTGCGAAACAAACGCACATACTCGCAAAATCCGATGTATCAAGGTTTATTTGCTGGAATGGTTTGACGACCACCTTTACAACAACTTTGTTTCTTATTCAAAGCATTCTGCAAGGCATTTATTGTTCTTTTATAAAGCCATACGCACACACAAAATAAATGAAATATTTTATCTTTACCCGAATGAAACGAAATGCTTTAGCAATATCCAATTTCAAAGAAAACGAAATTATCTCAGTATCTGATTTGCATTCATCATGCCATGCATGCTTTTTAAAAAATAATCATTTTTGTTTTGGAAGACGATTTCGGAAATGTTCCAAAAATAGAAACAAGTTATTAAGCAATGCTCGCTGAGAATCAGGTGTGAAAATTTAAGTAACCTTGCACTGCATTATCAACGGCCGGTGACACATTTCTGTTTGAATTCACCCCTTGTAATGTGAGTAGCCAGTAACCTGCGAAAAACCAGTTTTTGGCATCTTCTCAAAATAATAATTCTCAAAAAATAATAGCATTGCCAATGAGGAAGCAATTTTCTGTTAAAGGGTTATTTCCTAATTTACATGCAAGGTGAAGTAGAAAAAATATATTTCGTATATGATTTTTTTTTTTTTTGGGGGGGGGGGGGACTTGTTCTTTTCAAGCTTACATTCCTGATTACGTAGCCGCATATAATATTGACCAGAGAAAGAAAAAGTATACCGTTGAGCTGCGTTAAAATGACAACTTGCGTTTCGTCAAACTATGCCCTTTAGGTATTGTGTGTATTAACATAGCTGCCAACATTTATGCTTTTTCGGAAGCTTTACCACCACTATTTCGTTTTTCTTACTTAAGATTAAAATAAATCTCAATTTTCAATATAAAATAAAACTGTTTGAAAATTGTCGTGGAAAATCATCCGAAAAAGCATGAAAGTTGGCAGCAATGCATAAAAGCCGGCACCCACAACTTCCTGTTTGCGCAGAATAATGTAGCACTGTATTGATCTATAAGATATAAATTCATTAAAATCAGACTACCTTTTAAAAATTATAAAGTTCCTCATCGTAAATTAATGTTTATGTTAATTGTAGTTGCTAATATTTGCTACTCTTAGATAATTAACAACAAAAATAAAAAATAACGAAACTATTTTTTTAAATATTTTTTTTTATTTATTTAGGTTTATCTTCAGAATATGTCGTCGGCAATTTAACTAAATATTTAGAGACTGTAACTCAAAAAATATGATAAAGAATTTGAAAATCTTGTCGGCAAATAAAAATTGTTTGGGTGTTGATGATTTAACACATGACTGAAAACAATTATCATCGAGGTTTTCATCCTGTTTTTCCTGATTTCATTAGCTTTTTATATGTTTAAATCCACCGATAGGTTGTCCAAAAAATAGATTTGTTCAAAAAATTTAAAAAATCCGCCTGTGTGCGACGGCGAGAGGATCGCCCAAAAGATTCGAAATTCATTAAAACGTATTTTAGAGGTATTAGGCTATTTCAAACGATTCAGAAGTGACATATGCTGTTAAGGGTTACAAAAGGAATTTCTCCATCAAAAAACGTGCCTTTATCATATAATAGTTCTTCTACAGGAACACTCAAAAGATTTCCAATACATTACGGTGAATGGCAATTTTAGGGGCATTCATCCATTTCAAGCACAATACCGTCCTACCATATAGTTAGGTAATGATCCGACCACGGTCACGTGCCACCATCAAGAATTAAGCCAAAAGCCGCCAAGCTTGGTGACTATTGGTGTACGTGTGTATGTATTTAACTCTCAAATCTAAAAAATTATTAGTCGTAGAATGTTGAAAGTTCATATATAAGATTACTGTAACATCTAGTTGTGCATCTCGATTTTTGGTTCCAATCTATAGGAGAGTTTATTTACAGGACCACCCAAAAGAATTTCAATACATTAATGTCTATGAACATCTACAATATATTACGTTTGTATTCAGTCACTGTTTGGTCCATGCAAAAATCTCGCCATTTGTCGTCGACCTTGGCGAGTTTTATCGAAATATCTCCAAATTTGGCGATAGTCAGTCATTTGGTCCATGACCAAAATATTGCCATTTGTCATTGACCTTGGCGAGTTTTGGCGAAATATCACCAAATTTCGTAAGTCAGTGATTGTATCGTCCATTCCTGAAATCTCGCCATTTCCATTTGTCATCGTCCTTGGGGAGTTTTGGCGAAATATCGCCAAATTTGGCAATAGTCAGTCACTGTTTGGTCCATGCCTAAAATCTCGCCATTTTTCGTCGACCTTGGTGAGTGTTGCCGAAATATCGCCAAATTTGGTGCCAAAAACTATTTTGTATTTTTCATAACTCTAAAACTTTTTACCTCTAGAATGTTGAAATATTGTATTTAGAATTGTAACATCTAACTGTTTGATTTGCAATCTACTGGGTAATTTATTTACAGGGTCAGCCAAATGTCTTTAATACATTAAGGTGTATGGATACGCATGCAATTCATTGAAAGTCTGAGGTCAATGACTACTTTGGTTGTCGCAAACTATCTCAAGCTTGTGGGCTTTTTGTGAAATATCGCCAAATAAAGTGCCAGAAGTCTTTCTAATGAACCCAGCTTGGCGATATCGGAAATATTTGGCTAGATAGAAATCGCTAACCCTTAGTATCACTACAGTATTTTATCTCTTTCAAACAAAATAAGTTTAGATGAACTGCGCCGAAAATATTTTTTATTTAATAGACGTGCAAGGAAGTCATGTGTTGTCCACATCAGATTTTTAATTGTTAGGTTTTATTATGTTTTCAAATTAGCACTTTCTGATTATGGATTAAGTATTCAGGGGCCCAGTACGGGAACACTCTAATGGCCAATTCTCACTTTGTAAGCAACAAATTTTACCCACCGTAGAGAAAGAGGGGGATACTCCGGTATTAAACCGACAAAAGGTAATTGTGGACCGTGAATAATATTGCTGTTTCACACCTCCCCCATCTATTGTTCGCTGGAGGACAGTCCACTGTCGCCCTGAGTCAAACGCGGCCGAATATCCCCTTTCAAATACATTGTACGGCGTGAACCACTCGATGTGGACAGTGGCCTTTAAGGCCATTGTGCCGCTCGCGTTTGACGCGTTAAGGCCGCTTTCCACATCGAGAGGGAACCGCTCGCCGCCTGGCCAATTCTCACTTGTAAGCAATAAATTTTCCCCACCTCAGAGAGAAAGGGAGATGCTCCGGTATTAAACTGACAAAAGGTAATTGGGGACCGTGAATAATATTGCGGTCTCATACTTGCCTCAATAATTGTTCGGTTCAGGCCCCTGTCCAGTTTCCCCTGTTCTTCTATGTCGGCCGGTGGAAAGCGCGGCCAAATATCCCCATTCAAATACATTGTAACGGCGGCAACCGTTGGGTCTAGGTGTGGGCAGTGGCCTTTACGCCGGGCGACAGAGGCCGCAGTGAGACTGTACTCTACCGAACAATAGATGGGGGAAGTGTGAAACCGCAATATTATCCACGATCCCCAATTACCTTTTGCCGTTTTAATACCGGAGTATCTCCCTCTTTCTCTGCGGTGGGAAAAATTTATTGCTTACAGGTGAGAATTGGGCGAGCGGTTCCCTCTCGATGTGGAAAGCGGCCTTTAGGCGGGTCTTGAACACTCAGTCCGGTCTGTTAGAGTGGGCTAATTTTATTAGGTGGGGAATGGAGATAAGGCAGTTCCTGCGTTTAAAAATGGGCTTATCCCCTCCCTTTCCTTGCATTTTATTGTTTATTAGATAAAGTGAACGTTTTTGTGAAAACGATCGCGTTATCAAGTGTTCGTCTGATTTTGTTTGAATAGAAAAAATTGTTATCGTTCGAGCTTTCAATTAGCTTTCAATTTGATATTTAACTCACAACTGAAACTTAGCTTTACAATTTGATATTCAGCTCCTCCGAAATAAAACCACTGCCCAAGAACGAGTTAAAACGTTCGAACTGTTTTATTTGAGTCTGCCCCTTAATTTGAAGCGGCTTTCTCCTTTTTTCCACCACAACGCCGACTCATTACTGAGAACCAGACTGTGTTCGTCTCTATCCGCTTTTCCCCCCCTGAGCGGCACAACCTATCTGCGTTGACAGAACTGGACGATATTTTTACCGGCGGGCGGACGGGGGTGGGTGAGTCATGGAGTAGCTCGGTGTTGTGTTCCCACCCTCTGCGCCCATACCATAATTTTATTTTATTTTCCCCTTTTCCGAAGAGTGACACTCATTTACTTTTTGCTCATTGCGTCATGACCAGGTTGATGTTTTTCCTGGGGAAAAATAAGCGGGATGAAGGGAAAGCCCGTTTATAGCATGCGTTGCGTACGTCTCTCGCGGATCGTCGTTTACAAGTTGGGTCTGACATGGAATAAAAACAAAGTCTTGCGTTGGAAACTGAAAATTTGTTTATAAAAGCTACTTCAAGACATCGGGGCCTGTTCAAGGTATTTGGGGGGGGGGGGGGTTGGCCTAGTTTTCATATTTTTATTGTGAGGGGTCAGAGACATGGGCGCCGCCAGCATAGGGCAAGGGGGGGCAATGACCGCCCTGGATTTTTGTATGCAGTGTTTTCCCTCGCTTTTTTGCTCTTTCCAACATGGTAACCATACGCTGAAGTAGTCTTTGCCCCCCCCCCCCCCTATGAAATATTCTGCCTGCGCCCATGGTCAGAGAGGGGAGGTGCAGCTCACTTGAAGAGAAAATTGCTGAGGTTAACACAAAGCTTAAGGGAAATCTTCGCTTTTAGTGTTTACTTTTAGTCCCTCTTATTTTTTTTTTGGGGGGGGGTGAGGATGTAGGAACTTATTGCAGCCAAAAAAGGGTGGACTCTTTCTACTCCCAGAAACGTATGTATTCCTTTTCTGTATGCATGTTTATTAAATTCCTTTATTAAATTTAGAACGCTAAGAGAATCGCGATTCAATCCGAAGCGATGGGGGAATTTGGTTTAGTCACTTAAAAATCGTCTGTCGAATGGTTTTTAGTAATTTTTCAGAATAAAATCCCTCCGACACTGCTAGTTGCTAGACCAGTTTGCCTGAAATTTTTCAAATTTGTGCACAAAAGCATAGCGGGAAAATCGTATCAACTTGAAAAATCCGAAAAGCTATTCACTTCCCGTTTCTCTGTTCATTTTGAAATTTGAGAAAGTCTTCGGAATTCCTAAACATGTCTGCTTGAAATTTTGCCTAAATATGGAGAAAACCGTCTCATTTAACTGTCATACAGATGTGCCAAAACTCAGTAACCTCAGCTTGAGTCTCAGCATTACTTCTTTTTTTGGTTCATTCAGAAATAGCCACTTTTACCATTTTCTTCACTGGGTTCGCAGTGATCAGTTGCCTCTCGATGTTGTCTCATTAGATTTTGAAAGAATGTGTCTGAAATTCCTCTAAAAATTTGAATTAGGGGTGGTTGTGAGACGAGAGTCTTCTTTCTCATGTTCTCATAAGGATTTAGTCAGAAAAGACTGTTTCTCAGGGATTTTGTGAAATGGGATAAAGTTTTGTAGTTGCTTTGCAAGACGAGACAACCCTATTTCTTTATCTCGTAACCATCACTAATTTAAATTATGTAAATGAATGTTTATTCTTTGCTCTTATGTATTATATCCATGTCTTTTAAATATTGTTTGGAAAAAACTGATAACCCACGTAAGAATAAAATAAAACAGTTCGCTCATTTTGATTGTGCTATAGGAGAAACTTATTGCAGCTAAAGAACGTGGACCCCTTGTACCACCCGAAACCGTCCGTTACTGTTTCATTGTATATACAGGGTAAAGTTGATAGCTTACAAATTCTACTTAATTTCATTCATGAAACTCTCTGAGAGAAACCCATTGTCATTGTCTATGAAACTCAGATATTAGACGAACACTTCAACACAGTGATTAACAGGTACATGAAAACGACGTTTCAAACACCACATTGCTATGCGATAATCTCCCTGTATATCACGGGCGGTTCCGGTGGGGGGGGGGAGGGCATGGGAACTTTAGATTGAAACCAGAGGAGGCCAGTATACTGCGCGATTTCGCAAGTTGACTTTGCATTTTGAACAATTTATAGACCAAAAAGTTCAATGGCCCCCTCCGAGAATTCAGCCTGAAGCCGCCCTTGCTGCATATGGTCGTCGATTTACAAAGTTTTTACTATTTTAACCATTCAACACAAGCTTTTTTAGTGTTCTTTTAGACATTGTTTAATGCATCTGCTTATATATATATATATATTTTTTTTTTTTCAGAAGTAGATTAAAAGTTAATTTTCTTATTTTTTTAGTTAGAAAATATTTATTAAAAAAAAACCTTTTTCCTATCTTTTAATATTTCTTTTGGCAAACTTTGAAATTGAATTTATTTACAGCTCAATTACTTTGAAAAAATAGACAAATTATTACGTTTGTAGTCCGTATATGTGCATTACACTTGCACCAGTGTTCACTTAGCGCGCTTTCCTAAGGGTGCCGCTCCTTGCCCACCTTCCTATTAGTACCTATGCGCCTTGTTCTTTATGGAAAAGAAAAAATATTGCGACTTATTTTCCAGTGGGATGACGGGAAAATTGCCCTTTTGTCAACAGAAAGTGCCCTTTTTAATAAATCCGCCTGCCCATTTGTAAAGAAATCTGAACACTGCATTACACGATAAAAATATATACAGAAGAAATTTCAAACCGTTTGACTTAGAAAATCGGAGCCTTTTTGTTTTAGAAACTTGGCACATCTGACCGTATATATATATATATATATATATATATATATATATATATATATATTAAATTCGTGTTTATTGTTAAATTAGGCCTTATTCACGCGCAAAGAACGGGATTTTGTCAAGTCGCCTTTTAACAAACAGCCTGCAAGAGAGTGAGGAATGTTTTCAAGCGTTATTTCGTAGTCTCATTCCTGTTTTCTTAAAATCAATTGTATTCCAAAAAATTGTTTACAGAGCGAAAGGAAACATTTCCCCTTAATAAAATGAACTTTTGTGTTGAGAGGCTGTAAAGGGGTCGCCGTGTTAATAAATAAAAACATCTGTGACCCAACATCTTGACAATGCTAGCTTTACTGCACTTTTCCGCTCACTTCATAAGCATTGCCTTTTCGTTATAATTCGAAGCAAGAAAGTTCTTGGAGAATTCATGGTAGCTTGTTTCTAATAGATTTTAAAAATATAATGCTTGAGCATTTCTTCTCGTGTCTTGTTATTAAACTGGTTGACGGAACATTAAATTTGCTTTTAAGCTGAACTTAAGTTACTCTTGTGGGTTTTACATTTTGGAAATATGATGTATTGTAAACTTAAGTATATGCATGCAAGAAAATAAATAAATAAATAAATAACAATAATAAATAAAATAAAGAAACACTTTCAATTTTAAATACGCACTAAAGTGCTGTATTCAAAAGCGTATCATAATCCATGCGTCTTCCTTCTTTTCCTTTCTTATTCCATTAAGTTGGAAAGTTTCTCATTATTCATGAATGTCCCGTTCTTTTCTCCCTTCTCCCTTGTTCCATAAAACAAATCTTTGGAATCGAAATATCTTAAAACTGCCAACTAAAACTGTTTTACAATCTTAGCCAAGAATGTTTCAACTGTACTTCACCATTTTTAACACTGTATGGAATGTGCATCATAATACAGGAGTATACCGTGTTTGTCTTTCTTCTGATTCCTACTTTAACGCCCCCCACTTTCGCTAAGGTGGCGATAATTAAACATATGCAGTCACCATGACTATTTTTTGTATTTATGTGGGAACCATACGCGCACCCACGGAGGGGGCTATGGGGGCTGAAGACCCCCTAAAGGTAGAAGTGAAAAGTTTTTAAAAATGAAAATTGTCGCTTATGAATTAATTTTTATTCCTTCTTTTTTTAATTTTCTTAAGTTATTTCTAACCAAAAAAAGACATTTATTTAAAAAAGCTTTTAAATAAATGCTTACAGTTAGTTTATGAAACACAGCTAATCTCGGTTACATAGGCGCACCCACGGGGGGTGGGGGCTTTGGGAACTAAAGCTCCCCTAAAGGTGGAGAGTTAGAATAGAAAGCTTGATCAAAATATTTAAAAATATTTTATTTTTAAAAATCGTCTTCAAATTATTTCTAAAATATTTTTTATCAAGAAAAGACATTAATTTTTAAATAAGTGCTTACAGTTAGTGCATGAAACACAATTAAAACTGTGCTACAACATTAATGAAAATATCCGATAATTATTATGACTCTATAACGAGTTGCATTGATAGGAGCAAGTCAAGTGGTCCCGGGTATATCCATGTTATAAGAGTTCTAACGATAATCAATGTCACTACAACAGAGTTAAGCAGTATTTGTAAACTAAAATCCTGGGTGCGCCACTGCTAGATTACACAATAGCAATGCATACGCGAAAAAGCAAGATCTTTCGGATCATTTCACAGCGCGTTTATCGCACATAAAAAAAAAAAAAAAAAAACCTCCTTGCAGTGGGCTGAAGCCTATTTTACAGGGTTTCTACAAACCTGGAAAGTCAGAGATTTGGTAAAAATGTCAGGGAAATTAGCAGATAATGAAGAAAGGTCAGGGAAATGCTAGAAAAATTGAATTTTGCGGTAAAATCAAGAAAATCTTTGCTGTTTGAACCTAAGCATAGAAATTGTTTTATTTTCATTTTCTCATTTAACCTTATAAATAATTTTAAAATGTGTTCTTTATGAGCATATCTTGCGCAGTTGAAATATGCTTAATTTTATCCTAAATTATTATCAAACATGGTTTTTTCTTTTTTTTTTAGAATTCAGTTATGTCAAATAAGATTCTTGTACATATTAATTTTATTATTATTATTATTTGTAAAAAAAGGGGCAAAATGTATAAAAAGTTATTAATTAAAGGATGTAATGTTAAAAATGGAAATGAAAAATTCGGGAAAGCACGTCAGATAAAGTCAGGGAAGAGCATGATAGATGTCAGGGAAAGTTAGGGAAGCAAAAGCTGTGAAATCTGTAGAAACCCTGTTTTAGCCATTTCCTGTTTCTTTTATATTTTTGCATACGTATTGAATAATGCAACCGTAACACCAGGTTGCTAACTTTGCACATTAGTCCCTCAACTGCTGAAATTAAGAAGTATTTCTGTTAGAATTTGTACAACACGTTATCACCCAATACAGTATTTTTATAATGATTTTAAGAATGGAAATGTCACCAATTATATCTTTTCATACATTTTGCAATGTTAGTACTTGGCTTTTCCCCCATGGCCACCCTCAGCTTTTATCATGACACCCAAAATTTATAGCCACCCTAACCGAAATAAATTTAATGACAAATACAGTGAAAACTGAGAAACCTGATTTTCGTTGAAATGAGTCCAATAATTTGGCCAACACTGCACTGAGTATCAGGGCCTCCGAGAGAAATTTTATAAGGTAGGTCGAAAATCTTCCCGGCCCCTTTCGTAAAGCACGAAAGTTTCACGAAAAAACAGGAGGGACGGAAGGTATTTTTTTTTTGTTTGTTTTTTGTAAAACTGCTCAATTGAAATTCGTAACACATTCTGAAAAATTCACGGACGCACTTTAGCTGAACACGTTCCCACTCGCACGGGCCCAGGGGCGGCGCACCGTCTGCCCCCCCTCTCGTAGGGCCTGCTGAGTATATAGAACAGTAAGGTATGGGGCGGATAGTATGTTAACCCTTTGAGGCGCAACCTTTTCCCAATGCTGAAAAACGGGCAGCCGTTGCCATCGCTCGACTTAACTACCAGCAAGATGGCGGACGATCGAAACGTTCATCGCGTGCCACAGATCTAGAGACCCTTTTTTGACGACAGCTGGCTGTGCGGCACTGCCAGCTGCGTCCAAAAAGGGTCTCTAGATCTGTGGCACGCGATGAACGTTTCGATCGTCCGCCATCTTGCTGGTAGTTAAGTCGAGCGATGGCAACGGCTGCCCTTTTTTCAGCATTGGGCAATCTATCCAGCTGCTCTAGCATTCTTCCATTTTTCAGCAGATGTCAGTGCTGTTAAAAAATAATCGTGACTATTCTTTTACGGGAAATGACGTGCTAAAAAGTAAAGGATTCTCGTGGAGCCATGTCACCCGCAACTATTTTTATAGAAATCAAATCTCTTCTTCGGGACTGGCAACAGTCAAAACGTCAGAGTTTGGTGTTTCCAGAGCGGGAACACTGCGCGTTAAAGGGGTAAATAACTCTTAAACTACGCTTAATTGGGCTTGAATTATGTCCCATTTTGTCATTTCACATCTCATTACTTGTTACTTGTGTGTCCATTCGCGTCCTTTGAATCCATTTCGGTTTCTAATCCCATCGCATTGCTGCTGCTGCCGAATCCACCTAATGAGCGAAACCCATGTGGGAATGCCGGTTCAGCCACATTAGCAGAGAGCGGCTTCCACTAATTACCCCTCTCCAACTCAACTGATGAACGAACGGCCTTGGCGTGGTATTGAGGTTTGTTATTACTTTTTTCATTTTTGCCCCTGCTACGTCACGGGCTTACTTTTCCATGTTGAGCAGATATGATTACGGTAATGCTCTTGGGTTTGTTCGCTGACAACCTTGGTGTAGGCTTTACTGTTTGTTCTATCTGCCGTTTCTTCGACGACGGTTTGGAGGGGGTGTAGGTTGCGTGTTGATGTCATAAGCTGTGGTGGTTGTTTTGATTGTCTTATAAATTGGTTGGAAGAACGAGCTAGTAACTGCAGGCCCGTAGCCAGGCCATTTCACTATGGGGAGCAGTGTCCCCAGGACGGCTATGCATTTTAAATTGTTTCTTCTCTTTCCCCCCCCCCCCCTCATAGGTTCCGTAAATGATAACGAAAGCATAATTTTGGCAATTTTATTTATTTATTTTTGGGTTTTTACTACTTTTTGTGCTAGTAAAATTACAATGGTGGCAAAAGGTCGTAAACACGTTTTTTTACTTCCTTGTACGGAGGATAAGGAAGTAATGTGATCCCGAAAAATTTCGGGGGGCCGGGTTTCGATGGAAAAGCCGATTTTGACTACCCCTAAATGCACTTTTAAGAATTTTTGCGATGCATCTCATCGTACGCTAGCATCCACGTTCATATAAATGCGTGTGCAACCCGTTTTGACCGACCACGAGTCAATTTTGACCAGTTTTTTCATTCCGTCTGTACGTACGTACGTATGTACATTCGTGTTCGCATGTGCGTACGTATGTATCTAACTCGCATATCTCAAAAACTGTTGGTCGTAGAATGTTGAAATTTTACTTTTAGGGCTGCTTTGTTGGATTTTTGGTACCCAAATTAAGTTTCAATTATGTAAACATTGGTAATCTAGTAACGTGCAGCGATCCTAGCGGTAAAAGGATAAAGCATTTCCCGCGCTGTCTGATAACTAGTTTTACATGTTTTTAATGTTCCAACCTAGCATATGAACGAGATTATGAACACGGGCACAATTTTTTTTTTCACTTTTGCTTACGTGGCTCCCTTATTAACAAATGAATAAAAAAAAAAGTTTCTACCTTAAGATGATTAAAATATTGAGTTTATATTTGTTAACGAGCGCACGTATATCGTGGCTGATGAAATAGAAGTTTTCGTTTGCCATAGTATGTATTTACTAGAGAAAATGGCTTTGAATTCATTAATGAGTTCTTTATGTAACATGAATTTAATGAGTTTTTTAGCGACAAATAAAAGCTGTGTTAAAATTTGTCGCAGCATGAAATAAATGTAAATACTGCATGTTTGAGTGTGATCGTCATAATAAACAAACATTTTTTAAATATTGTATTCACACATACTACATTCTCTTAAATTTACTAATATTTCTTAAAATACAGATTTTGGGCTAAATAATAATACGACATTACGTATGTAATATTACTTCGCTTCGAAACTATTGCCTACATTAATAAAGATGTAGTATTCTGAGACAATTATGTAATTAAAACACATCTGAAACCAGAAATTATTATATTCAACGCTCATAAGTCTGTATACATATATACATATTGAAGTTCTGCTAATTCGATGATCTATATTTACTTCATTGCCTTGATGGAAATATAAACAATCTGAGATACGCAGTTACCGAGTGTGTCTTGCGCCATCTGTATGCGACAACGGCGTTATCACACTTCCTAAGAGGTGTCCCCTCCTATAAATTTAACTTAGTGGTTTCGAAGGAGATTTTACTGTTGTGCACTTCAATACCTTAGAGTTCTTTGACATTCCAGGACGTAAAATGCGTTGCTTCTTTTTTATGCTTTCGTGATAAAATAACCCAAATTAACCCCCCCCTTTTTTCCCCCATAGCATTATAGTTAAGTACTACTAGAGTGCATGTGTGCGTGATATAAAATAGATCCGAACTACGCGCAACTCCATATCCATCTCTTTCTATTTACGGTATAGACGGACGAACGGATTATATGTTTAAAAAGTAAAAAGATGTTATAGGAAAGTGTTGATAATTGGAAGAACTGATTATAAATGTTTCCAAAAAAATTAATTAAAATAAAGCCTTTCGGCAAAACAATGAACAGAAACTCGAGTCAGATTTGATTTCTTCACTTCTTTCCGTCGACGTTTCTTCAGTTTTCAACGGCGTATCAGATCCAGCTTGTGAGTGAGATGCGGTCGAAGATGCTGAAAATAACTTCCTGCAAAGAAAACATTTGTAGGAATTTCAGAAAATGATGCTTTTCTTGTGTCACTAACATTTGTATCCTTCACGTTTGAATTAAACGCATCTAATCGAATGCATAGCTATTAAATTACAGAACACTCAGAAATGGACTATCTCATATCAATGGAAACGTTGAAGTTTTAGGAGCCGTAGGCTTCAGAAATAATGGATCTATTTCATAATTTCTTTGTTCATAATATGTAAGAGCTGTAAAAATATGTATAACTAGAAGATAAGCCAAGGCAATTACAACAGGCGCTAGAAAAAACATTTGATAAAAATATGTCTGAACTGAATGTATTTGACCTCCGTCCATTTGAAATGAATAACTTTATATTCAATTTTTATACACCGAAATCGAATTTCATGTTCTGCAAACGTGCAGAAACTGCGCATTACAACGATTTTGTTTTGTGCAAACAGGTCCTCTCAAAACAATGCTTCATGCAGACGGTATAATTTTATTTATTAAAAAAAAATTAAACAATGTAATCTGGAAGAACTATTTTAAACGAAGTGGGATTGCAGCTTTCCCTCCAAAGCCTGATAACCGTGACTTCAATATGACGTGAATTCATGAGCAATAACTAATTTTCTCACTCAAATAATTAATTTTTTTTTTCTCGTGGAAATAAAATGGAGCTGAAAATAGCGAAAAATCGCTTCAAATTTAAGGAACGGATGGATTTTCAGATGTTAAAGTAACGCAGATTGTTTTCTATATTTTTATACATAATTATGAAAAATTTCGAACGGATTGTGCAAACGGTGTAGATTTTATTACGATTTTTGTGAATAGCTTTTTAAACTTTTTCACGAAATGTAAGTGATATAAGTTTTATCTTGGATTTATTACCCGGAGTTGTTATAGAATCAGTATATCGGTTATCAGGGATTAGCCAAGTCAGGGATTTAAAATCTTACTAAATAGTAGGATTTTAAATATTAGCGATGAGTTATTAAAACACATTTCAGAAAGTCCAAAACATCAACATATACATTATCTGTTTTTTTAGCCAGTCTGCTGTTCAAAACTACTAAAAATACATTATAGCTCCATTCCGACCTTTCATTTTAAAAACATCAGCTATTATCGCTAACTAGAGCTAACCGGGGCGGTGTCGTGCTCGTAGCGTACGTGCTCATAGCGTACACCCCACTAAGGGTGCTTATAGCGGACATATGGTGCTCGTAGCGTACATCTCCTCCGCCACCTGTTTTCGTTTTCACCACAGCAAATCCGACTAAATGTAGACCTACTTTAGTAGCGGCCATTTTAGTCAACAAAATCGTAGTTTAGAAAACAATAATATATGGGGAAAAAAACCACCCTTCTTTAGTAAGAAAATTGAGTTGCTGGTCATCCTATTGAAAGCAATGAGGATTTTGGCCATACAGATCGTTTAACGTTGTTGTTCTCTTGTTTAAAGGTATATGAGCAATTTGTGTACATAATGTATTATACTAGAAACCACTTAAGATATAAAAAAGCATCATTTTAAAATATATTGCTATTTAAACTCTGTCATACTAATGTTTATTAATTATTAATACTGTTCAGTGGCGCACCCAGGATTTTGTTTTAAGGGGGGGGGTAGAGCTACAAATACTTTATTGGAAAACAATATTTTGAATTCGGTTATAGTGACTTCGATTATAGTTATTACCCCCTTATAACGTCGAAATTTTCTCTATCAATTGCCCGTAGAACACAAGCCCACTATCAACGTACCATGTTATAAAGTCATAAACAATTATCTGATATTTTCATTGATACTGTAACCAAAAAATTACTGTATTAAACACTATTGTTAAAAATTACTGTAGAACATGTGTCACACTCACTGCAAATATTTAAAAACCAACTTTCTTTTTAAAAGTATTTTAAGAAAAATTTTAAAACATTTAAATACAATTTTTAAAACATAAAATATTTTAATTCTTTTGTAACAATGTTCGAAGCTTTTCAGATCTAAATCTTCGGGTCGCATTGGGGGGGGGGGCTTTATTCCCCATAGCCCCCCCCCGTGGGTGCGCCTATGATACTGTTAATTATTACTTTATTAATTATTCAGTTGTTACTCCGTTAATTGCATTTGTTAAACAAGTTATTATAAAATGATTAAATCTATTATTTATTTTTATTAAGAATTAATATGATATATCATCCCTTCCTTGGTACTTGGAAGAGTCCGCCACTGCACCGATATTAACAAGTATTTAAAATTTTTGTAATGTACCGTCTGAGACTTTCACGAATCTAATAATACGCAATTGTCTTATGGGTTATGTGAAAAAAAAAAATGTATAATGCATTTTGAGCTAACCAATGTTTTTTTTTTTCCTAAGCCTTTCCTGCTCCTCATTCATATTGCAAGAACACCTTTCTTTTTCTTTTTTTTTTGGGGGGGGGTGTCTGAGATACCTTTTGTTTTACTTTAATGTTTTATAGCCAGCACTGTTTTTAATATTTGAAGCTCTATCCAGTATTCGAACATGCTAAAAGAAATTCTGAAATATACATTCTTTTATTTTAAACATTTCATTATAATTGGTAATCGGCCGTAAAACAGTTCCTTAAATAAAAACAAAATTTACAATAACTACTTGCTTGACGTGATTTAAACTTCAACTTATTTGTTGAAAATAAATAGTAGTAATGAAATCTACGATTCTGTGGACTAAAATGGCCGCTACTAAAGTAGATCTATATTTAGCCGGATTTGCCTTTTTTATTTCTTCTTTTCAATTATTACTGTGGTGAAAACAGGTGGCGGGGATGATGTACGCTACGAGCACCTTTGATGGGGGTGTACGCTACGAGCACGGAACCACAGGGACTAGACACAAGATTCGACTTTCGACCACTCTCCTCATTGCCTCCTCATTGTACAATTGCAGTTGCATACTTGCATGCGAAATTTTCTTCAGAATGGATCCAGCTATCAGAAGGGTAACACCCCTCCCCCCAACTCAAGAAAATACCCCAGAAGTCTTTTGCACCATTTCTTAATAGAGCCGAACAGTCTTATTCAATTAAAATGTAATTAACTATTAAAATGTTTTCTGAATGTTACATTTGCAGAATGCTTTCAGCTTTTTAATATTCATTTATTTCTTATGTATTTTTATTCATATAATTATGATTTTTATAAAATCTTAAAGTATCTCTAAAAAGCCTCAAATATGAAAAGAAAATGATTTACCTAGTAGGTACAGTACAGTCTCGATTGTTCGAGTTTCCCATAAATCCGAGTTAGTAAGAAAATCAGTTTAGATACAAAACAATGATCAACACATACAAAACAAGTGAAAGAATGATTTGCGCCACAAAATTCAAATACCTGGAAACCAACATAAAAATCCCCCTTCAGAAAAAGATAGGTGTATTCTTCAGATATATGCCCTCATAGACATTGCTCAGCAGTATTGACATGCTGCTTTGGCGATTGCGCGATGTTGCTGTACGGAAACGAGTCAACGTGTTAATACAAAAAATAATGACTATTATTTTCCGATACTAGGGGCCAAGGCCCCTAGACTCGCTATGCTCGCTTTTCGTATGAGGCATTCGGAGCCCTAATAAGGCTTATTCGTAAAAAAGGCATAATTTTAACAAACAAAACCCAATGGTTGGATCATAGAATGTTACCGAGCTACACATTGCTTGGTTCTTGCATGCTGCTTGGAACATAAAATGTAAACTTCGCACTATTTTTAATTATGTGAAACCCATGGAACACCTTGCGTATTAGCCAATTATGGCGAATTTTCATATTTTGTCGACTTGCGTATATGTATAGTTAATAATTAGCTCTAAGAAAACAGTACTTCATATGTTTTCTTTGATAAAAACTACGTAACAGCTTGCCACCAACGGCGACTTTTCCTTATTTGGCGATTCACACATGCTCACAACCTATAATTACTGCTCATGTAAGGTTCCCGGAAAACCGTTATCCATATTTTCATATACATAATCCTTCGCAGATTGGCGTATTTATCACCTCGAAATATATGATCTCGCCGCGCTGGCAAATATCCAAAGTGTACTACAACTGCTATAATGGCATAGTTAACACCACCAAATATTTCTACTGGTAGCAAATACTCCTGCTGGACCGAACCCGCTTTAAAATAATCTGCATTTTAACTATTTTTCATTTTCAAGATACTTGGTTCTAACATTTTTGAATTCGCGGTTTAGATTCACCCTTCTTGGAAAGATACCATTTTGGCAAATCGTAGCTAATGCCAAAATGGCGCTTTTAAAATCAGTTACAATTAGTTATTTTGTTTTGAAAAAACGAAGAATCGCTATATTCTAGACTCCTGTTGTCTAAGCGAACTTACTATTTGTACTATCTATATGTACGAAATATCTATGTGTACGAATTTTCATAGCAAAGAGTTTAACGGTCAAGATACGCTGCAGCGCCATCTAGTGGTGAAATAAAGTAATAATACGCTATCGCGCCATCTAAGGGCGAGTTAAGCAAAATGGTTAACGCGAAAATAGTCTCCGTTTTCAAATGTGTATGTTTACCAATTTTCAGAGCAGTTAGTTGAACTTTCAAGAAGTTGATTGCTGAAGTGGTATATGGTGGTGAGTTAAAATAATAAACTCTTGGTCTGCAGTCAAGAGCAGATTTGCCGAGTTGGGGGGGCCTGGGCAAAAGCTGCAACTCGCGGTTAGATTCACCCTACTTGGAAAGATACCATTTAGCTAATGCCTAACTGGCGCTTTTAAAATCAGTTACAATTAGTTATTTTGTTTTGAATAAACGAATAATCGCTAATCCTAGATTTCTGTTGTCTAAGCGAACTTACTATTTGAAAATTGTCAACTTTGTGTAACACACTTTGAGTTATTTATTTCATATACTTTTTAATTTGGCGTGAAATGGGTGTAATTCTACTTCATGTTTGTCAATTTCATGCGATTCTACGTACTTGGAAATGCTTTGTTTCAAAGTAATGAATGATTTTATGCCAAATCTGGCAACCATTATGTTTGTTCTATTTTTTCATTAATATCCTCTAAAATAATTCGATTTTCGAAATTTAAGTCAGCTTATCGGGTTCCTTGGAATTTTTCGAATCTGTGGGCACCTTAGTTGAAACTCAAATCCCCACGGTTTAGAAGGAGTTAGCCCAACAAGCTTTGACAGCGGCCTTTACTTTTTTTTTAGAATAGAGAGATAATTAACCTGTTCTAGTCATCAGTAATGTAATAATATGCAAGTACATTTCTTTGTTTAAATTACAAAAACTGCTTTATTTCCATTTATTTGCTTATTAAATTTTATGATTTCAATAATTCGAGTTATCAATAATTCGTGGCAAGCCCGATGCCGTCCAGCTTGAATTATTCAGAGACTCTACTGTATACTGTTTAAGTCCAGACTCCCTAGGATCCATTACCTTGTGCGCACTGATATAATTAGTACAGTCAAACTTCGTTATAAGGTCACCCGTGGGGACCGTAGAAAAGTGACCTTATAAGCGGGGTGACCATATATGCGATACAAGTAAGCACTATCTATTTTAACTCAGACGCATGTTTTTGCAAGTAATATTATGTATAAATATATATTAGGAAAAGCAGAATTATATATTTTTGGTAGATTTATATTTATGTAATTGTTGAAGCGCAATTCAGCATTTAAAATATTTATCTAGGATTGCCTTCCCTTCGGTTTCGATGTTCTTACCACTACTTTTTCAAGATCACTGATAGTTTTTAAATTTTCCTCTGAGGCCTCAGATTGCGTAAAAGATATCTAACATTGCTCAACGAAAATGCAGTGAGAAAACACGTGAAACAAACTTGGAACTTATTCCAGGGATGAATGTGATACATGCTCTGCATCTGACATTTTTTTCCTGTCTTAAACAGCGGATAGAGCAAGTTGCAATTCTCTTTTCAAAGAAATGAGTGGCTTATTCAGTAGTAAACGTGGGGAGGGGGGGGGGGGGTTAAGCACCTTTGTGATCTTGCAAACTGTCCCTTTCCTTATCACCACAATGAAGAAAGGCTAGATCGCTTATCTCTTACAGAGAGATAGCTTTGTTATTTTTTCAGAAATACTTCCCAAAGTGATCAAAGTGACCATATAAGTGGGATAGCTAGGATGGCATGACCATATAAGAGATATTAAAATATATAGAATTCCTATTCAGTCAGCCGGGACTTTTGAAAAGTGACCATATAACGAGGTTTGACTGTATTACTATGTAAATGATTAAAGGCACTTCTATTTATTTATTAAGTATGCGTGTGTGCGCGCGCTGGACGCTTTCACAACCTTACATAACGCAGGGTATATACAAGGTTGTGAAAGCGTCATATGCATTACTGGGCTGCAGTGTATAGCAGAAGAGCACTGACTTCGTTCTGTTATTTGTTCAGTGTCAGTTTTTTCTTTTACGAAGTCTGTGCAGAGAATCTTTTATCAGAGAGAGCATTTACTTCTTTATCTAGAATTTTGTATTTCGATTTATGCCATTGAACTTTGTTTTCTTCGAATTAGGATCTAATTTCCATCCATATTCACACATTTCGGGAATTCTTCGAAAAAGGGTAGGGGGTGGGGAGTCGAGAGAACACGTGACATAATTTGATCACGGCCGCTTCCTGTCTCTTCACAACTGTTAACTGTGCTTCCCGTTTGAAATGAAGAGTAAAATGTGTGAAAGAGGTGATAACTCACGGCTGTTTAAAAGATTATTATTTTATAGAACAGGGATTTTCCCCCCCTTAAACGACTTAAAAAAGATAATTTCTGTACTCTCTCCAACACATTGAAATCTAAAATTTTCTGAAAACTTCTCGTGGTTCGTATTTTTATTTTTTTCCTTTCAGTTTATTATTTATAAATATGTTGCGGAGTAATTGCAGGCAAACATTGAACAAAAACAAGAAAAAATAAAAGACGCTTAAAATTCAGGCGTGTCCTACTGAAAGTTGTGAATTCAATCACATAATTTTTCCTTCTTATCAATTGCGAAACAGATTGTAAAGCATTTTTAAAAACTAAAATTCCAAATGTGTCGTTATTCCTGTCCAACCTTTTACAACTGTGGAACATCAATATTGATTTCAAACCCTGAAAATAGTTTAAGTGAAGTAGATACTGAAGTTAAAACATTTTGAATCATTCAAATTAATTTTTCTAAAAGTTACTAAATCTTTTATGATTTCTTAGTATCACATTTTATATGTAATAATAGAAGTTTTCCCCTTACAGCCCTATACAGTGATTTCGCGATAAGTCGAATTCCTGGGACCGACGAAAAACTTCGACTAATCGAATAATCGTAAATTCGCATATCATCGGACCGGTAATGAATAAAAACTTCGATACAGCTGGATATTCGACTTATCGGGAAATCACTGTTCCTATTATGTAAATCCTGGAAAAGTTCCGTTTGTGTGAAACAAAGTTTACTGTGATATAAAAAGTTGGGAATTGCACAAATTAAGAAATTTAAGTATTATGATTTGATTGAAATCATAAAAAGCTTAATTTTCTTCCATATTTTTGTATTACATAAAGTTTTTGTTGAACAGTGAACATGACACGAACAGGTGCAATCTAATCTTTAAAATAAGCTTAGAATATTGATTAAAATGCGCTTAAATCTGGTTTACTTTAACGCAAGAAAACAAACAAGCATGGGATGTTCTGTCTTTGTACAGTCTCATATAACAACTCCTTACAAATAGTCTATAAAGGCTATAATCTTTTTTTTATAAAGGCTATAATCTTTTTTTTAAAGCAACTCTTTTTTCCCCCCATCTCTCTCCCCCCGTTGAAAAGCAGCACCGATTGTAAACGCTCTTCCCTTTCTTGAACCTAAAAATCTGTCAAGTTGTTAGGGAGTTTAATCTACTATTGAACCTAAGTTTAACCAGTTCGGAGAAAACTCTCCTTCTGTGATCAGAGTTGCTTTACAGCTGAGTTCTTTGAATGCTCATCCAAAACCCAACGATTGCGTAAGCACAACTCTGTACTTCAGCGAAGTGAAATATTTAAAATTCATCTGGGAAGCAATGCTAGTCACTGAAGGGGGAGTATGCATAACGTGACCATTTATTTTTTCCTTCAAAACTGGACATCTACTACTTTTTTGGCTATAGTGTAATTATTTTCTTCCTCAAAACGGGACATCTACTATTTTTAAGGTAATAGTGTAGGGAGACTGAATTTACAAGTCTGGGTATCTTTTAGTTCTTAGAAAACGCTCAAAAAAGCTTCTGTTAATGTTAATATCAAAATAAAATTTAAAAAAAAATGTTATATACACATATACTATAAATACACATATGCTATAAAAAAATAGTGCAAGACGTACGTTTCGGGTGGTACAACGGTTACCCCTTGTACACCCGAAATGTACTTCGACTTCAAAAACACCATCCGATATAACGCAGGAAGGTAGGAAAGTGAGAAATGTAAACAAAAGAACACACAGAAAAAAGTAAGTTGTCATTCGGAAGGAAAAAAATTCTTAGAAAACCAGAGTGAAAAGGGAAAATAAAGTGGAGATCGGGGGAGGGGGAGGAATAAGCAAAAGAGGAACATGACTTTATAAAAGAAATAAATTTAAATAGTTGACAAAAAAAAAAAAAAAAAAAGAACATTGAAAGAACAAACACAAAAACAATACATCCCCCGGCGTTTTCTTTGCTTCTCAAGAGGGGAGGAAGGAAGGTCGGGTCTTTTATTTTATTTTTTTTTTTTTTTACAGACACTGCCGTTGGATGATTTTAGACTGATTTTTAGCGGTCCTGGTTGAAATCGTTACTGTGGGTTGCTCTCTTAATGAAAACGGGACATTACGGTGTCCCGAAGTTGTGCTTGGGGACAACGGGACAAGCCACCTTAAAACGGGACTGTCCCGTTCAAAACGAGACGTATGGTCACCGTAAGTATGCATCTTTTCTATAAGAGATGGGACGGGCTTAAGCGCCGCCAGGATTTTTTGCAAGGGTGGGCAGAATTTAAGAATGAGACACGCATGCGTGCTTGGACATGCGTGATAGTATGTTCGTATATTAATGACTGTCATTTTATCTCCCCTTTATTGAAAATTGTCCGAAAAATGTGTCCCAAAAATGCGACATAGTAAAGTATACGACATAAAAGTTGTTGGGTATTTTACGTATATTTAAATACTATTAGTTCACAACAGCTTTAATCTATTGTTACAATATTTCGTGAGCTGTAGAATAGGCATCACATGTATTTTTCTATAAATATGTTACAATCATAAAAATTTCAACAGCTTAAGAAAATTGTTGAGTATTTAATTGTTTATTTTTTTACTGTGCAATGCCTTAACCTCCTGAATTCTCTATCCCTCAATAAATATTTAATCTACAGTTTGCTGTAACTGTGCTCGCGCACGCATTCTTTTTACTTCTTCTATCTATACATTTTTCCTTCTTGATGTTACCTTGCTATGTGATGTGCCAGTTTCTTCCGTTCTAATTTAATAAAGTAAATGTTATGTTAATATCCCTGCGTACTATAATATTAGTATCCCTGCGTTAAAATCCCTGCACGGTTCTCGCATGTTCCTCGCACTCGCCAAGGTATACGCAGCTTCAGAAGCTCTGTGGGCGACAACCTTTATGGTACTGTTATTTTTGATAATTTAGTGTCATTTAATGTTAACAAATGATTAATGTTAGATTCACTCTTTTTCCCTAGATCGTAGGGAGGTGAGGCGACCATGACTGAATCGGAGCCCCCTCCTCCTCCCGCCCCTCCCCCGCCGGACGATGGTTTTCCTCCTTCCCTCTTCTCTTCCCTGCTGGAGGATGAGGAGGAGGACATGGGATGGGGACATTCAGGGGACCCGGTCAACTGGAAACAGCGCTACTACCAGCTCAACGTCTCGCTTGCTAGGTTCCGTATGGAGACGGCGGAACTGCAGAGGTCACTGCAGGAAAAGGTGAGTGGGAAGGAAAATTGACTGCGAAACCTCCACTAACGGTCACTTCTCAACACTGTTCGTATAATAACCTAACCCTGGAATGCTACCATGATTTATTTATTTATTTATTAATGCTACATCGGAGTACTGTTGTACCCCTAATAATAAAAATGCCATTTACAGATTTAAAAAAAAAATGTTACTGAAAACAGCAAAACATTATGTGACTATGTTTAGTGTCTATGACTACTCCGGCATAGGCTATAATGGGGGTACGCAGCTAAGACTCAGCTCATGAAAGATTTCCAAACGTCGGCAGCACTTGTGAATTCGAATCACTGATTGGCTCGAGAAGTGAGGAGAATATATGTTCGGCAAACTCTCGACTTTATATTGCTGAATTTATCAAGAAGGTAAGCCTGAATAGACGCTTATGAATGGACAAATCCCCATCAAAGCAGTATTGTTTTTAAGTAAGCAAGAACTGGCATTTAGAGGACATGGCGAGCGAGAAAATTCTTTAAAAATGGGAAATTTTAAAGATCTTTTAAAATTATTGATATCTGATTTAAAACAACGCCTTTTTATGAGGGCATCACTGACCGATTCGCAAGTTTAAAAGAAAGGAGTATTGATTTGACTTATAAAAAATAAGTAAGTTTTCTTTTTTTTTTTTTTTTTCTTCTCAAGTTATCGTCATAAAAGAAAATTCTAAGGAAACTTCGAATCAGACACGGATTAATGCAGTTTTGAGGATAAGAGCGGCTGGTTAAAATTTATGTCCATTTTATGGAAGTAAAATAGGATCTTTTACATTTTTTAAGTAATTTTTTTTTTTCCTCGGTGAGGGCTTAATCCGCCAGCTTTCGAATTCAATAACAAAGATTTTCCATTCCTGTCCGGAGGAAGGGGGGGGGTCATATGCTTCCGGCTGCACTAACAGTTTTGACCACGGGCCGCCACTGATAGGAACCCTTTAATGTGTGTTAGTATACAAAGTTTTTATTTATAGCATCGTTTAACACTAGTTTTTTGAGTGATTTTCAATCGTTGATAAAATACTTTTTTATCCATCCACTCAAGTTCAAATACATTTTTTTAAACTTGTAGTGGACGACACTGAATGTTAATACAGTTTTGGTCAAAATCAACTGGATAACTTATCTACAGGACAGCCCAAAAGATTCTAAATACATTACGCTCTATGGGCCGAAATTCATTAAACTCGCATATCTCAAAAACTATTAGACGTAGAATGTTGAAACTTTATATTCAGGATTGGTGTAACATCTAGTTGTGCACCCGCCTATTCGGTCCCATTCGACTGGATAGTTTATCTACAGGGCCGTCCAAAAGATTTTAAATACATTACGCTCTATGGGCAGAAATTCATTAAAGCGTATTTTAGAGGTATTAGGCTAGTTCAAACGACTCGGAAGTGATATATGCTGTTGAGGGTTACAAAATGAATTTTTCCATCGAAGAAAGTGTCTTTATCATTTATAGTGCTGGTACAGGAACACTCCAGAAGATTTTCAACACTTTACGGTCAATGGCAGTTTTAGGGACATTCATCCATTTCAAGTACAATACGGCCCTACCATATAGTTAGGTAATGGTCCGTGCCTCCCACAAGAATTACGCCAAAAGTCGCCAAGCGAAATATCACCAAATTTGGCGATAGTCAGTCTTTGTTTGGTCCATGCCCAAAACCTCGCCATTTGTCGTCGACATTGGCGAGTTTTGCCGAAGTATGACCAAATTTGGCGTCAAAAATTATTTCGCATTTCGCATAACTCTAAAACTTTTAACCATAGAATGTTGAAATTTTGTATTTGGAGCTATTGTAACATCTAACTGTACATCTCTTTTTCTTTTTTTTTTTTTTTTTTCAATTCCTACTATTAGTTCACACTCTCCCTATTTATATTTATATATCTTATTCAAATTTTCAGTCGTTAATAAAATACTTTTTATTCATTCACTCAAATTCAAATAGTTTTTTCAAATGTAAATGAATTAATTAAATGTAATTAATTAAATTTAATAAAAAGTAACTAAAATAAAACTTTTCTTTGTTGACCTAAGTAGGAATTGACTTACAATTATATATATCTTGTTTTGTTAACGAACAGCTTCTCACGCCCTTCTTGATTACCGTGTGATTAAAGGTCTTTTAAATAAATGGTCTATTATCCCGCTGTAAACAGTTCCGTTATACTAATTTAACTATTATGATGCCGTCAAAAAAGGCGGTTGCTTCAGTAAGCAAGCGTCTAAATTAGAAGAATTACTCCTCATCTTTTCTCTTGTTTTAAACAGTTTATGCTAGTTTTTGGCAGCATTTCACTGGTTAATGGCCGCTCACCACCTCCAGAAGAGAGATGATGATGGGGGGGGGGGGGAGGAAAAGACCAGACTACAGAAAACTGTACTTCCTCTTCGTTCAAGGACAAGAATAATCTCCGAATATCTCTTATTTTCAGACTAAGATCGGATTTTATTGCTATTTAATGAGCTTGGTCCTCTTCTCCCAATAGCAATTCACTTGACAAACGATAGCTTACGCCAGTGATGGCGAACCTGTCACCAGATGGCACAAACAGGTATTTTGCTGCCACGCCGCTGGTACATATTAAATTACTCCTACTCTTTTTATTCACTGAAAACAAAATTTCATTAGGACATTTTATCTTAATATTAAACTGAAATATTTTTATAATGCTGTTTACATAGGCTCACCCAGGGAGCGGGGCTATAGGAGCTCAAGCCCGCCCCCCCCCCGCCCTAAAGGTGTAAGATTAGAATTGAAAATCATTGACTAATGAATTAAATTTTTTCTTTTTAAAAATTGTTTTGACATTATTTCTAAAATACTTTTTACCAAAAAAAAAAAGTTAGTTTTTAAATACAGTTAAACTCGTTTACAACATCACCGAGAATATCAGATAATTATTTTACTCTATAACGAGTTACATTGCTCGTGGTCTTGTGTTCTATGGGAAAGTAGAGTGGTACACAATATTTTGACGTTATAAGAGAGTTATAATCGGCGAGAAATTTGCCTTGAAAAATTTAATTAAATTAATTAGAGCTTGGCGATACTTTCATTATTTGACAAAAAATCGAAAAACATGTAATGCGACAATATTAAGCAATGACGATTTCATTGGGAATTTTGCGAATCCGTTACTAACCCGCAAATTAACCGATTTAGTGTATTGTGCTGCGCCAAGACAAAGCTACGCAATGGTTATCTGTCTAGGAGAGGAGCGCTGCATTGGTCGGGTGAATTTTAAAAGGTTTCTAACGCACTAACTGATTTTTAACTTACCAAGAAGTTTGAGAGGTGCTTATGATTTCGGTTTGTTTGTTCTGCTGTCCACTCGTCTAGTGTTCTAACTACCGTCAATATTCATCGATTTGCGCGAAATTTATGTTTTTCTATGTGTAGAATCATGTACCCTATTGAAAACGGTTTAAGTAGCACTTATAGTTCTTTTATAAGAGAAAAGAAAAATTCATTTATTTTTTTCTTTCACGTGCTCGCGTATTAAAATGATTTAATAAAGGAATTCATAAACAGTTTAAAATCTTTGCAGTGTGCAATAAATAAAGAAGTAAAAGTTTCGTTTTAAGTCTAGGCCCTTAGCATAATCACAAGAATGGAGTCTTATACCAGCTATCAACCTCCAGTGACCACACACTTAGATAAGCAATAATGCTATTGCATAATACCAATGCAAGAAAGCAAATATTACATGCTCCATTTATAAAATTGCGCCAAATGTCGCCAGGCTTTCTGAAATATGGCACGATTTTACTTTCCGGCAATATATCGCAAAATGTAGCGCTAAAAGTAAGCATCTCAAATTGTAGCTAACTTAGTGGTATCGCCGATATTTGGCGAGAAACCGCCAAATCCCACGTTTTTCTACGGTAACACAAGGGTCCCTATGTCTGCGTTCTAATGTTCCATGCTACAAAATGCAAAATTTGATTATTCGGCATGTAGCATAAGACTATATACAACAAGTGTAAAAAATTTGAAAAAGAAGTTTTCCTGTTTTACATTAGTAAAATAGAGATTGAAAAAAAAAATTTTTTTTTTCTTAATTATTTTTACAATTATTATTTTTAAAAAATTATTTAAAAAAATTCCAGGTAAAGAGATGGTCCATTGTGAGGGATTGATACAAAAAAAAATTGAGTCAGTTTTACAGCCCCTTCCCAAAATTACAATCAATTAAAACTTACTTCACAAAAATGCAATCAATTAAAGCAACCCTTCATTGGCTTTTTACCCTCTATTTTAATTTGTTTTGCAAATTATTTTAAGAAAAAAAGTGACTTTTTAGAAAAATTGATATGAAAATTTGCTAAAATAGATATTCACAAATTAAACAGTTCACAAAAATGGGACCCTGAAAAATAAATTCCTTTATCGACCCCTGTTTCTATCCATCAATGTTTATGAATGTATTGATAGAAAATGTAAAAAATATCAATTTCATTGTAAACAAGGGACATGATTTCTTAACAGTTTTGAGAAAAGTCCTTAATTTTAATGCTATGATTTTCATTTAAGAAGCAGTGGTTACTAAGTATTTATTGGGTTAACTATCAAATATCAGAAATGAAAAATTTATTTAGAATTGAAACAAAAGGGGGAAAAATCAATTGGATAATTTTAAGAGCCGTTGCAAAACAAATCGGGCAGGTCAATAGAAAAAAGTTCCCATCACCATCTCAGAATTTCATGATTTCCTTTTATTGTGTTGCCTTACCCAAGGAAAGAGCAAATCTGACATATTTCTGATTTACCTCTTTTAGTTTTGAGTTATGGGGGGTCAAAGTACCCCAGAAGAGCAACGTCGAATTAATTTAGGGCCGTTTTTACCACATTATTGTCTCTAATGTGACTGGCTCAGAGGTGCTTCAGAGAAGTTTTTCATTTTATCCTATAATATACCTTGTATATTAACATCTCAAATTGAAAATTCCTTCGAAAATTATCAGAGCCCCAAATTAGGGCCCCCAAAATACCCCCAATTTCATAAAAAATACAGTTTTAAGAATGCTTTAAATCTTGGTTCTGACGTTATACAGAAAAACTTTTTGCCCAGTGCAGTTATATATCTTCAGATAAAATGAATCCAATGTTAAAATTTTTTGAAGGCCCCAAGGGACCCCCGGTACGGGGCCCCAAACATGGTCCTTAGTGCTAATTTACGCAGTTTCGAAGTATTGGTACAGCTGAAGCCGTCCTCCCACAGGAGAACTATTGACATGCAGATGTAGTATCAACATAGTAGTTTGATATTATGAAAAAACATTTCTTGAAGGTATAACTGTTTCCAAGAAAAATCCCAAAAAGTACCTCCCTATTTGGGACATTCCACTGGCATGCATGGGGGCATTTCGGCAATATTGAAAATTAACTTATTCTTCATATATCTCAAGTATATCCTCCATATATTACAAATAGTTATTTTACAGGGGCACTCATAAGAATTACATTACGCTGTATGGAGATCTCTGTAACTACTGAACCGATTCAAATTTTTTTTTCACTGATAGAAAGCTACACTATTCCTGAGTAATATAGGCTACCTTTCAGCATGCAGCATAACTAATTCTTCTACAGGGACACTCAAAAATTCTAGCATATGACGCTATATGGACATCTGTAACTACTGAATCGATTCTGAAGATCTTTTCACTGAAAGCTACACTATTCCTGAGTAACATAGCCTAAAATTCATGCATGTAGCATAATTTACAGGAATACTCAAAATGGTTCGTAAACATTGTCGTAACAGTCTCCATTCGCCACTCAAATTTATTCAAATTTTATTAAACTCCATTCAAATTTTTGAACAGTGCAGTTATATATCTTCATATAAAGTGAATCCAATGTTAAATATTTATGAAAGCCCCCAGCTTTGTGGCCTCTACCTTCCAGTCATTTTAAGAGTCATCGCTAGAGCAAATCGGGCAAAAAAAGAAGATAGTTTCAATCACTATCTCAGAATCTCATGAATTTTTTTTTTTCTTGTGTTGCCTTACCCAAGGAAAGAACACATCTGAAATATTTTTGATTTAGCTCTTTTAGTTCTGTAGTTATGGGGGGGTCAACGTACCCCTGAGGAGTGACGAATTTAGGGCCATTTTTGCCATTTTACTCTCTCGACTATGATTTGCTCTGAGATGCTTCAGAGAATTTTTTTAAAATCGAATAATATACCTTGAATCAAATAACATCTAAAACTGGAAATTCATTTGAAAATAGGCAGAGCCCCTAAATAAGCCCCCCCCCCCCAATATCCCCAATTTCATAAAAAATACAGTTTTAAAGAATGCTTTATATCTTGGCTCTGACGTGATACAGGAAAAATAAAAATTCCCGGGCCCCTCGATACGGGGCCCCAAACATGGCCCTTAGCGCTAATTTATGCAATTTCGAAGCATAGGTACAGCTGGCTCTGACTTCGCACATGAGAACTATTGGCATGGAGTTATAGTTTAGTTTCAACATAGTAGTTTCATATTATGAAAAGATATATTTTTTTATTACTGTGTTAAATTTTTCTTGAAAACGGTGATGCTTTCAAAAAATATACTGGGGGGCCTTCAAAAATTTTTAACATTGGATTCACTTTGAGTGTTCCTGTAAATTATGCTACATGCATGAATTTTAGTCTATGTTACTCAGGAATAGTGTAGCTTTCAGTGAAATGCTCTTTTGAATTACCCTTCAAAAATTTGAATGGAGTTGAATAAAATTTGAATAAATTTGAGTGGCAAATGGAGACAGTTACGACAATGTTTACGAATCATTTTGAGTGTTCTTGTAAATTATGTAACATGCATGAATTTTAGGCTATGTTACTCAGGAATAGTGTAGTTTTCAGTGAAAAGATCTTTAGAATCGGTTCAGTAGTTACAGAGATGTCCATATAGCGTCATGTGCTGAAATTCTTTTGAGTGTCCCTGTAAAAGAACTAGTTATGCTACATGCTAAAAGGTAGCTTATAATACTCAGGAATAGTGTAGCTTTCTATCAGTTAAAATAATTTTCGAATCGGTTCACTAGTTACAGAGATCCCCATTCAGCATAAAGTAATTCTTATGAGTGCCCCTGTAAAATAACTATTTGTGATATATAGAGGATATATTTGAGATATATGAAGAGTAAGTTAATTTTCAATATTGCCACTGTCGATTAAACTTCTAAAAGTAACACCGAAATGCCCCCATGCATGCCAGTGGAATGTCCCAAATAGGGAGGTACTTTTTGGGATTTTTCTTGGAAACAGTTATTCCTTCAAGAAATGTTTTTTCATAATATCAAACTACTATGTTGATATTACATCTGCATGTCAATAGTTCTCTTGTGGGAAGTCGGCTTCAGCTGTACCAATGCTTCGAAATTGCATAAATTAGTGCTAAGGACCATGTTTGGGGCCCCGTACTGGGGAGCCCTGGGGGCCTTAAAAATTTTTAACATTGGATTCATTTTATCTGAAGATATATAACTACACTGGGTAAAAAGTTTTTCTGTATCACATCAGAGCCAAGATTTAAAGCATTCTTAAAATTGTATTTTTTATGAAATTGGGGGTATTTTGGGGGGCCCTAATTTGGGGCCCTGACAATTTTCGAAGGAATTTTCAATTTGAGATGTTAATATACAAGGTATATTATAGGATAAAATGAAAAAATTCTCTGAAGCACCTCTGAGCCAGTCACAGTCCAGACAATAAATTGGCAAAAATGGCCCTAAATTAATTCGACATTGCTCCTCTGGGGTACTTTGACCCCCCATAACTCCAAAACTAAAAGAGGTAAATCAAAATTATTTCAGATTTCTTCTTTCCTTGGGTAAGGCAACACAAAAAATGAAAATCATGAAATTCTGAGATGATGATGGGAACGCCCTGCCCGATTTGCCCCTGCAATGCCTCTTAAGAGAAGTAGTGTTTCAACAGATAAACCATCACTGGTAAAAAGTTTCTTTCATTTTGCTTTTAATCATCAGTGTTAGGAAGAAAACTAATAGTTTTGTGATTTGTTCAGATTATTGTAAAATGCTTATTAGTAATAAACTCTGACTTATCATTTTTATTTATTTATTTAAAGCTATCTGAATTGGAACAAAAAGCTTCCGAAGCTGAAAGAAGGGAAGAGGAAGCTAGACAAAAGGTATAATTTTTCTTTATTTTTATGTACATTTATAATACTGAATGCTGTCTTTTTAAGATACTAGATCTGATCCAAAAATTTATCCTGTGTGACTAAGTTCTCCCACTTCAACAAGCCTGGTGTATGTAATGGCTGGTATATTGTGACGTAGCACCACAGTGGTAGTGTACTCTCTGAGGCTTTTTAATAACGTTTAATTTTATTAATAATAATTACCATAAAATCCCGATTATAAGCCCCCCTTTTGTGGGGGTGGGGACTTAATATCATGGAGAAGACCTTACAATTGCTGCCTCCTCCACCTCCTAATGCTGACGTCACAGCTGCCGTTCGTGGTGAAGTCACAATTTTTAGCAGTGTCCGTCGCCGGGAATGCATTTTGTCCTCTTTCCAAATGAATGGGGTGGAGGTAGGGGGCTTATAATCGGGATTTTATGGTATATATGCAAAAATATTTACAATTTTTGAAACATCTACATAAGTCCTTCTAAGCATGGAGCAGTTTGTATGAAGAACCTGTACCGTCTGTAGTTAAAATCCAACTCTCCTCTCTCGCTTCCTTCCAAACCTCTCAATCCCCACTCTTTGGGGGTTTTGGGGGTCAGCTCTCTTGACAGCAGGAGGAAAAGAATGCTCTCACACAGGCAATGACTGTACCACTACGTTACTGTGGACCCCCCCCCCCCCCCCCCTTTAGCGAAATCTTTCCACCTCAATAGGGAAAGATTTACAATTGCACTCTTCCAAATTAATAACTTGAGATATAATATTGGGAGAGTCAAAAGAAAGCAAGGCAATAGCATTTAAAATACATTTAACAAATATCAGTTTTCAACCTCTACCTTACAAAAAAATAACAATTTAAACAGTAATACAACAGCAGAACTCCTATTCTTGGGTAACAGTTGAGATACAGATTAGTTGGATATTCTTTTTTTCAGGGAACTAATCAGCCTACACATTGACTGGGACTATCGGTGTTTTGGTTACTTTTCCCAGATCAATGTACCACTTCGAAGTTGTATCACTGCAAGACTAAAGCCCATCTCATCATTCTGGGATTGGAACCGGCATTAGTTTTTTGCCACATCCAAGGGTTATGGTCAGTCATGATCGTAAACTTCTGACCATCTAAATAATAATGCAGCTGTACTGCAAAAGTTACAGAAGCACATTCTTTCTCTGTGGTACCATACTTTCGCTCTGCAGGCAAAAACTTTTTACTGAGGTACAGGCTTGCGTGTTCTTCCTTCTTATCATTTACTGAGAAAAGACAATGCCCATTCCTGCATCTGATGCATCAGTTTGAACCAGAAACTCTTTGCTACAATCTGGAGCATAGTGCGCTGGGTCTTTGACCAACTTTATTTTAAGGTTTTGGAATGCTTTGGCACACTCCTCTGTCCACGTGATTGAACCCTTTTTAACTCTGCCTTTTAATGCATCAGTAAGGGGTGCAGAAATTACAGAAAACATTGGTATATACCTGCTGTAATATCCCACTTGTCCTAAAAATGCACGTATTTCAGTTTTAGATTTTGGAACTGGATAATCCATTATTGCATGAACCTTTGCTTCTGATGGCTTGTGTATCCCTTATCCAACAATGTGCTCTAAATATTTTACATGATTTTGTGCAAACTGACCTTAAAAAGGCTTGGTGGTCAATTTTGCTTTAGCTGTTTGGTTTAACATATAGTGTAAATGCTTCAAATGGGACTCCCAACTATCGAAAAAAATGGCGACGTCCAAAAAATAGGAGATTGCAAAAGTCTCGCAATCTTTTAGTAATTCTGTCTTTAATTTGCTAAGGAAATATGAGGCATTCTTGAGACCAAAGGGGAGCCTTAACGGATGATAGCTGCCAAAACTTATAACAAAAGCAGAGCGTCTGTGAACCTGAGGGAATCTGCCAATACCCTTTCGCAAGATGTAAAACGCTAATGTTTTTTGCAGAAGATAACAATTCTACTCTTTCTTCGATGTTAGGTAAAGGATTCTGTTCATTTAACTTTGTTCACTTTACAGTAATCTATACAGGGGAAAGGATCTCTACTGGGAGCTTTGACCAAGATCATAGGGCTCTGTAAATCGGACTCTCTGATCTTGATAATTTTCAAATCTAACATCCATTGTATTTCCAACTTCAAAATTTCGTTTTGGCATTGCAAAGCTCAATAGGGCTTACTTCTAATAGGTTTTTCATCCATTAACTCGATATCATGCACAGCAAGATCAGTGAGACAAGGTTCATTTGAAAGATGGACCAAATGCTTTCGAATTTGTGCATCAGCTTCTGGAGCTGTTCAATTTGCTGATATTCTAAGTGCCCCTCCAAATTACATTTGTGTATGATATCAGCAAATTCATAAATGTTAGGATTTGTTTCCAGATACGAAAAATCTACCTCATCCTTGTCATAGCAATCTTTCTGTTCCTCACACATGAAATTTATCACAGCAGGTCTTTTAGAATAAGGCTTTAACATGTTTATATGGTAAACCTGAGTAAGTTCTTTTTTTACCAGGCATTTTCACCAAATAATTTGTTTCTGAGAGCTTGCCTTGAATAACTCCAGGACCGATCCACTGTACAGCCAGTTTATTAGGCTTAAACGTGGTATAAACAAAACCAAATCACCTTCGCAAAACTCTCATTTTATGGCATTTTTATACCTAACCTTTCATTTTTTCAACCGCTAAATCTTGGCATCTTTTTAGCATATTAATGATGTTAAATATATATTCGGTAACCAAATTCTTGTCATCACTTGCATCAGTTTATTTTTCAAAGAGTACCGTTTCTGGCATTCTCAAATTTTTCCTCTGCACTAGTTCAGCTAGAGTGAAACCAGTACTTTTGTGCAGTACATAATGCACACAGTGCAAGTGGGAGACTGCTTTCTCATTCAGGTTCTGCTTCTAAGCATAAAGCATTTAAAATTCTCTTAATCATTCTTTGAAAACATTCCACAGAATTAGATTGTGGTCGTACGCAGAACTTTGGCATACATGAATTCCAAATTTCTCAAAAAATCCTGTAGTAAGAGTGCTTATGAAGGTAGTCTGTTGGTCACACTGTGCCTCCTTAAGGAAACATATCCTACTGAAAATATTTAATGGAGCATCTACTATTGAAGCAGATTTGATATCCGCAACAGCTATTGCCGCAACATTTCGATGATAAACACAAAGCAGTTACTAAATATTTCTTTCCACTAAGAGTCTCAGGTAAAGGGCTGCAGGCACCTATATTTATTTGTGAAGACATTTCTGAAATTATTGGTACTAATTTCAGAGGGGGTCTAATTTTTATCACTAGGCTTTCCCACCCGTGGGCACTCATCGCATGATATGACATAGGCTTCTGCGTCTTTGTAGCAGCCTGTCCAGAAAAAATACCTCAAGAGTTTATCTTTCGATTTCATAACTCCCACATGGCCGGAAGGACCTTCGTGGCAAAGAGCCATAACCTGCAGTCTTAGCTTATCTGGTACAACAACTTACTTTTTTTTCCCCAAGGTGCTTCTCTTGTAATCAAAATAAAATGTTGTTTTCTATTTTGTACCCCTTTTCTCAGCATGCTCATATGGCTTTGTTCACCAGAATAGTAAGTGTGGGACTTATCTTTTGCATCTCAATGAAATCTGCTCAATTTATCCTGGACAGAGATAAACCATTCTCACTTTCCCTTATCTGTACATCCGAAACCTCATCTCATGAAGAAAGGTCTTCTGTTTGTCCCCCCCCTGTCTCATGTTTACTACTGGCTCTTGTCTGTACTGCATTTACGACCTCTGGGCCTGGGGTTGAAAAATGGTTATAATTCTCATTTTTTTAGCTGTCTGGTTTCCTAAAATATAATGTACCTGATCTAAGTCATTGGTAATCACATCTGTCTGGCTCATTATCTTGCCAAATTCTCCGCTTCACAACACATGAGCCAAAGGTATGCACATGACCTCACGGGTCAAAGGCTGTCTGACCCAAACAGTTTTGCCTGTAAAATCATCCAGCATTATATATTTTCTAGTCAGTAAATCAATGGTGCTACCAGAATTCCTGAAACATTTTGAAGCCATGACGTTAACAGCCCATCTGAGATGAAAAGAGATAACCATGACTCTATCTTCCTACAACCTACAAAGAGATTATTTACAACAGCACTTTTTTTTGCAATCTTTTAATTTCAAACACTGTGCCTGATAATGGGGACCACCACAGGCATAGCAGCTTACAACCTTCCATTTCTCAAACACTTGTTCCACCATCTTCTCCCCTTTGTCATTCGATACTTTTTTCTTAGTCTCGTGTCCTGCTTAAGGTCTCTCAAGATTAGTAGTAATAGTAGTTTTTTAGGTTTTTTTGCACATCTTCGAATTCCTCTTTTTTTGCCACAAAGTTTTTGGGATAAATGATATTGGCACATTCATTGAGATAATACTCTTTAAATTCTATGGGCATGCATTTTTTTGATTTGATCTGAAATCATTAAGTCTTTTAGCTTGTAGATGCTATCAACCTTCAAGCCTTCTAGCCAGCCTTCAAAATACATTTGTAATTCATAAATAAAATCATATCAGGTTTGCTGTGGAGATTTTTGATGTTTAGTGAACAACTGTATAAATTTTTCTGCACTGACCTTAAACTTTTGTAAAAGTAATTCTTTTACAATTTAATAATCTCTTCTCCTTTCTTTGGGTTCCCGGGCGATGATATGGACAATCTCAGTGGGTAACAATCCAATTAACTGAGTTACCCACTGATCTACTATTTCTAGAACTTTAGCTTGACCCTCAAAGAGGGACAAAAGTAACACAATATCATCATCTTTACTGTTAAATTTAGGCATAAACTTTTGAATTTCCTCCTTAAAACAACTCCCCTTACTAAAATTCCCTTCCCCATTTTGCTTTACAATTCAAGTTCTAATTTCTTTTTCTCTTAATTCACTGTCATTCCTGCTCCTCCCTTAAACGTTCTTCCCTAAATCTTTCTTGTTCAGCACTAGCTTTCTCTTGCTCTTCCATTTCTGATAAAATACCCTCTAATAAGTTCTTGACGAACTCTTTGTCATAAGCACAACAATGAGGGTTTTGATTTGAACTGTTTTCATATTTTTGTTTACTTTGCACTCTAGTTCGTCTGCCAATTTTAGCAGGTTGCATTTTCTTGGCTTTTTTGGGAAAGGCATGATGATTTCTGAGGCAAGTACGTGCAAAATAATGAATCATATGAAAACAACAATTTATAACTATCTATGTAGGCAATTAAAAATTAATAATACTAATTACATTAATATATTTGGAATACACCACAATATTAAATCCCTTTTACTGAATTTCTCAATGCCAAATTTTATTTCATAATTAAAAATACTCAAGCAAAGGATTATAATATACAAATATGCACAATATGTTAAAATACCATCTATTATATTATTAACTTGTTATTTAGAAGAACACTTATAAAGTAACACTTGCAATAAGCACACACTTTATTTACACCTGAATATAAAGAATTAAACCATTACTTTCTTTTGACACAGCAACTTAGTTTAATAGCAATTAATTTCAGATATTTAAATACCCAAGTTAATTGAATTTTTATCTTAACTCTTAAAATTTTAAAATTGATTTTAATTTAGAATAGAATTTTTAAATATTTAATTTTTTACCCCAATTTAAAATGAAGGTACTTAACCCTGTTTTAGGAGAAATTTTTGTACGAGATCCTTTCTCACATGGTACAGTCCTTAATTTACATCAAAAGTTCAAAGTTAATAGTTCGGTTTAATTGTCCTATTCAAATAGTGGAATGGATGTTCCCACAAAAGAATTCTGAAGTTTATATGACTCTTTTCGCTTCGGATCCGATTGTCCTAACCAGTGAAGATTATTTTCTACACAATATTCTTCAGGGTCTGAATGACCTCTTGAGCCAGGAACCAGTTGTCCCAAACAGGAACCAGTTGTCCCAAAATCACCAGAACTTCCAAGAGGATTGGGCAGCTGTCTTCACTTCCTCTAAGCTGGGGTGTCTCTTTCAGGAACACCAAGGCTGCATTGCCTCCTTTGGCTCCACTAGGTTTGGGGTGACCCTCCTCTTTTTCTAAGCTGGGGCAGTTCTTTCAAGAACACTAACGCCAGGCAGCCTCCTTCAGCTCCACTACTGTTGGGGCAACCCTTCTATTTTTCTAAGCCAGGGCGTCTCTTTCAAGAGCACTAAGGCCGGGTAGCCTCCTTCAACTTTACTAGGGTCGGAGCGAACCTCTTCTTTTTCCATAAGACCAGGGCAGCCTTTTCCGTTCATCTAGGATCAGGGTGTGATCCAGAGAAAGAGCTGCCAGAGGACTAGCCCAATGCTGGCACCAATTTCTGACTGTGACATAGCGCCACAGTGGTAGCATATTCTCGGAGACTTTTTAATAACATTTAATTTTATTAACAATAATTAAATACAATATATGTATATACAGATATTTACAAGTAATTTTCAAAAAATCTACATAAGTATTTCTAAGCACACAGCAGTTCATACGAAGAACCTGCACCGTCCATGGCTAAAATCCATCTCTCCTCTCTCACTTCCTTCCAAACCTCTCACTCCCCAATCTTCAGGGGTCAGCTCTTTGACCCCAGGAGGAGGAGAATGCTTTCACATGGGCGATGACCACAAAACTATGTTACAATATAAACAAAGGTAATACAGGGAAAAAAAATCCACTAAATAACTGAAAAATTTCATGTCGTAAAACATGATAAAATACTGTATATTGCTTAAAATGCAATGTATAATCCAAAAGTATATGAATAATTTTTATTGTGCACTTATATTTGTAATGATCAGTGAGTAATGAAAGGTTTTAAATGAACAACAGGAAAGTTTCACTCTAAATTATGGATTGCAGTTTTATAAATTCTCATAGTTAATAACTATGCTTAACCCTTTGAGGCGCAACCCTTTCCCAATGCTGAAAAAAGGGCAGGCATTGCCATCGTTCGACTTAACTACCAGCAAGATGGCGGACGATCGAAACGTTCATCGTGTGACACAGATCTAGAGACCCTTTTTTGACGACAGCTGGCTGTGCTCGCACACAGCCAGCTGCGTCAAAAAAGGGTCTCTAGATCTGTGGCATGCGATGAACGTTTCGATCATCCGCCATCTTGCTGGTAGTTAAGTCGAACGATGGCAACGCCTGCCCTTTTTTCAGCATTGGGCAATCTATCCAGCTGTTCTCTCATTCTTCCATTTTTCAGCAGATGTCAGTGCTGTTAAAAATAATCGTGATCATTTTTTAAGCGAAATGACTCACTAAAAAGTAAAGGGTTCTCGTGGAGCTATGTCACCCGCAACTATTTTTATAAAAATCCAATCTATTCTTCGTGACTGGCAACAGTCAAAACGTCAGAGTTGGGTGATCCCAGAGTGGGATCACTGTGCGTTAAAGGGTTAAAGCAAACACTTCGCAAGTTCTATTATACACTGTAATGAACAAAACACTTAATTTTTTTTTATGAATCTTTGACATTTTTAAATGTATATATTTTCCCTTAGTACTTCATGCTTAAAAATGTTTTGCAATTATGTTTTAAGATTTTCTCAAACTTCCATTTTTTGCATGTTTCTTAATTTATTTCCCCCATGTTATTTTCAGGCTCAGGCTTTAGAACAAAAGTTACAAACCTTAGGTGTTAGTAGTGATAATTTTAAGGACTGTGTATCAAATGCTGATCAGACAAGTAAAGATCAAATTATATCAAACTTAGAGCAGCAAGTTGAGGAACAGGTATGTATATTGTAAAAGTTATTGTAAATGTGTGTTTCATTGATATTCATGAGTAATTTTTGTTAATAAAGAATTATACTTTTATGAGCACTTGATTAACTTATATATGGAGTATATATATATATATTATAATTAAAATATAATTATTGAATGCTAAGCACGTTCTATTGACAAAATTTTTGATTTAATTTTAGCATGTATAATTTAATAATGTAGCATTAAATTAAAAAGAACATATGAAAATTATTTGTGGTAAAAAAAACAAAACTACATGATAATAATTTTAAAAAACATTGTCGCCCCACCCATATATGAACCCATGAAGCAAGCAAAAAATTCTGCTTGTTTCATAGGTTTATTTTTCTGAAGTCCAGTAGGTATAGAAAGTTCTAGTAAAGAGTCCGTTTGTCAGGATGGAATATGAACTTCATTGCTCCTACAGCTTTGTTGAACAATCAGCTGTACAAAATTCACAAGCACAATCAGACAATAATGAGCTTTTAACAGTCCGCTTACTACAGAAGCTTTCACAAATGCTGTATTTCTCACATAAAATAAAACACATCCGCAGGCAAAAATTCAGTGGAAATATACTAGGGATAACACTAACAGTCCCTCAAGACTCAGCAATGAAGAATTTATACACAGCACTTAAAAACAAAGCTTCATAAACAAGCAAAAACATCGCTTCTATAGTGTCAATACAAAGCTTTCACAAACATCCCAGCCAGCCACGATACATCGAATTAACGTCGCTGTCGACGTAGTTTCGGCGTAATCATCGACGTAAAAAATCCTTGGATATGTCCACCTGTTTGCCTGTCAAGCGCTGAACTTCTAGACGGCGTATCACCCGCGAGGGGCGACCGTGAGAGATAACAATCTCGCTTAACTACGGTGCAAGAATGAAAAAGGGTGACCGCCAGGAAGAGAAAATCGCCGACATTGGTCGAACAATTGTCGCTATAACGGCAAAGGGAGACAGATTCTCAGAATCCGTTTATAAAATTCAGCTCATAGTGGTTGATTTTACGTTATGCATTGTCGAATTGCTTCAACAGGACAGAGAAAACTGGCTTATATTCGTCTAATAGAAGTCGTTCCTTAAAGACTTCACAGAATTTGTCGAATTCTGACCATTTATAAACGTAGTAATTATGTCGCAATTCCAGACCTTTAGAGAATGGGCACATTCCATTTACATATGTCGTGAAGGAATGGAAATTCAATCTGCTCTGATCTTGTGCACTTTTGCCGTTTAAAAGGAAACACTTTATCTTATAAATAAAAATGAAATTCTGTTTGTTTGTTTGTGGATTTGATTCGTATACAAATCCACAAAAATGGACCTATCGGCCTGAAATTTAGCACAGATATGTAAAATAATATAGAATAAATCATAGTCGACTTTAAAACTTTGAAAGTCCACCCGTTCCCGGAATTTAAGAGATTTTTTATGCTCTTCACGCAAAAATCTTTCCGTAATTGTAACCTCTGTAGTGAAAAAAGTGTGAAATAAGGATCGTGGTTGCCATGTGTGGCGATTTTTGCCGAATAAAATGTTTTAAATTCTCAAAGTAAAAATAAAAGCATAATAATAATGATTTTTTTTTGTTAGTTTATATTTGTACGGTTATTTTTTTTTAATTATAATATCGTGTGCATGGGAAATCAGAGCAGGAATGTAATGCTTTACATGCAAAACAATAAGAATTGAAGATTTCCGAGGCTAATGTGTAAATTTTTTTAGTTTGGCAAAAAAATAAAATGGCTGAAATATGGATTTTGAGTAAGTGAGTTCTAGCGGTTAGCACAGTTTTCGGCTTGGTGCAATTTATTGAGAGCTTAAGGAAATAGATTTTTGAAAATAAGTGCAAAGGTTTTATTAGAATACAGCGTTAAATTTTAATGATCCGTGAAGAAATAATGCAGTTATTAAGGGATTTCAAGCGATCTAACTTCAGAATTCTCGCCAATTGAGTACATTGATTTAAGTTGGGGGAATTCCGCCAAATTTCAGAAAATTGAAATCTTCTCATTTAGTACATCGGAGTAACGATGAATAAAACACATTATAGTTGATAATTAAAAAAAAAATCGGCTGTATTAAGGGATTCCAATTTTCAAATAAATGCGTGCTACTCTTTGGCGGTCGAACCATTTCCCATATTGATTGCTGCTAAGTCAATGCTTCGAATGATTCCCTGAAAAAACTCTTGCAAAATGGCGTATGTTGGCACTTTGGCGAGGCTTAGATTTGAAACTGGATTTTATTTGAGACTGGTATATATAATAACACTGGTTATAGATAAAAATGAATGTTGGTATGTGTTTATGAGGTTGAAAAACTCCAGCACCGTTGCACGATGAAATTTGGTTCACCTAAGTCTTTTATGATGGAGAAGGTTTTTATGCTATCCGTTTTCCTTAACTTGCCACTTGGTGCCGCAGCACAACGTTGAATTCTATTCCGTTTAGCCATTTGCTATGCGAATATCGTCCAATCGATTTCGATGAAATTTGGTACACGCGGATATTAGAACACGGAGAATATTTTTCAGTATCCATTTTGCTGTAACTTGCTGCTAAATGGCGCTGCAACGCATCAACTTCTATACCGTTCGACCGTCCGGCATAAAATTTCTTATACTTACACATTTCAGCACGAAGAATATATTCTAACTGTGTTCCTTTTGATGTTACTCACCACTAGATGGCACTGCAATGCATTATTATTTTAACTCGCCACTAGATGACGCTGCAGCAGGCCAAATTCTTGATCATTCAAACGGTCGCTATGAAAATCAGTATACATAGATATTTGAACAATGAGAATATTTTGGCGTTATCCATTTTGCTATAACTTGCCACTTGACGGCGCTGTAGCAAATCATTACTTTAATTAACTACTAGATGGCCCTGCAGTGTATCACTTCTTGACTGTGCAAATGATCGTTTTAAAAATTGGTATACATAGATAGTTGAACACGGTCGCTATGAAAATCAGTATACATAGCTATTTGAACAATGAGAATATTTTGGCGTTATCCATTTTGCTATAACTCGCCACTTGACGGCGCTGTAGCAAATCATTACTTTATTGAACCACTAGATGGCCCTGCAGTGTATCACTTCTTGACTGTGCAAATAATCGCTATGAAAATAGGTATACATAGATATTTGAACACGGGGAAGAGTTTGGCGCTATCCATTTTCCTATAACTTGCCACTAGATGTCGCGTCAACACATGAAATTCAGGACTGTCCAGCCGATAGTCATGAAAATTTGTATACATTGATATCTGAATGCGAAAAATATTTTCGCCGTATCCGTTTTGCTAAAACTCGCCACTAGATTGCGCTACGCCGCATGGCCTTCTGCACCGTACAAATGATTGCCTTGCAATTCGGTATGCATGATTATTGGACACAATATAACGCGATATCCACTTTGCTATATCTGTTTATTACAATGAATAGTAATCACCACAAATCGTAATATCAAAAAGTCCATTCATTCCCGTGCGAAGAACGGGTACTTCAGCTAGTTTTTCTATAAAATACATTTTACTATTAGTTTGTTAGCTAATGAAAAATAATTTTTAATCCAATATGCAGAAATAACAAGTTTTAAATTAACTTCTGATCGTTTTGATGAAGTTACAAAATATACATTCATAAAAATTTGAACACAGAGAAAATATATGAAAGAAAAAATATAATCTTGATTTTTTTAATTTAACTGATCAGTAACTCGCATTAATAGCTTAAGTCTCTAATTTACATTTTAAAGGATTTACTTTTTCCCCGGTACATTTTATGAATTGTTTTAACTGTATTAGGTATATTCAATAAAAAAGGGGGGGGGGGGCGTTGTTAAATTCAAAGTTATGAACAATCTAAATAATTTCATATATTGTTGAAAAATGGTGAAAAAGTAACTTAAAAAATTAAATAAATATTAGTAAATTTAGTTAACTAATACAGTTTAAAATGCAATTGTACTAATAGTAAATATAATTTACTTATTTTATATAAAAAAGTTACTTTTTCACCAGTATATGAAAATATAGATTCTTTATAACAGTAGATTAAATAATTTTTTATTAAAAATACCCAATACAGTCAAAATGATTAATAAAATGTACCAGGGAAAAATGGAAACCCTTTAAACCTTTGAGGCGCAACCCTTTCCCAATGCTGAAAAAAGGGAAGCCGTTGCCATCGCTCGACTTAACTACCAGCAAGATGGCAGGAGATCGAAACGTTCATCGCGTGCCATAGATCTAGAGACCCTTTTTTGACGACAGCTGGCTGTGCCCGGCACAGTTAAGTCGAGCGATGGCAATGGCTGCCCTTTTTTCAGCATTGGGCAATCTATCCAACTGTTCTCTCATTCTTCTATTTTTCAGCAGATGTCAGTGCTGTTAAAAATAACCGTGACCATTTTTTTACGGGAAATGACGTGCTGAAAAGTAAAGGATTCTCGTGGAGCTTTGTCACGAGCAACTATTTTTATAGAAATCAAATCTATTCTTCGTGACTGGCAACAGTCAAAACTTCAGAGTTTGGTGTTCCCAGAGCGGGATCACTGCACGTTAAAGGGTTAATATGTAAAAGCGACATCTGCTGTTTATGCGACTTACTTATGAGTGCAATTCAAAATCAAGATTATATTTTTAACTTTAATATATTTTTTGTATATGTTCAAACTTTTATCAATATATATTTTATAACTTTATCTAAACGATTAGAAGTTAATTTAAAACTTGTTATTACTGAACATTTAATTCAAAATTGCTTTTTATTAGCTAAAACCAGTAGTAAAATGTTTTATATTTAAAAATATAAAGTGTTTCCTTTTTTTTAAACGGCATGTGTGCAAGATAAGAACTGCTTGAATTTCCATGCTTTCACGATGTATGTAAATAGTATGTGACTCACACATTCTCTAATTATCTAGAATTGAGGTACAATTAGAACGTTTATAAATTGTCAGGATTCGACGAAATCGTCAAGGAACGACCTATTAGACGAATAAGCCTGCTTTTTTTATTACTTTTTCCATGTAATAAAATGAGAACAAGTTGTACCTGTATATTTCACTGTACCTGTAATTGTACCTGTATATTTCACTCTATAACAAGAATAACAAGACTTATAATTAGCGATTAAAAAGAAAATGATTAAAAGAAACAAAGCACATAAGTATTAGTTAAGTAATTATGTAACTCACCTCTAAAATTTTGACAGCCGGAATTAAAATTAGTAGTTACCCCGACAAACTTTAACAACACCGGCCAACACAGTTCAAAGAGAGCCAGACAAACTTATTAATACATGTCAAGCTAACGATAAATCAGGTTAGCATTAAACTTGAAAATATTCCAAGAGATTCTTGAAAAATATCCACTTTTATAGTTAAAACTATCGAAAATGTACTCTTCTGTGCAGCGCAGCAGCTCAGCCAGTGACCTCGCGATGAAAATGAAGCTAGATCTGCCCTTGCATAAAAAAACTGCGAAGCGAACCACGACGGAATACACACACAAAAAGAAGAAGAAAAAAAAAAGGCAACTGTGACGTGACTTCAGCGTTCTCCAAAATTCTGAGAAATCGCGTGGGGTGGACAGGTCAAAGGTCATGTGAAAGGACACGGTAACGTTTGTCTCCCCTGCACTGTTTATTCGACGTTAAACTGACTATTAACTAAGCTGAAAAAATTTCTCGGTGCTCCATCTGTTTCTTCTTGGCTGGCTGGGGGGTCTCTCAGATCGCCGAAGCTATGAGCGGAAAGTCGGCGATGTATTGACGGATTATAGACCTCGTGGGGGTGACAAACATTAACAGTCGAAGATAGCCGCCTCCCTGACCAGCATACAACAGCTCTTTAAAACGTCGACAACACAATGTATGTTTGATCTCTTTTAAACGCTATTTTTTGCTGTAATTTTTCCTCGACCTATTTTCGACATTTCGACATCAGGAATACGTAATATATACGTGTGTGCGCTTGCTGGGATCAGCTCTTGACGGAAGCAGAAGCATGACTGACTGGATAAGGACAGCCCGCTTCCTTTTATACTTTCCGACATGCATTCCAGAAAACTCGGGACCTCTCTAACAAGTCCCCGAACAATTGTGTTTTGATTGCATCATAGAAATATTAATGAATACAAGGCTAATATGTGATGTTAATGCAGTAAAACAATATTTACAAGCTCCATTGGGGAAAATGCACCAAATGACCCAAATGTCACCAAGCTTGGCAACTTTTGGTAAAATATTGCCAAATTTGGCACCAAAAATAAGTCCCATAAAGTGAAGTTACCGAAGGCCTAGGACCAATAGTTCTTGAGATTTCTAGAAATTGCTAAAGAAATCAATGGGGAAACCCAAACCTCTGTATCTCTGGTTCTAGTTGACCGATTTTGATGCAGCAAAAAGCAAAATTAACTATTTGACGCATACAATACGAATTTTGAACTATTTTAAACCCTAGAAAAGTGAGTTGCCCTGAAAATTCGTAACAATATATACTGTTTTTATATCTTTATGAAATTTTCATCCCTCACCCCTTAAAAAAATTAAAAAAGGAAAACTTTCCCAGATTTACTTTCTTAGTTCTGTTGTTTACTAAAAGTGCTTTCCTGTATTTCTAGAAGTTATATTTATTAGTATGTTACCTATTGATTGTGTGTGTGCTGAAGTGTAACAGTCTTATATGTTTAAGAAACATAATGTCAATGGATTTGTTGAAATATATAGAGGGTTCGAATCTTAGAACAAAACTTTTTCACCTGCTACTAAACCCAACAATCTTTTGCTTACACTCCAGTCAGCCTAGCCCATCTGTGTAAATAGTTTTTTTTTCACCAGCTAATACTTTGAGTTAAATTCCTAAATGTCATTTTCAACTGATATCTCGTATATAATATATAATGTAGGAGCTTCCAGAAATAAAGATGTTTAAAAAAAAAAAATATTTTTAGTAGAATTATTTTTTCCCCCCACCAGTTCGGCACTAGCACATCCAGCCTTCGCCAGGGATTGCTGAATGTGATGACCATGTGTGAAGGGACTTCCTGTAGGCATCCAAAATTATCCTTAAAAAGAAATAGTATCACTAATATACAAATCTATGATGGGAATGAAACCAAGACCCAAAATGTCATAGAATGGTATGTTAGCTACTATACGACTTGGGAGGCAGAACTAATTAAACTGACTTGACTGAAACAACAAATTATTAGGTTGATCCAAGGGGAGTTTACACAACTGGAAAAATAGATCTTTTGTACTCTTAGCTAATATGCTCCTCATATTGTTAAACCTTTTGTTATTAATGTTATATTAATATTTATGTTAATAATGATATTGGGCATTTTTTCATGTAGCAATAAGTTCTTGTACAATATGTGAATTTTGTCATGAGCACAATCATAGTATACCTAATAATATTAACATTTCGTTACTTCAAGATTTTGTTTTACCTTTCCTTTCATTCTTTCACAGAAAAAATTAAGAATATTAGATGCTAAGAAAGTAGAAGCTAAAGCATCAAAAATCAAAGAATGGGTCACTAATAAACTGAAGGAAGTAAGTCATATCTTATTGTATTATTTTGTTATTTATTGGACAGTGATTAGTCAGTTGATTATCATAATCTTTAATAGAAAATTTTTGTTGAAAGGTAATTATTGTCAATTACTGTTGATGAATTTTCTTTTGTTTAGTTGGAAGAGCAAAATTACCAGTTACGAGAAGATAACAAAAAATATATTGCGCAGTTAGAGCTTTTAAAAAAGAGACTTAGTCAGCTGTCTCAACAAAAAGAGAAAAATAATACTGAAGTACGTTGTTTATGCTATTCCTCATGTTCTGAATTTTTTCCTTGTAAAAGTTGCTTTGTCTTGTCAATTTTTTTCTTCCTGCTTTTCACTTATGTAATTGGAGCCATTGATGATTATTAAAAGTTTTACTGCCAACTAAAAGTTATGTGGCTTAAAACTGTTCTGTTATTGAGTGACAAACTAGATAAAACGTAATCTAACTTGTTCAACCTTTGTTAGCAGCATGTGCTACATACACATTTAAATAATGAGAACTGTTCAAAAATTAGCTTATAACTTTGGTTATAAAAATTGTTATGAAATGAGATTAGTTTGTTAAAATAGTCGACTGATATTTTATATCTTTTGATAAATTTTGAAAGTTACTTAGGTTATACAACTCAAGTAATGGAATAATACTGATTTTATATAGATACCAGCTGCATAGCCATTCTCCATATGGAAGGGATCAAATATTTTTCTTACTCATACAAGAGAAATTAATTCCATCTTTACAAAATTTCAAAGTATGAGCCCATATTCTTTGACTCATGACATAAACATTGCCTCATTGATACATACTTCAGATGTTATATAGTCTGACTGCAAAATCATAACACAAAAACTGTCAGTGTTATTTGAGATCAAAAAGAATATAAAAATTGTTTTGCGAACAAATCTGTTTCATTTATCCTGCAGAAGCACTTTAAAAGTATAGTTTTTCTGGTTTAAGTTCTAAGATGATGTCACAGTGTGTGGACAACTGTTTTGTCTTCTAATTCCTTAAGTGTGAACGATGCGTAATCTCAGTCATGCTGCAGAACACATCGGTAAAATTTTGCTTTACAAAAAGTCTTAAAATAATATTGCTGCCATAGACAAGAAATATATGTCTACATGAAGCATTCATTGTTTCATGAACTTTTTACCTATCACATCTGTTGTAAAAGTAAACCTGAAAGTGAAGTAATTATTTTGTAAACACATTACTCTTAAGTTTTTGATGCAGTTTGAAATTCATAACATCAAAATGATGTCAAATTCTTTTACTATTAGAATTTAAAATAAAAAACTGATTTCATGTTTATCAATTGTTACTATTACTACCATAGTAACAGAACCCATTACCAGAAACATATTTAAGATAGGGGTTCTCTTCTCCTTCCCCCCTCCTATAATTTCAATTTTTGTAAACAAAATAAAATCTTTTTGTGAGAAATTCTGCCTTTTCCACTATTTGAAACCCCTCAAAAAATTTTAACCTTTTCTTTTCTACTCCAAATATGATTTGACATAGGTGTACTAAGGGTTCATGAGGAGTTCTGTTCATATGACAGTTATAAGTTAGGTGTATAAATATATCAATGTAGTTTTAGATATTACCAAAAATGTTTTAGAAAATATGGAGTCAGGGAATTGTGTTTGGGAAATTAATAGCTACCATGTAATTGAGTTATGGTTAATTGCTGAATTTTTCAGATTGCTTCCTTGTGTGATAATGAAAGCTGTCAATTCAAGCAAAACGTTTTTTCTTACAGGATTCTTCTCGTGGTAGCTGGGAAGACCAAGGTTCATCTGATGATGCTCCTCCTTTAAATTCCCTCTCGAGCGCCAACCAACGTGCCAATTACATAAACAACAATGAACAACCGTCCTATAACTCTTCCTCTGACGGAAACAAGAAGTCATCCTCATGGGCCTCTGCTCAGCATGCACGAGTGGACCAGTGGATTGACAGCTCATGTCAGGTGTCCATGTGTAGGCGTTCTGACTCTGAGGATGGCGACATGCTCCATACTATGGGATCTGAGAGTAGCTTACCTGTGGTCGAAGTAAGAGACAATAATTCCTAAATCATGGCTTCAACAGTTATCATGATTGCAGCTCAAACATCCAAATAACTTACAATATTTCATTACATTATTATTTTCATGTTTATAATTTATATAAACTAATAATCACGTACGATGTATTCATGTATTTGTCAGAGTCTCCATTTTTGAGAAACATTTACTGATTAACTACTACTTATCAAAATAACTCAAACATAGGTTTATTCATTTTTATGAATAAACCTATCATTAAAAAAAATTAATAAAGCACTTAATTTTGATTTTAACTGCAATTACATAAAAAGGTTTCTGTTATAGCTGAAAAACCTCTGCCTTGTAAAGCATTGCTTCAGTTCCCTTCCCCAATCTACATTAAAACAGAGCTAAGTTATTAGCCCATATAATGCGATACCAAAATTTTTCATTAAGATATTTAGAAAATCCTACATTTAGACCTTGAATTTAGCACGAGTGGTTTTTAACAGGAAAAGATCAGTCAACAAATATCGTGTTATATTCTGCAGGCTAATACAGTAAGTAAATAGCTTACAATACTTTGATCTTAATGTGAACATAAGCTTTTGATTATAACACCACTATAGTTAAAAGCTTGTTTCTTTCTTCGACTTGAGAAACATTAATCGATCTTTTTAAAAAGCTCTTGTTATTTTCTTTTGTCGGAATTTAAGTATAAATAGCATTCTGATGTAAATGCATTTTAATAGGATGCTAGCAGGAACATTAGCTGTTGAATATCAAACTCATTGTAAAGCTTGCTTGTTAATGAGGACCTTGATGTTCACACACAATCACTTGTGTCATAGGCAGTATTTAAATTCACGAATTCTGATTTTAAAAGCTTCCCTTTATGCTATGAATTTAACATATCTGTAATGGATACAGAAGAGAACATTGACCTATAATTCCTGGTCTGATTTGATATCAGCACATATAACTGAATTTAAAAACCAGGGGTAGGAGCCGGTCACTAAAACTCACTAAAAGTAACTTTTTTTCAGCAAAGTCACTAAGGTCCATATTTTTATGAAAAAGTCACTAATTTGTCACTATTTTGAGTAAAAAGTCACTTTTTCAAGAAAAAAGATCGATAGTCGCGTATTATTGGTTGGCATCTAAGCAAATTGCCCTGTTTCATTGGTTGTGCTGTGGTCAATCGTGAATGAAACACTGACATTTATACATTCTATCCTCTCCTGGTCTATCCAGAAGAAGTCTATCCTCTCCTGGAATGCACGTGGAAGAAAGACCTAAGTTTACTTTTTTTTTCCCAACATTTTATATGTACTATTTTAAAAATATTGAACAGGGATGAGAATCTTCCGCGGAATTGCATGTTTTAGTTATTTTCTCACATTTTATTTATTTAAGAATGTGATGTGGACTCTCGTAATTGCAGCTGCCAATTTCAGTTTGGAAAAAAAAGCACAGTGTTCAAGATATTTTTGAAGGCTCTTTCCCTGCCTTAGCGTTTGCAATAATGAGACTTTTTGTTTTATTTTAGCATTAAAAATGTTTCACAATCTAATATGGGTCCCCCTAAAAATAATTTTAAGGGCAAATGCACTGAAAGACCCGTTCTTGGAAGCAATACTGTTCATAGAACCGGAGTTTTTTTTTTTTTTTTTTTTGCTTCTTTTCAGTGATGAATCTGCCGGTATCCAATGATTGCACAAAGCTAGTTCCCAGCGGAGCATTTGAATACTTGCCAGGGAAACACCACTGATCACAGGAGTAGTCTTCTTCGTTGCATCTTTTCAAGCGAACAGGGCCCGACCAGTGGCATAGTGCTTTGAGCTGGGAGACGGAAGGTGCCTGGTTCAAAACCAGGTCTCGTCTGCCCACCTAACCGTTTGGAGTTTTCCGTGGTTCTCCTCCAAATCTTAGCATAAGTGCGGGTTAGACCCCTTTAAAAGACCCCCACGGAGGGCACACCATCCATAGGCCTAGATCCCTCGTGCAGATAATTGGCCTTAATCCCACAACAACATCAAGCGAACTGGTTAAACAGTGTACTAAACTTCCTGACAATTCGCAGACTTATAGATTTAAGTGTACTCTGAAAAGGGAGACCGCACCTTTCACCTTTGAGTGAGCAATGGCATGTGTGATCTCCCTAAATAACATTTAATGATGTTGAGGTGCCTTTGTGTTCCAAGGGCATTTGTTGACTTGCGAGTGGGTCAAGAAGGAAGATCGGATAACGTCTTTTCCAAAATAATTTGGTTTTCACGTTTACGTAATAGCACAACACAGGAATGTATTTAACAGCATTTCATTATATAAGCTAACCATTGATTGGAATTTTATCATTATTATGCAATTACTTGCAAAGGCGTTGATAGGTTTTTCAGTGCCCGGGGACAACTAAAAATTTTGCACCCCCTCCTACTTACCGAAATACAACTGGGAAAAGTTTTATAAGCAATTTGGCGCTCCTTGTGTGCTGCGCCCAGGGACGCAGTCTAAGTTTTACACTAAGTCTGTCTTTGATTTTATGAAATTGCTTAAAATGCTCTTTTTGAATAATGATAGCCTATTTTTCCTTACTGAATTTTCTCTATCTAAAGTTAATTACTAAATATTTACTTATAAATGAATTAATTTGTTTCGTGGGTAAAATTTAATTGTAAAAATTATCTGGTACAACAAGGATCGTCGCAGAACGAAAATTGTTTCCGTTTTGCGACCCTTCACAAAATTACAATTGATTAAAACGGCCCCTTCACAAAAATATAATCGATTAAAACGGCCCTTCATTAGTATTTTACTCTATATTTTAATTTTTATCAATTATTTTAACAAAAAAGTGACTTTTATTATAAATTGGCAGGAAAATTTATGAAAATAAGTGTTGTACTTTATAAAATTGAGCATTGAAATTCACAAAAATAAGCAATTTTCACAAAAATGGGACCCTGATAAAAATTCCTTAATCGACCCCTGCACACGCAGAAATATTTTGATGGCTAAATTTGAGCTCACGCACTTGTACTCCTTTTTCATCTTGTGCTTTCTCATCCCTGGTGAAATATTGTATTTAATTAATGCTATGGTTAAAATTAAAGTTCTGAGATTCATTAGAAAGGCATTATTTATATTTTTCAATGTGTTAAAATGATATCAGTGGCACAACAACCGCGGCAAATGAAATGCCTTGATACGTATTGATGCACAAAGCATACTTTTCAAAAATGCTGCGCCCAAATCTGTGCTCCCCCCCCCCCCCCCCAAAAAAAAAAAAAAAAAAAAAGATGCACAAGTTATCACAGTAAAATTAAAACAAAAATGCTTAATGGTTTTAGAATTTTCTGACTTCCTCACCTCTCTCTTCGAACTACTTCATTTCATAGATTCGTGTAAATCAAACATCGAATATAACCACTCTGGTAACTCAAAGTATCCCACTATTGAAAAGTTTGTGAAAATGTGTTTAACTATATATCATGGTAATGCAGATGTTGAGAGAGGATTTTCTCTTTCATGAAGAATCCTAACAGGGGAGAGAGCTGCCATGAATGAACGAACTTTAAATGCAAGATTAAATGTTATAGATGGTTTAAAATTGTTTGATAACAACCCTTCTAATGTACCAATTACGAAAGAGCTGCTGAATTCAGCCCAAAATGCTCATCACAGCTATACACTGTACTGTGAAGAGCAGAAAAGAAAAGAAAGTGAAAGAAAAAATGTAGTAGAGAAAAAGAAGAGAGATGCAGAAGAAGCAGAAAATAAAATTAAAGCAAAAAGGATAAAAGCTGATTTAGATTATTTAAAACATGATTTAAAAGAAACTCGAAAAAAATACCAATTATAAAAAAAAGTCAGAGAAAAATTATTTGAGGAAGCCAGTAAGAGGGTAAAACCAGCAACCTCAAAAGGTAACACTCAGGAAATTCATCTGGCTCAAGGAATGATGGAGGGTGTTGAGAACCTAAAGTGCGAAGAAATACAACTTGAAAAAAAAGTTTTAAACCTTGAAAAGAGTATCGAGAAGAAGACATCTAGCCTAATTTCAAAATTTGTAAAGGAAAAATGAAATTTGAGTAGAGAAAAATGCAAAGACCAAAATTATATTCAGCGTTGTATTTTTATTATTATTTTGAATGCAAAATACTAGACTAAATAAAATACTAAGAATTTTTAGTTCAAACTAAAATTTTTTATTTCTTTTAATTTCAACTTTGCCACTAAAGCCTTCCATCTATGTAGTATTTTTTTTAATTGCAAAATGAGCAATTAAACTAAATTTTTTATTTTAATGTCTAAAAAAAATTGTATTGATTGACAAAAGCACTCAAAATAACTGTTATTTAAAACATTAAAAACTTTGCACACACACACACACACACAAAAAAAAAAAAAAAAAAAAAAATACCACCTTAAAAGTTATTTGTAGGGCCATATAGCTGTTTCAATCGAAAAAATTTCTATCTTCAGTAGAAATATAAGTCCTTCACAGTCCAGTCTCTCCTAGACTGTGAATGAAAATATATCTACAGAGAAGAAGCTCGAAATTTTTTTGATCGAAACAGCTATATGGCCTGACTTTTTTATCATTTTATTGTTAGTATTGTTTGTAAAATATACTTCTAACAAAGCAAGCTTCACATATTCATTCTTTTTTCACATATAATGTATACTTAAAAAAAATTTCATGTGTAGTCACTTTTTTTCATAAAAATGGTCACTTTTTTTGCAAAAATAATCACTAAATCAACTTTTTTTGAGGGAACGGGTGGCTCTGACCCCTGAAAAACCAAATAAGCTGCATCTATTTGAAGAAAATGTGAGTTGTCAGTGGATACTTATCAATTTAAATGAAAGAGCAGTTAAAAAAAGCAGAAATTCCATCACAGCTTCATAATAAGTTGATGGAACTTTCATCATATAGCATTTTACAACTGGAATTTACAAATGAAGAAATTGATCAATTTTGACTATCAAAAAGACGTTAATACTCTGGTTTGGTGTCTGAAGTTTTAAAGAGTATCATACTGTTTGCATTATCTTGTCTTTGCAAACTTTGCTGCTCAACCATGTCAAACTCAAAAAGTAAACCAAGGAATTGTTCAGACCTGTGAAAATATCTTGAAAATGTTTGGGTCAGGAATAGAACCAGACATTAAAAAAATTATAAAATCAAAACAGGCTCAAGTTTCTTTTTGACTTTTTGCGACAAAAATGTGCTAATATTAAAATTAAAAACAGAGTAGATATTAAACAAGATATATTAAAAAAAATTATATGCTGTTTTTTTTTTCCATTCTAGTTTTAAAATTATTCTGTAATACATTTACGTATAAATATACATATAAAGCTTGCTTTTTAACTCCTTCTGATCCCTTTGCCAGTCATGACCCATCAGTTAACCCCTTAACCGACTCCCCCGGATATATCTGTCAAATGAGTCTGTCCAATTTTCGGCTGTGATGACCTATTTTGTCAACAAGGAACAGTACCTTTTTCAATTGCCCAAAATCTCAATCGTAGGTGCATTCAATTCTGTCTCATTCTTTCCCCCATTTGTTGGACAAGTAAAACGAATGTTATTTATTACCCTTCATTCATGGCCATCCTGGGACAGAGAAGGGAGATAGTAAATTTCCCCAATTAAAAGACCCGCGTGTGGCTCCACTGCTATGAAAGATTTTTTCTGAGGAAGTGATAAAAAGAGAATCGAAGAGTGTCTTTTACAAGATGTTAAATACTTCTTGGGCCGTTTTTCATTTACAAATGGATCAGAAACTTATGACCAGTAAATAAACTCATAATCTCAGTGAGTTCTCTTTTCTTCTTTGAAGGCTGAACACAAATATTTTAAATAAAATATTTAGCACTAAATTTTTTTCACCTATAATTGATCTCCAGAGTCAAGAATCAACGCAAATAAAAAAAACTACTAATGCATTGACTAAAATTTGGGGCATGGGTGGAGATCAAACCCCCATGATTCCCCTGCTGACTACAGCCTTGCTTATATGTATTTTTGTAATTATAACAATGCATTTTAAATACCATTAAATACTATCTCTCCAATTTGTTTCAAATAATAGAAAGTGAAGACATCAGTACTTTTATAAATTAAAATACAATACATTCGGACCTCGGTTTTCATTGGAAACTGAGTACATATATGTTTTACAGAATATGACAACTGGTCTTCAGGAAAAAGCAAGGGATTGTTTAAAAGTTTTCCATAAATTCTTCTTATAAGGTATTAAATAAATACTCTTGTCTGACGTACAGCTAAAACTAAAAGAAAAGAGTACACAGATTTGTAATTGATTGATAACGATTTCCTAGTATTCTGCTGGAAAAGATTATATTTTCGGTTCAGTGGAGAATAATACATTAAAAATGTTGTTTAATTTTTAATAAGAGTAAAAAAAATAAAATACCGTCAGAGATTTCCAAACATTCAGAATGCTTGTACTTAAAATACTACTTTTAAAAATTAAGACTCTTAGAAGTGTGTTGCTTTTGCAGGTTTATAATTTTTACAGATGCATACTTGTGAGAAAATATTTTTGATTTGTTTGTATCTCGCTTGCTTTTTATTATGGCTAATACCTTTTATGGCAAAAAGCTTTTGTTTTAAACATCATTAAAGATAAATAAAATAAATCAGACAAATTAGCAAATGCTTGATGCATATAATCTCCATATTCTCAGGTGAAAGTTACACTTGCAAACCTTCTGCCCCACCCCTATCCCCCAAGAAAACCACAGAATTTCTTGAAAAATGGAGAGAGACTCTCTGCTTGCACTCTGCACTGCACAATCAGTGGGTGGGCTGTACCATGTAATTTCTTGACATTTGAATAGGGGGAATGACACTAGTTAAGCAGGAAAGCCAACATCTTTATAGCTGAGTAGCAACCCGATTTCTGAATGTACTGTGAACAAAAGCTTCAGCAAAAATGTGAAGAAAAGGTTTTCTGAGCTGTGATTTTTTAGGCAGTGAAAAGGTTAAGAACCACTGACATATGGCATTAATCGGCAACCAGCTATAGTATGTTTAACCTTTTAAATACAGATGTTCCCAGTTGGGAACATCGAATTAAAAATTTATTTGAAAATGAAAATTTTATCAATTAATTGACTTGAAAAAATTAGCAGATAAAGTTAAAAGATGATTTGATTTTTTGAAATAGAAGTTGCATTTTTATCATTATTAGGAAACTGGACAAAAAAAAATCATGAAAATAGCCATATTCATAAATTTTAAGCAAGCTATCTTGATACACCCTTCCCTTCCCCCCCCCCCCCCCCATCAATCTTAATTCATATCTTTACTTAAATTTAAAAGTAAGTCTTTTATTAATTCTTAATATTTCAGTTATTATATAAACTACCTATCAGTATATTCAGTTTTGAAACCAATATGGTCATAAATGACCTATAAATGACTATATATGTTGAAACTCCCAATTGGAACACAGTGAAAATTGTATTAAAAAAAATTATTTTTCCCATTTAAATGACTTATCCTTTAACTAACGCATTAGAAGACAGATATGCAAAAAACTAAGTTAAAATATGCTTGGACTCAATGCGGTCTGTAAAAGGTTAACATAGAAATTGGAGTTTTGTGCTACTCTTGCAGAGACAATGTGTTTAAGTTCATCACCACGAATGAAGTCTGAAAAGTATAATCATTGTATATGTCCTAAGATGCTTGATTGTTGTGCATTTAAGAAACAGTTGTGCAGCACATTTAAGCAATAGTTTATAAAGCTCATGCCATCTGTATTCTTTAGCTTTATTATTGTGCAGCATTTCTGACTTCACTCTAATAGTAATGCAGCGAGATGAACAAAAATCAAGTGTTTTTTCTCTCTTGTTTTAGGCTGGACTTCCACCCATAGTTCCTCCACATTCCACAGTATCTCCATCACCATTTTCACAGTCAGCCCCATCCAGGTCATCGACGGATGTAAAAAAGCCTGTTTCCAAGAAGCAACATTCCCGTTCACTTCCTCGTGAAAATACGAGGAATTCTAGTACTATGCACATCACAGATATTCCATGTATGTTGAGATCACCGTCATCTTGGTTTAATTTGCTGCATCAAGTGAAGTTGTTAGATCAATTTTAAGATGGGAAAAGTAAAAGTTTTAAATAAATGAAAAGAAATTACTCATCACATGTTTCCTGAAAAATTTTAAAAACAAATAATGTCAGAATTTCTTTTTTTAAAAATCATAATATTTCTTCACTAGTTGTACTTTAGAGGTTGATTGAACCCCAGGGTGGTTTTTTTTTTTTTTTTTTTTTTGGAAGCCATCTTTTTAAGATCATAGTACCTGCATGGTATAGCTTGTGAAGAGACATACAGAATTATTTTAATTCTTTAAATCAACTCTGTATTTAAACTTCCATTCACTGTATTACACATCTGCTTTTAGATATACAGTGAAACCTCTAAGAGCATCCACCCCTGTATAGCGGTCACCCCTCTAAATGGCCAATTTTTCATGGCACGGATTTTTTGGCTCATAGACTTAATGTTAAAACAACCTCTATCAGCGGCCACCCGGCACCCTCTAAACGGCCACAGAGTGGGATCGCCCATCTCATTTTTCGAGAAATTCTACTCACTCCATGCTTTAATTTTGAGCAGAAACTCAAAGTCAGGTTTATGGTCAAATATAAGACCCAGGAATGACTGGAATTGAATGTGTTATGGAAACTGAGGGAGGAACTGGACAATCAGGCATTGTAGGTGTCCTACAAATGAATTTTTGTTCCTTTCAGTTGCTAATTCCGTCATTGATGAGGACTTTCCTAATGTTTGTAATAGCGAGCAAGCAAAACTTGCAACACAAGCGATTTTGGGGAAAATCGATGAATATCGAAAATTCCGAAGCAGTTACAAACAAATCAGTTAGAGATCTGCTTTTTAAACTAAAAAACAAACTTGAAAAAATTGTTGTTTCAGAGAAAAATAAACACTTAAAACAGACACAAATTGTATCCTTTTTCCAAAAAATGTAAGAAAGTATTAAATAAAGTTCTATTTTCTCTTTAGAAAAGTTTTAAATTTCATTTTAAATAAGGAATATGTGTCAGACTTTTTATATTACGCATTATAGCAATTATCTTATAAGAGTAAATAAAACCCTTCAGAACGGTCACACCCTCTGAGTGGCCAAATATTCTCGGTATGGTGGGGTGGCCGCTCAGAGAGGTTTCACTGTATAGACTACCTTATTTATACTTTTTTTTAGAGTTCTAACTTTAAATTAATGAGTTAAATAATTACTATAGTTTTAGAAAATCAATACACTCAGTTAAATAGTATATAAGTTAAATAACAAAATTACCTGTATTGATCATAAAAAGCAGGGACTTGTAAGGACTAAAAACTAGCCAAGTACAAGAGTACTGTCAGGATATTATGCATTGCTAAAATTTTATTACCAGACATACAAAGTTAATTAAACACTAGATTCACATTAAGATTTGCATGAAGTCTAAAGAAAACAAAATTATAGAGATACCAGAAGAATATAAATATTAATTGAATTGCAAATTTTTGATTGATTAAAACAGTTTGATTGATTAAACCATTTGATTGATTAAAACAGTTTTTTTTTTTAAACATTATCATTCAAACATATTGTTCAAAGGATGTCTTTTGAATGTTTTATGAATTAATTGTGCTATTAGAAGTGTTTTACACCAGAATGGAAGTTACATACCAGTATTGCTCGCTCAAAAATTATAGATCTACATGCATACTTGAAAAAGTGAATTTTAAAAGCTCCAGATTGGCCCTTTTTGAAATTTGCTATTCAATTTAGTGAATGCCACTTAATTCTAATAAAGTGTTACTTAGATAGCACACAATCCAAAAATAATTTTGCACATTTTTTAGAGCCCTGTATATACATAATTTTTAATATATGAATAATAATAATATAATTATTTATTTTTTTTTTCAAATAACTGTTATACTGTAGATTGCAAAGTATAGGTTTATTTGTGTAAAACAATCTAAAAATGCTTCATACATCATTTTGATAGAAAACACTGAAAAAAATGTTATATCAAACTTCTTTTCATATCTGGACAAGCATATAAGTTGGTTGAGTAAAAATGTATTTAATTTTTTTTTTTTTTTTTCAGCTGCAACATCAAGAACCACTACCACTCAAACAAATATGGAGAATGATCTAAACAGCAGCAACAAGGCAGCTTCTGTTGCTGGCACCACCACAACATATGGCAATATTTATGGCAGCCTCGACCGGAAATTAAAAATGTTGAATGTTGGTAATGGGCATGCTGGTGGAGAAAGGAGAAGAACTGTTCAAACCAGTAATGACTTGCATGATTATGCAGAAATTTACACCCCTAGCAAAGAAATAATGGGATCCTTAGATCCTGATATTGATATAAGACCACCTACTCCACCTCTGCATAGGTTTCCTTCATGGGTAACATACATTTCATTTTCAGCTCAATAATGCTTTTGTTTTTGTGGTTCATTTTATATGTAATTTCAATCAAAACTTCCTGCAGTAGGAGACTACTTTTCTCAAAGCTCTTGAACAGATTTAAAAGCAAATCATATCAATTACTAAAAAATTCAGAATGTTTCTTTATAAATTATTGTACTGTGTATTGTAAACAATTTGTTTCATGAAGAGAGAGGGGGAGGACTTAAACTGTATTTTTTAAAATTAGCTGATGTACCATCTATTTAGAAAGTTTTTGTGAAGTAATGTATGTGTATAAGATTTTTACTGGACTGTTTCATAAGTCTTATCTTTTTTAAGATTGTGCATAGTATGGCTTGTAAAAGAACAATCTGAAATTTTTGTAGTCTGTTGCAATTTGATTCTCTGTGTTAAAAAGTGACATTATTTAAAAGAATGACCTTGTAATAACACTGAACTCTAAGATGAGCTTTCAAAGGCCAGCAATTTTTTTCTGTATTTTAGTGAAGACTATTATAATAGGAATTCAAAAACTGGAAGTTTTACATCTTTCAGAAGCTGAGATTTATGGAATAGTTTATTTTTACCAATGCACACAGTTTTAGAACTGTGCTACCCTGTGCTCACCCTGATAAGACTTGATCCCCACAGCAGAAATGAAGACAGGTTCATATTGAAAAACAACAGTTCGGCCCTGTTATTTGTCCCTGTACTCAGGGAATCTCCTGGCAATCAATGAACACTTGTTATAACAAAAAGTGAAGGATATTTTTATTACTTCGCCCTTTTATGTTAAAAATCTTGAAAAAATGTTAGAAATGGACCATTTTTAGGAAAATAAACTTTGAGGGGAAGAATATCTGTCTGAACAGGGGAACTGTAAATCTGTTCAAAATGGGCATTTTCACAGAAGTTCAGTGTGTACTTGCTTGCTTTCTTATAACAAGGTTTCATTCATGCATGTATGCTTCACATTATAAGAGAGGTATGTTTTTAGTATTGTTTAGTACTAACTATCCTAACTAGTTTCAAAAATAGGTACAGTACACTCCCTCTAATCCGCAAATTCCTATAATCCATCATGCATTTCAGATGTAAACAAATAATTTTACATTGCTATTTTTCTCTGTGGAGTGAAACAATGTTGGAAGTTTTCAGTTTGTTGAAAGTGAAATGACTAGAATAAGAAGTTCTCTGAAATATTATCAGTTAATTTATAATAATAATTAAAATAACTATTTGAAATTTCAGCATCATACAATATTGATTCATGGCAAGCAGGATAAGGGGGTCATAACCCCTCCCCTCCCCCCATGAAGAATTTTTTACCGTACAAAATGTATATTCTCCATACCATACTTTTACCATATAAATGTGACTCCCTTAACACACACGTATATGTATATGTGAGTTGCAGTAGCCGTACCCCCCCCCCCCCCTTCCATCCCATGAAAAATTTCTGGCTACGTCACTGATGACAAAGCATGGGATCCTTTCATATTCATTATGATATTGAATCTTTCTAGAAAAATATCTGTTATGGACAGAAACTTGTCTCTCCAAGCACAAAAGATTGCTCACTAGGTTGCTAGATCAAAATGGCAAAGTAATTTTAAATTCACAAGTGTAGTAACTCTTTAAAAAAAAAAGGCTTTTTTTTTTAAGTGAGGAGGAATTTTTTTTTTCTAATTTTATTACAAAATAACTTCCATAGCTAAATTACATTTTATTTATGCCATTATATGAATAGTGTATACTGTTGACCATGTTTTTCAGTGAAGTATTCATTATTTGGAAGTCAATAAAGGAATGACCTATAATCCTATAATCACATAACCTTTGGGTGAAACTTTTGAAAATTAGAGGGAGTTGACTGTAGTTTAAAAAATAATCATTAGATTAACAAAATATCTCTTCAGGGGAAAAACAAAAACAAAAAAACTAATAATTTATTTTTTAAAAACTTTCTGTACCAATTTATATTTGAAATTTCTTTTAGTCATAATGGTTCTGTTGCACTTCATTGTTTTTTAAAGAGGTTAAAAACTTTCCTTCTGCATCAAAATTTTATGCTATACAAGTATGTACTAAAACCTTATAAAATATTTTCTCAGGAGTCAAGAATCTATGAAGTTGCTATGAATGGCATATCCTTATCAAGGGATGCCTTACATACCTGCCCTATCAGTAAGTTATCTTTGCTTTGCTTTGAATCCTATGGTATTTATTTCAGTATTACAAATCAAGGTTGCTAAAAAAGGGGTGGGGGGTGGGGGAGGGAGTTCTCTTTTAGTAAACCAGTTTTTTTTTTTTTTTTAAAGTTCAATTTTAAAGAATAGACAGTGTTATTTGAGAAAGGCATGTAGATATTAAATGATTATTTAAAATAAAATAATAATTATATAAATGCTTTAATATTTAATTATGCAATCTAATTGTGGTGTTACGATTAATTTAATATCTAAGTACAAAATGTATTTTCAGTATTTTGAAAATACAAAATACCTTGAAAATGTATTTTAAAATACATTTTCAAAATTATTTGTGTTTTACAAAAATACAAGATACAAGTGCATTTTGAAAATGCATTTCAAATTCTTGTTTTTTGCAACACTGCCCAACATTGACTAGTAAAACTTAGCGTAAATACGGGTTAAGACACCTTAGAAAGACCGCCATCGAGGGCATCCTTCCCATCGGCCTAGATCCCATGTGTAGGTAATTGGCCATAACCCAACAACACTGACCAGTAAGCCTAATGAATCCCCAACTATTCCAGTATTTTTTTAATGAAAAGGCTAATTCATAATGAAAAGTAGGCATAGATACTTAACCTCACTTCTTCAGCCTCACTTTGCTTTATCATTTAATCAAGCTCTTTTCACTTGTATGAGAGCATTAAAAAATTGTATTACTAACACACAAAAGATGGGTACTGTAGAAAGTATTTGGTTTAGCCTCCTTCCCAGTCCTGTTCAAATGGATCTACCTAAACGTCTTTTTCAGTTATTTGTTAACTTAAGAATTTCAAACGGACATGACTACCAAAGACACTGCCACTATATTATGTGTGATTAACTTGCCTGGCTGTCTCTTGTGTTTTGCGAGAGTTCATAACTCACTTGACAATATGCCACTTTGACCAACATTTTGTTAAGACTTTGGACGTCTTACCTATTGGCTACTATTTTTCAAATGCTAATCTGTATTAAGCTCTAAGAGGGGAAATAGTCAATATGCAATTCTCAACATTAAAAAATGTAAAAGACTAACACTCACGGTAAAAAGTGTATTTGCATTCATTTTTTATTAATTGTTTAGCAATTTCTGTACAGTGAATAATGCATATATTTGCTATAAATTAAATACAACTATTGTATTCATACATAGTGATTATATCATGTTCTTCCGATTGCAGTTCCTTCTCATAAACCCAAGAAGACACCTGACAACTACATAACTGATTCATTTACTGACATGAGCATTCCTGTATATGCAATGGTGAAAGGGGTAAGTATATTTATGATTTAGGTAAAGATTTAGTTTAAGGGTCCCCTTCAGTCAAACTTCTTACATTAAAAACTACATCTGCCCTGTTGTGTAGAAAAGTACACAATAAGGCAGGATAAAATAATTAAAATCAATTGCTTAAAAAAAAAGAGCTTTAAATTAATGTTATTTAAAACAAACAACTCTGGCGACTCTCTTTAAGTTATTTAAATTTTGTTTTGTAATGACCTTATGAAAATGCCCAATTTTAATGTGGTTTGTAAAAAGTGTTTTTACTATAGAAAAGGAATAGGTATAATGAGAGGTCTTGGATTCTGGTCTACCTCACAGCTGTTATCTAACTGTCTGGAGTTTGGTATGGTTTTCTCCAGATGTAAGTGAATATGTGTTAGAAATTCTTAAAAAGGTTTTCCATCAAGGGCAAATTCCTCCTATGCTGATAGCTCTTGTGTAGCTTTGCCTTAAGAACTAAACTGAATTCTTGCCAAATTTAAGTAAAATACATTGCAAAATTTAATGCATAAATATTGTTGTGCTGGAGAGTGTTTCATAATTAATATGTTTGGCATGATTTCTTGTATTGTAGTAACAGTTTTCTTTCTGCCTCATATCTTTTGATTCACTTCGTTATCAATGTTGTTCTTATTTGGGAGAGTAAAAAGAGTACACCCAAGCAGAGTTTTTTTTTTTTTTTTTTTTTTAAGAAAAGAAACCCTAATATTATTGCAGTATTGCATCTCTTTCAAATGAAATAAGTTTAGATGAAGTTTATTGAAAATATATGTGATTTAATAGATATTCAAAGAAGTCTTGGAGTGTCCGCATCAGATTTTTACTTCCTTGTACGTAGTATAAGGAAGTAATGTGATCCCGAAAAATTTTGGGGGCCAAATTTCGACATAAAAACCGATTTTGACTACCTCTAAATTTAATTTAAAAAAATTTTTCGATGCATCTCATCGTAAGCTAGCATGCACGATCATATTAACGCGTGTGCAACTCATTTTGACCAGTGGCGAGTCTACTGTTGCCAGTTTTTCCATGCCGTCTGTACGTACGTACGTATGTATGTAACTCGCATATCTCAAAAACAATTGGTCGTAGAATGTTGAGATTTGATATTTAGGATTGTTCTATGATCTAGTTGTGCACCTCCCTTTTTGGTGGCGATCGAATGGATAGTTTATGTACAGGACCGCCCAAAAGATTCGAAATACATTACGCTCTATGGGCCGAAATTCATTAAACTCGCCTAACTCAAAAGCTATTAGGCGTAGAATGTCGAAACTTCATATTTTGGATATTTGTAACATCTAGTTGTGCACCTCCCCTTTTGGTTCCATTCGACTGGATAGTTTATCTACAGGACTGCCCAAAACATTCGAAATACATTACACTTAATGGGCCGAAATTCATTAAACTCGCATATCTCAAAAACTGTTAGGCGTTGAATGTTGAAACTTTATATTTAGGATTCTTGTAACATCTAGTTGTGCACCTCCCCTTTCGGTTCCATTCAACTGAATAGTTTATCTACAGGACCGCCCAAAAGATTCGAAATACATTACGCTCTATGGGCCGAAATTCATCAAAGCGTTTTTTAGAGGTATTGGGCTATTTCAAACGACTCAGAAGTGATATATGCTGTAAAGAGTTAGAAAATGAATTTCTCCATTAAAAAAAGTGTCTTTATCATTTATAGTTCTGCTACAGGAACACTCAAAAGATTTCCAATACATTACGGTCAATAGCAATTTTAGGGGCATTCATCCATTTCAAGCACAATACCGTCCTACCACATAAGTTAGGTAATGGTCCGACCACGGTCACGTGCCTCCCTCAAGAACTATGCCAAAAGTCGCCAAGCTTGGCAACTTTTGGTGTACGTGTGTGCATATTTAACTCTCAAATCTCAAAAACTATTATGAAATTTCATATATAAGAATGTTGTAACATCTAGTTGTGCATCTTGATTTTTGGTTCCAATCTACTGGAGAGTTTATTTACAGGACCACCGAAAAGAATTTCAGTACCTTAATGTCTATGGACATCTTCAATATAATACAACTGTAGACAGTCATTGTTTGGTACATGCCCAAAATCTTGCTGTCTGTCCTCGACCTTGGCGAGTTTTGGCGATAGTCATTTGGTCCATGCCCAAAGTATCGCCATTTGTCATCGTTCTTGGCGAAATCTCGCCAAATGTCGTCGACATTGACGAGTTTCGCCGAAATATCGCCAAATTTGGCACCAAAAATTATTTCCTGTTTTGTATAACTCTAAAACTTTAACCCGTAGATTTTTTAACTTTGTATTTAGAACTATTGTAATTTCTAACTCTTTTCAATATCTTTTTTGACAGCAATTGACTGAGAATTTATTTACAGGGTGAGCCAAATGACTTTGAATACATTGAGGTGTATAGATGCATTCAATTCATTGAAAGTCTGTGGTCAATGACTACTTTGGCTGTCCCCAAAATCTCGCTGACTATCTCAAGTTTGTCGGCTTTTGGTGAAATATCGCCAAATAAAGTGTCAGAAGGAAATCTTTCAAATTGAACTCAGCTTGGCGATATCGAAATATTTGGCTAGAAATCGCTAAACCTTACTATTATTGATATTTTATCTCTTTCAAACAAATAAATTTAGAGGAAGTGCGTCAAAAATATTTTTGATCTAATGGACGTGCAAGGAAGTCATGTGTTGGACACATCAGATTTTTCTTTTTAAAAACTTGTTTTCTTGTCTGATTGTTTTCTGGTTGTACCATGAATTTCCAGGTTTTTCTAATAACCATTATGGGTCTTCAAACATTCCTATCAAATTTTCTTTCTATTCCTCTTTCAATACCTGCCAACTTTCCTGATTTTTCTGAAAAATGATACGTATCTCCAGTCTTTTCTGATTTTTCTGATCTCCAGTGATCTATATGATCTTTCCTGATCTCCAGTCTTTTCTGACAAATCTTTTCTGATTTCCTTGAAAATGTGAAAATCTGCTTTTATTTATTTATTTATTCATTTTTCTTAAATAATAAATAAATAAAATCAAAGTTACCGTAAAACGGGGTGAATCGGAACAGTTTTCAACTTTAAACGTAAAAAAAAGTAATTAACGATTTTTTTAAAATTTGACTGTTTGATTAGAAACTTCGGTCTTGTTTTGTTGTTCTATTTGAGAGGGAAAGCTAAACATTTTAAACTATTCTTATAGTAAAAAAAAATTTTTTTAGTGGTGTTCCGATTCACCCCGCAGAAAGGGGTGAATCGGAACGCATGTTGAAATCTGTATTTGTTTCGATTCAGTGTTTAATAGGGTTAATAAAAACAAGGAATAATGATGAGGGGCGAATAGGAATACGTAGTCACTATCAAATAAATCCTTTATCTTCTATAAAAGTAAATGTGTAACTTTTTAAAAATTCGATAACAATTTTGAACTCGAGAAAGATTAAATTTTATTGTAAGAAAATGCATTTAAATTGAGACAGATTTAATACACATTCAATTGACACATGTCGTTCACAAAAGTTATCATGTCCTTGAAACGAGCAGATGTTTGGATGTTCTTATTTGGCTGTAGTTTTTTTATCACATCTTCCAGAAGGAACACTGCCTCCTCCCCCGTTTCTTGAAATCTCCAGGTTTGGGGGACCCTTTTGTAAAATTGTCCCACATATCCGTTTCACTTCTTCTAAAGCCTTTTCCATTGCACTTGGATTGGGGCTTGGCTGTTTTTGTTTACTTGCGTAATTTTTTAGCATCTTAACTTCGTACTGAACCTGAAACAAATGAAATATTGTTAAAATACTTATTTATACATATTTTTTCAGGTATGACATGAAAATATTACTGTATAGACGAATAAACCATGGCAATAATTTGCGGGGTGAATCTGAACAACAACAAAAGATGTGTTCCGATACACCCCGTAAATCTTAAACCTATGAAGTCACAAGAAATTCTTCGTCTTTTACTACGCAATTTCAGAAGTACGAAAATTCTAATATGACATATTAATGTATAGATATATGCCTAATCAAAAAACACTAATATTACTTTTAGAATTCTAAAAGGTTTGTACTTACATGCAAAGCTTTGCAGACAATGAAAACGGGAAAATGTCTGGGTTTCCACTTGCAGTCTTGTTCCTAAGCCAGCAGTGTTGCCAAGACGACAAAACTTAATTTTTCAATTCTTCATGATATTACCTTCCTAAAAAAAAATTGGCAACTAAAAAATCCCTAACGTATATTTATGGGGAATTTCTTTGTATAACCGGGAAGTTTCGTTCCGGTTCACCCCGCTGTTCCGATTCACCCCGTTTTACGGTACTTCAGTTAGAGCTCAGAAAATTATATGCTTGAGCTTTCTATTTCAGTCTTTTTTTCCATCCTTCTTGGGAATGACTGTTTTTATTTAGCAGTCTTCTGTGTAAATCTCTAATGCTGTGGGATTAAAAATTAACCCTTATTTTACTTTTTCTAATTTTGTACAAATTTCATTTTAAAATATAATTTTTGGGAGTTGATTTTAAAATAAAAGCTACCTAAAATATCTGAATACATTTATGAAAATTTATTCATACACACAATAAATCATTTACTTTTCATCAAAAATTATGAAATATTAAAAGAATAAAAGGAAATACGGAGGAAATTCCATAGTTACACTTATAGATTTAAATACCTAAGTCCTCCGGAAATATATTTCTGCCGCTCTTCCACGGGCATCCTCAGTCCAGCTCAGAGGGCAGCATTAATGGCATGATGCATGCGAACATCGATGGAATCTGGAGTGATGTCATACAGCAGAAGATCCATGGGGAGAAAGGAGCAACAGAAGACAATGCCATTCCCGCTGAGGAATGAGCTGAACTGAGGATGGCCATGGAAGAGCGGCAGAAATATATTTCTGGGGGACTTAGGTATTTAAATGTATAGTGTAACTAATTATGAAATAGTTCATGAAAATTATAACGTGATTTTTCTCAATAATTTGAACTATACATTTATTATATGTTGCAATGTTAAAAAAAAAAAAAAAAAAAAAAATCTTTTTTCTGATGATTTGGTTAATTTATTAATTCAAAATATGCATAATTAAAGTTCAGGGTTTCACACTTTGACTCATAAGTAGGTCTGGCTTATTAAGTGCTTATTTTTTCCTTTCCAAATTATGCAAAATACTATACACAACCTCTATTAATGTTGTATGTCCTTTACATGTGTGGCACCAGTTAATTTATTAATTACTTACACATTTCAGAGAGCTTCTCAAATTCGGTCTGTTCCTTTCACTGGTGAATCAACAGACTCTTCTGATAATGAAGACAACACTCGTGTTACTTCTACTCACACAACAAGTGGGGAGACTGAATCCAGTGCATCGACAGGCAGTCCTGGTCGAGGAAATAAGGGTAGTTCCAATCAATCTCCAGCAAAGCATAGTTGTACATCTCCTACAAAATCTGTTAAAAGGGGTAATAATTTTTACATTTTTGTAATTGCTTTTTGTTCTCATGAAAATATTGTCTGTAGAGTTAACATCAATGTTTTTCAATTTTTTTTTTTTTTTTTTTTTTTTTTTTATCAAAACCTTTTTAACAGAACATTGCTATTGAACACATTCATAGCTGGCAACTCATTATGTAGGTTACATACAGACATTAGTATGATGATACAGTCCAGAACAATGAAATAACTGAAGTTTAAGAGAAAAGTTTTCTAAAACCTAATTTTGTCAGAACTGTTTAAATTAAAAATGGATAAGCCGCAACTTTGAACCTTTAAGAATATTAGTGGCAAACTCTAACAAAGAATTCATTAATTTGAAAATTTAGTGAGGGAAAGGAATTGTGTATAATAATTGTAGCAATGAAAATATTAAAAGTAAGTGATACATACATTAAGTCATAATAATAATGTTTATTACCTGAAATTTATTTTTCCTTTATTTCCAGTTAACCTTTATAGTAAATGAATGGACATTTTGCCAACTATTGGAGATAGAAATATTATGGGAGCTCTAAAAACAAAATTAACACAAAACTGAAATATTTGTAATCTTTGTCCAGTCTTAATTTAAAAATCTTAAAATGGTATAAATTTAACCAACCATACACATACTCAAATAGTGTACATAAACAATGTGTCCCAAAAACACTGACTTAGCCTTTTAATACTTAAATGTTAATCGTAGACAATATAGTGATATGGTTTCGGAAGTCGTCGGGCTAAGGATGACATCCAATATCTGAGAACTGAATACTTTATTCACAGGGATACTGCCCTATATCGATAGCAGCATGCTACATCACACCTCGGCGGTCGACATCAGAGTGACGAGAGCCGTGTTCTCAGTACAAGTGGCATGGGCGCAAGGTTGGCGCCATCTACATTATTTACATGTGACTAATCACAATCACAACACTTTCTTTCCCCTTAAAAAAACAGAAACACACTTAAATTCTGAAACAATAAAAATAAACGAAAAGTTCAAGAGTTCTGGATTATATATAACAGTTCTTTTCTGAAAAAAAATGATTCTTAGAGTCCAAGACGTTTCGGGGCTTGCCGAGTTCTTGCTGAGCATCGAACAGGTGTTGATATTTTAACCGGTTCTACTGACTCGGGCTGATTGTCAACACTGCGTGTCAGTCCTGGAGTGTCTACTGGGTGGCTGTTTGATGTCTGCACTGGTAGCTGAGGTGACAATACTGGAGGGTCTGCCAGACAGTTGTCGGATGTCTGCACTGGTGGCTGAGGTGACAATGCTGGGGGCAAACCCTGATCAGGAGTCTCAGATGACGGAGTTGCTAATACATTGAAATTTCCTGTGGGCACTGGAACTGAGTCTTGTTCTACCCTTGAGCAAACTTGGTCTAAATGTCGGGAAACTTCACCATGAGAAGTACTTATTGTGACCATTGCTTTTCCATTTGTGTTAGAAATGATACCCGGGACCCACTTAGGGCCTTTAACAAAGCTCCGAATCCACACCTTGTCACCAATACTAAAATCTGAACGGGATGTGGTAATACCAACTTTATTCTCTTTGAGTAAATCCAGCCGGCTTCGCAAGGGGCGACCAAACATGGACACAGCAGGGAACACACCTATAGTACTCAGTGGGGTTCTTCTGTACACGAACAAGAACTTTTCCAAGAGATACCGCAGAGTTCCTTGTGCCTCTTTTTTTAAAGCTGATTTCACTGCGTACTGCACGTTCTGCAATTCCGTTTGAATTCGGATGGTATGGAGCTGTTTTAATGTGCGTAATGCCATTGCATGCCATGAATTGCTGAAATTCTTTGCTGGTAAAAGCAGTTCCGTTATCACTGACCAGACTTTTGGGCAGTGTATATCTGGCAAACAAACTACGAAGCATGGCTATTGTTACTGCTGAAGAAGTTGATGAGACTGGTAGAACTTCTAGCCATTTTGTTCCAGCATCCACGACAATAAGCAACATTTTATTTTCTACTGGACCTGCATGGTCCACGTGAACACGCTCCCAAGGTCCTCGGGGAACTGGCCAGGACACATTTTTCTTAGGAGGCATCGATGCATTTTCCTGACATCCGGGACAATTCTTCACCGTTGCTTCTAGATCTTTATCGATGTTTGGCCACCAAACTGATGAGCGTGCCAGTGCCTTGATAGCAGAAATGCCTGGATGACCTTCATGCAATTCTCCCAATACGAAATGACGGAACTTCTTAGGAATGAAAACTCTTGTTCCTCTGAAGATCAAGTCTTGATGCACTGACAGCTCTTTCCGTAGAGACCAAAACTTTTGAAGATTTGGAGGACACTTATTAGGCCAACCCTCTGTGATGCATTCTTTGATTCTCTTGAGGTCAGGGTCTCTGTCTATTTCAGCTGATAACTGGTAAGCTGTAATAGGACTGTCATTGATCTGTTCCAGTAACAGCACAGACTCTGCTGGTTGTGGCAGAACTGTTTCTCTAACAGGAAGAGGCAATCTACTGCATGCGTCCGCATTGTTGTTTAAGATTCCTTTCCTGAACTGTATTCTGTAGGCATAAGCAGACAATGTCAATGCCCAGCGCTGAATGCGTGCCGCTGCCATCGCTGGAATAGGCTTGGATTCTGCTAGCAGGCTAACTAATGGACGGTGATCGGTAATCAATGTAAATTTTCTTCCCAAAAGGTAGTTTCGGAAATGTGTCACTCCAAACACGAGGGCCAAGGCTTCCTTTTCAATCTGGCTGTAATTTTTTTCGCTCTTCGTTAAGGAACGGGAAGCGAAAGCTATTGGTTGTTCTCCCTTTGCACCCAGATGCGACAACACCGCTCCAACCCAGGGTGAGAAATTGGGAGCAAAAATCTAGTCGTCAATGGCACCTAACTTTTTTTTCCCGGTTGCCAAACTGTCTCGTTCAGGTACAATTTCGAAAACCTTTGTTTTGTTTATATGCATAAACTATAAACAGGTAGGCTAGATGATTATGTGCAGTAATAATAAAGAAGATCAGGACTATTAAAATTAAGATAGTAATAAATAGTAAGTAAATATAAAATCAATTTTTATGGCTTTCCACCTATGCATCCAGAATAAAATATTATGATACATTTTACAAGAACATGGTCTTAAGTTTTAGTTTAGAAGTATTTTATAAATTGTTGCTATATAACTACAATGCCTATGGTAGATAAACTTATGCAGTATACGCGTACTAGCTTCAAAATGTCACCTGATCAACCACCACTGTAAGCAAAAAGGTAGTAGATGTTAAAATTGTGGAAATATGTATTTGTATTCTCAGTGGGTTGAACTGAAGTTGGGAGAGGGTCTATGAAAGCTTTCTATGTCACTAAGAAGGATTTATTTTACATAGCTATTTTATCTTACTAAAAATTATTTTTAATTAAATTACTTAAAACACATTTTATTACAAACTGAACTTTATCTTAATTATTAAAATTTTTATATTTAAATAAAAAGCTTTTTTTTTATATTTTCAAATAACTAATTCAATTCATGTTTTTTTTTAATTTACATTATATCATAAAGGAGTTTTATTTAAAAAAGATAAATTTTATTAAGTTTAAACTATCAAATAACATTTTTATTCAAATGATATTTTTTATTTGAATTATCGTAATTTAGGCCAGAAGTCCAAAATTTAGATTCTCCCCAAATCCAGACGTTTTGCTAATGTCACCCCTCCCTCCCCCACACACACACAAATAAATAAATCTTCTTTCGTTTTTTCACGAAATTGCATCAATTAATTGCAGTAAATCCATGTATTGTTTTTAGTCACAAACTGCTGCACTTAGCCAGCCGTTATTGCGACGCTGCAACGCGCCGCGGCAAAAAATTCCAAGATGGCGTCCGACCCATAAACCTGTACTCTCCCGCGGTAAATAATTATATTTAATTAATGAATATTAACTACTAATACAATTAACTTTTGCACGAGCTCGTAGTTTCCTCCGATCAACTTCATTAATATACTTGGAGTAAAAAAATTATGGCTGCATTTCTTTAAGTTCCTCTATTTGTTTACATTAAAAAAGGGGCAATTTAAATGATTACACATCCGCGGAAGACAAGAGAGTGGTCTTCTGCGCGGTTTTCAACCACAGAAGACTGTCTGCAGAGGATCGTTCTCTTTCTGCCACGGAGCAGTGCTTACGAAAGCAAACGTTTTTTCACGGAAATTTACATTTATATTTTTTCAGCACATTTTGAAAAATAGTCGTCTAGACAATAAAAAAGTCCCCAGAATTCGTAAAATATTCGTTTTTCGTGGTGTTTTTGTTTAAAAAGTCGCCGGAGTCGGCTGATGCCAAAATAGTCGCTTTTTACTCGCCTGTCTCGGGCAAAATGTTAGGCGTCAAAAATGACGACTGGTTCTTAAATCTCGGTCGTGAAAACAAAAATGACAGTTGCAAAATACGACTAACGACCGCTAATTTCGCGCCCTGCTCCAACCCCATAGGGACTTGCATCACAAGCTAAGAGCACTTCCTTCGTATTGTCGAAGTGTACCAATAAGGAGGAGTTCTCTAGATCTAACTTGGCTTCCTTAAAAACCTTCTCTTCCACATTAGTCCATCTCCACTTCTGTCTGGCTTCTAACAATTTGTATAAAGGAGCAAGGAGGGATGACATGTTTGGCAGGAATTCCGAATAGTACGTGAGAAGTCCAATAAAAGACCTGAGTTCATCCACATTTTTAGGTGATGGAGCTTTTTTTATGGCTTCCAGCTTTTCCTCTGTAGGGTGAAGGCCCTCGCTGTCAATCCAATGACCTAAATACTCAACGGTCGGCTTCATGAACTCACACTTTTGAGCATGAAGTTTAATGCCTGCATCTTCTAACCTTGTTAGAACCAGGTCAAGATTCTGAAGATGAGATACTTCATCTCTCCCAGTGACTAACAGATCAACTAGGTAACAGCAGGCACCTGCGACTCCCTGCAGAATTTTCTCAATTTCTCTCTGGAAAATTGCTGGAGCTGATGCGACTCCAAAAGGCAGGCGGGTATAACGGAATAAACCTCTGTGTGTGTTAATAACGACCAGATCACGGGCACTTTCATCTAGCTGCAGTTGACAGTAAGCATCACGAAGATCTAGCTTTGTGAACGTTTGTCCACCTGCCAGTTGAGCAAACAGATCTTCAATCTTGGGGAGAGGGTATTTTTCCAGATCTGTTGCCTGGTTTACAGTCAGCTTAAAATCCCCACAAAGGCGAACTGCCCCACTCCTCTTCAGCACAGGCACGATTGGTGCAGATCACTCTGAAGTTCCAATTGGCTCAATAATTCCTTCATTCGAAAGTCTGTCCAATTCTTCCTCTACTTTGCCTCGAAGAGCATAAGGCACTGCTCGCGCTTTAAAAAACTTAGGTTGAGCATCTGGACGGCAATGGAAGCGTACCTTCACATTTTTTACTAGACCTAAGCCCTCTGAAAAAATCTGCTGGTGCCTTCCTAGGACAATTTTCAATGACTCATCATTGGCTAATAATTTGCATACAGGTAGCTTGTCAGTTGAGGATTCCTGAAAAGCTGACAATAGGGCTAGTGGGGCAATCCAGTTTCTTCCAGCTAGATTCACTGAGCCCTGTTTCACAACTAACAGTGGCAAAAGTGCTATTTTGTCATGAAAAGAAACTGTTACCTCCATAACTCCCACAATGTCAATTGACTGCTTCGTATATGTCTGTAACTTGACATCAGTTTCCTGAAGCTTGGGGAAAAACTGCTTATATCTCATATATGTGGATTCAAGAATTAGCGAGAAAGGGGCTCCTGAATCTACTTCCATACAAATTTCTTGGTCTTGTATCTGGCACAGCACCCTTGTAGGTGGTGGGGCTTCACCCATAGCAGCTAAATTAAACAACTCATATTGCCCCGGAGCTTCAACTTCCCTTTTATCAAATTGCTGTAGTTGGTGGACCTTACCACCCGTTTTTTTACTGGCCTTGCCAGTAATTTTGCCTTTAGATAGGCAAACTCGCGCTATATGGCTGATTTTTGAACAGGAGTTGCAAGTGGCAGTGATGAATTTACAGTCTGTGGATTTATGTTGTTGGCTACCACAACGGAAGCACTTAAAATTCACGCTTTTTGATTCGGGAGCTTTACTTCTCTTCGAAAATCCCACTTTCTGTTGCATCGCAAACATTTCCACGATGGTGGTGCCGGCAGACTTCAAATCGCCCGCGTTCCGTGTGGCCGCTTCCATGGATATTGCGATCTCCGTCGCCCGTTCACAGGGATACTGCCCTATATCGATAGCAGCATGCTACATCACACCTCGGCAGTCGACATCAGAGTGACGAGAGCTGTGTTCTCAGTACAAGTGGCATGGGCGCAAGGTTGGTGCCATCTACATTATTTACATGTGACTAATCACAATCACAACATATAGTAAATTACAAAGTTACGTTTTAAAAAAAATTACTGAAATTTGTTGTACCAATTATCTAGATATATCTAGATATCAAACCTAAATAAATGCAAAATTTTAATTTTTATATGGCCTCCATTCAAAAGGATTTCTAATTAATAAAATGTGCCAGACATTAATTAGATGATGTACCAGAAATAGGCTGAGAGATATGTTTAAACAAAGTTGATAAGGGCTTACACAATACCAATAATAGCAAAAGTGTTTTGTATATATGCAATTAGTACTTTCTTTCATAATTTGCGTACAGCCCCTGATACTTAATCATACCATCTTCAAGAGTCATTGAAAAGTGATTTAACAAATATTAATTTTCATATCTGACCTTTTAGGATGAAAGGCTGAAATTTTGTAAATCACCTAATTAATGTATGGAGCAGATTTCGCTTGGATCACAATCAACTGTGTCGAATTTGTTTCACCAAAAATCTCTTTAAAAACTGTTAGTAATTGTAATCCACATCATTTCTTGTAATTGGTTACAAGTGACTGTGTAATTGCATGAAGTCTTGTATGAAGTACATTTTACTAATTCAAAATTTTTACGTTTGAGGTCCATATAAAAATTTAAATTTTCTATTTAATTAGATGTAATCTTTAGAAAAGTAATCTTCTATACTATTAAAATCTGTGCGCGTCTGTCTGTGTGTGTGTGTGTGTAGCATCATCTCCTCCGAAACCGCTGGGAGTTGAGTTTCGATCGAGGTGTCCACTTATTTGAAAAATTCCGAGGAAGGTCTTCCACTAATTTAAATTTCGAAATTCGAATTTGTTTAGGAGATTGATAAAAAACCCCGTCAAAAACACTAATTTTTGCTCTCCGCATCTCCGCGATTGTAACCCCTGTAGTGAAAATGTGAGAAATAAGCATCGAGGATGCCATGTTTGGCGAATTTATTAAATGATTTATACTCTTGCATTAAAAATAAAGGAATAATAATTTTTTCTGTTTCGAATATTTGCTAGGTTATTTTTTAATTAAAATATCGTCTGCGTGGGAAATCAGAGCAGGAATTAAATATTTTTTATACGCAAAAGAAAAAGGATTTGTAAATTTCAGAGACTAAAGTGTATAACCTTATAATTTGACGAAAAAAAATGGCTTATATGGCAATTTTGAGAAAGTGGATTCTAGTGGTTTTCACAATTTTAGGCTTGGTGCAATTTACTGAGAGCGTAAAGAAATAGTATTTTTAAAAACAAGTGTAGGTTTTACTAGAATTTAGCCTGAAATTTTAATTTTCTGTTCAGAAATAATGCAGTTATTAAGGCGATTTTAAATGATTTTCATCAAGTTAAATAAATTGATTTAAGTTAGGGAAACCCCGCCAAATTTCAGAAAATTAAACTTTTTCATTTGTATTGCTAATTCTATGCCCCGAATGATATGAGTTGGTGTTATGAGCGTATGAATAGATAATATTTTCTAATCCCGAAGACAATGACGTAGTTTTTGTGTCATCATGTTGCAATCGTCTCAAATTTCCACTCATGGAGTCAGCGTTTCGTCAGAATTCCAGCATTTTTTCACTGTTAGAGATTCCGCATTACTGTGTTTAATTTGACTTATATGTATTAGGAAAATATTCGTTTCCTACCGTGCGGAGAACGGGCAAGCAGCTAGTCTTCTATACTATTAAAATCTGTGCGCGTCTGTCTGTGTGTAGCATCATCTCCTCCGAAACCGCTAGGAGTTGAGTTTCGATCGAGGTGTCCACTTATTCGAAAAATTCCGAGGAAGGTCTTCCGCTAATTTAAATTTCGAAATTCGAATTAGTTTAGGAGATTGATAAAAAACCCCGTCAAAAACACTAATTTTTGCTCTCCGCATCTCCGCGATTGTAACCCCTGTAGTGAAAATGTGAGAAATAAGCATCGAGGTTGCCATGTTTGGCGAATTTATTAAATGATTTATACTCTTGCATTAAAAATAAAGGAATAATACTTTTTTTCTGTTTCGTATATTTGCTATGTTATTTTTTAATTAAAATATCGTCTGCGTGGGAAATCAGAGCAGGAATTCAATATTTTTTATACGCAAAAGAAAAAGGATTTGTAAATTTCAGAGATTAAAGTGTATAACCTTATAATTTGGCAGAAAAAAATGGCTTATATGGCGATTTTGAGAAAGTGGATTCTAGTGGTTTGCACAATTTTAGGCTTGGCGCAATTTACTGAGAGCGTAAAGAAATAGTATTTTTAAAAACAAGTGTAGGTTTTACTAGAATTTAGCCTGAAATTTTAATTTTCTGTTCAGAAATAATGCAGTTATTAAGGCGATTTTAAATGATTTTCATCAAGTTAAATAAATTGATTTAAGTTAGGGAAACCCCGCCAAATTTCAGAAAATTAAACTTTTTCATTTGTATTGCTAATTCTATGCCCCGATTGCTATGAGTTGGTGTTACGAGCGTATGAATAGATAATATTTTCTAATCCCGCCGAACAAGGTGTAATAAAATAGGAAGTCTTTATAAATACGAATGCTGTTAGAGATGAATGAGAATATTTTTTAAACCCAGTTAGACTAGCTGGTAATGCCTTAAATTATTGCATTTATTGTCAAGTTTAATGTGTGATTCATTTTGGCTATTTGCCATCGACTGCCGACGTTAATTACGCCAAAATTGCAGTTCTAGCAAAGTAAACATAAATAAATCATTTCATATTCTATGTTTAAAACTGCTACAGTTTCCGTAGCAACGAAATCCATTGTTGCCAATTGGATTCCATTGTTGCCAAGTTGTTCAATTTAATAATTAAGTGAAACCACTCATTTCTACATCTCGTAAGACCCAAAAAAGTGAAAACGCATTAAATATGAAACAAATAGAATTTTAACATATTTGCGCATTAAAAATAATCGAAGTTTTTTCAGGCAATTCAGCATATTTGTCATTTTATTTCCTTCGCGTGTGACGTCATTTCACGTCATTGTCTTCTGTTTTGCTGTCAGATTATCCGGAGAAGCACATTACACGCTAACGTATGTGCTGCTTCGGCGTACTTAAGGAAGCAATTTGTCGGGTGCGTATTTGCCTAACCCCTCTGTGTGTCTAAATTGAAGCAATGAAACTTTGTAGGCGTTTTTTTTTAAACTAGAAAAAGGCAGATTAACGTCATTAACGTGGAAGAAGCGATATGGAAAACTGTTTAATTGGTAGCCGTAATGCGAAATGATAATCGATTATTCACATGCGCAAAGCAACAAAATTTCAAAAGTATGAAAAGACAGGAATATGAAATGAAAATCCAAAATAAATCACCAGAGACTATAGAATAAGCATCGTGTACGAGAATGATATTGCAATCATGTACATAACAAAGGCGGTTGCAAGGAATACAAAATATAATATGAAATTAATTGCTCTTTCTTCCCATGGCGTTTGTGGAATCTTTCCGAATAACGGGATCCAATGTGCTTAGAATATTTCAAATAAATTACTTATATGTTAAAGTTCTATTTATTTTTTCATATATATTCCAGTTACAAGACCTAGAGCTCTAGAAACGATTTCAGATTTTGTTTAATATTGAATTTGACACTATGCAATTCATCCATGTTAAAAATAAAATATGAAATTAGTTATTTATTTAGTGTGAATTGGCAGTGAGATCAACGTTAGTTTTATGTAACAAGTGTGCTACTGTATTAAGAGTTCAGTAAGGGTAATAAGCTTTACCGCTTAAGTTACGTCACAAATTTTTTCATTTACGAAAGCGACAAGATCTTCACGGAAACAGGATGCATTTTTGGTTTCTGAACGTACAATGTGCATCGATTGTTTCGTATAGGTTTTTTAAATTTGGGTAAAATTTAATAAAGTCATCTGCAACATAACTGTGCTAATGCATTGTCCACGCTTTACGAAGTGCAAGATAAGATAAAATAGTATTCAACATCATGCAATGTTATTCATATGGTATGTATGAATGCTATAAATTAAACCTAAAAAAAGAGAATTATATGATGTAAAAATAAGGCATTTTTCGAAAGAGAAACGTTTCGTCTGCATACCGTAAAGTTCTTACTTTTCTGATCGCCAGTGACAATGACGTAGTTTTTGTGTCATCATGTTGCAATCGTCTCAAATTTCCACTCATGGAGTCAGCTTTTCGTCAGAATTCCAGCATTTTTTCACTGTTAGAGATTCCGCATTACTGTGTTTAATTTGACTTATATATATTAGGAAAATATTCGTTTCCTACCGTGCGGAGAACGGGCAAGCAGCTATCTTCTATACTATTAAAATCTGTCCGCGTCTGTCTGTCTGTCTGTGTGTAACATCATCTCCTCCGGAACGGCTGGGAGTTGAGTTTCGATCAAGGTGTCCACAAATTCGGAAAATTTCGAGGAAGGTCTTCCGCTAATTTAAATTTCGAAATTCGAATTATTTTAGAAGATATTGATAAAAAACCCGTCAAAAACGCTAATTTTTGATAACCGTAATTCCACAATTGTAACCCCTGCAGTCAAAAAAGTGAGAAATAAGCATCGAGGTTGCCATGTTAGGCTATTTTATTAAATTATTTAGACTCCTGCAGTAAAAATTAAAAAAATAATGATTTTTTTCTGTTTAGATTATTTGAAGTTATTTTTAATTAAAGTATTGCGTGCATGTGAAATCAGAGCAGGAATTCAATGTTTTTTGTGTGTAAAATAATAAGGGATTGAGAGATTTCCTAGACTAATATGTATATTTTTTAGTTTGGAGGAAAGAAATGGCTGATTTGGCGATTTTGAGAAAGTAGTAGTTTCTACCGATTTGCACAGTTTTAAGCTTGGCGCAATTTACTGAGAGCGTACCCAAATAGTATTTTTAAAAACAAGTGTAGGTTTTATTAGAGTTTAGCTTTAATTTTTTTAATTTAGCAGTGATTAGTGCAGAAATAATGCAGTTATTAAGGCGAATTTAAACGATCTAACTTGAGAATTTTCACCAAATTAAGTAAATTGATTAAAGTGAGGGGAAATTCCACCAAATTTAAGGTAATTGAAATTCTCGCATTTTGTACATCATAGTTAACGATGAATAAAATACATTAACGCATAGTTAATAATTTAAAATACTGCTCCTTTTCAAGTAGATGCCTGTTGTACTTTGGCGATCAAACCATATGAGTGATAGATTACTATTTCCCATTTTGGTTGCCGTTATTTCAATGCTTCGAATGATTCCTTGAAAACAATCTCGCAAAATGGTGTATGTTGGCACTTTGGCGATCGAATGTGTAAAAAAATCATGGATTCTTATTCGTTAAAGCAGTGCTACGGAAATTTCTTTTTCTGGTAACTGTTAGAATGGCATATAACTAATACTGTCTAATAAATTTTTTGTTTTACAAATTAAAATGTATGTTCATTCCTACTTTACCTTTCTTAGCAAAGCCGGCGATAAATATTCAAATATTGTGTAACGCTGTGTTTAATAGAGTGTGTTCTCGCGTTTGTGCTGCTAATTACATTCCCCGATTGGAATGAGTCGATATTATGAGCGTATGCTTGGATATTTTTTTTTAATCCCACCAAACAAGGTGTAATAAAATCGGAATTCTTTTCTTTTTTCTTTGCTTTTGGAGGTGAATAAGAATGGTTTTTCAGCCCGTTAAAAATTGTGGGTATGGTAAGGATTGAAAGTAAATTTTTGAATTTGTTGTTAAGTGTAATTAGTGATTCATTTTAGCTATTTACCATCAATTTGTGGCGTTAATTACGCCAATATGGCAGTTCTAGCAAAGTAAACATGAATAATTCATTTCATGTTCTATTTTAAAGATTGCTACAGTTTCCATAGTAACGGAATCCATTGTTGCCACTTAAGTTGTTAAATATAACAATAAGTGAAATCATTAATATCTACATCTCTTAAAACTCGAAAAATGAAAAGGCATTAAATATGAAAAAAATAGAACATTAACATATCTGCGCTTCTTTAAAAATAATCGAAGTTTTCATGCAATCTATTATATAAATGTGAAAGTATGTTTGTTTGTTTGTTCGTCCGGGTTCTCTAACTTTTACGATTTTTCGCAATTTTGAGGGTAGAAAGCTACTCAAATAACCGATTTCAGCACATTCGTGAGCATAGTTAACAAAGATAGATTTATTTATTTATTACTTTCAATAATTCAAGTGAGACTGACGTCATTTTTATGTCACTGTAAAAATGCATTAAAAATTCTGGTTAACAAGTTTTGACAAAAAATTACACTACGAGCGAAATAATAAACTTTCACCCAGATTATCAGATTTTGTAGAAAATAAAATAACGTGTTTTTTCTTTCTTTTTCTTCTTTCACTAATTCATGTTAGATATCGCAACTGAGAATGATGTCATTTTGACCTCATGAAAATGAGTTAGAAATCTAATTACATTAAAAGGTTTTGACGCAAAAATTACTATTATAAAAATTCAAGGTATTTTGTTTAATGCGCGTGTTACCCTTAGCGATTTTTGAGCTTTGTGATTTTTCAGAAACCATAAAAATGAAAGGAATCTTGCATTTTTTTAAATCGTGGGAAATTCAAATGTCGGCACAAGATGCAAAATACTAATTAACATAATTCATAGTATTCGCTCTCTGTTTGACGACGGTCGTTGTACGTATTCCCAAAAATCGTGCAAAATGTCGCCAAATTTGGACGACTTTTGGCGGTATATTATCAATATTAGATATACTCTTTTTTTGTTAAATTTTAGCAACTTAACAAGCTCTTGCAGAAAAGTTGCATCATTAGCCATATGGATACGGAAAATATTTGAAATTCCGATTAGCTAGGAATAACCCCAATATCTCTCAAATTAACTTTAATAAAGTTCTGTTGCAAGCAAGAGTTTTTCAACGTCGTATGTTTCAATATTACTCCGTTTGAAAACTACTGCGCAAAATGACTAAATTCGACTACCCTGGTCAGAACGTGACGTCATAAATTAAAAGTTGTCTGAAATTCGTAAACTCTGCAACACAATTTAACGCCCTATTCGTAATTTGTGCGATTCCAAATAGTTCCTCGAGATTACACAGTTTGATGTTTTCACGTGTCTGAACCATGGTGGATTTAAATAATATTTAAATTGGTACAGCTTGGATGTTTTCCACCACTGCGAGATGAAATATTTTGCTGTGCTAAATACGCCAATCAGACAAGAATTATGCTTAAAAATATATGGAGATCTGTTTTAATGGCAATGCATAAATTTCACAGAATCACCAAAAAGTAGAAAGGCATCATTGGTTTAAAATATCTAATCTGTTTCTTTAAATTGAGCATTAGAGAAACGAAGATAGGTAATATTAATATAAGTAATAGATAGTATTCTCATTTTTATCTTTGGTAGTAATAGTAGATTTGTTTGGATAATATGGATTAAAGAACAGTATACCACGTTAATAACTATTTCGTGAAATTAAAAGTGTTATATTCATTATTTTTCAACGATTGTCTTATAACTAACTAAACCATAATCCTACGTTGCGTAATATATTCCACGGTAGTTTCAACAAAAGGACTACTTGAACTTTTTGACATTTTGCTTTTGCATAGATAGTTACGATTAGATTTTAGTAAAATATTCGTCTCCTACCGTGCGAAGAGCGGGCACGCAGCTAGTCTATACTATTAAAATCTGTGCGCGTCTGTCTGTGTGTGTGTGTGTGTAGCATCATCTCCTCCTAAACGGCTGGGAGTTGAGTTTCGAACGAGGTATCCACGAATTCGGAAAAATTCGAGAAAGGACCTCCGCTAATTTAAATTTCGAAATTCGAATTAGTTTAGGAGATATTGATAAAAAACCCCATCAAAAACGCTAATTTTTGCTCTCCGCAATTCCGCGATTGTAACCCCTGTAGTCAAAAAAGTGAGAAATAAGCATTGAGGTTGCCATGTTAGGCTACTTTATTAAATTATTTAGACTCCTGCAGTAAAAATAAAAGAATAATGATTCTTTTCTGTTTAGATTATTTACAAAGTTATTTTTTAATTAAAATATTGTGTTCATATTAAATCAGAGCAGGAATTCAATGTTTTTTATGTGTAAAAGAATAAGGGATTGAGAGATTTCTGAGACTAATATGTATATTTTTTAGTTTGGCGAAATAAAAATGGCTCATTTGGCGATTTTGAGAAAGTAGTAGGTTCTACCGATTTGCACAGTTTTGGGCTTGGTGCAAATTACTGAGAGCGTAACGAAATAGTATTTTTAATAACAAGTATAAGTATTACGGCGCTATACTTCGATGTTTCATATAGAAATAATGCAGTTATTAAGGCGATTTTAAGCGATCCATAGAATTTTCACCAAATTAAGTAAACTGATTTAAGTTAGAGGAATTCCGCCAAATTTCAGAAAATTGAAATTCTCGCATTTTGTAAATGGTTGTTAACGGTGATTAAAACCCGTTATAGTTAATAATTTAAATAACTGCTACTTATCAATAATTAGCCTGCATTAAATTTTGCCGATCGAACCATATAAATGATACATAATTATTTCCCATTTTGATTGCTGTTAAATCAATGCTTCGAATGATTCCCTGAAAACAAAAAAATCTCGCAAAATGGTGTATGTTGGCATTTTGGTGATCGAAGTACTGTGTAATAAATAATTGATTCTTATTTGTTAAAGCAGCGCTACGGAAGTTTCTTTTACTAGAAGCTGTTAGAAAGGCGTAATTAATACTATCTAATATATTTTTTGTTTTACGAATTGAAATGTTTGTTGATTCCTACTTTAGTACATTTCTTAGCAAAGTTGGCGAAAAATATTCAAATGTAGTGCAACTCTGTACATATTATTAATTCCATTCCACAACTCAGATGAGCCGATGTCACTAGGGTATGCATAGATATTTTTTTTTTTTTTAATTCTGCCAAACAGAGTATTGCGTATTGTCTTTAGTGTCAAGTTTAATTTGTGGTTTGAGCTATTTGCCATCGACTGGCGGTGTTAATTTCGCCAATATGGCAGTTCTAGCAAAGTAAAGATGAATAACTCATTTCATGTTCTATTTTTAACATTGCTATAGTTTCCGTAGCAACGGAATCCATTGTTGCCACTTAAGTTGTTAAATTTTACAATTATGTGAAACCACTCATTTCTACATCGAAAAAGGGGAAAACGCATCAATTGTGAAACAAATAGAACTGTAACAGACTTGCACCTTAAAAATAATCGAAGTTTTTATGCAATTCTTAATACCTTTAATTTTATTTCCTTCGGGTGTCGATGTCATTTTTTACGTCATTTTTGCTGTTTTGCTGGCAGATTATCCAAGGCAGCACGTACCCTCTAATGTATTTGCTCCTCCGGAAGCAAGAGCGTATGTCCGGCGCGTATTTGTGTAACCCCATTGTGTTAATCAGAAGTTTCTGGTGTCACATTTTTTAGACCATTTTTTTACCGCGGAGATTCCGATCCTGAAGTACACTCATGTCCATAAATTAAGGATAATGAAGTTCAGGCAAAGAAAGAGAAAGAAGCAAAACAAATTTGACTTATTTGTAAAGTCTGTTTATTAAACAAAAAGTAAAGAGCAAAAAAGATGCTATATGTTTGACATAATTAATAAAAATTGCAAGTTTTACTCCCTTGACCAAATTTCAAAAAAGAACCTATTTACAAAAAACAGTATAACATGGTTAGTAGGATGGTTAATATGGAGTATGTCTCCCGGACGATGCAATACAGGCCTGACAACGCCTAGGCATGCTGAGTATCAAATGATCAATCTTATCTTGGGGAATATTACACCACTCATCAAGCAATGCACTCCGAAGTTCCGGTAGACAGGTGGGAGGGGGTTGACGGGCTGCAATTCGTCGGCCAAGCATATCCCACACATGCTCTATTGGATTCAAGTCCGGTGAGTATGCTGGCCAATGCATACAGATGATATCCTCCGATTGAAGGCATTCGTCTACAATGTTTGCACGGTGAGGACGGGCGTTGTCATCCATAAACACAAATTCAGCACCCATGGCACCCCGAAACAAACGTACATGTTGTTCCAGAATGACATCCCGATAGATGTGGCCTGTCATTGTTACACTCTGAACATGCAGGTCAGTTCTGGAACCAAGAATAATTCCTCCCCAAACGAGCCATCCTGCACCACCGTAACGGTGTCTTTCAATGGTGTTCTCTTGGTGGTAACGGGTACTTGGCGCTCTCCAGATAAATGTCCGGCGAGAATCAGACTCCAAACTAAACCTGCACTCGTCGGAAAACATCACACAAGACCACTGTTGCGGTGTCCACAATGCATGCTCTCTACTCCAGGTTAATCGCAGGCGACAGTGAGTTGCGGTAAGTGGAACACATCTGACAGGCCTACGAGCATATAGACCAATGTGCTCTAAGCGTCTGTACACGGTCTGCTTCGAAACTGTCGTACCGGTAGCTGAAGAGAGCTGACGAGACAGGTCTGATGCTGTACTCCGTCTGTTTCTTTTGGCAGTAACTGCCAAATAGCGGTCCTCATTCGGCATTGTAACTCGGGGGCGACCTGTGCTGTAACGTCTACTCACATTACCATCATCTTGGAATCGTTGCCAAAGCCTGGAGATGACACTCTGGGCGATTCCAAGTTCCTCGGATACTTCCAGCTGTGTACGTCCACTTTCCAGTCGTCCAATAATTCTGCCACGTAAAACATCATCCAAATGCCTCCTTTGTGCCATAACTATGCAGTTTTTGCACTGAAAGGCTTTCACAGCGCTTGTGAACAATTTTACTTCTTTGCCACCATTCCTTATATACCCCTCTCTTACACTCTCGTCATTGTGACGTACCATCCACGCCATCTGGTGGTTTCCTGTAATTTGCATATTCTTCTTCAAGATGTGTGTGATCATTCCACAGGTGAAATTTTTATTTTAGAGATCAATTTCTGTGTGATTCTGAATTATCCTTAATTTATGGACATGAGTGTATATTGATTAAGCAGGAGTAGCCAGAAATTTTTCATGGGAATGTTACGACTACCGCAACTCACACATATATACACGTGTGTGCGATAAGGGAGTGAAGAATATAGATTTTGTATGGCAAAAAACTCCGATTGGGGGGTCTTGACCCCCTATCCCCTCCTTGGCTGCGCCACTGTACGCAAGCATAAGTTGTCACGTCATGAAAAACCGTCATAGATGGCAAACTCCGAAGTTGTTCTGAGGGTTATACAAAATTAAAAATTTCACTTTTAGTAAATTTTACTTTTGATACAGTTCGAATATTTGGTTTTAATAAATTTCGGCCACCAAGGTAAGATGAAATATTACTAAATACGGCAACCCAGAATTTTCTTAACTATTGAATTTGACACTATGCGACTACAGTCAATTCTCTATAACACGGTAGATACGTTCCGTGTTATAAGAATCCGTGTTGTACGGGTCCTGCGCTATACTCCAACTGGAGTGCGGACTGCACGGTATAATCGCGGCAAAACTTATTTGCGCTCCGTAAAAATGCAATGATGTTTGGTGTTGCCATTCAAAAGGAATGTTAATTACAGGAGCTAAGGCGTCATAATATCAGAACATAGTCTCATTTTACTGTGCTGTACGAGTCTCTTTTAACGTGTTACACGAAAAACAATCGTAATGTTTTCGTCGTGTTCTAAGAGTTCGTGTTGTAGACCCATGTTATAAAGGGGTCAACTGTAATCTGTAACAAATGAAAAATGAAATCAGTTATTTATTTAGGGCGAATTGATAGTGATATAAATGTCAGTTTTATGTAACAAATGTGATACTGCATTAAGAATTCAATAAGGGTAATAAGCTTTTTCTCAGAAGTTACATCACGAACGTTTTCATTTACAAAAGCGACATTATTTTCACTGGAGCAGGGTACATTTTTGGCTTTTAAACGTAAATGATGCATCCATTGTTTCATGTAGGTTTTTTAATTTAGGTAAAATTTAATAAAGTCGTGTGTAACATAACTGCGCTAATGCATTGTCCACGCTTTGAAAAATGCAAGATAAAATTGTTGTCAACATCATGTAATGTTATTTATGTGGTATATACTATATATACTAAACCTCAATGTGGTATATACTAAACCTCACAAAATGAATTATTTGATGTAGAAATCAGGCATTTTTCGAAAGAGAAAAGCTTTGTCTGCATACCATAAAGTTCTTTCTTTTCTGATCGCCAGTCACATGACGTAGTTTTTGTGTCATGTTCAATCGTCTAAAATTTGCACTCATGACGTCAACTTTTAGTCACGATTCAAGTATTTTTTCACGTTTTGAGATTCCTCATTACTGGGTTTAATTCGAATTATAGATGTGTAAGGAAAACATGTGTTTCCCACCGTGCGGAGAATGGGCAAGCAGCTAGTTAATATCATAAAATTCTGTACCTTTTTTGAAGTAACTTTGTAATTTATTGTATACAAAAAGATAAAGCCCTCTGTGGGGGCAATTACAACAGGTGTTGGACAAAACATTTAACAAAATGGGCCTACACTCAATATATTTAATCTTCATCCACTTAAAATAAATAAATTCATATTAAGTTTTATTATATACCAAAATCGGAATTGCATTTTCTTTCAAAAACATGTAAAAACTTTCTTGATTCAAAAGATTTCATTTCACTGGAAACATCACCTCTTACATCAATGTTTCATGCTAGACGAAATCATTTTATTTCTGAAAAAAAAAAAAAAAATCTCCGTCTAGTCTAGAAAATGTATTTTAATGAATTGGAATCGCAATTTTCCCTTCCCTTCCCTGATCCTCCCCAGCCTAATAACTGTGATTTCAGAATGGTGTAATTATCACTTGCAACATCTAATTTTTTCAAGCAAATGGTTAAATTTTTTTTTACTCTCGTAAATGAAAGGAAGCTGAAAATAGTGAAAAATCACTAAAAACTAGGGAAAAGGTGGATTTTCAGAAGCAGTGCAGATTGTTTTCTGTATTTTTATACAGAAATACATGTACATGTATATTATGAAATATTATAAATGAATTATTATGACATAATTATGAAAATTTTTGAGCGAATGATGTAAATGTTATTGTGCTTTTTGTGGTTAACTTTTTAATTTTTGAGTAATGGTAGTAAAAGTTTTATCTTGCAATGGTTATACCTGGAATTGTTACAGAATGAATGAGTCGGGGATCAGCGCAACTATATAGTAGGATGTCTATAATCAATTTTTATGGGATAAAAACCTAGATCAGTATTTTTGGGAAACCCTGTATATGTTTTTCTTTATGTGACTTCTATTAGTTCTTTCTATGTGATTATGTGTTTCTATTATATTATAATCGTATAATAATATATATATATATGTGATATGTGTATAATAATATATATACACATTATACACATGCACATATCTATTCTATTATAAATTCTAAAGAATAAGTTTAAGAATTTCTGTATGTGATTTTACATCAGACACATCAGTATAATTAAACTTCTATGTTTATTGTTTAAGTGATTATTTTTTTATTGCAGTACTTATTCTATTAATTCTATTTTAGCTTAAGTGCATGTGATGATAAAAGTAAAATTTCATCATATCAGGTGTTATGCTTCCCTATCCCTTCAGTCGGTTATATTACACCCCTGGATATATCAAGCATTTTTCTTATCTCCCTACAAATGAGATATAACAGGGGGGCTACTGTAATAACAATTGCAATGACAATAAAGTTTTCATGATTGTTTCATTTAGTTGAATATTTAAATCTGGAATTACTGTATTTTTACTGATTTTGGATTTTTGAAATTGTTGTACCAGTTTTATAATATTGCAAATACATTTCTGTGCAGATACATCTACAGAGTCAGTTTTATCAGATGACTATGCCATACCTCCTGATGCATACACAGATTCATATAGTATGGACTCTGTGGAGCAACCTAGAGCATCAATCATATCGGACACATTAAAAAAGGTTTGATATCTGTATTAGTAGTCACTTTAAAAATAGAAACTCTTTATCCCCAGTTTTATTTTGTCAGAAACATATTATAGAGATTTATACTAAAAATACAGCAGTAAATTAAATTACAATATTAAGTGTATAAATAAGACAGATTAGTACATGTGTATTAGCTTGAGACAAATGCTAGAATGAAAACTGCATAGCCTTCCATGAAATGGGGGACTTTCGCTCAAGGACTGCAACTATTTCTTCATACTCTACATGTATTATTAGAAATTTAACTGACCAATAATAAGTTTTTTCAATATAAGGTATTTAAAAACTTGAAATCTTTCAAAAAATGGCCCTTTAAACAATTTATTAAACATGTGTTCACATTTTAAAATTCATACATACTTCTTTTAAAAGTCAAATTTTAAATTAAAAGAGCTTAATGTTGCATAAAAAGTATCTTCTGTGCATTTTTTATTAAAGTTTGATTTTATGAATGAAATTGAATTTATAGAAAAACACAAATATGACAATGTAACTAAGAAAACACAGAATTATTTATAAAGAGATTGCTTCCAATGTTTGTTATAATTTTGAGATTTACTATGAATTTAATTTAATTAAAAACAATCTGATTTTAATTAATCAGATTTTAGTTACTGCTTGCATTATTATTATGGAGGAAGAGGGATTAGTTTCGTCATTCAATGAGGGCAAAATTGAACAAATGCATTCTTTCTCATGGCAAGAGAACTGCTTATAACGAGTAGAAGGACTTTTTTTCCAGTCAGGGTTGTGAATTCAGCTACTCTGTGGCTAGATCTGGCCATGTGTTCTGCTCCAAATGCAAGAATTTCTTCAAATAAATCCGTACCCAAGAGGTTAACATAATCCAATAAAAACATAACTTCAGTCAGCAGTGGGTTTTATGAACACTTGCAATTTTATAAAACTATTTGAGTGGTTCCTATGGATTCATGAAAACAAACGTCAGCTGAACAGTGGTTGATACTCTTGTAAACTATGCTGAATCACTCAACATCTTATTTTCCAGAACAGCATGTGCTTCCTGTGATAGGTTAAAACTTTTTTGTTAAAAGAATCTTATAAGAATGAGTAATATTTAACAACTAATTGCACCAAATGTTTTAGAGAACAATTTAGTATATTTAAAATTTGATTAGGAAAAAAAGGGTAAAATTAATAAATTGCATTAAGAAATAAGGTTTAAAAAAAATTAACTTTTTGAAAATGAATGTCTGTCATAAATAATGTATTTGTTGATTATTTTTATAAAGTATATATTTTTTTATAAATAAAAAAGTAATTATGCTTTAATTTTTGATTCATCCAGGGTGTCTACCGGCGACTAAAAAGGTAACTTTTGTTACTAATTTAAAGAAAAGGTGACTTTTGAATGAAAAACGTCATTTTCGTACTATTTTCAAGTTTTGGGGTACTTGTACCTTACTCCCAGCGACTAATTTGAAAATCAGATTTTGCAAAGTGTCCAGCTGTCGGGAAATGTACTTGAATTTTTTCATGTCGGGAATTATGCTTGAAAATATAGAACTTTCGGTCAGCATTGAGAAATCTCTCTTCCACCAAAGAACATGGCCGAATTTGCAACAGCTGTGCTGTAGAACAATTTTAGCTGGAGAAAGAGGTGGAAGCTGTTGACACAAACAAAATTTGTGTCTATTTTGCAGCTGCTCATCAAAATTGAAATTGGTGATTGTGGGAATGAAAGTCTTTCGTCGTCTGCACGCACCCTGAGATGTTTATTTTCACTATACTAGATGCTCAGCAGAAGCCCAACTGACATTGCAAAAATGCCCAGTTGCGAAGCCGTTGAGATTAATTTGAATTAATCAATTGGGAAATTTAAAATTTGGGTAAGGGTGCTGGGGCAAATTCTTTGAGATCCCTGAAGTGTTTAGTGTTGTGTTTATGTAATTACAAACTACTACACAACAATAAATATTAAGACTTTTTGCCTCTTACGTTCCCCCCCCCCCCTTTTTCCTATTTTGACGTAACGGCACAATACTTGGGGGCACGTTGCCCTCCCCTTGTTGCAGGCCTCAACATACAAATTGAGAAAAATGGCAGATGATGCCGAATATGATAAAAATTTGAATCTAAAATGAAATGTTTTTGGTCATTTTCTGGTCTGAGAATTTGCGTGATTTTTGAAAATTTGTTGACAAACCGATCAATTCCTGTTAGTTTGTGATGAACTTGAATTTTTCATGTTTTATAGTCTAAGAGCCAGCTTAAATCTGACAACACATTTTTTACGGTATCTGAAATTTCTTCCAGAGACTTCTATACCCAGTAAACAAGCAATGGGTACCGGCAGCGGTTGGTTTGGGGTCCCTCAGGTGAGTCAGGTATGAAAATGAAGTAAATTTTTAAAGTATTTTACAGCGTCTGCCGTTTTAATATGTTATAATATACCTCTAGAAAAATTGAAAAATAACTATGGCTGCTGATTTTAAAGGTTGCAACATCCTGGCAGCCACTTTTCAAAATTAAAAAAAAAAAAAAAAAAAAAAATTAAAGTATTTTACGGCGTCTGCCATTTTAATATATTATTTATTGAACTATTTTAAGCTAATATTGAAAATGGCTGACATTTTTTCCGGTTGTAACTATCCGGTTTACAGCGAAACATTACCTGCAGTCTATGCTTAGAAAACATGTGGTAAAGTAAGAGTAGTAGTTTATGCTTGACGCAATTTGCTTCCCATGTAGCACCACGTGCGCTGGATGACGTCACGCGGTTCTTTCCCCCCTGGGTGACCGTGAAAAACTTCGACACTTCGAGAACAGATTCGTAGATGAGCAGACCGATTACTGCTTAGGAGCCCAAAAAGGGCATTAGATTGAATCTGTTAATTATTTTGAACGTATAAATTGTATATAGGAATTATGTAAATAAATTATATGTGATTGTATTAGACCTGATTTGATTATTATTGGAAAACCACTGAACCACCTCACGAAAATATAAAACGTACGGACTGACATCCGCCATATGCTCTCTCTCTTTAGTCAAATATTTTCTTCTTTTATCTTAGGGCTGAGTGGTGGGGATTTAGTTCCTTTTACGAACACAAAAGCACAGCTGGCCTGGCTGCCGTTCGAACCTGCGCAGACTCCTCTAAATGCGCATGCGCTTTCAACGCAAATGGATGCAGACTTTCTGCCCGCTCCACTTTGCCTACCTATGTGGTAATCTAAATACATGGTGGTAACTATAAAATATTGTAAGCATAAAATAATAACTATAAAATACTGTAAGCATGCACAAGGCAGGCAAAGCGGAGCGGGCAGAAAGTCTGCATCCATTTGCGTTGAAAGCGCATGCGCATTTAGAGGAGTTGGCGCAGGTTCGAACGGCAGCCGGGCCAGGTGTGCCTTTGTGTTCGTAAAAGGAACTAAATCCCCACCACTCAGCCAGAGCCTGATCATAGGTGGTTGGGGCCCCTATACTATCCCTTAAAGAATACTAAAATTGAATTAAAAACTACCTATTTATTTATACTTATTTAGAGTATAAGACTATGTATTTAAGAGTGATTTTAATATTTTTTTAGTCCATTTTTATTACTAGTGCATTTGTGCGCAAATTCCAAGAATGGCAATTACGAGGCATGGGAGCAAAGTTTCTCACTCTAAAAAAATTTCTTGATACACCAAAAAGTTCGAAATTTTCTTTCCTTCATCACGAAATAAAAAATGTTAACTAATGGATATTTTGTGATAAGCATACATATGGCCATAACCATACATTTTCAAAAACTCCTAACTTCTTGTTTATGGATCCATGAGTCTTAAAGACCATTCAATTAGAACAGAAAATAAATCTCTAAGTCCATTTATTGTTAAAAATTATGCTCTAGATATTACAAAGGAAATTTAGTTGCAAAAATTTATCTTTGCAGCATGTATGAATATGTAATAAATCAAGATAACAATAAATAGGAAAATTTGGGGGCCCTTATTTTTCCGGGGCCCCGGGCTATTGCCCCGCATGCCCGTGTGATAGTCAGGCTCTGCACTCAGCCCTAACATAAAAGAAGAAAATATTTGACTAAAGAGATAGAGAGAGCATGTGGCGGATGTCAGTCCGTACGTTTTATATTTTCTTGAGGTGGTTCAGTGGTTTTCCAATAATAATCAAATCAGGTCTAATACAATCACATATAATTTATTTGCATAATTCCTATATACAATTTATACGTTCAAAATAATTAACAGATTCAATCTAATGCCCTTTTTGGGCCCCCAAGCAGAAATCGGTCTGCTCATCTACGAATCTGTTCTCGAAGTGTCGAAGTTTTTCACGGTCACCCAGGGGGGGAAAGAACCGCGTGACGTCATCCAGCGCACGTGGTGCTACATGGGAAGCAAATTGTGTCAAGCATAAACTAATACTCTTACTTTACCTCATGTTTTCTAAGCATAGACTGCAGGTAATGTTTCGCTGTAAACCAGATAGTTACAACCGGAAAAAATGTCAGCCATTTTCAATATTAGCTTAAAATAGTTCAATAAATAATATATTAAAATGGCAGACGCCGTAAAATACTTTATTTTTTTTTATATTTTATTTTATTTTTTTTTTTTTAATTTTGAAAAGTGGCTGCCAGGATGTTGCAACCTTTAAAATCAGCAGCCATAGTTACTTTTCAATTTTTTTAGAGGTATATTAATATAACATATTAAAACAGCAGACGCCGTAAAATACTTAAAAAATTTACTTAATTTTCATACCTGACTCACCTGAGGGACCCCAAACCTACCGCGGCCGGGCTTAGCTAGTACCCATTGCTTGTTTACTGGGTATAGAAGTTTCACTGGACGAAATTTCAGATACCGTAAAAAATGTGTTGTCAGATTTAAGCTGGCTCTTAGACTATTAGATTAAATAAAGCATAAGTCTTTAAAAAAATTTTGTAAGAGTGTTGGTTTTATTAAATGAAAAAACTTGCTTTTTAAAAAGGGTGTTTCTCATAAAATCACAAAATTTGGTAAAAAACGGATGCATCATGTAAAAGTGTAAACTTTAAGCTAAAAGTGTAAAAATTAGCAAGTATGAATAAGCATACCTAAGCTGTCTTACTGATTTTTCTCTTTCTTCATGCATTGAAAATTCAAAAGTGTGGTGGAATATGTATTTTAAAATACATATTCCACCACACTTTTGAATACAGACAGCTTAAGCATGCTTATTCATACTTGCTAATTTTTACATTTTCAGTTTAAAGTTTACACTTTTAGATGATGCATCCGTTTTTTACCAAATTTTGTGATTTTATGAGAAACCCCCTTTTTTACACATTTTACGCGAATCTTCCATTATTTGTACTATTGAATGAATTTTTAATTTCTTTTTATTTTAATAAATCATGACTCATATTTTGTATTAAAAAATTATCAGTTACACCCCTTTCCCCCCAAAAAAGGATATTTATGTTTATTGAAATTGTTGTATACAAGAGTAAATTTTTTTTTGTCCTTTGTTTCCTTTTAAATGCGAGTAAATTTTGAAATTTTTCAGAAAGAATAATAATTTCAGGAGATTTTCAGTTCATATTTTCTGAAAAAGGAAATAATAAAAAAAAAACTGTGTGCTCATTACAGACACATTTGCTTACTACAAATATTTACTGTGTATGTGTTGATTAAAATAATATTTAATAATTTCATTAATATGAGATTCATGAAAACTTTTTTTTTTTTTTTTTTTTTGTGTGTGTAGTACAGTTTTTTTTTGTGTAGTACAGTTAAAAAATGAAAAATAACAATCTCGTAGTATGGTGAGAAATATAAAATTGCTGCTCACCCACTGTTTTTTTTTTTTTTTTTTTTATAAACACATCAAGCGCCAAAGCTCCTGTTACGGGAACATCTATTATATTTTAAGAAAAAAGTATAAAATAGATGTTCCCATAACGGGAGCTTTGGCACTTAATGGGTTAACATATTTGGACCTTCCATGAGCTGGAATTCTGGAAGAGGCCCAAACCAGCTAAAACCAGACAGAAAAGCTTGCTTAGGGCATCTCCTAAAATGCACTTATTGGCAGATAAATGTCCCTGTGCTTTTATATTACTCTTATCTTGTTTATACTTAATATTTTATTACAACTACAGCTTTATTACTTATTTATCAGCAACTTACTAAAGCAAACTTATATTTTGTTCAAAATTGGTGTTATTTTTATTTGAAATCACTTTTATTGGCTGTTGAACATTCAAAAGAACTGTTGTTATAATTACATTCAAAGCCACCTAGGTGTAGTGTAGTGGCTTAAGAACCATTCTATCATGCCCGGAGTCCGGGTTACATTCCTGTCTGTGGTGTTAAATTGTTCATCCCTTCATAGGGGGTATCTCTGGCTGCCTATTGGGTGCCCCATAATAAAATGGCCTGTGGTTTAGGCCCTAGTAGTGGCAAAGGCTTGTGGCCAGCGCCCACCTTATTGAGGAAAAAAGAATTATAATTACTTCCAAACCATGAATTGCATGTAAAGTTAGAATTTTAGCTTTTTGCTCATATGGCATTTGAAAGGGTTTTGATCTGTAGCAAATGTCTTGTGGTGTTTTCTCACTAAAAACGGAGATTGCGACTTTAGATGTGAACTTAAATGCACACAGTAAAGTTTGAAACACACACATCTTCTTTTTCTGCCTGAAACAGGGTTTCTACAGACCTGGAAAGTAGGGGAAATGAGTTTTGGTCAGGGATTTGGGGAAAAAGTCAGGGAAATTTAAGAAAGGTCAGGGAAATGCAAAAATATTTGAATTTAGCGGCAAAATCAAGAAAATATTTTTCCTGTTTGAACCTAATTGTAGAAATTTTTTTATTTTCATTTTCTTATTTAACCTTATAAATAATTTTAAAATAATATTATAAATAAATTAAGGAATCCTTTATTAACATATCTTGTTGAAATATTCTTAATTTTATCCTAAATTATTATCAAACATGGTTTTTGTTAGAATCCAGTGATGTCAAATAATATTTTTGTGTATATTGATTTTATTATTATTATTATTATTATTACTTGTAAAAAAGGGGCAAAATATATAAAAAGTTATTAAAGGATGTAATATTAAAAATAGAAACACAAAATTAAGGAAAACACGCTAGATAAAAAGTCGGGGAAGAGCATGATAGATGTCAGGGAAAGTCAAGGAAAAGTCAGGGAAACAAAAGCTGTGAAATCTGTAGAAACCCTGTGAAAGGATGACTATTTTTCTTAGCTACGCATAAGGGTTTTTTGAAAAATATGGTAATCATTTTTTATACGAGGGACCTTGAAAAATTTAGAGAAGCCTTAAAATCCTTGAAATGTGCTTGAATTTTTACTAACAATTTTGGTAGACACTCTGTTTTGGTTTTTGTCAACTCCCTTTTCTTTTCAAAGCTACAATTAATCCTTCATCAAACATTCTAATCCGTTTCTTTAATCATGCTATAAAAACAAATGTACTGTATGCTCTGTTATATAATCCTGACATTGGTGGACACCCTACTCATCACAAAAAAAAAAAAAGTATTATGTTTATAATTTTTGTTTTCATTTTAAAAATTTATTCAGTTATTTAAACTTGAGTTTTTATCAGCATTTACATTTTTTAACTATTACCGGCAAATTTTTGAGTAACCTGGGATCAATGGAGTAAAATTCAGTGTACATTCTTTATAAGTGAAACTCGCTAAATTTCATTCTGTGTTTGTGTATGGGTGTGGCTCATTATGATACAAATGTATGTTTAATATTGATGCCTTTGCTCTTAGGATAATTTTGAAAAATGTGGCTATCTTACCAAACTGGGTGGTAAACTGAAAACATGGAGGCGGCGTTGGTTTGTCCTAAAAAATGGAACCCTTAGTTACTACAAAACACAGGTAATGTTATTTTTGTTGAAATACAGTCAAATCTGTTCAACTTCAGTTTTTTCATTTCCCTGCCATCTGGCCCTTTTTTGATCCAATTGAATTTACTTCAGTTACTCCAATTATTATTACTAATGTAAAATGTATCAAAATAGCTCACGATCAACTATACAATAGATTTTATAATAAAAGTACATAAGTAACCTGAGAATTTTTTTCTTTTTTTACATGTTACTTTTTATTTGAAATTATGTTTGCCAATTTTGTTGTAAAATGGTATACAAGTCAGAAATAAATGATGCAGATTTTTGACAACTTCTTTTATTCACAAAATTATTTACCTTTTGTTTATTTGTAATGAAGTATAAGACCTAGTATATGTAGTGTAAATAAATTTAGATTTTTTTTTTCCCTAATTTTGTGAATGGAGATAGTTATGACAATATTTACGAATTATTTTGAGTGTTCCTGTAAATTATGTTACATGCATGAGTTTTAACCTGTTTATTCAAGAATAGTGTAGCTTTCAGTGGAAAAATCTTAAGAATCAATTCAGTAGTTATAGAGATGTCCATATAGTCTAATATGTAAGAATTCTTTTGAATGTCTCTGTAAAAGAACTATTTATGCTACATGCATGAAAAGTAGCCTCTAATACTAAGGAATAGTGTAGCTTTCTTTCAGTGAAAAGAGTTTTCGAATCGGTTCAGTAGTTACAGAGATCACCCAACTGTGCAATGTAATTCTTATGTGTGCCCCCTTAAAAGAACTATTTGTTATGTATGGAGGATATATTTGTGATAATTGCAGGATAAGTTAATTTTCGATATTCCTACAGTCGATTAAATTTCTGAAAGTAATGCCAAAATGCTTTATGCGTGTCAGTGGAATGTCCCGAATAGGGGGTACTTTTGGAAATTTTTCTTGGAAATAATTGTACCTTCAAAAAATATTTTTTTCATAATATGAAACTACTATGTTGATACTACATGCCAATAGTTCTGTGGGATGTCAGCGCCAGCTGTATCAATGCTTCAAAATTGTGTAAATTAGCATTAAGGACCATGTTTGGGGCACCCTGCTGGGGGCCCTAGGGGCCTTCAAAAAAATTTCACATTGGATTCGCTTTATATGAAGATGTATAACTGCACTGTGCAATTTTTTTTTTCTGTGTCACGTCCACCTCGCCATTCCTTGTTCAGTGTTGTTCCGTGTCCAGAACTTGTCCACCTCCCCATTCCTCCTTTTTAAACAACTGAGTAAACAATAATTAAAAGTGCTTTTAAATGCAAATCAAGGAATTTCTACCTCTTTCAGCTGGACACTGCAAAATTCCAATAATTTGTATTGCATGCGAGTCAAACAAAAACACTTGTATGGCTGGTGAAATTTTTCCAGATAATGAAGTATCATTATTTTTATCAAACATTAGAAACTAACCCCCCAACCCACCAGTGTCATTTGAAATTAACTACAGAAAAGAACTCAAGAAAGCTTGTGAGTGCAATGGATGAAGGAGCCACTGTATTGAAAATCAACATCTTAGACTCAAAAAATAATAATCACTTTTAGGCAAGCAGGCAGTGAATCTACTTTCATCTTTATTCAAAAAACTTTATTTGAATTAATTGTTCATACTCCTTTATTCTATTTATTTATTTATTTTTTGTTATTGATCTCTTAATGTAATCAGTTTCTATCTTCTTATATACTATTGCTATTTTTAAATATTTCTAATAATATTTATTTAACACAAGTAATTATACATGTTTCAGAGTGATGTTGGAAGAAAACCTCAAGGTCAAATTTTATTAGACGATGTTTCTAGAGTTAACAGAGCTGAAGGTGCTTCTACATTTGAGGTATCACAAAAAATATTTTTTAAACAATGTGTTGAATATTTAAATTACTTTTTGCGTTTGAATGTAATCTTTTTTTTTGGGGGGGGGGGGGTCAATACATTAACAAACATTTATCCTTTAATTTAATAGGCTTTTACTTTTCTTCGTTTTGACTTGTTTGTTCGCTACACAATATAAAAAAAAAAAAAAAGGATTTTTAGGTCATAGGGATTCGGTAGTAGGGGCACTTACCCTGACTTGTTTAAGAACTTAGTCATTTTAAATAACTGAAATGGTTGTTGGTAAAAATTGCATAACAATTAATTTTGTCTATAGCTATAATAGTCTATAGCTTTGCTTCTATAGTTATAATACTTGCAGCTACTGCAGAATAAAAGAAAAATATTTAAAGCTTTAAAATATTGTAAAAATTTTCTGATAATTAAATGGTCATCATTCTTTTAGTTACTTTCTGTTGTCCTTTTATGACCATTTTTGCTTTTTTATGTTCTACCAAGCTCAATTATTTTCATACATTTCTTTTTTAATTTGCTGGAAAATTCTAATTTTTAGTAAATTAAATATTTTTTTCAAGCTGATGCAAATCCATTTTTCAATGTATTATTTTAAGACGTTAATACAGTATGGGCATTACCCCCACCATTATTATTATATTTTAAATAATGACATACAATACATTTAAAAGAAATTTTCTATTTCACACATTTCAAAAACTTTCATATCTTGCTTTTTCACTTTGTTACCATGACAAATAAATGCTACAACCCATTCCAGTGCAGAAGCTTTTCCTATAGCAATTCAAACCTACCACCTATGGTTAAACATATAGATTAACCATTCAATTCAGCACATTCCATATCATTCTATTCAAGGGTGGAATAGAATGATATGGAACTAGTAGACGTCAGCTGGTGTTTTTTTCAGCAATTGTGACTTGCATCAGGGTTTGAAATAAGATTTTGATGGCTAACAAAAAATGCTGTGAGGTTTTATAAGCTGGCTGCAAAAACAATTTAGTTCATGACAAATTCTTAAATTTTCATAAGAATGATAAATTGCAATTGTAGTTTTTTTTTTTCATGTTAAATGAAAAAAATTAATAATGCAAAGCAACAAACAATTTTAAAAAATGCTTTACTTTCCATGCAAACATTCTGCAGATTCACATGTAACCTTAAAATGCATCTGGAACAGAAAGAAAAACCTCAAGCATAGCAGAATTTGTAATGCATAGATCAGGGGTGGCAAACCAATGACACATGTGCCATTGGGTGCACACAACACAATATTTGGGCATGCCACCAATCAAAACGGTTTGCATTTTAATTAAAAATAAAAAAGTTCACTATAAAGTATTAAGATCAAATGGGCACTAAGTCAAAATCACTAAACGGCACGTCTATGGCCTTATTAAACATTTCGTTAGAAAAAATGGCACGCTGATCAATAAAGGTTTGCCACCCCTGGCATAGATGAACACATGTATTGCCTTATGCCTACATGTACACACGCTTATGTAACGTGCATGTGCGTGCGTTTACTGACTAAAAAATATTGCGTGCGGGTGTGACTTAAAAAATATTTCCTCTACATAACTATCCAATCTTTAAAAAAATCACCATAAAACCCCAGAATCTGTGAAAAAGACTTTCTGTCTAAAATGCCAGCAAATATCTGTACATGGCATGCCTGCTTGTATTTTTATTATCTAGCTACGCACTAAAGTAATAAAGTAATTAAACTAGGCATGAGAACTACTGATTATTGTGGCTATTTAGACATATCTGTATATTTGCTGTGGTTGCCATAACTTATTTCAAACCTTACTGTTATAATTATTTATTGTATTACGCCAATGCACTGCAGGGCCATTTTGGATGTAATAACCTTGTACTAAACTGGAAATTTGAAAGTTTTTAATTTTTTCTTCTTCCTCATTAAAAAAATATATAATAACTAAAAGAAAGAAAGCAAACTTTTTGTAGATGCTGTTGGGGGAGGGGGGGGGGATGTTCACAGTTACAAGATATAACATTCAAATACACAGTAACATATTGTTGCAGAATACTCTGCTTTTTTCCTGGGTTCGTCGTTCTAAAGTCCAGTTGGTTTAGAAAGTTCTAGAAAAGAGTCCACATGTCAGGATGTAACACAAATTTTATTGCTTCTAGAACTTTGTAGAACAATCAGCTTTACAAAATTCGCATGCACAATCTAACAGTAACGTGCTTTTAACAGTCCGCTTAGATCAGAAGCTATCACTAATGCTGTAATTCTCACATAAAATAAAACACATCCACAGGTAAAACTTCAGTGGAAATATTCGAGGAATAACACAGACAGTCCCTCAAGACTCAGCAGTGAAGAATTTAGACACAGCTTATTAATTCAAAGCTTCATAAACAAGCGCGAAACACCGCTTCTATCACAAAGCGAAGCAAGCATACTCACTCAGAGACATTCATTCACACTCTGGGTGCTCAACTGACACTCTGAACTCTCGGAGCAACGCCCGCTGGTATTTATAAATGAGGCAGAAGCTACGAGGAGCTTCGAGAAAAGTCTATTTCTCAAAGATTTTACATAAAGCAGGAATTTCGATTACGTCATAGAAGAGAAATGTCAGGGTATGCGTTTTTAATGCAAGAAAACCAACTTTCAGGCCCCATTGGAAAAAACATGCCAAATGACTAAAATGTCACCAAGCTTGGAGACTTTTGGTGAAATATTGCCAAATTTGGCACCAAAAATAAGTCCCCAAAAGTGAAATTACCGAAGGCCTAGGACGAATATTTCCCGAGATTTCTAGAAACTGCATATAATTTGAATGGGAAACCAAAACCTCCGTATCTCCGGTTCCAGTTGACCGATTTTGATGTAACAAAAAGCAAAATTTAACTATTTGAAATGTAGAATATGAATTTTGAACTATTTTAAGCCCCAGAGGGGTTGCCCCGTAAATTCGTAATGATATTTTATTTTACAGTGATATTAATACAGTAGTGGGATATTAATTCTTGAATAAATTCTAATAACAAATGAGGCTGTCTAGTAATAATTTGGTTTATGAGCTATATTCTATTTTAAACTGTTTTATTGCTAGACAATGAAGAAATGTTTAAAACATAACAATAGATTGTAGTTAATACGCTCAAACTCACTGATTGTACTTGATCGCACTCTTAATATTCTTTAAAAAATTAAATTCACTAAAAGTGATTGCAAATACTTTTTTTAATTTTACCTTTACTTTATGCATTAGTGGCTGTAAACATAATTCAGACCCGTGTAAATAACTGGACTGGCAGGCATCAGCACACATTGTTTTAGGCAAGTTATGCCCTAACATTAATGCACCTGCTCAACACCAGGTTACACAGCTAGTAGCTTGCAGAAATTCTAGTATTTTACTTTTAAATGTGAAATTTAGCCACCTGAAAACAAGCGTTATTCTTGCCTTTCTATTCTAAAAATTTTTAATTCTTCTTATTTAAGAAAAGCAGTTTGCTTATTTAAACACATAAGTTTCAATCTATAGCAGGTTTGGCAAAATCAACAAAATCTGACTCATCCACAAGGACAGTTATTGAGAATTTTTATCTATCCTCAAAAATTGTTACATCCTTTTTTAAAAAGTTTTATTTATTTTTATACAGGGTGTCCCAAAAAGGTAAACGTTTATGTTAAGTTCAGAAGTAAGACTTCTTTAAGAAAAGATTCCTCTCAGTTTTCAAAAAGTTACTTTTTAAATTTGTATATGATCCCCGCACAAAAAAATTCCTAATTTCAGGCATGAAAATCTTCCGCTTTTCGGCGGATTTCTGCTTTTTTTGTTTTTTTAGAAGACCTCCGCTTTCTGAAAATGTTTTAAAACCTTTCCGCTTTTTCAAAAAAAGAAAAAAAAAACAGTGATTACCGAACCTAAAGCAAAACAAAGCGGACATAGAGTAACAAGAGGACGATAATGCGCGCCTGGGATGTACGTTTTCACTGCATCTCGCACTGCGCCTAGACTAAAGTCAGCTAGAGTGCAATGTTACTGATTTCCTGAGTTGGTAAATTCAAAACTTAGTTCAGAGGGACAAATTCTTATTTTTGATCCTCGATGTTTCGAAAGGCATCTGATGCATAATTATGTACTTGGCGAACTACTACACAACAATAATTATCTATCGAGACCTTTCGCCACTGGAAAACCGTTGTCGGTGAGCTATTGTTACTCGCGACGTGTTTTTATTGCTGTTTTGCGCACTTGAATCTATAAATTTTTTTCACGGACACGTACCAGCTTAACTGACACTTCTGTTGTGGATTATTGAGAAAATGGCAGATGTTATTGAATATATTAGAAAATGTGGATTGAAAACGAAATGTTTGTGGTCATTTTCGGATCCAAAAATTTGCTTCGTTTTGGAAAAATCGTCGGCCGAACGAGAACTTCCAGACATTTTATGAATGCTAAACTAGAATTTTTGTTTAAATAAAGCAAACTGACGGTCTACACGACAAATAAAACTTGTATAAAAGTGCAGCTTTTAGTAATGGTATTTAAAATATAAATCTTGTCGTATTCCTTTAGGTCTTCAACATGCAAAGGAAGTAAAATAATTTATGGTAGTTTAAATATACTTTTCTTAAATAAATAAATTATTAATAATAGTTCCAATAAATAAATACTTCGATATTTATAGCTATTAAAACGTATACGTCTTAATTTTATGCTGAATAAAAGAATAATGCTTTTTTTAAATGTGAGTTAATGCTAAGAAATCCGTAAGAAAAAAAAACCAAAATTTTCAGTTTTTTTTTTTTTTTTTTTTCCCCATTTTCTTTTTTAAGCAGTTACGCGGATTTTACTAAAAATATGTACCGTAACTTCGTGAAAAGTTAACTAATGGTAAGACCACGGACGGATTAAAGGGATTGAGGGGGGGGGAGCGATTACTCCTCCGCTACAGGAAAAAGAAATTCTATTTTACTTCCATAAACTAGACAAATTTCAACTAACCGACCATAAAATTGCATTAATCCGTCCTTAGGCAAGACGTATGGCCTCCTTAAATAAATAAAAAGATTACTTTTATTAATCATTTATGAAAATGTATATAACCAAGCAAAAAAAAAGAAAGAAAAGAAAAGATCATTACTAATTTTCATGGGTCAATCCACATAATACTTAATTTTAAACAACATTCAATTGATACTCTCTCTGGGTTGAAAGTTAACGAAATATGAAATTTAAAAATGCTCTTTATTAAAAATTCGCGTTCGCAATTGGAAAAAAAAGAAAGAAATTGAGGCGACTAGGCGACACAAGTCATGTTTTAACGTCTCAGCAGAATTCGCTCCGCCGAGTGAAGACAAAACAATAACAACCTTCTCGATGTTGACGCGGCATCGGTACCTCGGTTTGTGAAGGCCCGTTTTCCCCCGTATTACATAAATTATTATTATTATTATTTTTTTTTTTTTAAGCACATTCAAAATTTGGTTCTGCATATCGGACGGAAATATTTCTAAAATGGTTTCACGAAGCTTGTCCGCACCTGTAGCTACGTCGATGCTTTGAATGACATAATGGGGGGGGAAAAAAATTCAAATGCTCCCTGCATGCCGACGTGCCGTCACTTCAAGTACATCTATGTGCTTTATTTTCTACAGAAATAAATTTGTTAGCATTGGCTTCACTGGAGCTTGCGCGCTAACTACAGATCAAAAAGCAAGATCAATATACTAAATTTTTTTGCAAAAGAAATTTATTTCAGCCAGATAGTCCGTGTTCTGGAAAAAAATCCCTTTTTGACATGCATAGTCTGCAGACTATACTAGCGAAATTATGGTAACTAACTATCCCCGATCTCCGGGTTCCATATTTGCCAACTGAACTTCAATCTATTTGCAGCCTTTTGGTAAATGAATAATTTTAAAAACAAGATGTAAAACAGAGTTTTTAATACTCTATTGTTAAATTAAAATTTAAGGCATTTTAGTAATTCAACAGAAAAGTATTATTTTCCCCATAATATGTTTATTGATTTCTAAAACATTTTCACTTCAATTTTAAAATCAGGAAAATCGCTATTTCGTTTTATTCTCATGTGCAGGTTTTTCTTTGGTAATTATTTTTACAGTTAATTTTAAAAAGCATAATCTTGTGAGTTGGTATTTTGCAGCTAATATAGGAAGGAGTAGAACATATGTCGCTGTCATAAGTTCCACTTCTGTGTGCTGATGTGCTGCAAGACTGCTAAGATTCTAAAATTTTACCTGAGAAAATATTTAGACATTTATTAAAGAATTATTCTTTTTCCAATAAAACAAGAAAACTTCACTTTTATTCTATCATTTGAATGCTTATTTTAGAAAATGCCAATGCCATATGTATAATTTTTCATTCCATTTCTGATCAAAATTAAAAAAAAAAAAGATAGGTCTTAAAATATTTTTTTTTTTTTTTTTTTTTTTGAGAATCAATTTTTTTATTTTATTTTCATATCAAAATAGTCTGAAATTTGGATGTGAGACTTATGATTTGTTTTGATCTAGGATTTTACAATATTGGGTTTAATAATTATAGCTTGTTTTCTTTTAATAAATATTGTATATCTAAAACTGATTATTACACATTTACAGTGCATAATTATTTTCTTCAGGATCACAGTCAATTTGTTTGTGGTTGAAATTTAAATGGTAGAAAGTGTTTAGTACACCATTTAGTTTAACAGTGGTTGAATTTAAGCTCACACATTATTCCCCAGTTCCATGTTTTTGCATTATCAACAGGCGCGTAGCCAGGAAAATTTTTCGGGGGGAGATATGAACTTATATGTGTATAAATAGATGGAATTTCATCACTAATCCAAACATTTTGGGAGGGGATATATCCCAATATCCCCCCCCCCCCTGGCTACGCCCCTGATTATCAACCTTGTTATATATGCCTGAAAATACGTGCACGTAAATTTTTCAATTTTTTGCTGGAAAATATGTCCACGTGTATTTCCTCTTTTTTGCTCTTCAGCTGTTTTCATGCCTGTAATTTGCAAAATGTGCCCCATTTTCAGCCTTTCATTATACATCTCTAACATCTATAAACAGAGATGAGACGTGCTCAGCCTGAGCCCGAACCAGGCTCGTGCTCTGTAATTCACAATTGCGTTCGGGTGCGGGCAGGCTCGTGAAAAATTTCTCCTTTATTAAAAATACTCCTTGAAATAGATTTTAAAAAGTGATTGGAATGAGAAAAACAAAAGTATACTTATAAAATAAAAAAAATAGCGCCGCGGGTGCCTAGAAGGTGCGTGAAGCTCTTCGGATATTTCAGAACGCGGCTTATATTGCTTAGTTAGTCATGAGAAATGACATTGTTTGATAAACATGGATATATAAAGAATTAGAAAGTGCATTGAGAGTTTGCAACTATATTTGTCTGTAATTTGCACAAATGACAAAATTCATTGTATTCTATCAATGAAGTAATTGAATTTTATTTATCTTTAGCTGAAATTTCGGGCGGGCTCGGATTAAAAGTCCTAAGGCTCGGGCTTCAAAAAATGAGACCGAACTCATCTCTATCAGAGATATCTTTAAAGAAAGATGATCAGGGACTATACAGGATTTTGAGTGTGAACGTTTTTGCTAAAGTGGGAAAAAAAAATTTCTTTCATAAATTCTGTACAATCCATGAAATGCGATCATTCAACTTAATTTTTTACCTTCCAAAGATATTGAAAAGTGGTTTAAGTCAGTGTCATATTTATCTTCATATCTCTGACACTTTTAAGGATATGATTATCAAATTTTGTACATCACCTCATTAGTGTATGGGGCACATTTTACTAATTGATTTTTTTTGTACACGGATCATATACAAATTTAAAAAGTGTAATTTTTTGAAAATTAACAAAAGGAGTTTTTTTTTTTTTTTTTTTTTTTTTTTTTTGAAGCGTAATCTTTTTTCCTTCCCTATTTTGAACATTTTTTTAAATTTACATTACCCACTTATCTCTAATAGATAAAAAATTAAGCCTGTTACCACCTTTTTCAGAGACCCTGTATACAAAGAAATGAACTTTAACAAGGAAGGTTAGAAAATTTTGTGTTTGCTAAGTTTTCCAATGATAACCTTCACCATGTTAATTACAGTATTTTTAAGTTTGCCCATCCAAGAGAATGATATTTTTTGAAATTTGATCATTCTCATGATATGGGAACCTGGCTAGAACACAAAAACAGGCAATTTCTCAAAGCCTGAACTATAGCAAAATTCAAAACTGTAAAATTTGGCTTGTTTGTTTAACTAAGCATTAATGTTCTCATACACAAAGCATATTATTTTTGAGTAAGTGAAAATCATAATTCTGTTGCATATACATTAACCAAATCAATAACTTTCCAGTCTGTTCATTTTTTCATTTATGCTCTGTCCATGTTTCTTTAATTACATTGTGTAAATTGACAAATACTTTAAAGGGATACTAATAGCTTTATTTTAATTTAAAGGCTACTTTGTAGGACATTCTAAAAAATTGTCTGTAAGAAGTTTGTCTATTTAATTATTATTATTATTATTGAAGATATTTTTGTCTACATTAAAATTTATTGCATATAATTATAAATGATTTTTGTAAATTTATTTCATTGCATTTATTATATTTTAAAAGTTTTATAAATATAATTTTTATCTTTTCACTTAAAGTGAATTTAGAAATATGAGTAATCATTTTAAATAACATTTTATTTTACATGCAACAGATTTTTATATACCTTTTTTTATATATAGACACACACACACACACACATGTGTGTGCATGCATGCATGCGTGTGAGTAAGTGAGAGAGGGAGGGAGCTAGCGGCCAATTGGGCAAGGCACTCTTTTTCAGCTCAGGGCAGGGCTTGCTCATAATTTCATGAAGTTGTAGCCCATTGAAACATACCTTTCAACTTTCATGGATTATCCATAAAATTAATGATTTTAGCGTTCATTTACTGATTTGTGGATGATAAGTAGTTGTTAGGAATATTTTAACAAATTTCAACACTCTGCTTCCCCCCCATCCCCACCCCATTTCTCATTGTCATAAATATTTTTTCTTTAAGACTCTTATTTAAAGCTCCAGTTCCCTAAGGATAAAAAATTGTTACTATTTTGAATTTAAATTTAATTTTTTTAACCCCTCTCCCTCTTCAATGAAATCACTAAAGGAAAAAAATACTTCAAGTTGAGTAGATTTAGGTGTGAATGAAAGTGATAAAAGAAATTTTAAAAAAGAACATGTTGAGAATGAAAGCAAGGCAAGTAATAAACTTAGTTTTAACAAGTAGTAAAAAGAATACAAGTTATTAATAAATACATAAAAGACAAATACTTTTATGAATATGAGGTGGAATTTTACTGATAATACATACCTTTATATATAATGCGACTGATAACAAAAAGCACTTAAAAAGAAACTGGCATTAAAAGTTGAGATAAAGGAAACTTTGTCACATAACACACATAAAAAGGTACTTATATAAAGGTGCTACGATTAGTACCTTTTAATGTTTGTTGTTATACAAAGTTTTACCTATCTTAATTAATGTCACTGATGTTGGTTTTCTCAGGCTGGCAGGTATGGTTGAAAAATAATCATTGGCTGCTCCTTGATAATCTGTAGTGGGTCACAGGGACATCCCTAATCCTCGGGGCTGCGGCTGTTTTGTGTATTAAAATAAATAACCTATTAAAATAAATATGCTTTATAGCATATTTTTATTTAAACAGTTTTTCACACAGATTTATTTGGCAATAGAAGTCGCAAGAAATCCACTCTCTCACTCACTATTTCCACTTTTATTACCTAGGGTCACATGATTCATAAGCTAATCACATGTTTCAAAAAAGGTGCATTTATTGACTGTTAAAATGTCCAGTTCTAATAGTCCCTGTAAATTATTAAGAGCTGTGGTTACTATAACAGAGGAGAATGAGTGGTGAAATATCAATAATCTTTTTTTTTTTTTTTTTCACACAATACACTCAAATTTTTGCTTTGCAGGTGGCCACCTCAAAACGTACATACTATTTAACAGCTGATTCTAATACTACAATGGAAGAATGGATACGAGGTAAGTTTGAACATACTTTTTCTTCTCCCATTTTATAGTGAAAACTATCAAAGTGACAAAATGGAAAACCATGTCCAGGACTATCCTTCGAATTCTATTCCAAACCGTGGCAGGATGGTTTGGAATAGAATTCGAAGGAAAGCCAGGGCCTACCTTGATTTGTGCACCAGTGAAATTTATCTTCATTCTGGTTCCACCTACCCCCCCCCCCCCCAACCTTCCAAGTAATATATATAAACTGTATCATACTGATACACATGGACTTCATTAATCCTAATATTAATACTTTTTTTTTTCCTTTGTGACAGTTTTAACAGATCAGTTCTATTACCGAAACTTCATATTGACTATGTTTGTCAATAGCACTTGAAAAATTAAAATCTATTAAAAGACTAAAAGTACACTATCTTCCTACAAAATCACCTTCCAACTTGGATCTATTAGGGCATGTGTTGTATCATTTACGCACCATCTGTTTTTATAATTTGCAAGGCTTCCATTTTTAAAGTATAATCTTGATTATGGAAATTGGACAGTTTTACTATTTTATTGAAATTGATGTCTATGAGACGTTCTTGGGCTATTCTTGAGAGGCCTGTACTTAATTTATTAAATTTTACGTTGGCCATGTGTTCTTTTTTCCTGTCCTTAATTTTCCTTTCCTTTACTCCGATATAGCAGCCTGGTTCATTAGTCTTGGTGGGTTTGATTTATTTTATATATCCCTGCAGTTTTTTCTTTATCTATTTCATCTTTTTTGCTGCCTCATTACATTAGATATTTTAATATCCGCTCTCTTGCAGTAAGGTATGGCTTTGGTGTATTTCTGTTTTTTTTTTTTTTTTTTTTTCACTATTTTCACTGTGTTAAAGCTTTTTAAGTCTATTTTTGTACAGTTTCTTGACAAGGTTATTGGAGTATCCTGCATTTTTACATTGTTTTTAATAAAATATATTTCTTCTTGGAAGTTTTCGTTAGAACAGATTTTTATTGTTCGATTAATATAAGATCTTACAGCAACAATTTTAAATTTGTAAGGTGTTTTTAAATTCAAATTGACTATTTCATTATTGTTAGTGGCTTTTCAATAAACAGTGGTATATTATATTTTGCTCATCTCTAATAACTTTTACATCCAGAAAGTTGATAGTATTTTCTTATTATTTTTCAATTGTGAACTGTATATTGGGGTCTGTTCTATTAATTTCTTTAAGTATTTCATCAGCTTTTTTAATATTAATAATAACAAGTACATCATCAACATATCGTAACCATACCCAGCCAGCCCTGATACATCGAATTAACGTCGCCATCGACGTAGTTTCGACGTAATCATCGACGTTAAAAATCCTTGGACATGTCCACCTGTTTGCCCGTCGAGCGCTGAACTTCTAGATGGCGTATCACTCGCGAGGGGTGACCGTGAGAGATAACAATCTCGCTTAACTACGGCGCATTAATGATAAAGGGTGACCGCCAGGAAGAGAAAATCCCCAATATTGGTCGAACACTCGTCGCTATAACGGCAAAGGGAGACAGATTCTCGGAATCCGTTTATAAAATTCAGCTCATAGTGGTTGATTTTATGTTATACATTGTCGAATTGCTTCAACAGGACAGAGAAAACCGGCTTATATTCGTCTAATAGAAGTCGTTCCTTAAAGACTTCGCAGAATTTGTCGAATTCTGACCATTTATAAACGTAGTAATTATGCCGCAATTCCAGACATTTAGAGAATGGGCACATAGCATTTACATACGTCGTGAAGGAATGGAAATTCAATCTGCTCTGATCTTGTGCACTTTTGCCGTTTAAAAGGAAACACTTTATTTTTCTATAAAATACATTTTACTATTAGTTTGTTAGCTAATGAAAAATAATTTTTAATCCAATATGCAGAAATAACAAGTTTTAAATTAACTTCTGATCGTTTTGATAAAGTTACAAAATATACATTCATAAAAATTTGAACACAGAGGAAATATATGAAAGAAAAAATATAATCTTGATTTTTTTAATTTAACTGATCAGTAACTCGCATTAATAGCTTATGTCTCTAATTTACATTTTAAAGGATTTACTTTTTTCCCCCAGTACATTTTATGAATTGTTTTAACTGTATTAGGTATATCCAATAAAAAAAGGGGGGGGACGTTGTTTAATTCAAAGTTAGGAACAATCTAAGTATTTTCATATATTGGTGAAAAAAGGTGAAAAAGTAACTTAAAAAATTAAATAAATATTAGTAAATTTAGTTAACTAATACAGTTTAAAATTCAATTTTACTAACAGTAAATATAATTTACTTATTTTATATAAAAAAGTTACTTTTTCACCAGTATATGAAAATATTTAGATTCTTTATAACAGTAGATTAAATAATTTTTTATTAAAAATACCCAATACAGTCAAAATGATTAATAAAATGTACCAGGGAAAAATGGAAACCCTTTAATATGTAAAATAGCGACATATGCTGTTTATGCGAGTTACTTATGAGTTCAATTCAAAATCAAGATTATATTTTTAACTTTAATATATTTTTTGTATATGTTCAAACTTTTATCAATATATATTTTATAACTTTATCTAAACGATTAGAAGTTAATTTAAAACTTGTTATTACTGAACATTTAATTCAAAATTGCTTTTCATTAGCTAAAACCAGTAGTAAAATGTTTTATATTTAAAAATATAAAGTGTTTCCTTTTTTTAAAACGGCATGTGCGCAAGATAAGAACTGCTTGAATTTCCATGCTTTCACGATGTATGTAAATAGTATGTGACTCACACATTCTCTAATTATCTAGAATTGAGGTATAATTAGTACGTTTATAAATTGTCAGGATTCGACGAAATCGTCAAGGAACGACCTATTGGACGAATAAGCCTGCTTTTTTTATTACGTTTTCCTTGTAATAAAATGAGAACAAGTTTTCTATCTATAAATTTTAGTCCCCCCCCCCCCCCGTCCCACGAGAAAAATCTTGTCTACTTCATTACACAACAGTTTTTTATTTATCTCTCTTAATTCTTTGATTTGTTAAATTTTACTACTCCAAACAGGTTTATATTACATACTAGATGCATACATATTAGTATACAATTTAAAAAGAAAAAAAAATTACCTTTGCATAAAAAGCTTAACCTATTTCATTCTAAGTAACCATAATGCAATAATGGTTGACTTTTGTTATAATAAGCTCACATTAAGTAAAATCATGCTTATTATGAGAAAAAAATATTTTATATGTTTAAGGTAAGCAGTTGATTTTATGTTAATTGTATCTGTATATTTCACTCCATAATAAAAAATAACAAGACTTATAATTAGCGATTAAAAAGAAAATGATTAAAAGAAACAAAGCACATAAGTATTAGTTAAGTAATTATTTAACTCACCTCTAAAATTTTGACGGCCGGAATTAAAATTAGTAGTTACCCCGACAAACTTTAACAACACCGGCCAACACAATTTAAAGAGAGCCAGACAAACTTATTAATACATGGCAAGCTAACGATAAACCGTGTTAGCATTAAACTTGAAAATATTCCAAGAGATTCTTGAAAAATATCCACTTTTATAGTTAAAACTATCGAAAATGTACTCTTCTGTGCAGTGCAGCTGAGCTCAGCCAGTGACTACGCGATGAAAATGGAGCTAGATCTGTCCTTGCATAAAAAAAACTGCGAAGCGAACCACGACCGAATACACACACAAAAAGAAGAAGAAAAAAAGGCATCTGTGACATGACTTCAGCGTTCTCCAAAATTCTGAGAAATCGGTTGGGGTGGACAGGTCAAAGGTCGTGTGAAAGGACACGGTAACGTTTGTCTCCCCTGCACTGTTTATTCGACGTTAAACTGACTATTAACTAAGCTGAAAAAATTTCTCGGTGCTCCATCTGTTTCTTCTTCACTGGCTGGGGGGGTCTCTCAGATCGCCGAAGCTATGAGCAGAAAATCGGCGATCTATTGACGTAACATAGACCTTGTGAGCGTGACCAACCTAACGGTCAAAAGTCAGCCGCCTCAGAGCTTACAACGGCTCTTTATAACGTCGACAACACAATGTATGTTTGATCTCTTTTAAACGCTATTTTTTGCTGTAATTTTTCCTCGACCTATTTTCGACATTTCGACATCGGGACTATGTAATTTATACGCGGGTGCGCTTGCTGGGATAGATTGATGCTATTGTGAAATTCACTTTTAATAATTTCCTCCATTAATCGCGTTTCCAATCTGCTATGATTCCTGAAATGGGGGAACCCATAGGTACACCTTTTCTTTGATTATAATATTTATTATTAAACTGGAAGTATGAGTTGTTTAAATTAAGAGCACTATTTAACGTTGCTGTAGTATTATTATTGCCATATTTAATTTTTATTTGATCATTAATTATTTCATTCATCAATCAAATAAACACTAAATACGACAACAACAATACTCATATGTCATGCTCATTAAAAATCGAATAAAATTAAATTTAAAGTATGAATACCATAAATAAGATTGTTTTTAAAAATGTAACATTTTGATGTAATTAATAAAATCGTAAGAATTTCAATTAAAAAATACATATCTGTATTTTTTTAAATATTTTGCCAAACTGTTGTTTTTTGTTTTTAGTTCTACAAAATGTTATACGAAGGAACACCACTCGTTTAGCAATTAACAAAGATGACAATAAACCTTCTATTCAAGGTTGGGTTACTAAAGTAAGTCACATTTCACGTTTTATGTGTCTCTTATTAGATATTTAAAAATGTAATAGAAACATATGATAGTTTGTAAAATCTTACGTTTTTCTTTATTTATAGACTTGTTAACAGAAATCAGTTGCTTAATTTCTTAGAGGTATTTTATAACTAAATAAACTTTCTGCCTATTAGAAAACTTTTATTACACCAAATTGTGTAATTTTTATTGAAATTTGTAATTGCAAGTTGTTTTGGTAAGGGTAATATTCTTTAAGTAAAGCATTTTTTCATGTCATTCTGCTTTAGCAAAATGTTATTTTGTTGCATTAAATGTTCACACTATAGTTTTTCTGAAAATCAAATTAAGCAACGTAGTAGAATGGAATGCTAAGCATTCTTTACATTTTAAATCTAAACTTAAATGCATACAAATACAGTTTGTACTTAAACAACTTTCTCATTTAAATTACACTGAACTCAATCATTTGTGCAGTTCCCCAATCAATTTATTATTATTATTCTTTTTTTTTATTTTATTTATTTTATTTTTGTGTGTGTGTGTTTTCATTGTCTGAATATTTTGTACCTCAAAAAAAAAAAAAAAAAAATACAAACTTTAAATCTATTCATTTTTTAAAAAATCATTATACTATTTTAACTAATTAATGTCTGCTTGCCATATTTAATTTTTTTTTCTATATTCCAGGTAAAACATGGTCATTCAAGGAAATGCTGGTGCTCTTTAGTAGGAAGAATGTTTTTGTATTTTAAGACTCCCAATGACACAGTAAGTAAACTACTATGCTTGTATCACTCTTTGAAATATCGGAGTGTGTTCAAAATGTGCTGAATTGAAGCTGAATTCTCAATTGCTAAATGTACCATGTTGACTAAAAAAGTTTGATGTTTGCCATTTTTATGTATACATTTTATAAAATTATAACCCAAGATAACTAAACACTATAAAAAAATATACAAAATGACATCAAGATATCAAAGTATTTCTTTCAATGTTAAAATGATGGTCATATTTCTTGTTTTTTTAAATTAACCTTTCACTGTAATCTATGTCAGTGGAAAATGTTTTCTCTGTCAGTATACAAGAAAAATTAATGTTTTCTATCTTTCTTTTAGAAACCTTTAGGACAAATCAATATGAGAGATGCCAGAGTTGAGGAGGTGCTACATGTTTCTGATAGTGATGAAGATGATCCAGAAGATTCCATGGCCAAATCTGAGTACACAATAGGCATTTTCCCCAATCATCAAGGTCCCACCTACTTAATAATGCCTGGTAAACAGGAAATGGTATGAATTAATCTATTTTCAAATGTACTTATATATACAGTGGACTCCGCTTAATGTGATCAGTTTGGGACACCGTGATTTTGATAACAATAAACGATATTCAAAATTAGATAAATTTATCCCCCCACTCTAATTTACACGTACTAAATTTCAAAATAAAATGGAAAAACTCACCTTATATTTATGTACTGTATATTATCCTTTAAAACACAAGAATTGTATAGATAATTAAAAAAATTTATCAATGGTTGTTTGTCTACAATTTTTTCTTAGAAGGTTATTAATAAATTGTTCGTATTCATAATGCTTTTTAAAGTCATCGGAGCGGTGTTGAACTCCACGTTTCAACACTTTTAATGCATGTCTCATTTCAGCACTTGTAGGAGGTGGCTCAATATCAACAGATTCTTCATCGGACTCATCAGTTCCATCATTCGTCTGTTTTCCTATGGCAATCTGACAGACTTCAGATTCTCTTAATGTGGAAGCTACTGGGATGCTTTGATCTACTTCCACCCATGCCTCGAACTCTTCAGGGGTCATATCCGAAGGAATTTCAATCTTTTCTTCAGATTTCTGGTCATTTTTTTTCGCAAGATCCTGCGTAGGCGAAGCAGTTTCTGATCGTTTCAGCAGAAACTCGATTCCAGGAAGCTGTTAACAGGTGCACCGCATCAAGAACGTTAGTTTTCTTGGCCAAATCATTAGCTTTAAGATTTTGTGTGCACTCTATTTCATCCAGTAATCGTGCTCGCATTTCGTGGCGATAATATGCTTTCAAAGCACGAATAATTCCTTGATCACAAGGCTGCAAAAGGGAAGTAGTGTTTGCGGGTAAAAAAACAACATTAATATGCTTCAGAGTGACATTTAAAACGTGTGCAGTGCAATTGTCCACAAGCAGAAAAAATCTTGTTTTAGCTTATCAGCCCACTTACGTATCCAGTCATTGAAAATGACTGTTGTCATCCAGGAATTCTTGTTGGCATAGTAGTCGACAGGAAGTTTTTTAACACCTTTAAAACAACGAGGATTCTTACTTTTCCCAATGACTAAAAGTCTGTTTTTCTCCAGACATACTGACGCAACATAAAACAGTGATACGTTCTTTTGAGACTTTATGTCCTTTTAAGCTTTCATTCTTAAATAAGTATGTATGTTCTGGTAGTGCTCTAAAATACAAAGCTGTTTCGTCGGCATTGTACACATTTTCTGGTGAATATGAGGCAATTAGTTTTGGCCACTCGTCTCGTAGCCAATTTTCCGCTGCTGGCTTATCGGCATCTTTTTGTTCGCCGTGAATTCTCTTGTAAACAATATTTTCGCGTGTCTTCCATTGCTGAAACCAACCATTTGTTGCAACAAAACCTTTTTTTCCCATTTGAGCAGCTAAACTTTCTGCTTTTTGTTGCATAAGGGGTCCGTTGACTGGAGCATCACGTTCTCGAACATTTTCAAACCAAAGTCTTAGAGCCTTTTCAACTTGCTCATCTTTACCAACTCTATTACGTTTGCACTCCGTATTTTCATTTTGTTTATCTCTTCTAGTAAGTTCATCACGATTTTTCAAAATTTTACACAATAAAGGCTGAGAAATGTTTAACTGCGCTGCAGCATTGCGCTGACTCATTTTTGGTAACCTGTCATAACGATTTAAAATTTCGATCTTTTGTTTTAACGTTAAATCAGTTCGCTTTCTGGCTTCCATATCGACAAGCTGCATGTAAGGGAGCAAGGCATAAAATGTGAATATGCTCCTTCTGAGTTCCGATAATGTCTAGTTCACATGCGCTGAAGATTGAGGGGAACTCCAGGGGTAAACAATGTATTGAATTAAACGTTCTCGGGAAAAAAGCTTCCGTTCCGTCTATCTATCATGAGAGGGGTGTGGTTTTATGGGTTACCGTTTGTCGGCTCATTCCGACTGGTCATAAGAAAAGCCATAAATTTTTTCGATTACAATGCCCAGCAAGTGAAAACGGGCCAGAAAACAGTTATCTGACAACCACTGACCACCAGCAGGATGTGCGTGGAGGGGGGGGGGAATTCCAGGAAAGTGTAATTCCTCACTCCTTTGTTCATTTCCCATTTCCCTATGTGGAAGCATAGGTGGAAGAGGGAGAATTCTGGGAAATTCAAACAACAGCAAAGGGAAAGAAAATAATGGGTTCCTTCTGAATACATTGTGAATATTCCTTTGCCAATTAAAATGAGGTTCGAAAACTGATAACATTAACCGATGTAATGATCACATAAAGCGATAATTTTAACATACAAATGAATAGAGAAAATTGGGACCAAGTGATTTCGATAACAATAAGCGATTGATAACATTAACCGCGATCACATTAAGCGGAGTCCACTGTATTTATATATATATATACAGAGAGAGAGATTAAAATGTGAAGGGGAAGGATTATTTATTCTGATGAAATGGTTATTTTGCCAATAATTTTAAATTCAAGGTTTTTTTGTGACAGTAACAAAAATTACCATGTGGTTGCTATAGTTGAGAGGGAGAAACTTTTTTCAATACTTGCGAAGGAAATCCAGTCATGCTCTAACAAATTTTCGTAATACTGATTGCAGTTAGAGTTGGTTCTATATTTCTACTCGAATAATTTATATTTTCAACTTCTACTTTACATAATTTTATTTTTCATCTGAAATTCCATTCACTTCATTCCAGTTTTCACTGCAGTACACCTGCAGTTTATACTATTTAAAAATGTTTTAATTTTAAAACTTTTAATTAATAATATGTGCTTATTTTTTCTAACTACAAATCTTTTTTTCCCATCAAAGATTTTTGTATTTCTGTAATGTTAAAGCTGCATGAAAATTGTATATCTTACAAATAACTTCACATTATTTGCCCATCTTCAAAATGCTGAGATGGTTAATTTTGTAGTACTAAACTTTTGTTGCCACAATTTTGCAATGTGATCAAAATTTTCTCACCAGTAAAAAAAATTTCCAACAGTGGTGTCCAAATAAACAAGCAGTAACAAGACTGCTATGGGTAAAAATACAGTATTGCATGCTTAAAATTAGAACCCATTATTAACATATTTAAAGGATAATTGCATTTTTAAAGAAGTATTTACTGTTGTCTTTTGTTCTTTATTTTGCTGTATTGATAATTTTGATTGGCCTCTGGACAGCATATACTTTATTGCAATACATGTTATAATTGCTGTTTTAGAATGAAATCTTATGTCACAAGAAGTTCCTTCCTTAGGAGTGACCTGCTCATCTACTCTTCCATGTAATGTATTAGTAAATTGGTTTTAATTCCTAAGCTGACTAGATATCAGAAAGTGGGGCTATCACTGGCAAAAAATCACAACTATAAGCCAACTGAGGTTTATGTCATCTCAATTTATGCATTAAACACTTACTAAATATTAACTCTGCATAGTTATTCATGGTTTCAACTATTTTAGTTGTTATTTAAACTTGCATAATTTTCTTTTTTTATCTCTCAGGATGCTTGGCTGTATCATCTAACTGTTGTGTCTTGTGGTGATAACTTAATTGGCACTCAGTATGAACAGTTGTTGGCAAGGTTGATGGAAGTTGAAGGAGATGAAAGTAAGATTGCTTTTAAGTAAATAAAATTATGTGTATCTTTAGAAATTGTATATTTCTGAAATGTGACTTTTTATATACCAGATTTATCATTTAATCTGTCAATGTGACCGTCAGGAAGGAAACATGAAGAAAGAATAATTCCTCTTGTCCTCTTATTTATTGCATTATGTTTAATTCTACTAATATTATAAATGTCAGTGTTTGTATATATATTTGTTACTCTTTTTTGCTGAAACGGTTTGACGGATTTGGATGAAATATGGAATAAAGACAGTTAAAGTCTTGGATTAACAAACAGGCTACTTTTTATCGCGTGAAAAAAATATAGCTTTTTTGTATATTATAGGAACAATGTTTTATCCAAAAAAAAAAAAAAAAAAAAAAAAAAAAAATACAACTGAGCTTTTTTCTTACAAAGCCGTGGACAGATGGCTCAAACTTATAGAATGCGCAGTTTTTAATAAATAAAATCACCTCCTTCTGATGTGGATTTATAAGAGGCTACGAGCCAAGCACACAAATCTGAAATACATGTTACACAAACAAAAAATAAGTTTTTGAAACTTTCATTCAGTTTGAATTATGCATTTTTCTGCTCGTCTTCCCCCCCCCCCCTTCTATTTCTAATGTTATTACATCCAGAAAAAGGATGTTAGAAATATAAATTTTAATTTTGTTTAATCACACTCATGAATAATGATACTCTTTCCAACTTATTGGAATAAAAGAAAATAGGGAACATGCATGGCTATGATACACTTTTAACATATAGCACTTTAGTGTGTATTTAAAATCTGAAAGTATTTCAGATTTTCTTACTTTTTTTTTCCTTTCTGTTTTTTCATAATGGCCGATATATCCAGAAACTCTTCAGAATTAATATAGGAGGAAAATAATTTCTACCTTTTTGTAGGTTTTTATCACTAAACCATCTTATTTTTGTATCCACGGGTGACCCAACACGGTAAGATAGCTAAACATCGCATCGGGGTGCTGGCTTCGAAGGGGAGTCATGTCGAACTCAAAAACTAAGTAGAGCATAAAATGGGGCGTCTTTCCTTACGTTAGCTGGGGGTGCCACTTACCCTTGTGCCGCCCCTGTTTGTAACCATCTTAATTTTAAATTCCATTCAGAATCTCTGAGATTTCAGTGCCAAGGAAGCTGATGAGAAACACAAGCTTTATTAAGATGGCGAACCAACTGTTCACTCGAGGCACCTAGTATTTAATAATACTCTACACCCCCACTCTCATCCTTATAACAAAGCATAAATGAATCTTATCATAACTAAAGTTTGCTTCAGTGACAGTGTTGTAATTTTGAAATGCATTCATTTTTATTCTGAAAAGTGGATATTTTTAATGTCATGATTACATTTCTGAATGAATTCATTTTTTTTTTCTTCTAAAAGAGAAAGGGACTTTATGATCCCATTAAAAAATAATTACAGTGGGAGGCCAAATTATTATACTCTCAAATGATTTTTATAATGTAAATGTATTTTACTCAAGCTTTTCAAAACATTGTACTTTTTCTTCATTTTTCTGAACCTTTTTTGCTACCAAGAAAGTTTTCTACATAAGTTGGTGACATGTAAAGAAAAATTTGGAAATGGCAATATTGTATAAGGAGTGTCTCTTCTCCCCCCCCCCCCTGAAAACTGTTGATTTGTAATGAGTTTCTTTGTTTATTTCTAAATTATTAATAGTAGAAATGAAATTCTTTTTCTTCTGTGTCTGTTTTTGGTGGTGTTAGTTTTATTATCCTAACCTTAAATATCACAAATTTTAGCCATGGGAAGTCTGCAAGCCTTTCTCCTTAGAAAAAGTCAGATATAAGAACACTTTTTGAACATACCAATCAGTCTCATAAGAAAAATAGTGAAACTAGCAAGCCTTTTGCAGTCTGCAGTCTTTATGTTAGTATTCCAAAATATAAAGAAAGTGCCAGATGAGGACAAGTCATTATCACCTAAAAATAGTGGTAAATGTGGTTAAAAAAAATCTCTCCTCGAACTACAAGGGAAATTAGGCCTATAATTTATAGAGAATTGTAAAAGGCTTCAAAAAATTATAAAAGCCTCGTTAGTCAACTCTCGCATAAGGTTATCTGACAGAACTTTACAACAAAGTTAGAAACAACAGAATTTCAATTGTAGTTGATTTCTCAAAAAGCCTGAATTTACAATGTTTGCTAAACGACTAGCACTTTACGCAATGCATAAACATTGGAGTGTAGAAGACTGTGAAAAGCTAAAGCTGTCATATAATCCCCCCCCCCCCCAAAAAGTATGATAGAATTTTTTTTTACCTAACATAATTCTACTGATATTTTACATTTGTTTCTCCAGTGACTCATCTATTCATATACTTCAGGAAAATTCTCAATTTGTTCGTTGCTGGCCTCATAAAACATATGATGTAAGCTGCATACTTGAAAAAGTGAAATATCCTCAGTCTGTTATGTTATGAAACGTAGTTAGCTCAAAGAGGGATGGTTGACTATATTTCCTTGAAGGCACTACGTGTCAAGACCAGTTTGAGTTTTGGAAACTCAACTGCTTCCTCAAATGAAGGGTTTCCAAATAGCAATTTTGTCGTATGCAGGATTCAGCACCATACCATGAAACCAAAAAATTTATTAAATTTGTAAAAGATTAAAAAATAACCCTTTAGGACTGGCCTGTCAACTTGTCTGACCTCAACCTGATCAAAGCTGTATAGGCGGCCCTAAAAAATGAAATTTTCATAAGATAAAATAATTGCTCACAAAAGAGACTTGCTGGAAAATATTATTAAAGCAAGGCACAATGCAACTTCACTTGAAGAAATAGTCAAAAAATCCATTGCCAGCATGCCGCAGCGCATTCAAAATGTGATTGCTCAAAAGGAAAGATTCACTAAATATTTAAGTTGTATTTTATATTGTATTCCTATTATTCAAATTGTACTGTCTTAAGCTGATAAACCTATAAAGATAACAACTGAAATGATATTATGAGTTTAATTGTAAGCTAAACCCTTAAAAATGCATGAAATATAACATTTTTCAAGTGAATATTGTAATTTGGTCACCCACTGTATATCGCTTGATACACTCAACAAATTTCAAGTGTTCTGAATCTAAAATTTTAAAGAAAAACTATGTATCAGTTATGAACTTTTCAGAATAAATATTTTGAAGAATGCAAAATTGCTAAATATTTAACATTTTAGCTAATTTCACTGTGTTTGTATGTTTACAAAATAATTTTCCGCATTAAAAAATAAGTAGTCCTTGACTTGATAGCTTCAATATTTAGTGGGGTATGTTGCATTAATGATTATTTGTGTGTTCACTGAAATTAATTACTTTCATTCTCTAAGGCATATAGAGTTTAGGATATTTTTGTCCTTTTAGTGGCACAAGGTAGCTGTATGGTTAATTGTAATTTTTCGCATTCCATTCAAAAAGCCTGGACAGTCGATTTCCTCCAGATGTAATGTGAATGAGTGTTAGAACCCCTTAGAAAGTCTTGAGACTAAGTCACCCTCATCCTAAGCAGATCACCCCAGTGTAGCATTGCCATAACTACACAAACTAAAAGCATGGGCATATATCATATTTAGATTGAGCTTTACTAGTACCGATTACTTAACAAAATTTTCTGTATAAAAGCATTTATGAAATAAATTTGTAATTTTATGATGTTTGACTATTCATTATTGCTTAGTTATTATTTCAGATTTTATTAATTTATTTCGTCTGTTTGTTTTACAGACAGTGTAATCTGGAGACATCCTCTGCTGCTTTACTCAAAGGAAAGTTTAACTCATCCTCTGACTAGTCTACCTTCCGAACAACTGCAATCTGAAGCTGTAAAGCTTTTTAAGGTAAGGAAAAATGGCTTTTTAAACATTTTATCTTTGTACATTCTGGTTTTACCTCATTTGTATTTGGCCCCTGCCATTGGGGGAAAAAAAAAAAGAAAAAAAAAAAACATTTTAATGAAGCATTCCTTTCTTTAAAGTAAACATTTCACTATGCTTCACCTTAGATGAATTCTTTTTCAGTTTTTTTTTTTTTTTTTTTTTTCCCACTCCTCCACCTGCATCCCTTAAAAATCTTAATGGGGGGCCTTTGAAAATAAAATAAAATGCATTTGCATGGTTTTAAATTTATTATACAAAAATAAATTCAGAATATTTCTTCACACTAAGTTATATGCTCTTACAAATAATAGACATTAAAAGCAGTGCTTTGGTTTATCAAGCTTTCAGTTAAAATTTTTCAATATAAAATCGCACTGCATTTTCTAAGTCACAACCCATTTAACAAAAGATTATATATTTAAGAATGTTTTCTAACTTCTGTAAATTAACTTTTTAACCATTATATGATATTACTTATCATGTTCTTTTTAAATTTTAATATGGTGTAAATTGCTGTAAGTGATTAAAAAAATGTTTGCAATGGTACACTTGAGGCATGTAATGAATTTCCAGGGTTGCCACTGGTCAGGGAGAACAGGGAAAACCTGGAAAAGTCAGGGAATTTCATTTTGGCAAAAAAAAGTCAGGGAGAAGTCAGGGAAAATTGCAAATTTTAGCCCAAAACCTGGAAAATCATGTAATTTGGACTGGAAAATCCGTGTTTGTAAACAAACAACATTTACCCTTACTTTGGGAAGCTAAAAATATCAAAGAAAATATACAAATTTGACATCATAAACATAAAAAATAGTCTGGATTTTTACCACATGATGGTCTGGAAAACCTGGAAAAGTCAGGGAATTTTTTTTCAGAAATTGAATGGCAACCCTGATTTCGTGGTGAAACCCTTGTCTTTTTAGAGGCATTAAAATCTGAAACATTTGCATTAGACAACAGGGACAAAAGATGGTTAAGATAATAATGTTTAGTGTTTGTAAATAAAGTCCAATTGACTGTACTAGAGTCCTAGTCCTATAGAGGGAAAGCCCTCTGTGGGGCACTTTCTGAGGGATCGTAGCCCATATTTATGCAATGTTTTGGAGAAAACCATAGAAGACTCCAAACAGCTAGGTTGACAGGCACGACCGGGGTTTCAACCTGGCACCTTCCAGTTTCAAGAGTGGAACCTCTCAGCCACCCACTTGTGGGGCAATAATCGTAGAATATGTATTTTGATCGCCATTTAGTTTTCTTTAATATATTTATCAAAAACTGAAGACCACATCTTTATATGTTTTGTTTATAAAAAAATATTGTAAAACCTTTCAAAGAAATCTTGGAACAAATTGAATGAAGCCATCAGTTATAGTCAATCTAAAAAACATGATTTTTCTGTTTTAATTTTCATTTACTCTTATGTTCTTATAATGCTTAGGATGGCATTTTAGTTTTTTAATAGATGCAAAATTTTAGAAAGTTTACTTGTTACACTTAAAATGTTTGTTGCCTTTTCTGTGAATGCACTTTTGTATTTGTGTCATGCCCTATTCTTTCCTCTACAGTCCATCCAGTTGTTCATCTCAGTGCCTCTTGATGCATCGGGCATTGACTACCATGTGGCCCTCGCACAGAATGCCTTGCACCAGTGCCTAGTGCAGGTGGAACTGCAAAATGAACTCCTCTGTCAGCTGATGAAGCAGACGGCACGTCACTCCTATCACAAACCTGGAGTTCAGGTATGTCATCATTCTTCAAGCTGTTTCAATGTAAAATCCTGTACACTTCATTCTAGTTTTCACTGCAATGCATCTGGCGAATTCCATGCCAACTGAAACCAGTATAGAGTTTTATCATGTTTAAACAATATCCTTACATTTGGTATCATTTTTTTAGGAAATTTACTGTAGTTTATGGATTCAATAGTTGTTTTTGGAGTTATGTTTGGTTATATTTAAAATTTATGATAAGGGCTTTTATGATTTTAACTTATCCTGTCAAAAAATGTCTTTCTTAAGAAACTAAAAATCATTTAAAATATAGTGATTTTATGTATTCTTTGACTTTTACTGTAAGTTAAATTGTTCTTAAATATAACTGTGCAATGATTGTCTTCATACAATAACTTTTTTCTTATTTTCTAAAGATAAATTTATTCCAATTACATATCTGTCCCCTCTGTTACATTAAAAAAAAAAGTTTATTTTATTCATTATATAAAAAAGCTTTAGATTTAATAACTGGTATTTACAATAAAGTTTATTAGTACAATCATGTTATGTTATAATTTTCTAAAAATTAATTTTTTTTATTTAAATTTACATATAACAGAGGGGATGTTAACAGAGAGGACAGAACCAAATGTCTCCTCTGATACACAAAAGTATAAACAAATCTGATTGATTGGCTGTTGAGTACAAATTCTGGGACCTGAAGATCAGTTACAAGAACCCCTTAAGTGGTATCAGTGGAACAAAGATAGTAGTAGCCAAGAATGTGTTAAATTTTTAAATGAAGGCACCCTCTCTGATGTAATTGATGAACTCGAGAACAATATGGAAAAATTATATTACACCGCTAGAAAAAGTCAATACAATCTGATTACTTTAAGCAGCTCAGACAGACTCCAACTAAGTGCATCTTATAAGTGGACTTTAGTAAGAATTTTACTTTTCTCTCACAAAATGAGATCCAATATGCCCATTGTACTCACATGCAGTGCTCTTTGTACACTGCTGTCGCTTGGCTACCTAAAAGTGATTGTATGGAAGAAAAATTGTGAGTTATGTCATAGCCAGTGATTATATGCAGCACGGCAATTATGAAATCCATACTTTTACTGAAATCCTATTTAATAAAATTAAAAAAGAAAGGCCTTTGTTAGAAAAAATCTACATTTTTAGTGATGGGCCATCATCCCAATTTAAGCAAAAGTATACACTTTTCATTGTCACTTTTTCATCCCTTAAGGCTGTTCTTCGAAGAAAAAAAACTCTGTTTTTAGTCTTGGTACACAAATTGAAATAAACTAATAGCACCATGGTCTCCAATAAATTCCAGATGGTTCTTCATAAGCTGCTTTACGCACTGCAATAAACAAAAAAGCTGTGCCTTTTGTGAAATTTTCAGAAAAAATTCTTAAACACCGATCTGAGCTGCAGGATTTTTCAAAGAGTGACACGTTTTGTGAAAATTTTTGATTTTTAAGAATTTTTTCTAAAAGTTTTGAAACTGATACAGGTTTATCATTTATTTCAGTATGTAGTACAGCTTGTAAAGAGACAGTTTCAAAATTTTGAAGTGCCTGACATAATTGGTTTATTTTTACTTATGTACCAAAATCACATAATTTTTTTTAACTACACCATTAAAGTCAACTGGTATTTCTTTGCCACAAGCCATGGAAATCCACTTCATGGGGTTGGAGGTACTGTAAAAAGGGCTGTTTACAGAGGAATAATGTCAGAAAAATGGATACCTCCACCAAATGATGCCAAATCGCTTGTTGAATGCGCAAATTCCATTTGCAGTGGGGCGGAAACAGTCTATTGTCCAAAAGAGAACATTGAAAGGGACATTGCAGCCTTTGAGGAACGGATGTCTAACATGAAAAGCGTACCACATTAACAGTGGATTCATTGAGCGAGAGTCCTAGGGAATTATTATATTTCCTATGCATTTGTGTCTTCTGAAGAAGGACTACACTTTTACTTTAAGTATACTATGAATGAATCTGCCAAAAATCAAAGTTCTTTATCTGCTAATGTAACTGTTGGTGATTTTGCCACTGTTAAAGTGCAAGGGAAAAACAACCGTCAAATTTGTACCCCTGGTAACTGAAATTAGAAAACAAACAGAGAATGTGCATGTTATTTTTCAAACACGATCTGATGGATTGAAAGCTTTCAAATATAACTACAAAGATGCAGCATGGGTTCATATATTAGATATTATAACAGTGCTACCAACTCCAACATTAAACGACCAAAATATTACCTTTGGAATGATATTTTACTGTAACTGTTTATCAAATTCGTAAGATGTCCCCTGTGTTACATTTTATTATTTGCATTTAAATAAAAGGTGCTAGCAAATTATACAACCCCATAGTAGAATGTTTTACCTTGAAATGTGTTGATTTAAAAATAAAAAATAAAAATACAAAAAATTTTTAGGGAGTTCCAAATCACAGAACTTAACATGAATTGCAGTTCAAGCCAAAAATGAAGGATTTTATTTGTCCCCTCTGTTAGATACCATTTTAATTAATTTGTCATTAAAGTACCAAGTTTTTTTTAATATTTCAAGTCATTTAACTAAACATCCTTAAAGTAACATATAATTTTACAATTTATTTGTCTTCAGAATTTTTTTTTAAGTTTTAGAGTAAAATACTTATGCGATTTCCCCTCTGTTACGCTTGGAATTCAACATCTATAATTTAAATTAATATAACACTTGGTTATCACAAAATATATTTTGATATTAAAGCTTGTAAGTAATTTAAGAGCTTATTTTTTAATAATTAAAAATTTTCATATCAAAAATCTATTGTTTTTTTAGATATAATTTTAAAGCTGCATGAAAATTTTTACTGTGAAAACAACTTTACAGTATTTATCCATTTCCAAGATGCTCATAGGATTAAACACAGAATTAATTTTTGTCTTTAAAAATGCTTAAATCCTTAATTTCTTTCTGAAAAAACTTTTTTTTCCCCCTCCACCAAATGAAAACTGAACTTGCTTTCAGTAATCTTTTCCAGAAATGTTTATATTTTCCCTAAAAATTACTCTTAACCTTTTTAAAAGTTTAAAGCTATTTCGCCTAAGCAAAATTTTGAACATAAATGTAAATTATAATCAGAGTTTGTTTTAAATTCTTTTTTTTCTATTCAAGAAAACTTGCCACAAAAAAAAAAAAAAAAAAAAGCCTCACCAGTGTCATAGTGCCACTGGCAGTTTTTCCCCCAATGGCAAAGGCAATACAAGGGAAAGAAGTAGAACATCAAGAAAAAATTTTAAAAAGACAAAAAAATATATATATACAAAGATGACAGATGATACAAAGATACGAAGTCATTGCCTCAAAAGTTCTCTTACTTTCGAATACAATGCCATCTCGGGAGTCACCATGGAGTGTCATGCAATGATGAAGGCAGTCTCGATTCATTGGCTTGTCAGTACCACAAAGAGGGGAGTTTGGATGGTCCAAAATCCCTAAACAATAGATATGCTCTCCAAGGCAGTCGTGACCAGGCAAAAGACGGAACTGTGCGACAGCTTCATGACGCGGGCCATTGGGAATGGCCAGGAGATCATCAATTTTCCACTGCTTTGACTGCAGATGGTCAAGAAGCTGCATTTTAAAATTTTTAGACATAATTTGTTTAGTATACAGCTTAATGGAGTGATAAGATATTGTTGAGCATTTTGACTGAAGCAATCTCGAGCCCCTTCTTGTAAGAAAATCAGCCTGTTCGTTCCCATTTACTCCACGGTGACCAGGAATCCACTGAAGCACCACATGCTTCTGCTTTAAAACCAACTTTCGCACACAGTCCCGACATAGAATGATTTTGTCCGATGAAGGAGGACTAGTTGAGCCAATAGCCTGGATTGCTGCTTGGAAATTGGAGAACAAAACCACTCTTGTAAATTTATCTTCAAGGGCCAATAGCTGCTTTGGAGCAATCCTTATGGCCTCCAGCTCTCCGTTAAAAGCTGTTCTGTATTTCCCTGCAGAAGCATAAAAGGAGAACAGGCTTGAAAAAACTCCTGACCTGCAGTCATATGGTCATCAAAAAAGGAGCCATCAGTGTAGACATGCAGCCACTTAGGAACCGGGTACTTCATGTAAATTGTATCAAGGGCACAACATTTTAACATATGTGCAGAGCTATCTTTTTTGTACAAAGTAACCCCAAGATTAAAATTTATCTCAGTCTGTACCATTTCCAAAGAATTTGGTGGACCTGCAATTTGCTGTGCATTGCCAGGTAACTCATATTCATTTTGGATAGCTCTAATAGACTGGATGAATCCATTTTGGGTTTTCAAATTTCTAGTACCAACTGTGTAATTCATCCAAAAAGGGTCACCCATTCTAATTAATTTCTCATACAGAAGTAGGGTCTTTCCTTTAATAATAGTTTTAATAGATTTGTTGCCTGTCAACAGTAGCATAGCATCAATCAGTGTCGATTTAATGGCCCCAATTACGAGTTTCAATGATTGATTTTATAGTTTCCAACTTCTGTAAAACTTTACTGTTTGCCTTTATAAGTGGTTCGCAACAGTAGGTTATTAAAGGTTGTATAAAAGCTCTGTAAGTAATATTTAAAACCGATCTGTCACTTCTCCATATAGATCCCGCCAAGCGCTTTAAAATAGCTATCCTTCTTTTAAAAAAACGCTCGATATTGACTCAATGTGTGACTTCCAGTTTAATTTGTTGTCGAACGTCCACCGACCTAACTGTTCAGAGTTTTCCATGGTTTTCTCCGAAACTTAGCGTAAATACGGGGGGGGGGGCACCCACCCACAGGCCTAGATTCCTTATGTAGATAATTTGCCTTAATCCCACAACAACAACAAAAAAAACTTAGGATTTAACAGTAATTTATCTATTGGGTTGGCAAGAGAGTTGATTTGGTTTTTTAGTGTAAATATATTTGTGCAAATTATAAAATATTTTCTTGCCAACCCAGTACAGTATAACCTTGGTATGTTAAAGTCGAAGGTATACCAAAAAAACTCAAGATTTTGGAATTATGGGGTGAAATAAAGAGGTCTGTTGACGAGGCATAGCACATTTTTATTTGAGATATCAAGGTTCAAGATATTGAGATTACACTGTGTTTACATCTAATTAAATGAGACTATCGGGTGACATATTTTTAAATTTTAAGCATAATGTTTTTTTATTATTATTATTATTAAATGTATCTCCATGTTGAATTGGTGCAGTATAATTAAAAATTCTGAAGAAGTTGGTGCAAAAATTTGCTATAGATAAAAACTTTTATAAACATTTCTATTGCCTGTTTTTTACTATTTCAATTCAAATTTTTCAAGTGTGTTATTTTCTTCTTTTAGAGATACAATAAAAATTAAACTGTAATGCTATTCTTTTTCAGCAACTTTTACTGTGTGCTACACAATCATTGTTTTTGTGTGATTCTTCTGAAAAGCTCTCTCCTACCTCAACCACTTCACATGATCGCGTCCCACCCCCTGAAAGCAAGCTCAATCCACCCCCTTTTGTGTTTGTACAAAGCTGGCAGCTTCTGGCTTTAGCCCTTTCATTGTTTGTACCAAAAAATAGGACTCTGTGGTATCTGAGAATGCATTTGTCCAGAAATGCAGATCCCAAGTGAGTTTTACATTTTCTATGTTTTTGTTTGTGTGTAAGTGTAAAAGTTACAAAATGTTCTTTTTATTAGGGGAATGGTAAGTCTTACCTATTTCACTCTCTCTCTCTCTGCATATATAATTTACTTTTTGATATGAACTTTTTTTTTAAACATTATGTAAAAGAAAAAATATCTATAATGGTCTGTTTGCTTGTGTATCTGAATAGGCATTTCGAGTATTTCTAAGATGATCTTCTTTAGACCCCTCCTCCTACGGAATTTCATCTCCTATTGCAATAGAAAACCAAACTCTTCAGTAAAATTTCAAAAAGTCGTACATTCGTTGTTTGATGGAAATTTCAAACCAAATGCAGAGAACAAGAAGTTTTTGCTTAAGGTAGACTCAAGGTAGTTGAGAAAGCCAGACAAATTTAACAATTTATGATGAATTATTTTATGTCAATGGAACTAATTTATCTTGCACTCTAAAACAGGTTTCTACAGACCTGGAAAGTCAGGGAAATGAGTTTTGGTCAGGGATTTGGGAAAAAAGTCAGGGAAATTACCAGAAATTGAAGAAAGGTCAGGGAAATGCAAGAAAAATTGAATTTTGCGGTAAAATCAAGAAAATATTTGCTGTTTGAACCTAAGTATAGAAATTGTTTTTCTCATTCAACCTAACCATATAAATAATTTTAAAATGTTTTTTTTATGAGCATATCTTGTGCAGTTTGAAATATGCTTAATTTTGTCCTAAATTATTAATGCTTTTGATAAATCCAAGTAGTATTTTGCCAAAATATTCCTTGTTAACTTTTTGAATGAATTTTTATTTTTCAACAGTTTTGAAATTTTATTGTATTACCATATAGCGATCTGAAAAGAGCTTCTGAGGTAGGATTAAATTGATATATGTTAGTTTAGTCCATTTTAAGCAAAAATACTTCATAAGATCCTGCTTCCCCTGCCCCCTACTTAACATTCAACATCTCCCTTTTTCTTCCTTTAAACTTTGGGACACTCTCCTGTTTTTCCTTTATCTAGGGTTGACAGCTCTGCAATTAAGATTCAATTTTGCTTTCAACACCAAATTTTAAGGACAATTTAAAACATGCATGATTTTTAGGAAAACTTGCTATTGAAAAACCGATGTTTAAAAATGTTAATGGAATTTGTTTCACCCAGAGATAATAATAAAAAACTATGCAAGTGCAAAAAATTTGTCTTCTTTTTTTTTTTTTTTTTTTTTGTAGATGATGTCAAGGCAATTTGTGTTTAATGCTTTTATAAGTATCGCTTTTCCTCGTGTGCAACATCTGGAAAAGTTACTAATTTAAAAAAAGTTTTTCAAAATGTAATTGATAAATCATGTAACTCATTTATTTCACTTTACAATAAATTCTCTGTAATTTAATTGTATTTAATATTGATTAATTTTCAATATTAAAAAGTGTTTATATTCAACAGCTTATGCGTTTTCTTTTATTTCTGCTATTTGTTTCAGTAAATTGATATAATTTAAAGAGAAATTCTAAATATTAAAATGTAACTAAAAAATTACTTTTAATCCACAAAAATAATCTTAAGAACCCTTGGTCAAAGTGCAATACATAAAAAGGTGTGAAATAAAAAGTAATTGTGGATAAATCAATTCTGAATTCGAAAAAATCAATTCTGAATTCGAAAAAATAAAATGTGTTATTTTTTAAAATAATATTTTTAAAAATCATCGGTGTAGTCATTATCTGATAACAGATGTACGCATTTATACTAATTTAGTATGACATTGGTTTAATCACTTGAGATGTTTAGAGCCCCTTCAAATTTTTTTTTCAACATTTGTAGGTCTACTGTGGATTTAAGCGAAAATTTAATTTTTGATAACTGATGTTTTTAAAATTATTTATCTTGAGAACATAGATAAAGAAAATAGCTAAAATCTGAAAACTAATAAAATATAAAATGATTGCTCAGTTTAATCTTACTTCTAGCCATGATTGCCTATCGAAATGCCTAGAGTTCTTCAAGATTCTGTATTACCTACTTTGCAAATTAAAGTTCTGTAATAAGATAAAATTCCAGGAGCCAGCTGGCATTTTTGATGACCAATAACAAAAGTCTAAAATTTTGTCCTATAGTTAGTTCATTTAGTTATACATATAACAGAAGTGAACATCAGCTGGTGCATTTGCAGTGGATGCAGCTGCCCTGGCCGCCCAAACATGTAAAATATTTTTTTAAAAATAATTATAATAAAAAATTTGATACTTTGTACAACTTTGTTTATCACATTGCATACAAATGAAAAAAAATAGTCAGCTGACTTTATAGTGGTGGATTATACGTCAGCTACCGATGATGATCTGCATTTGGCTGTATAGCGGTGGATTGTACATCAACATGTAAAGAATACCTGTTAAGTAAAACAATAATAAAAAAGCCGAAATTTGGTGAGGTGACAGTTAACGTTATCAGTTTTATGAAAAAAATAGTCTGCTTCATTTTTTGTGGCAGAAAAAAACTTCAGCTGGCGATTGAAAGTTAGAACTGAAAAAACACTCAAAATACTGGTGTTAAACGATAAAGTAAATAAAAAACTTTGTAAAAAACACACATAAGAAGTAAAAGGAAAATTCCTTTTACTTCTTATGTGTGTTTTTTACAAAGTTTTTTATTTACTTTATTGAAAGTTAGAACGCTTGCTACACGCACAGACGCCCGATGTATTTCACTTGCATCAGCTGATCACTTTCACACCACAAAAAATTCAGTGGACAACATCTTTCAGGTAACTTTTATAAAGAACTACTTTGCAAAGCTTAAAATACATAATAATGAGAGAAATATAGGGGAAGGTGGCCCATAATGATCCTAGCGGACAAAACAATCCACGTATGTTTTCTTAGATACAGGTCGCGCTACCTATCAGATAACATATGAGCTAGTTGTGCCAAGTCAAGAAGAAGCAATGGCGATATTTGAACAATCGGTGTATTACATGTCTGAGTATATTTCTTCAAAAACTGGGTTTTATCATGTCTATTAAGAGGTAAGCACTAACTTTCTTATTTATTTAGAAGTATAATACTTACAGAAATATGACTTGATTGACTGAACAATGTTTTTAGATGTGAATTGCATTTATTTAGTTTGTTTCTCAGCAAGTTCCAGTATTATGAACTAAAGTGAGCAGCGATACTGCCTGGTAAAATGATCCATTGACTGAAGAAAGTCCAGTAGACATTCTCAAAATGCATGACTTCTCATTAAATTATTTAATTGCTTTCTGTGTTTATTGTAGGCCACAATTTTTGAATTATAATTTTGAAGTACAGTGCGCACTGGTTATAACGGACCTGGGATATAACGTGCTATCGGTTATAACGTACCTAGAAGCCAGGTCCCGATGGAAGTCCTATATTTATAATGTTATTGAACTTTGGTTAAAACGTACTTAACAAAAGTACGTACTTTGGCTATAACGTACTTTTTATACCCAAGCCAAAAATAAAATTTTGCTTTTCTTAATTTTATTTCCCTTTTCTCGGAAATTTCAGTACCTTCAGAAACACTCGTCAATTTTCTGATTCTCTAGCGAGATGAATGGTGTATGAATGAAGGGAGTGATCTCTTATCTTTTTCGCCTGCTAGGTAGGGCTAAGAATAAGACCCTGTTTTTATTTGTCATACATCAATGTAAATGCTTCCTGAAAAGCCCTATCTATAATGATTCTGATGATAGTGAAGAAGAAACCGAGGAGCCTACACCAAGCATATCTAACGCATTGAATGCTGCAAAAACATTACACGATTTTTTGAATGCCGCAGTGATGATGCAGACTCTACAAAAGTCTATTATGAATATCCAAAACCGTATCTTTAAAGTAGCATCTGCTCATTAAAAACAAAAGAAAATGACAGTTTATTTAGTTCAATAAAAATTGTAAATAATAAAGAATTTTCTCTGCTTTTTTACTTAGTTTCAATTACGAGCCCACTTTCTTTTTTTGGATGTAATATTGAATCTTACCGGCGGTACTGCTTATAATGTACTTCGGCTATAGCGTACTATTTTTTTAGTTCCCGTGAGAGTACGTTATAACCGGTGTCTACTGTATTCCATTTATTGTTTGTGACACTTTTTAATTTTAAAATTTTCAGAAAATAAATTATGCATACTATATGATTGTAAAACTTATTTCATTATGTATATATTTATAATTACTTTTACATCTTTTATTCTGCCAATGAAAAAACAATGTGCAATTATTTTCAAATAAAGGATCATTTTGCCTGTTTGTGAGGGTAAAATGATTCTTTGGACTCTTCAAAATTCTATTTTTATTTATTTATCTATTTATTTCGTTACTCAATTTGGGCTTAAAATATTAAAGTATGTTTATTATGCAAAATATAGTGTAAGATATTGTGGTAAAGGGTCAAAGTATTATTTAACATTTATGTTATTTTGTGCAAGTTTTCACCTTAAGGGTATCATTTTGGGCCACCTTCCCCTATATGTAAACATCGAAGAAAATTTTGCTTAAATTCACATATATTTCATAAAAACAAAAATTTTGCACCCTGAGTTATGTGTAATTTATTTAATTATCATAATTATTTAATTATCATTATTATCATAAAACTGATAAAGTTAACTGTCACCTCACCAAATTTCAGCTTTTTTATTATTGTTTTACTTAACAGGTATTCTTTACATGTTGATGTACAATCCACCGCTATAAAATGCAGATCATCAGCCAAAATGCAGATCATCATCGGTAGCTGACGTATAATCCACCACTATAAAGTCAGCTGACTATTTTTTTTCATTTGTATACAACGTGATAAACACATGTACAAAGTATCAACTTTTTTTATTATAATTATTTTTAAAAAATTATTTTACATGTTTGGGTGGCCGGGGCGGCTACACCCACCGCTGCTCTATCAGCTGACGTTCATTTTCTTTACTTACAATATAAAATGTACCAAAGTAAAAAATCTCAGATTTTTTGCCATGATGATCCCAAAATTGCAGCTGGCTCCTGGACTAATAGTCATTGCATTGTATTTAACATTGCCAAACAGTTTCCTGTAGATCAGTTTTGATAAGTCAGGAGTATTATAAATTTATAGACTTTTTACTACAGCTTCTTTTATTATGTTCTGTCTTTGTAAGCTGTATTTGTTTTTCAATCCTTACCATTAAAAACAAAAAATTGATATAAATGTACATTTCATTTTTTCAGAAATGAGTCTGGTAAATATGCCATCTTCTGCCAACGCACTCTTGAAAGAACCCTTTTAAATGGTGGAAGAGAGAGTAAACCATCTCGCATGGAGGTGTTGAGTGTACTATTAAAGAACCCTTATCATCATTCTCTTCCGCATAGCATTCCAGTTCATTTCTTAAATGGTACTTATCAGGTAAGAGTCCTGCAGTTCTTTATTTCTGTAATTCATAATTTACCTCAAACCTGGAAATTTTCTTAATGCAATAGTGAACTTTTTAAATACTTGGAAGCCAACAAAATTTTCTTATTTTATGTACATATAATGTTTGATGAGAACTGTGAAGATATCCGATCTTTGAATATCTGATCTTCTACACTGTGATGTGTGTCTAATTACTATCTTTTAATCTGTTGTTTTAATTTTAAATCTATCCAGGGAGTTCAACTGCATTATCCTTTTTCTTTTTTTAAGTATTGCCAGTCTTTTTGCTTTTCAAATACTTTAATTTGTTAAGTTAAAATTCGTATACGGAAATATTCTCAATCATTACTTAAAAGTCGTTAAAAGCCTTTAAAATCCGTTAAAAACGCAACTCACCAAGTGTTTATAGTGAAGCGCTTTTGGCTGCTTCGTCCACAGCCATCTTCAGGACTGGCAAAAACCACTTCCTTCTTTGCAGCACGCCGCTCTAGTCTTCATCGATTTGTGAATGAGTCATATCGTTGGCGGCACCCTCTTGCATTAAGATCTCTATTGCTTCGCATTTTAGACTGTAACTATGATTATTATAATTGGCTATTTTTTCAACGTTTCTAAAATCTATTTCCAAATTTTCTTTTAAGGCTAAATGGGATAGGGCCGTACTATGTCTATTATATTTAATGTCATTAATGTGTACTTTGGTTCTGTCTTTTATTTTTCGTTTTGTTACATTTATATAATAGCCTGATAAGTTAGAATCTTTATAAACCAATTTATTTTTATAAATTCCTGCGGTTTCCAAAGGATTGATCTTTTCTTTATCAGAGCGGATTCTTTTAAAAATGTTATTATTTGGTTTTATGGGAATTCTAATATTCTTTTTGCAGGCAAGGTTAGCAAGTTTTTTGGCAATTCTGCAACAATATGGTATGGGATATGTGAAAGTTAATTTTGTTTTTTGAGTTGTTGATTATGTTTGTTTTTTCTTTCTTTCTTTAACTAATTTGTGTACAATATTGTTAGGGTAATTAGAGATGTGACACTGTTTTCTTATGAATTGTAGTTCTTCTTTGAGGAGTTTGTTGTTGGAACAAGTATCGAGAGCTCTATTAATATATGAACGAATTATAGAAATTTTATAACTATATGATACCATCAGTAAAGAAATAGATAACCATTTCAATAAGGATATCGCCTTAACACTAAAAAATGCTCTTAAATTACTTCTCAATAACTCATATTTTCAATTTAACAATAAATTTTATAGCCAAAAAAAGGGTGTGCCCATGGGCTCCTCAGTATCGGGAATAATAGCAGACTGGAAACTGACATGTTTAGAAACAATAATTAAAAAGAAATTCCACTCCCATATAAAATACTGGTTTAGGTACGTCGATGATATTTTCACATTAGTTGAAAACAATCGCCTTGATAATATCCTTCAGAAAATAAATGCTACTGATAAAAATATACAATTTACCATGGAAATAGAGCAACACAACATTTTAAACTTTCTGGACGCTAAAATAATAACTACCCCGTATAATATATAGAAACCACCATCGATCGAAAACCAACCAATAACAATGAAATAGTTAAATTCTCAGGAAAAACACCCTAGGAAATAGAGCAACACAACACATTATGCTTATCATCAATACAAATATTATAATAGCAGACCAGTTTGCGCATGTAATGCATGTCAAAACCGGTCTGCTATTATAAGTGTTGGTGCTATTATACATTGTTTTCTTGTCCTTATTTAATACATTCTATGCCAAGCTATGTTTTCACCATCAGAATATAGTTGGACTTGTTATTGCCCACTCTATTGAATTTGTTTATTTAAAAGTATGAGCTATTTACTTACTCCATCACATGACTTCTTTTCTGGTTTCATTTGCATGTGATACAACAGTTTTCAAGAACATGCAATCAACAGCTCTTAAGGTCTTCAATGCCACTTCTTTCTGTGAAGACCTAAGAAAAGATGGAAGGACAGCCTAGATAAGGATTTTACCAAGCTGGAAAGACTCCTGTTGAAGGGTAGAGCCCACAATGGACTGTCATGGCAATGTTGATGATGATGAAACTTTCTGTGAAATTTACCTATTTTCAAATTCTAGTCTACTTCGCGGCAGCTTAGCAATTCGTTTCGAGGGGGGGGGAGCGTAGAACCGATATTTATGATATAGTCATCTATTCCCGTTCTTTTACATTTAAAGTCATTACAAATGACTGTCAACTAATTTATTGGTTGGAAAAGCTGTACAGAAAATTATGCTCCTGGATTCCAATTTGTCTTTTTTCATCCTTCTTGTCGACACAACACATTTGTAAGAACAGTAGATTTTTCCCTGATTTGATTCCGTGTGCTTTTTTGCTAGATCTCTGCCAAAGCGTCATCTATGGTTCAAACATCATGACCAATCAGCACCTGCTGATATAATTGTGGTTATTCAATTTTCATCTTTGTAAAGGCTCTGTATGTCATGTTAAATCCATGTGATGCCGACGAAAAATATATGCGGTTATTCAGAAAGAGAAGGCACTTTGTCATTTGCTATGACAGCACCATTAAATATACTTTTAACTCCTGGTTTCGAGACTCAGGCCATGCATGATAACAAAAAATTAGATAAAAGCAACCCAAATTTGAAGCCAACTGTGAAAAGAAAAAAGTGGTCCCGCAGTAGTCTAGTCACTAAACTAGGTTCCCATAAGAATGCTGCTTGAAACGCTGCCAACCTTGGTTAGTACTTTGGAAGATAACAGGGTCTCTCAGCTGGACTGCTGTGGGACTGTGTATGCTAAAGGCAGCTGATGCAAGTAAAATCTGTTCTTGGTTAAAGTGTCGTCCATGTTCAAGCGATATCTCTGAGGTTGCCGATCCAAGTGCTAGGTCTGTCATCTGGAATTGATTCAAAATTACGAGACCACTCATTGGGGGGCAATGTTGGCCTGCCTACTAGGCATCCATAATGAAATGGTCAAGATTCCCGGCCCTCCCACTGAACAAGCCTAGTCTCTTATTGACCCGGCCATTAGAAGGGAAAAAAATAAATAAAATGTGCAGTTATGTTAATTTGTAACGTACATATTTGATAATGAAATATGTAATCGTCACATATATAATGGCTTTGGTTGCATGAATGTATGTGCAACTCTTGTATTGATCCTGCAAAAGCTGTAAATGACCTTTCAATTAAAATAAGTTTCTACAAATGTGTGTTTTTCTTCTACAAATATGCATTTCAGTTGCTCTAAAATGATGTTCCAGAATTGAGATTTTCCGCTTCAAGACTGTTCCAAAAAAGAAAAGATTTTTTTTTTTTTCCATTCCTGTATTCATTTTATTAAATTATATTAAAATGTACTTTGATGAGAAATGCATCTGTATTTATCATTATGTGCATTAAAAAAATTAGGATAGAAGAAATTACTAATAGTAAATCTACTAACAGGGGAAATGTTCACGACAGGAAAATATCAGGAAATATGAAAAATTTGTGACCACTCTGAGATTATGCACTTTTCTAAATTAAATACATTTTCAAACAAGCTGTCATTAACATAATTTCAGATGATAAATAACATTAGTCTCTGCACTTGCTAAAACTTTTGGAAGTTCTCAGGAGGGGAGGTTCTCATTCGAACATTCCAGTTTGTCACTACTGTCCTGAAGGGATTGTTTATTGTTTTCTTGAATCCTACGAATAATATCATGAGTTGTCGAAGGTTTGGAGGTTGTGCTGTTATCATCAGCAGAAAAAGGAAATCATCCAGAGTTACATTATTGTTATTTTTATCCTCCTCACCACACAGTGCTGGCATGTATGCTCAGGATGGCATTTTGCCCCCCTTTCCCAGATTCAGTTTCTCATAATATCGGAAATTTTAATATAATAATTCCTATGTACTTTGATTTTGGGATTACGAAAGTCTTCACTATAATGAGATTTTTGGTGTAACAAACTTTGCTAAAATGGGATTCAACTGTACTACTTAGTTTTCTGCCTAGGTTTTTAATAATTCTGTATCTTGCTGTTAAAAAATAAAAAAGAAAGAAAATCTGAAACATTTTCGTGTTTTAAATACGCACTATAGTGCTACTTATTAAAAGCATATCATAATTTATGCTTTGTCCATATTTTTCTTCCTTATTCCATTAAGTTGGAAAGTGTATCATTATTCATGAATGTGTCATATTTTGCTTCCTTGTTTCATAAAACCCATCTTTGGAATCGAAATCTATCCTAAAATTGCCTACTAAAACTATTTTACAATCTTTGCCAAGTATATTACAACTATATTTCACCGTTTTAAATCTTGGTTCGAATGTGCATCATAATCCATGAGTGTGCCGTGTTTGTCTTTCTTGGGTTGATTCCTACGTTAATGCCCCGACTCTCGCCAAGGTAGCGATCATTAAACATATGCAAGTAACCATGACGATTTTGTGTATTTATGTGGCAATCATAATTTAGAATTAAAATAGCAATTTGGAACAACCTATAAGTACAGCATTCCATTCCATTTTTATTTATTTTGGGTTGCCAATAATGTAGTTTTAATAATTAAGTGTCTTCAAATTCCTTAACTGGTGCGTTTGTTGCTAATTTGTTCACTTTAGTTTTCTCTAGTTCTTTTGGGAGCATTGAAACTTGTGCATAACTCCTAGAGACCCATGACTGCAAAGCTCTCCAAAGTGCAGGGAATATTTAGGTTGGCGAGAGTAGGGGCGTTAAAAAAAGAATGAACTTTTTCTTGAACCATAAAACACATCTTTAGAATCGAAATCTATCTTAAAATCGCCTACTGAAACTGTTTTACAATCTTCGCCAGGCATATTTGAGCTATAGGCAGGGGTGTAGTGGGGCCGGAACGACGTTCCGGTACTTTTTTGGGAGCCAGAACAGCGTTCCGGATGTCAAATAAGGTAAGATTATTATTTTGTTGCGAATATTAAAAAGAAAGAGAAATTCCTTTATAGCCTGCTCACACTAACAATATTCCTGTTCCAATTCTATGAATACCTTACTTTATAGTTTAAATCCTCCCAATAAGCAGATAACCGAGTCTAATCGATTAGAAATTCAATCCCCTCTGTTATCTCTGAGTCTGAAGAAAATAAACATCACCATCATGGATGCAAATAATAAAATACATAGAACCATTAGATTCTCAGAATCAATATCGATAACAAAAGGAACACAGATGTTAAACGCGGGGGTAGCATTGTAGGCAATGAAATTTGTGACAACCCACCTGACCAGCCAGTGGCGGATCTAGGTTAGGAACTAAGAAGCTTTAGCCTCCCAAGGATAGTTAAAGGACAACATTCTGCTTTATAATACACCTTGAATAGGTAAAATGAAGTTTTTTTAATAAATTATCTTCTCCCAAAAATTTTACATTGCTTTAGACTACACTCTGTGTGGGCCAATTAAGATTTAAAAAAAAAAAATTATGCATAGTCTCTTATATATTGGTTACTGACATAAAAGACGGGGTTTTATTATTAGTTGTTATAAACTTGTCCCCCACCCCCCTCGGGCGCGGAATCACACGTTCCGGGGGAAAAATTTTTAGCACTACAACACTGGCTATAGGCATATTCCAACTATATCACTTAGACATATTTTAAATACTGTTTGGAATGGGAATCATAATCCATGAGTGTACCGTGTTTTCCTTCTTTTTTCTATAAAACACTTCTTCGGACTAGAAATCTATATTAAAATCTCCAACCCAAACTCTTTACAAATTTTTGCCAGGCATAGTCAAATTATACTTCACTTTTATAAGTACCATTTGGAAAGTGTATCATAATCTATGAGTGTTGCATGTTTGTCTTCTCTGTTCTATAAAACACTTCTTCGGAATTAAAATCTATGTTTAAATTGCCTACTAACTATTTTACAATATTCACCAGGCATTTTCTAACTATACTCAAAATATATTTATAAAAAACACATTTGAAAAGTGACATGACGTGCTAATTGTTGGGAAATCGTGTCTACACAAAAAAACATGATTGAGCAAAATAGCACTCAAGTGCTAAAAAAAAAAAAAAGAATCATTAGCATATATTGATTATAGAAATATAATATAATAGTTAATATCTAAATATTCAAAAGTTTCACAAAACAAATATCTGTGTGATTCCTTCTCAAGTATATAATGTTCTGAAAATGAAATTGTATCTATGTAAGTTTTTGTGCTTAAAGCCATTGCATGAATATTTTAAAAACAATCTTTGAAATGGTCTTTCTGTACCCTGATAGCAGAATATAATCAGTTGTGTGTTTAGTACTTTTTTCTTTTTTTTTTAATAAAAGAAAAAAACTATTAAAGGTGAAATGAGCGATTTATTTCTTTCAGGTTGTTGGTTTTGATGGTTCTACTACAGTTGAAGAATTCATCCAAACTGTAAATGAAGAAGCTGGAATTAGAGATTCCACTCATTCTGGCTTTGCTCTTTTTAGTGATGATCCCATAGATAAAACACTAGAACACTGCCTTCAGAATACAGCTAAGGCAAGTCCTTTTACTCAAGCTCTTCTCTCCCTTGTATTTTAATTAAAAATAACTCTAAGGTAACATAAAATTACTGAGATTTTTTTAAATTAAAAAAAAAGTCTATAGTATATTAAATATTTACGTTAATTTTTGCTGATCACTCGAAAATGTCACAAGCAAATGGAGTGAAGTTTAGTAACATGATAGTTGGTGACTCATCATTCATGTTTTTTTTAATTTTTTTAAAACTTTGAATAGACTAAGATTTTGCATAAATTAATTTGTTAGCAGTTATGTAAAAATGATGCAAGAAAAATAAGTGAAATTTTTTAAAGATTTTTAAAATAAAAATATAATTATTTGTTTGCGCATAAAGCAGCTCAAACAAATGAAATGTTTACAGCCGCTGTTGTGTAGTGACTAGGGCTGGACGATATTGGAATTTGAAATATCGATATCGATACCATCTTATATCGCGATATCACGATATATTGATATTTTTCCCACTTAATTTTAGTATTTTTGAAATGTAAGCAATCAAATAAACAAACTGTAAAACCACTTACTATATTCAAAAATTTATTAAAATAGATTTTAGTGAGTAATTGCTGGTACTTTATTTAATTAAAATTAATATATAAAGGGTCCAGGGGTAGAACGACTTTACAATAAAATTTCGCTTCTGAGAAAAACGACTTTGAGGGCCCGCAGTAAAGTGGTTTTCCCCATTATACCATAGCTTGTTTCTTTTCTTAATAGTGTTTCTACCCCCAAAATAATTCAAGTGGTGATAGTACTCATTTAAAGCTAGAAGATGACACCACTTTCTCATTTTCGAAAAAAAGGCTGTAAAGTGGTTTTACCCCTGGACCCTTCATATATCTCAGTTCATATCATTTAATGGCAGATTAATATAAACATAGTTTGAAAAGTTTCAGTTTTTAAAAAACTGTATAAATACAAATACTGTCACTGAAATCTGAACTCGCCATAAAGAACAACAAAAAAGTCAACTGTTTCCAATTGATTAAAATATGCCGGTAGACAGCTATGGATTTGCAGGCTCCGTACGAATCCCACAAAGTTCTTTATTCGGTATTGTAACCGTACTCGGGAGTGCTTGATTGACGCGTTAGTTTTTAGTAGCATTGATCACTGCTGGAAAACTGACGGAAATCGGTTTCGGTATTTTTTTTATCGGTGGCCGCTATTTTTGGAACTTCACCGTTTTCAAGATTTCGATAAAATGAAAAGAAGAAGATCGAATTTATTATGCCGGAATAAATCAAATAGTTCGGTAAATATTGATTTTTGGTCCAGCCCTATGCCAACATGTGGAAATTTGCTCTGGGACAGTTTGTAGGCTTTGGAGATGGCGGTTCACGTCGTAGGGCGGTTCTAGTAAAACTAGTGTTTAAACTGCCCGAAATGAAAATACAGGGGAGCTTTGTATGACCCCCTGGGCCTGTAAGATTAAAAGGTTAAGTTTGGTGTCAAAGTATTCGAAATTTTATGTATCGATGGGGGTGTAGTGCCTAGGGGGGGGTTGAGAATCAATAAAAGCGCTCTCCGATGGATAGTTTCCGAGATATACGTTAATTAATTATGGTAATTAGACTAATAAACCATGGAGCTGTTTTTTCCGCGATCCGGTGTCGTCATCAACGGAGAGAAAGCAATAGCAAAAGCATCACTAGCTGGTATTGATCTCGGGATTTTCTTATTGCTGGCCTGTATTTTTAACCTTTATCGAATTCGAGATTTCACTGAAATGAAAATGGGAATATCGGATATCTGATGTTGAAATAAAACCGATATGTCGATATTTATCGATTTTCGGCCCAGCCCTAGTAGTGACTAATGACCATTCTATCACACCTTCAGTCCAGGTTTTATTCTTGACTTAGGCATTAACTTGCCCATCTCTTCATAGAAGATAACATTGGCTGCCAACAGGATCCCCCCCCCCCCCAATAAAATGGCCAATTGTTTATTCTGAGTAGTTTAGTAATGATGAATTCCTGATGTGTGCATGCCCTTGTTAAAAAAAAAAAAAAAAGGTTCATAGAATTATAAGTTGTTGCTCATCTTGCGCAATAGGCTTAGAATTTTTTCAAGATCTTGTGATTTTACAAAAATAGTGTAATAAATTTATGTGGGCATAACTTTAAAGCAGCTATTGTGAATGTCATGAAATTTGTTAGTGTGATAATTTGTTACTCAGTTTACATTGAATTTTTATCATTTATAAAACAGATTTTGGCAGTGTATTACCATATTTGATTAAAAACAATATTTTGGTTTATTATTCAATGGAAAGAGGTTGGTCCATAAGAGTGCTCTAATGAAGCAATTTGTATGCAATAAATCTATGACTATAAGCAGTGTAGATACATTGTGAATACAGTGTAGAATACATTGTGAACTGGCCTGAATGAAGGCTTGTAAAAGCAAATATTTTTGGAAACTTTGTAAGCTTGCTTCCTATAGTCCTTATGAAGAGATGGCAAACTCTGATTCTCTCTTCCTACTAGATTCTGCACCAGTGACAGATCCAGTCCCCCCCCCCCCTGAGCACACTTAAACCAACTACTAAATCTATGTTTAAACTGTCTGCTCTCATCATTGAAAAAAGATAATGAAGACTCTCTATCTTTAACTGATCCTCCTTCCCAGAATGGTTCTGGGGCCCAGCATTGCACTGTGCAGTTCTTGGTGTTCAGTGGAGAATGGAAGACCCATTCTAGGAAGAAACATGCCAAATGAGTCTTCTCCATTATTTCTTTTTAATGATGAAGGTTAAACTTTGGTTCAAGATTAAAAATGAACAGGTTAAAAAAAAAAAGACTTTGGCCCATTTCTGATAGTATGCTTCTTCCTATTTACCTCCCCTCCCTTTAAACTTTTCTTAATGTGCCACTCTCCTGCATGTATCAACTTTAAAGCGCCATAATGCTTCAGATATTTTGTGATCCAATGTTTAGAACTATTTTCCCCCTTTTTGTATGTTCTTTTAAAAGAAGAAAGTTGTTACCTCATGTAAAGAATGAGCACTCAGCTAATTTCATGTGTGCATTAATTGTTAATTTATCATTTTTACTATTATACTTGCTGTCATTTTGTGCTTATTTTTATCATTCTATGAGCCTGTTTCAGTGTTATTGATTAGAATTTTTTTACTGATAACTTTTTGTTAAGTTTTAACAAATGAATTTGCTGTGTTTCTTAATGAGTTTTACTATATATATGAAAATATGCTGAAGTTTGTTTTTTCCCATTGTTGCTAAAAGAATTTTTTTAAGATTTTGACACTCTAAGACTAGTTATTGAGATCTAATTGACTTGACACATTATTGTTCATTCTTCTGCACTACAGGCTGGGACAGTCCCTCCTACATTTCTCCATTTAACTTGATCTGACACATACTTTTCCAGTAGTTAATTGCCATTAGTTTTATGTTCTTCTCAATACTATCTGATCATTTTATAAATGGTCTTCGTCTTTCATGCTTCTCCTTGATTTTGGAGAAGGTTATTTTTTCCTCTTGGATTAATCATTTAACAATAAATATGACCAAATCATCTAATACAAAATGCTTTAGGTATTTTAATGGTATTTGATTCTTTAAATTTTTTGAATACTTTATAGATGAAGAGGATTCTCCATATTTTATTTTACTTGGCCATTATTTTATTTTAAATATATTTCTTCCAAAAATGTATGTCCTCATTTGCTTTATTAAGTTTTCAACATTCTTTTCAATAAAAAGTGACAAGTCTAATTAGTTTTATTAAGACTGATTTTGACTTTTGTGCTAATTAATTTTGTTCATTACTTATTTTATTATATGATTACTTTTGTGTATTTATAGTTATGTGATGTGATATCAAAATGGGAACAAGCACTTAGGGAAAAACATTTAGGAAAATTTGAAAGCACAAAAGTTGTAAAGTTAACTTATAAAAATAGGTAAGACAATATTTCTAGTGTTTCACTATTTCTTGCAACACATTTTCTAAATATTTATTAAAAATTATCTTAAGCTGTGTGATTACATTTGTATTTGTTTTCTTTATTTACTTAAATGATATTGAAAGTACAGTGACCTCTCACTTATGACTTTCAAGGAACTATAAAAAAAAGTCGTATAAGTGAGAGACTGTCATATTATACAAGTTTAAAATTATATATGCATTAATTTTTTTGGCTATATTAAAAAACTAAGTTTTGAATACTAAGAACATCTTTTAACAAAATTTGTAAAATATTTTAAAAAATGAAACATAAAATATTAAAGTTCACAGTATACAAAGTCTTAGCTTACTTATCACTATGTTTATTTTAAAGATTTACAAATGAGATTTTTTTTCCAAAAAATGAATTGGTTTTAGTTTGTCTTTTATCGACAAAAGGAGAAAAGTGGTTTTTTCCTTGTTTTGCTTCTGCACCCCCCCCCAAAGTCTTTTAAAGCTTTTAAGCTATTTTGGGAATAATCATTTTAATTAAATATGCAAGCAGCCTCATGCGATAAATTTCATTATTAATAACACAGAAATTCAAATGAGAAGTGTTATTCATTGTTGATTTCACACTTTTACAGCAGTAATAAAATAAAAGGTTAAAAAGTGTATATGGTTTGCACTTGAAAGATTGTAAAATAAATTCTTGGATGAGAAATGAAAAATTGCCTAAACTGTTTTAAATGTTATATAAGTGAGAGGAGAGTCATGTAACAGAGAAGTTTAACATTATTTTCTATAAGGTGTGAATGGGACCGAGTGAATTTGGCATATAACTGAGAGAGTCGTGCAACTGAGAGTCGCATAAGTCAGAGGTCACTGTATCTATAAATTAATTTTAAAATAAAATGAACTGTAAGCTCATTATTCAAAAACATTTCAAGAGATGGTGAACTCTTATGAGGGTTTAGACATGAGGTTTTGAGGCGATAGACATGATTTTGTAGTGCTCATGGAGGTTTTAGCTTCATTAGACTTGTGGAAGTCATAATATAAATGTGGCTTTATTTATTTGTTTCCGTCATTATACACATTGACAGAATTTTTTGCTGTTATGGCATGGACTTTCGCAACTTTATCAAAGAAAAATTATGACCAGTAATTGTTTTTTTATGTACTTAGTCAAGTTATTGGTTTTGACTAATTGCTTTAATAACTCCTAGAAATTTGCTCCGATTAGTTTGAAATGTCTGTCAGTATTATAGTTGAGTGACATTGAATTTTTTCTTTTTCTAATTTATGATCCAGTTATTGTATTTATATTGGATAAAATATTGCTCTCATATACAGAATTTTTAAATCTCTTTATTTCAGGTTGTGTTTTCGACAGTTATTGAAAGCTGAGACAGATAAAGAGCGACTCCTAACCGCATATCAAATTAATGAAGATGTAGTCAGTGGGAGATTTCCTTTAAGTAAAGAATTAGCACTTGAACTGGCTGTTTTAATGGCTCAAGTAAGTTGTGATTCACATTTACAAACACAAGGTGCCCACTGGCTACTAAAAAGAGACTATTTGCTCCTATAATCAAGAATAGGCGACTACATGCAAAAAGAGCTAAAAAGCAACTATTTTGAGGAAAATGGCTACTATTTTCTAGGAGTATCAATGCAATTTCTGTTTTTCACCTGGAATGTTTCAGTTTAGTGCATGTTACCACACTACTAACATGATAAACACTGAGCGTAGCGCAAAAGTGTCTGCCTGTAGATTTTGAGAAATATCTGGCAAGAACAAATAAGCTGGATTCATGCCGGCTGTGCCATTCCATTGTAGTTCACTATAGTAAAAGATGTGTTTTCATAATAAAAAAATCAACAAAACTTGAAAATTCCAAAAACATAATGCAGCCAATTTTCGGCACGACACAGTGATATATCATTCATTTTGTTGCAGAAACTCTGTTGAATTGTCGGATTCGTATTAGAGAGTATGCTTTAAAGTCTGGGGTTTGTAGAAACTTTCAGTAGCCAGTCCAGATATCAGGACGAAACACAAACATAATTCTTTTTAGAAACTTGTCAAACAATCTTCAAAGCACAATTTATAGGAATTTACATGTAGTAATTTTATAGATAACTAGTCATCAACCAGAGCAACTTCCTCAAATACTGCAATTTCTTTACAGCAAATGAAATTGTTCCATTTGCTAAAATATCAGAATACTCGAGCCGAACCCTTGACTGCTCCACAGCATACAACAATACTGAATTCATAAACAAATTTTAAAATAGAGCTTGGCAAAACAATGGCGCCTCTGGCATGAAAATTATGCAAAGCGATATGTTCTTAATATCTAGTGTTTAGTAGAAAAGCCAATTTAAGACTTAAATAGTGGGACAACCTACTCACATATTTATACTGTTTGGGGGAGTTTCCTCAAAAGTTTTGGCAAAATCTGTCTCGTAAATTTTCTGTCATTTTCTTTGCATCATTTGTGTAATGCTAAGTGGTTAAGTAAAAAACATTGCTAGTCTCTCTCTCTTTTTTTTTTTTTAAGTCATGTCAGATGTCGCCAGTCTTGGTGATTTTTTGACAAAATGAGTGCAAAAAAATAAGCCTCCAAAACAACCGAGCCAAGCTATATCGCCAATATTTAACAAGAAACCCCCAATTTTGATGCTATCGTATGTGAATATTAAATGTCCCTATCTTGCGTTCTAGTTAACCAATTTACATCCAACAAAATGCAAAACTTAATTTTAGTTTTGCAATTTTAATATTACCTTTTATTAGTGGTAATACATACTTTGGGACAATTAATACACCTGCTGCTTGTTTTTAAACTGTGTATTTTTTTTTTACAATTTATTTATTAAATTTTTTAATTTTTTTTTATTTTTTAAGGAATCATAAATTTTTATTTTGAGCATTTATTTATTTTTTAATTCACATAATAATTCAATAAAAAGTTATGTTAAACAATGCCATGATCTAAAATTCTTTAATCTAAAATTTTATAATCTGCATGTTTATTGATTCTGCTGTATGTAGTTTTGAGAGAGAGTACCGTGTTTTGCATTTTATGTTTAACTAAAAATACTTGGAAAGACATTAAAAACTGTCTACTTTATAATGTTATGTTCGATGAACTTCTGCATCTAAGGAAACAGAACTAAACCGCAAGCATCATCTGCTACAGAGTAATATATAATGAATTTAATCTTCACAAATATTATTTAAACTTCTTTCAGAAAACAAAATGTGTATTTAACATTTTTTAAACTTTGTTTAGAAGATTTCAGTCTGTTTAGATTGTTAAAAAGGATACTGTTTTTACCATAAAAGCTACTATTTTGTACCCTGAAGGCTACTAAAGCAACTATTTCTGTGGATGCATTGTGGTCGGCACCCTGCAAACATATTCAGTAGTAATGCATGACTTAGTCCGACGGGAGAGCCATCTTCCCTGACAGGAGGATGAGGGAGGGCAAATATAAAATCTGCAAAATTTTACATTTGAGTGCTTGTACAAACCAGACTTTTTTTTATCACTTTATGTAAAAAATCTGATGTGTCCAACACATGACTTCCTTGCACGTCCATTAGATCAAAAATATTTTCGACGCACTTCCTCTAAACTTATTTGTTTGAAAGAGATAAAATATCAATAATAGTAAGGTTTAGCGATTTCTAGACAAATATTTCGATATCGCCAAGCTGAGTTCAATTTGAAATATTTCCTTCTGACACTTTATTTGGCGATATTTCACCAAAAGCCGACAAACTTGAGATAGTCTGCGAGATTTTGGGGATAGCCAAAGTAGTCATTGACCACAGACTTTCAATGAATTGAATGCATCCATACACCTCAATGTATTTAAAGTCATTTGGCTCACCCTGTAAATAAATTCTCAGTCGATTGCTGTCAAAAAGATATGGAAAACAGTTAGATATTACAATAGTTCTAAATACAAAAGTTCAAAAATGTACGGGTTAAAGTTTTAGTGTTATACAAAATACGAAATAATTTTTGGCGCCAAATTTGGCGATATTTCGGCGAAACTCGTCAATGTCGACGAAATTTGGCGATATTTTAAGCATGAACCAAACAATGACAGATTATCGCCAAATTTGGCGATATTTCGCCAAAACTCGCCAAGAAAGATGACAAATGGCGATACTTTGGGCATGGACCAAATGACTGACTATCGCCAAATTTGGCGATATTTCGCCAAAACTCGCCAAGGTCGAGGACAGACGGCGAGTTTTTGGGCATGTACCAAACAATGACTGTCTACAGTTGTATTATATTGAAGATGTCCATAGACATTAAAGTACTAAAATTCTTTTCGGTGGTCCTGTAAATAAACTCTCCAGTAGATTGGAACCAAAAATCGAGATACACAACTAGATGTTACAACATTCTTATATATGAAATTTCATTAGAGTTTTTGAGATTTGAGAGTTAAATATGCACACACGTACACCAAAAGTCGCCAAGCTTGGCGACTTTTGGCATAGTTCTTGAGGGAGGCACGTGACCGTGGTCGGACCATTACCTAACTTATGTGGTAGGACGGTATTGTGCTTGTAATGGATGAATGCCCCTAAAATTGCCATTGACCGTAATGTATTGGAAATCTTTTGAGTGTTCCTGTAGCAGAACTACAAATGATAAAGACACTTTTTTTAATGGAGAAATTCATTTTCTAACTCTTTACAGCATACATCACTTCTGAGTCGTTTGAAATAGCCCAATACCTCTAAAAAACGCTTTGATGAATTTCGGCCCATAGAGCGTAATGTATTTCGAATCTTTTGGGCGGTTCTGTAGATAAACTATCCAGACGAATGGAATCGAAAGGGGAGGTGCACAACTAGATGTTACAGCAATCCTAAATATAAAGTTTCAACATTCTACGCCTAATAGTTTTTGAGATATGCGAGTTTAATGAGTTTCGGCCCATTGAGCGTAATGTATTTCGAATGTTTTGGGCAGTCCTGTAGATAAACTATCCAGTCGAATGGAACCAAAAGGAGAGGTGCACAACTAGATGTTACAACTATCCAAAATATGAAGTTTCGACATTCTACGCCTAATAGCTTTTGAGTTAGGCGAGTTTAATGAATTTCGGCCCATAGAGCGTAATGTATTTCGAATCTTTTGGGCGGTCCTGTACATAAACTATCCATTCGATTGCCACCAAAAGGGGAGGTGCACAACTAGATCATAGAACAATCCTAAATATCAAATCTCAACATTCTACGACCAATAGTTTTTGAGATATGCGAGTTACATACATACGTACGTACGCACAGACGGCATGGAAAAACTGGCCACAGCAGACTTGCCGCTGGTCAAAATGAGTTGCAGACGCATTAATATGATCGTGCATGCTAGCCTACGATAGGATGCATCAAAAAAAAAATTTTAATTAAATTTAGAGGTAGCCAAAATCGGTTTTTATGTCGAAATTTGGCCCCCAAAATTTTTCGGGATCACATTACTTCCTTATACTACGTACAAGGAAGTAAAAATGTAATTAAGCCGACTTTCGTAAAAATTACTGAAAGATATCAAATGATCATCATAGTTTTTAAAAATCAAGCCATTATCGTTAGTTTATCTATTTGCTTAAAATGAACACTCACTGATGCTTTAAGTAAATTTTACTTTTTAGATGATGCGTCTCGACAGTTTCTGTTTAGAAGGTTATCATGTTTATCCACTCCAAAATTTTTATTTTTCACTTGGCTAATACTAAAATTTAAAAGTAAGATAATTCTATATAAAACCAGCCAATGGTCAAATCGGAATATCATATCTTTGGGCATTGAGGAATTTTGGTTTATCTGTAGTATTTTCACATTAGATGGAAAATTTAGATTTTCAGATTTTTTAATTTTTATTATTTATTTCTGAGTTTTCTGAGTTTTTGTAATTTTTAAAATGTAAGAAATTTTAGATGGTGTAGTAATCTTTAATGACTGTAATTTAAGACCTATTTGAATTAGGGATGCGGTGCTTTGCAAGAGCAATTGGTTCTCTTCCAACGGAACTGTTAGACTGCATAATTGACAGCATCACACATTGCCTAGGTGCTGTATTGCTTCTAGGGGATCGTATTGAAGGTACTTTTCCTATATCAAGATGTCTACTGATCAGAAAGTCATGAAAAGGTTAAGAAAAAAAAAAAAATCTGATGTGTCCAACACATGACTTCCTTGCACGTCCATTAGATCAAAAATATTTTCGACGCACTTCCTCTAAATTTATTTGTTTGAAAGAGATAAAATATCAATAATAGTAAGGTTTAGCGATTTCTAGCCAAATATTTCGATATCGCCAAGCTGAGTTCAATTTGAAAGATTTCCTTCTGACACTTTATTTGGCGATATTTCACCAAAAGCCGACAAACTTGAGATAGTCAGCGAGATTTTGGGGATAGCCAAAGTAGTCATTGACCACAGACTTTCAATGAATTGAATGCATCTATACACCTCAATGTATTCAAAGTCATTTGGCTCACCATGTAAATAAATTCTCAGTCGATTGCTGTCAAAAAAGATATTGAAAACAGTTAGATATTACAATAGTTCTAAATACAAAGTTAAAAAAATCCACGGGTTAAAGTTTTAGAGTTATACAAAATAGGAAATAATTTTTGGCGCCAAATTTGGCGATATTTCGGCGAAACTCGCCAATGTCGTCGACATTTGGCGAGATTTTAAGCATGAACCAAACAATGAAAGATTATCGCCAAATTTGGCGATATTTCGCCAAAACTCGCCAAGAACGATGACTAATGGCGATACTTTGGGCATGGACCAAATGACTGACTATCGCCAAATTTGGCGACATTTCGCCAAAACTCGCCAAGGTCGAGGACAGACGGCGAGATTTTGGGCATGTACTAAACAATGACTGTCTACAGTTGTATTATATTGAAGATGTCCATAGACATTAAGGTACTGAAATTCTTTTCGGTGGTCCTGTAAATAAACTCTCCAGTAGATTGGAACCAAAAATCGAGATGCACAACTAGATGTTACAACATTCTTATACATGAAATTTCATTAGAGTTTTTGAGATTTGAGAGTTAAATATGCGCACACATACACCAAAAGTCGCCAAGCTTGGCGACTTTTGGCATAGTTCTTGAGGGAGGCACGTGACCGTGGTCGGACCATTACCTAACTTATGTGGTAGGACGGTATTGTGCTTGAAATGGATGAATGCCCCTAAAATTGCTATTGACCGTAATGTATTGGAAATCTTTTGAGTGTTCCTGTAGCAGAACTATAAATGATAAAGACACTTTTTTTAATGGAGAAATTCATTTTCTAACTCTTTACAGAATATATCACTTCTGAGTCGTTTGAAATAGCCCAATACCTCTAAAAAACGCTTTGATGAATTTCGGCCCATAGAGCGTAATGTATTTCGAATCTTTTGGGCGGTCCTGTAGATAAACTATTCAGTCGAATGGAACCGAAAGGGGAGGTGCACAACTAGATGTTACAACAATCCTAAATATAAAGTTTCAACATTCAACGCCTAACAGTTTTTGAGATATGCGAGTTTAATGAATTTCGGCCCATTGAGTGTAATGTATTTCGAATGTTTTGGGCAGTCCTGTAGATAAACTATCTAGTCGAATGGAACCAAAAGGGGAGGTGCACAACTAGATGTTACAACTATCCAAAATATGAAGTTTCGACATTCTAAGCCTAATAGCTTTTGAGTTAGGCGAGTTTAATGAATTTCGGCCCCTAGAGCGTAATGTATTTAGAATCTTTTGGGCGGTCCTGTACATAAACTATCCATTTGATTGCCACCAAAAGGGGAGGTGCACAACTAGATCATAGAACAATCCTAAATATCAAATCTCAACATTCTACGACCCATAGTTTTTGAGATATGCGAGTTACATACATACGTACGTACGTACAGACGGCATGGAAAAACTGGCCACAGTAGACTCGCCACTGGTCAAAATGAGTTGCAGACACGTTAATATGATCGTGCATGCTAGCCTACGATGAGATGCATCGAAAAAATTTTTTGAATTAAATTTAGAGGTAGTCAAAATCGGTTTTTATGTCGAAATTTGGCCCCCAAAATTTTTCGGGATCACATTACTTCCTTATACTACGTACAAGGAAGTAAAAATGTAATTAAGCCGACTTTCGTAAAAATTACTGAAAGATATCAAATGATCATCATAGTTTTTAAAAATCAAGCCATTATCGTTAGTTTATCTATTTGCTTAAAATGAACACTCACTGATGCTTTAAGTAAATTTTACTTTTTAGATGATGCGTCTCGACAGTTTCTGTTTAGAAGGTTATCATGTTTATCCACTCCAAAATTTTTATTTTTCACTTGGCTAATACTAAAATTTAAAAGTAAGATAATTCTATATAAAACCAGCCAATGGTCAAATCAGAATATCATATCTTTGGGCATTGAGGAATTTTGGTTTATCTGTAGTATTTTCACATTAGATGGAAAATTTAGATTTTCAGATTTTTTAATTTTTATTATTTATTTCTGAGTTTTCTGAGTTTTTGTAATTTTCAAAATGTAAGAAATTTTAGATGGTGTAGTAATCTTTAATGACTGTAATTTAAGACCTATTTGAATTAGGGATGCGGTGCTTTGCAAGAGCAATTGGTTCTCTTCCAACGGAACTGTTAGACTGCATAATTGACAGCATCACACATTGCCTAGGTGCTGTATTGCTTCTAGGGGATCGTATTGAAGGTACTTTTCCTATATCAGGATGTCTACTGATCAGAAAGTCATGAAAAGGTTAAGAAAAAAAAAAAAAAGATTGTAGCTGTTCTTTGCAACAGTTTTTCTTTTCAGTTAGGACAGTAACATTTAATCATCTTTTGACCATTTTTTAAGATAAACAAGAAAGTTTTTTGAATGAAATTGTTCACCCTTTGAGCACTCATCAGTATTGCCAGGGAAATGCCACATACATTCAGCAGAAACACTTTTTTGCTTTTACTCCTCCCTCATCTGTATTAGGGAATTTTCTGTTTAAAGGAGAATCTTGTTTCCTTAAGGCCACTGCAGATACCCAGAGACCGTTGCTGGCCGCTTGGCCAATTATCACTTGTAAGCAATAAATTTTTCGCATGAGAAGAAAGCAGGAGATACTCCGGACAATAGGTAATTGGGGACCGTGGATAATATTGCGGTTTTCACACTTGTGGTTTTCACCCCATCTATTGTTCGGTAGAGGGTCGCAGCGTCCAAACCCGGTCAAATTTTCCCGTTCAAATACATTATAGCCGCGACAGTCTCTGGGTATCTGCAAAGGCCTTTATCCAGAGTAACAATCGTGTTAAACTATCTCCCCTTTCAAAAGTAAATGATGGCAACTTTACAAAGGAGAGTTGTTTATCCCCCCTTCTGCAGTGTGATAGAGCTTGGTTACAGATAGAGGAAGATATTACATTCCAAAAGAAGCAAAATATTATACACTTAACTTACTTTAAATTATAATTATCAGTGCCCAACTTACTGATTTGGTTGCTGTTTTAACTCTTTAATTATTATTTTTTTAAATATTTTGTAATATTTTAGTTAATAGTATTTATCTAAATATAATTAGTTATATTTCAAATCAGCAAAATGTTGGTAAATTGTATAAGGTCATAAAAAATATCTTTAAAGTCATGATTTTTTTTTTCTCTATTGTCCAGTAGAAACCCATTATATCAAATTGACATATCCACTCTTTTATTTTATACATATGTTAATTTCTATAAGGCCACAAGTGTGGTAATTTCTTGTCATCTTACTTAATAGCTTACTATCTGCTATATACTGTGAGTCAGTTTTATTAAATTGTACATGTAACTTTTTGGATAGTCGTCATTTTTTTTTAATATTTCCTTAATTAATGATAACTAGTGTATATTTTAGCATAATATATGAAGTAAAATTAACTGTATGTGTTTTTTAATTATTATTGATACAAGAAGCTTTTAAAACAGAAGATAAGGAGTTTGATTGATTGTACCTATTTGCAAAACATTGCTGATACTAATATAGAGCTGCTGCATAGCTTGTTCCTCTCCTTTTAATATCACTCCCTGGTTATTACTATTTTGTAAAAATTTATATATTCATGTTTATTACAGATAGAATATGGTGATTATAATGGTGACAAAGTTAGGTGTAGTTCTGGTCCTACCACTCCTCAGCAACAGATTCAGTGTATATTAGAAAGGTTTTATCCATCTCGTTATAGAGACAAAAATGATGAAAAGTAAGTTTCTTTCTTTTTAATGATTGCATTTTAGTTTTGGTGTGTGTAAAACTGATAGCTTGCTTGCAGGGTTGCAAAAAAATTCTCATGTTACAGCCTGTAGATGCAAATCATTTAAAGTGGGCTAGTATCTAAATTTTGCATTCAAGTAAATTCATATTGGGTATGTATATTATAGGCCACTGTTATACAACTTGTATAGATTTTTGTGTGTAGAGCTTATAGTTTTTGTACAGGGTTATAAAAAATTGTTATACATTATGACCTATAGATGCAAGTTCTTGAAAGTGCACTAGTGTCTAAATGATGCATTTGATTGAGCTCATATTAGGTATGGATAATATAAATCACTGTCTTGCATACTGTATGGATTTTGATGCATGTATGACTTAGTTTTTTCACTGAGCTGCAAAAAAGTATTCTTGTTAATTGCAGCCTATACACTCAAATTATTTGAAGTGCACTTTCATCTGAACACTGTATTCAATTGAGTTGAATCGAATTTATTAAAATGCTTGGTAAAGTCAAGTGAAATGACACCTGCTTTTTTACTACTTTGCTTTAAGTTGAATTTGCACTTTTCCTCTTGACAATGTTTTTTTTTTTTTTTTTGTATGCGTCAAAATAAGTGTGGAGTCTCTAGTCATTTAATGAGAGTCGACCTTTATAGCCCAGCATACTGGAAGTAAAAATTTACACTTTCCAGCAAGAAGAAACAATTTTTTTTTATCCTCTTTTTTTAAATGTACCATTGCAAAGAGTACTTTTGCTCTGCAGTTTGGATTTTCAGGCATAGTTTGGAAAGAAAAGGTTATCTAATCTTCTGTCATTTCCCCAATGTACAAACAAAAAGTTACTCGTGGGCGGGAAAACTTTCACAAAGGTACATGTGCTTTAAAAGTACCTGAAGAGAGAGAAAGGTTTCCTGGGACAACTACAGTCCCTATCACCAGTGTTTGTTTGGAAATATTTAATGGGGTAGCAGTCATAAGTGTAGCTAAGATTTTTATTGCTCAGGTCAGTCTGCCCAGTTCTAACTTTATTATATTTTTAGCTTGTGGAATTCCTAATTCCAGTTTATTTTATCAGTCTTCAGTTCTTCTAACTTTATTTCTATATTTTAAAACTGAATCATTTTAAAGAATTTCTTGCATTTATTTTAACATAAACTTACTTTCCCTGCTCAACATTTTTTGTTTCATGGTGAAATCACTTTCTTCTTTTGCCTCAGCATAATGTTGAACTGTCTCATGACGTAATCCAGACTGGTATGTAACTAGCTGCCTGGTATATAACTAGCTCATGACGTAATCCAGAGGTTAACGTCACATATTTTGCAGGTCAGTTGCTACTTGGCATTTGCATTTTTTGCTTACCTGGAGAGTCCCAACTTACATTCACAGTAGTATTTAAGCTGTAGTCATTGCATTATTGTAAACTACGTTTCATTCTTCATTTTAATAGTGAGTTAGTTAAATTGTTAAGTCTCATTTCTCCAGGCTGGTAGTGGGTGATGATAGAAAAAATGGTGTTTCAGGAAAAAGTGTTATGCAATTGTTCCCAATGCTGGTGGTTAGTGTGCCATTATAATGGAATCAACTTGAAGTTTTAAAATTCTAATGAAAGTATTAACCCTCTCTCCAGTGTTCTGCATATGGCATGAAAGTAATTTTTTTGAGTTATTGCTTCAATTCATGTAGTAGCCATGTGTTTAATTTGTTTTTATAAATGAGTTATGTATATCTGAATATTTCCTAGTGCAATATCCTTTTAAACAGATTTCATTATCTAGTCATTTTTATGTAACTGCTTTTATTTGTAGTTATTCACTAGTGAACTAAAATTTGTTATCTTAATTCCAATGACTCTTTATTGAGTTACATAGCAAGTCTCTAACTACAATTAGCTAATTTATGTTTATTTAGTTAAGTCTCTAAATTTTACAGCTGACATTACATAATGCTCTGTTTGTATTTGTAGTATGATTACTTTTAGCCATTTTTTGCCCACTTGAAAATATGTTAGCATTGGCAAGTTGCTTACCGCTCACTAGACAACAAATCCTTATAGAGTTTAACAGAGAACTGAAGATTTTGCACCCTTCCTATTTGCCAAAATGCAATGGGAAAGGTTTTGTATACAATTTGGTACCAGTTGGGTGCTGTGCATGACAACAGATGCCCCTTCTTGCCCCCACCCCCCTTGACATCTAAACCATTGGCAGCAGTTGTCCCATCAGCTTGAAAAGGCTGTTTTTTAATTTAGCCTTATATTATCTAATAATTCATTCTCTCTCTTTCCAGACAATTATTAGAAAATATAAAAGAAAAATGGTATAGTCTGCGAGGACGTAGTGTCATGGACTGTGTTAGAATATATCTAAATTGTGCCAGAAGGTGGTCATTATGTGGTGCCAAACTCTTTAGTGCCAAGGTAACTTTTATATTTATGGATAATTTTGCTTTTTTTTTACCGAAAGGAAAAATCATCTTTGAAGAACTTTGTAGTGTAGGATTCATAATATAGCATAAAAGCTTGTAAGTTGGTGTAAATATTGAATTAGTCATTCATCAGCTATTTTATGTGATTGATTGTTTTAGTTTCTTGTGACATCAATGTTTTTGAAATTAACGAATTTTTTATTCTAAAAAAAAGGGGGGGAGGACGAATAAAGAATTAACTCAGTACATATTTTAGTTGAGACAGCAAACTAAATCTTACGTCTGGTCACCAGAGTTGTCATCCACAGCTTTAAGGTTGACTTCGTCGACCAAGCTGAAAGTCTCTGGCTCATCAAATTTTATGTCTGTTCTTAAAATCATGACTGGAAACTACGGATTAAACCAGCTCAGGAAATGTATGTAAATGGTTGTCCACTTATTCTTTATTTTGACTGCACATGCAAGCACACTATACAGGGTGTCTATTAAAGAATGTCAGTTTCAGTGGTACATTATAAAAGTATAAATTGACTATTCTCTACAAATCATACATAAAATGTTGGTTAATTAACCTAGTTTTTCTTACAGATGTTTAATGCGTGCACCTTTAGTTCTTGAAACGTTATGTTGAACTGAAATTGCAGATTCACTCTTAATACATTGCAGAGCACAAAATACTTTATCCTCTGAGTTGATATTTTGCATGTGTGGCTTGTGCATGCTTTTATCTAAAATTGTTTAAGTTACTCTTCAGTTGTGACATTGAACCAACACTACAACCCTTACAGTTGATACTACTAAAATTTATACCTGGGGCATTCTTTTATGGACATCCTGTATATGCAGGGTGGTATATGGCCCAGAATACCATTTCCATTTTCATGCTGCTTTTATTTTCTTTACCCTGCACAGTATATTTGAAAGTGACTGGTCTTTTGGGAGACTTCCCAGTTGCTGTATCTGGGCCTGTTTAAAATTAAAATCTTTAAAGCTAAAAAAAAAAAAAAAAATTATAGTAATCAGTTTATTTAGAAAATGACTATTTGAATAAAATAGTGCAACTGTAACATTTCTCTTATTTACAACTATCTCAATAAAATAGTACAGTATATTTACAGAATGATCATTTTTTTCACCTAAGGCTTTGCCAATGTCACTATAATCATAAGAAAATGAGGGGTCACACAAATCAAGAAAATGTCATATAACGGAGGCACTAGTTCACAGAATTCACCAAATATTTATTTTATACTAACACTGACTCCATTTACTTTGATTAGAATTGAATTTCTTTCTTTTTTTTTTTTCTTAACATGAATTTTCATTTTTATATGTAAGAGTTCAAATTATCCATTAGGTACAGATAAAGAATGTTCACAGAAGGTCACTCAAATGTAGATCAAAAATGATACATCTTAAATGTGATAGATACCTTGTATGGCTTTGTATTAGTTGAATATTCTTTATTAAACTCCTCAAAAGTTCAATCACAACATCAAGAAAGAATTGATGTAGTATTGTGCAAATTTCAGGAGCAATAGTGGTGAGATGGATATGCAAATGATTAAATTTTGGCTCGCATCTGATCATGTGTTACTCAGATTTGGGCTATAAAGGCCCACAACTTTCCCTTCTCATAAATAGCATTTGAGGTTTTGCATGCATTTGTGACTTCCAAAAAAGCATAGAAGCCTCTGAGACATCAGCAAGCTCAATACTATCAGTCAATGACCGGGAAATGACTGTATTATCAAACTCCATTAAGTTGGTTTGTCATTGTGCACAATTGCAACTTGTGGGGCACAACATGAGTACCATCCTACTTTTGTGTCACATGAGAGATTCAGGAAGGTCCATGTGCATTCCAAAAAGGAAGTGATGTACTCAGGTGGACATCAGAGGGCATTGACCAGTGTATTCGCCAGTCGACTATTCAAGACCCTTTCTCCATGGCACGTGACATCCGAAGACGGTTGACTCCAGAAGTCTGTGGATCTATGTCCACACAAACCATGCACAACAGATTACATGGAGTGCAGTTATGTGCATGCTCGGTTAGCATTGACTGCTCAATACAGGGCTTGGCACCTGGTGTGGTGTCATAGTCATTGTACCTGGACCATCTAATGGCATCAGGTATTGTTCATGGATGAATCTCGTTTCAGTCTGCGGAGGAATGACAGCCATCAACAGCCACAGAACACTACAAATCAGTCCATTTTGCTGAGTTTCATAACAGTCCCACACCGGGCATTATGGTTTGATCACAGAATGTTTGGTCATGGGCGCTGGCAGAATATTTCCCGGGGAGGGGGTAAAGACTACTTCAACGTATGGTTACCATCAGTGGCGGTTTGTGACCCGTTTCAGTGATGGGGCCCGAAAAAAAAATATTGCCAATTAAAATCGCGAAAATATATATACATATAGAACAACCTATCCCCACGTTCACACAGCGTAAGTATTTAAAATTTCTCAAATGACAAATAATTATCGAATTTACTATACAACTTTTGCTATTTTTCATGTAGTTATGTTAAATTGAAAAGTTTACTTTATTACTAAACAAAAAGCCACATTTAAATATTTAATATTTATGTTCTTTATAGTTGCCTGTTCATAATTTTTAGATGATTTAATTATTTTAAAATAAATAACATATATAAAAAATACATTCATACATCGCTTTTCGTAAATCAAGAAAACAAAACAGAAAAATATCTGACTGCACTGCAAAAATACGATCACGCAAATAAAAAATGATTTCCTCCTAAGCGAAAAATTTCGCCAATAGCTACCGATTGCCGAAATTTCCCCGTACGGTCGTGTAGATCACCATGCGAGGGCCTGAACATCTGGGCCCAGAAGGCAGCGCCAAATAAGCCGTTTGGAAGCCAAGTCAATTCCGCGTCAGTATGGCTTTGTGCTCAATGCCAAATATGCCAACCCGGTGAACGGAGAAGAGACGCCCCATTCAGGGCAGGCCAGCCGATGGCCCAAGCATGGTTTAGATAGGGGGAAAATCGTATAACTATTGCTTTTTTAAGTGCGTTTTTTAATGGATAGTATTAAAATAGAGTAAAACGCATGTATTTTTTTAATGAAGGTAAATTATTGAAAGAACTGCCTTACATAATAGGAAGATATTTTGATTTAGACGGTGCTTAGTCGGTGGGGCCAGGCCCCTCTGGCCCTTAATGACGAGCCGCCACTGGTTACCATGTTGGAAAGAGCAAAAAAGCAAGGGAAAAGACTGCATACAAAAATCCCTTGCCCTATGCTGCCGGCACCCATGTGTTTGGTACACATTGATGGCAGTCTGACTGTAGATTGCTACGTTACACAAGTTGTAGAGCCTGTTGTTCTGCCCTTGTTGCAGGGTTCAAATAAACAAAATATTTCAGCAAGATAATGCCAGGCCACATGTTGCACGGCAAACTCTTAACTGCCTGACTGGATTTGGCATCCTTCCCAGGCTGGCAGCCTTCCCATATGTGAATCCCATCAAACACCTGTGGGATCTCATTCGATGATATGACATTATCCAAGAACCACTGGCACAAACCATGGATGATCTGTGAACAGCAGTGGATATGGCTTGGCAAAGGCTACCTCAGGCAACCATCAATGAACTAATTGATAGCATACCACACCAGATTGAGGCCTGTATAGGTGCCCAAGGTGGGTGCATTAGATACTGAGTAAATTGGTTTATAATGATTGTATTTGTCTGTCACTTGCATATTCATCTCACCACAATTACTCCTGAAATTTGCATGACACTACGTGCATTATTTCTTGGTGTTACAATTTCACTTTTGAGGAGTATAGATAACCATCCCTTAATTTTTATTTCAGACTCAAATGAAGCAAGGGGAGACAATGTCTGTCTGGCTGGCTGTGTCCGAAGACAGTATCACTTTGCTGGACTTCACAACCATGGTAAGTCTGCCAGTATATTTTTGAGAACATTTTATTTTGATTTGGTTTAGATTTAACCAATTGACAGGTGATACTGTTTTTAGGATTTAGGGTTGTGGAAAGGAAAGAGGGTTGCACTACTCTATGTGTGTGTGAGTTTCTGCTTACATGCTGTTGATACAAATTTTCAAATATACTTCAGCTTTCGGATTTTGGGACCCCAGGCATGCGCCCCAAAAACCCTACTTTTAATCAATTCCTGCCCTTGTTGATCGTAGAATGAACACTTCTCTCATGTTTCCTTTAAAAAGCATCTCATTAAGCTAAAAATAAATAAGAATATACCATTTTAAGTTTTAGAAACTTGTGATAATGTGGCGTATTTCTCTTATCATATGACCAGCTTATGTTTGTTTCTCTTCCTCGCACCCGATGTTGGGGCTCATACTACATGTGCGCCTGGGAATGTATTTTCTTTTCACTGTTACCAAATTTCATTTTCTGTTAAAAAATATTTACAGTGATCTCTTCTTTTTTGAAAATGAAGAGGATATCTAGAAAAAAAAATCATATAAAAAAAACGTAAAAAGCCACTGCAGGAAGTTTAAAAGTGAAACATTGGTATATTGTACTACATTCCTTGTTAGATATAGCTATGGATGAGAGACATATGTGTATGCCTATCTTAGGGTTGAAAAAAACTTACTTTTTTTAAACTCTTTTGTTTATAGATTTTTAAGAAAAAATGTTATTGGAAGTATTCCTGATTTAGTGTATCAAATATCCTTAACTTGTAAATGCACAGGGATGTAGATCTGCATCATATATTTAACCTTTCTACCCTGTACGGATCAAATTGACCAGTACAGAGGGGGGAGAAAGAGGATAAATGAACTAAAATATCCTTACTACACGGTAATAAATACTGATAATATCTAAAATGAGGTTCATAGAAAATTATCAACTCTTTTTTCTATGTTTAATCTATACAAGCAGCTCAATTAGACCTACTCTGGTAAAAGATCATCTACTAGAATGAGGTAGAAAGTTTAAAACACGTTCATAGCCAGATCAAGAAATAATCAAGTACAAGCCAAATTTCTTGTATGTTTCATATATGAAATATAGTTTAAATAAAAATTATTCATGTCATGAATAATAAAAATTTTGCATACTTTTTTCAAATCACATGTTCTTCAAAAAATTAGTTAGTTATTCACAAAACTGATACAGGACATTTAGCTTACACTCATGGCTATCATGTTATCAACAGTGTGATAGAATTTAAAATTCATGCATTTAAAGGTTAAAGGCAAAAGTAGTTTTTCTATCCACTGGTTACAAATAAGATATGAAAAATTATCTCTTTGAGCCGATCAGGAGTTGACCCTCATAAGCACTGGCCAAGCCAGATGCTGCTTTCCAAAAATTTCAGATATTTCTTTATAAGCTTGACCACATGCTGAAACAAATTAAACAACAGTGCCTTTTATGAACCTTTCAGGGAAAAAAAAAAAATAAACATGGGATTGAAAAGCAAAATTTGTCAAGCAAAGTTTGCAAATTTCTTGTTTTTATGACATTTTTCTCATTTTTGTAACTGATACAGGTTTATCATTTATTTAGATGTATAATGCAATTTGGAGAGACATTTTAAAATTTTTGAAGTGCTTAACGTAATTAGTTTCTGTACTTATATACCAAAATCACATGGTTTTTCCTCCCCCACCCCCCTTACAATTTAAGATATCAATCGCAATTTAAGATACTATCCTTCCTTAAAGTTTGTAAATGTTATACAGTAGATTCTCGATTGTTTGGGTTTTTCCATAGCTCCAAGTTAGTGATAAAAATCAGTTTAGCTCTCACATAATGGCCAACACATAGTCAACAGATGAAAGAACTATTTTGCACCACAAAATTTAAATATTTGGTCTTTATTTTTGTGCCATAGGCAGCTGGTGCATCAAAAAGGTGGGTGCTCAGAAAAGATGCTTGGTAGCTAAAGGGTCATTCCATGGTGACTGACATTACAATTTGACTACATTTGTAACCTTTTGAAATTCACCAGTGGCTTGAAATATATATATTTATTTATTTAAAATGATCAAGAATGAGGGGAGAGCGTGCGGCGAGTGCTGGGTTTGAACCCAGGGACTTATGGATGGTAGAATGAGGCACAATCTGGCTCGGCCAAAAGGTACCTATTTTACCGGCCTTCAATTGCCGGGTGTTGTGTGTGCGGAGGTGATCTCGTGCCGCCACAATAGTATCATAAGTAAGTACTATAGTGTTATCCATTCTCAATATAAGAAGTCTTTTTTTTTTTTAATTAAGGGAAATTTAAAAACGTGACTGATGTTACACAGAAGAATCTTCTGTGTAACATCAGTTGGACATCATCGACTGGAACTTGGTGAATTGAAACACTGAATAAAGATAATTCCGAAACATGGAAAGGTAAAACATGGACTCATAAAATTAAGGATGCATTAAGAATAACTTGTAAAAGGTGTAAACGTATTGGGCACTGGGCTAGCGAATGTGAAAATAGAAAAAAAGAATAATTTTAAACATAAGCCTACCAGCCTGGGATTCTTATCCACTCTGGATGACTGGCCAATAGGGTTACCAGGCGAAATACAGCAACCCTACTCGCCTAAAGCTCTCTCAACAAGCTCCAGCCCTCTCCCCAAAAGACATTCCTTATGGATAACATTTTGCTTTGTACACTTTGTGTATGTCAAAGGAGCTTCTTTTTTTTATGAATTAGTCTTTCCTAAAAAGAGTTCTGCATATGCCACTATTTCAATTAGATTGTTGCAACTTGTATACATTGAACCTCTCCAAAGGAAAATCCCATGTGCGTCCCTGATTGATAGATCCAGTTACAAGGCATAAATCATGCGATCCAATGGAAAAAATCACAATTTTCTTGCTTTTTTCTGTATTTGCTTTGATTTGTGTTTTTCTGTTTTCAGCAACCGCTGTCCCGATATCCGTATGGTGTGGTGGTGACATTCGGTGGTTGTCGGGAAGACTTCATGCTAGTGGTCTGCCAGACATCGAACGACCAGAAGGCCAGTGGGGAAGGGATCCAGGTCACGGAGCGGCTCCTCTTCTCCATGCCCAAACCCAAGGTGAGAAAAGACTTCCTCGGGAACAGCCACTGAGATCTGAACCACATAGTAAATGTAGGAATACATACAATACATACTTAGGTACAGTGGCGTAACTATATCATTGAGGCTCATGACAAATTCACCAGATTATTGATGGCCCGTGATGTCTTGCCCATCTTGCCATGCCTTACATCACTGTCTAGATGGAAGCATTCAACGCTCTTAATTGCCTATGCCAAAAGGAACCCACTTCTGACACTAGTATAGCTGCCATTAATGCAAAATTAACATTTGCAAAGTTAAATACATTCAAGGAAAAATATGTAGATACAAGTACTTTTTTAAGTAGATTTTCCTGTATCGCTCAAAGAAATGAATTATTTAAGCTAGTGTCATTCTGCGTATACACGTGCTACTAGTATGACTACTACTGATTTAAGTAATGATGGGAAAAATCGAATTCTTTTTTGGATCAAAATTTCCGATCGAGTACTTTAAGAATCAAATCGAATGACGTCATGAATACTAACGCAATTTATGAAGCTATTTTTAAATCATGATGTCATAACTTTTCCCACAATAAATATTCTGCACAATTGCTAACGGGTGCTAAGCAGTGACTAAGGCACTAAGCAGTGTTTTAGTCATCATGGTACATTTTATATCGAGTAAAAGTATGCAAAAGAACTGAAAAATAATGATCTAGAATTTTCTTTTAATTACTAGGGGCCAAGGCCCCTAGACTCGCTACCCTCGCTTTTCGTATAAGGTATTTGACCCCTAATAATTCTTATTCGTGAAAAAGGCATAATTTCAACAGACAAAACTCAAAGATTGGATTTTTATGTGTGCTTTTTTCACAAAGTTTTTATTTATTTTATAATTTAGCACCAGTATTTTGACTGTTTTTTTCCGTTCAAAAAATGTTGTTCGATGCACACATTACCTAATGACAGTGGCATAGCCACGGGCAGGGTTAAGGGGGGTAACAACCCCCCTCATGAGAAATTTTTTGCCATACAAAATGTGTATTCCTCACTCCCTTATCATACGTATATATGAATTGTAGTAGTTGTATCCCCCCCCTCCTCACGAAAAATGTCTGGCTACGCCACAGCCTTATGATTTGTGTTCGTAGTGATCTGGTCTATGGCCAAGTGCAAGGCCATTATTATTTTCTTTATTTCTGTGTCATAAAAGGAGGAAGATTGTGCATTGTAGGAGATCACACAATCTATTCGGACATCACGGCTTGTTGATTCAAAATAGAATGGGGATGTTAGTGGAAGGCGGGAGGGAGTAGTCCTAAATCAGGAACATTGCGTGATCGTGAATTAAACAGAGATGTAGGCAGGGAGAGGATTAATTCCTGAATCATCGTATCATAGTGGGTCACGGTGTGATCTTCGGTTCTACCATTGATTTGCGTGCTGCAGGGATTGGATTTGTGGCATTTTATGTTTTATTTACCACTCTAGTTCGTTGTATGCCCGGTTAAGAGTAAGTAAGTGTATCTTCCCGGGTGGATTGGCAGAGTACTGAGTACTCAGCCATTTACTAGTCGGCCGAGTACTGAATACCGAGTAGTAGTATAAAAAGGATCACTGACTAGCAAATGAAAAAATTTTTCTTCTTTTGAAATGAAAACATGTATAGTCTTTTAAATTGACAAAAATTCAGTAAAACGTAACATTTAAAAAGTTATATTTAATTTGTGCATACATAGGATGATATAATTGTATTATTTTAAATTTTATTATTTAATTTGTCTAAAAAAAAGTGTTCAGATTGATACATTATTTATAAACTTGATCATTAAAGCTTCTTATTTTAAAATATGATTAGATGGAAAACTACAATAGGTATATTCTTTTACATGAAGTATGTCAAAAATTTTGCAGTAACATGTATGTGGACTGTCAATAATTAACTGAGTTAGTTTCAGATAGCTAGTAAGATCAAACTCACTGCTTCACTTGATCAAGCTTAGCAAATTAGTTAAAATATAACTGCCAACTAATTTTTAGAATATATCATAAAATTTCATTATGACTAACTTCAATTTTACAAAAATTTTAGACTACAAATAAAATATTTCTATTCAAGAAAAATAATGTAGTACAAATTCAGTGATAATGCAGTTTCACTTTAATGAATTATTCAGATATTATACAATTATTAAAAAGCAAAGTTGTGCAACTATTCAATGTAGCTGACACGAGATGGATGTCCTCCATAGCCCACCTAAAAATCGAAACAGTATAATCAATTTAACATTGATGATCCAAACCCAGCGACACCAAAAAAATATTTTACAGTTTGCAAATGTCTTCATGAAGTAGTAAACGCATATGTGACATTTTCAGCTTCATCAACAAAGCACTACTTGTGCAGGGGGGGGGGGGGGATTAAAAAAACTGACAGTCCATTTGTCTGGTGGAAATGTAATAAAAAGTTTCCGATTTTGCCCAGAATTGCTAAGAAATTCCTGTGTGTTGTGTAACTCTGCTTATAGCAAGCAGGCTGCATATGCAATAAAAAAAATCTTATGTCACCTCAAAATATAGAACAATTTTTATAACTACTTGGTATTAGCTGATCATTAAAGCAAAATTTGGCCGAGTACTCAGTACATCTCTACTTTTAATGTCTTCTTTTGGACTCACCTGCTCACTTCCATCCTCTCAAAAATGCGGATACAGTTTAATCATTATCTAAGTAAACAGTAGCTATTTAAAAAGGTTAGTATTTAGAATAATTTATCCAGACAGAAAATCAAAACTAAAATAAAATTGTACATCAAATATGAAGTAATTTCTTGCAACAGTCAACTGCACTGCTAGGGTGGCTTGAAACGAAACTAAGATTGTATTTTCGATGCGAGGTAGCAAAATGGGCTTATTGCTAAGATTCATCTGCTGGTAGTATTCACACCTGCCATCTGCTATTGAAATGCATTGATTATACATTTTATAATTACTGTTTCTTCTTATTAGCCACTCGAAATGAGTAATTTGTTTTTAATATTTAAATACTTTTATTGATATTGAAGCATTTCGCTTCAAAACCTTTTTAATAAAAAGGTTTTGAAGTTATTTGGAACACTGCCATTTGAAATAATAAGGTATTTATTTAAAACTTCCCATGCCTCTTTAAAGTACAATCTTTTTAATTATTTTTATTATCTAATGATTAATAATATTTATAACAAAAATTCTGAAAAAAGAATCAATTTATCAAAATTTATTATTTGTTAACGTATATCATTCTATCTTCTTTTGCAATAATTATAATGTATAGAAGAAAGTGCTAAACAACCCTCAAGGTTCAAACAAGCTGAAACCAAAACTAATCACCCCCATAAGCTTGCATACGTGAAGGAGGAAATACCTCCAGTGCAGTGGCCTAGCCAGGGGGGGGGGGGGGGGGGGGGAGGGGGATAGGGGTTTACAACTCCTCCCCCCCATGAGGAATTTTTGCCATACAAAAAATATATTCTTTACTCCCTTATCACATACATGTATACATAGATATGAGTTGCAATAGTCGTAACCCCCCCTCCTCCTCCAATGAAAATTTTCTGGCTACGCCACTGCTCCAGTGGCATGACATGCAAAAACACCATTTCATTTCATAATTATAACCTTGTCTTCCAGATCCTTGAGATAACTTTGCTGATTGCCGACTACATGAATGCCATCGGCCGATCTGGGAGCATCTCCACGACACTGGCCCGCCTAGACAAGACCCGCTCCTCTTCCAAATTCCGGTCATCTGCTGCCACCACTGCCGACACGTACCCAAGAATGCCACCCGACCTTTACGAGCAGCAGCAGCAGCACCCCTCCAAGGCGATGTCCGCCTCCACTGAACTGGACAACCGCCGTGGAGCTTTCAGCAAGAAACGAGCTGGCAGCGACTGCACATGATTTACAAGAACCTTGCAATTCCCATTTATTCTTGGAAGCAGTTTTTAGTGTACACTTCTTTTATATCTCGCATTAAGGCTGTACATTTAAGAAAACATGCAACTTTTGAACAGCTTTTAAACGAGCTCAACGATGGTAAACTCAAAAGTTAGAATGCCCTTTCACAAGCTGTACTGTGTGCTCTTACTAGATACAAGATTGAACCTCTTGAGCAGTCTGTCTTCTTGACTTAGAGATACTATTGTTTCCAGAGGACTCTATACTACCAGGCTCCAGCTACAGTAATATAGTCTTTAATATCAATATCTTAAGTACATGTCAAAATAAAATTCTTTGAGAATAGAGCAAGAAATTTTGAATTCGAAGCAAACATAATACCAAGTTTTATTGTAAAAGAAATTTTGATAGTAACACACTACCCCCCACCCCTCCAAAAAATATAAGCAGTAAAGAGATAAATTGTAATCCAAAGGAGCTATAAAGAAGTACAGGCTGAATTTTCCTGTATTTCCCTCCATCAATGACACCTTGCCTACATTTTTGAAGACTTTTTGCCTAAGAATTTTTCCTTGTAGTTGTGTCAGACACGTAAATTTATTCTCAATAAAAGGGCAGAGTACAGTTTGTGAGAAAGTAATTATAATTTTGTTACTGTTTAACATTGTTAGCTTGTCCTTGGAGCTGTGCAAAAGTCTTTTGATGCCTTTTAAAATGAACAACTTTAATGAAATCAGAAGAAAAAATAAAGAAAATTGGTGTTCATGGAAGCTGGCTTTTGTTTAAAACATCATTTCATGTAGATGGGCTCAACTAATTACTTTTCAATGATACAGTACAGAGCAAAAATAAGCAAAAGACTGAGAAAATGTTGCCATTCCAAAGAGAGAAACGTGTAGTAATAACAGAGATAATTATGTAAATGATACCCCCCCCCCAAAAAAAAAATGAATAGATAAATAAAAATAAGAAATTTATAGTGAGCAAAAATTAGTTTGTGGAAAAAAAATAATGAGTTAGGAAAGATGTTTTTAAAATTTAAGTTTGAAGCATTAAAAATGATAAGACTAGTAGATAGAAATGCAGAATTAAAAATATGTTTAAAATAATTGTCCTCCTTTTATTTATTTACTTATTTAATTTTTTCTCTTGCTTTTTATATTTTTATTCTTTCCTTTTGTCTTTTACTTTTTTTCTCTAGCGATAGAATGGCAACAATATTATGTGCCTTCCATTTATTATTGTTCTGTATTTAACAATTCTTATTTGCATAGGTTAGGTTTACACTTTCTTCTAGATTAAAAAAAAGAAAAAAAAACTGTATATTTTAAAATGATTGTTGAGCCCATATTTCATCAGTGGTTTTAAATTATTTATTTTGCCGTACCACCTTTTTTTTCCCTTTAGTTATTTTGTGCAATATAATTTCCTTATAATTTAGGTTTTTGGAATAGCTTCATTTGTACAGTGTGGACTGTAGAGTAAGACTGTGAAAGTGATAATCAAGGGGTTCATAAACTTTGACAGTTGCTCACTGCAGATGAAAGGTCTAATTTTTAAAAGTTTCAAGATTTGTGTTATGTGTACATCATATGTTTCTAAACTTTGTAAACATGTAATGCTTAATATTTGGTTCACTCTCTCTTCATTTCCAATCAGTTGTTAAGTAAATGTACTCTATTTATAAAAGGTATTTAAATATATGTGGTAGACTAGATTATCTGACACCCACAGGATCAGTGGCATGCTAATTAAAGGTTCTTCCTAAATGTATTCTTATTCTTCTTATTGAAAACCAAGGTAAATTAAGGAGAAATATTACCAACATAATTTTTTACATAAGTAAACATCAAATTTATTTTATTAGTACTAAATACAAATAAGTTACCCCCCCCCCAAAAAAAAAAAACTGAATTTTTTGTTTATCCATAACCATTGGTGTAACTGGGTGAGTGGAAAATTTTATTTCCTATTGCAAGTATAGACGAAGCTCTCAAGGGTGGGTCCCTAGAAATATATTTTTAAAAAAACCCTACCCAGTGAGCATGACATTCTAGGCTCACCTCAAACTAAATGATGTAGGAGCATCATTAGGCTGAGTAAATTAATAAGGGTGTCAGATAACACAAATGATCGAGTCTGTATTTATTTTGTAAATAATGGCAACTATACTGCTTTCCATACTTGAATCATGAATGCCATTCATGCAAGAGCTTGTTTTTTGGAGGTTTCATTAAATGGATCAGACTGTTCATTTTATTGGAATTTTTGAGTGATTACTATTCATTACTTCTGAAGGTGGACTAGATATTTATTGAGGATTTGTGTTAATTCTTAAGTAAGGGGAAGCATGACTAAAACTTTAATTTGCGCTTAAATGCGCAAACTGCTTTCTCATCATTCCCTACATTTGCCCCAACTTACAAATGAAACAGTAGGAAGTTTGAACCTCTGTTAAATTTCTGCATTTTGAGGTGAGAATTGGGGGGAATAAACTCAATGTTATTTTTAATACACGCAATTTTTAATTTTGAAACACATACATTTTAAGAAGTTCTAAGGTGTAAGACAATTTTGTGAGATCAAATATTGCACACAATGTAATGAATATCTGTAAGATAATATGTATATGTGTGTATTAAAGTATAATCAAGGTTAATTGAGCATCCAATTTTCTCATATTTAATTATAAGTTGATGTACCTAAGCTTTCTCTTGAGTATTAAGAATTATTTTGCAAAAACCATTTTAAATACATTTTTAAAGCATTATTCTTTTTTTAGATATGCAAACCTCCATCGTCTTTATTGTGATCATTAAAGGGGAAAAAAAGTGTGTGTTGCATAATCAAGGAAATTTCTATCCCCACCCTTTCATGCTTCTTAGAAAATATTTTACATTTATGTAGTTTTTTAAAAATATATAGTATTGATCTGAATTTCCACCAAAGCCATTATAGCATGTATTAAAATGTGAAAAACAAAAAATATGAGTTTGAATAATTCAATTTTGTAGGAACTTTTCAATCAAGCTCTAATATTAAAAGTTCTCTTTTTAAGTAGTTAATTTATCTGATGTATTTCACCATTGTAAGTATGGAAACTTCCAGAGAAATACAAGATTACTGTCAATTATAGTATTTTCGTAGATTGTTGCTTGAAAAAAAAAAAAAAAAGTATGTGTACTTTGAAACTTTTGAAGAAAAAAAAAAGTATTTTGAATATTTGCTTCTCAAATTTGATAACTTGTTTATAGTTTTCTATGTGTGAAAACAAATATAATTAGTTTTGCAATTACTGCAATCATAAAAGGCATTATTTAATTTTATTTAAACTTGTAAATAATTAAATATGGTGCATATATATTCTTGAAAAGAACTCCATGTACATTTTATGTTTGTATCATTTATAATGTAGTTCAGTGCTTTGTGCTACTTATTTTGTAGATTTTCCCACATTATTTAAACCCTTTGAGAGGCACAACATAAAGCCATAACAAATGTTTGGGCATAATTCAATAAGTCTATTAATATATATGGAGAAAGTACCCATTTAGAGCACTTTTCAAATGTATTTAAATAATTTTTTTGTGAAATACGTTTGCATGTTAGTTGTTCAACTTGAAATTATTTTAATCTTTAAAAAATTGCTGAGAAGCTTATTGTTTTTATGTGATCTGTTTATTAATTTTAATTGATGATGAAGTGCCCATTTTTGTATTTGATTTGACACGTAAGTAGTAAATGTTCATGTGGTCATGTGTAGTCAATTCATGATCTATTGAATTAAAATGTGTCCAAAACAAAACAGTTATACCTCATTCAAATGCACTGAATTCAAGTCTATCACACTCATGCTTGGTTATTTTGGTGCTGCCATCTCTGAAATAAATTGAACTTAAATGACCTTTAGTACAGTGCCCTATGCAAACATGGCCCTCAAGGGGATTAAACTGAGGATAAAGACCTTGATGGCCTTTTTCTTTTTGTCTTGTGCAGCAAATTGTGCTGTTAGATTTATTTATTTATTAATGCTTTTTACTTTACATTTTCTCCCCACTTCTTTTGAGCCATGCTTACCAAAGATGCAGATAAAAATCATTGTGTATATGTTTGCTGTTTTTGCTCTTAAAATATTGAAATATATAAAAGAGCACCATGTATGATATTAGTGATTTGGTCAGTGAATATGCATTGGATATATCTTGCAAGTTCAGTGTTATGTCCAGGCAGTGTTGTAATTTGTAATTTTACTGATGCATCTTTCTATTGATTATTTCTAATGAGAATGTTTTTGTCTGTATACATTAGCACATGTATGTACTTGGTTGTTATTTAAATAATTGTATGCCTGCTTTTAAAATCTGTCTTGTGGATATTTTTTAAAATCATTGATTATCAAGCTTCATTATCATTTAAAATTAAAAAGCCATTCTTGGGGGGGGGGGGGGGGTATATTTCATCATTTTGATTCATTAGGGCAGAGAAAACTTGCAGTTTATAAACTATTTACTCCTTTGCTATAAGGGCAACTTAATTAAATTGTAAAATTAAATGTTAACATTAATTATTATATTTTTGAATCCGAAAGAAAAGGGATACTGGACATTCTAACCATTAATTCTGAAATTTTGTTTGATGTATGTTTATCATCTGTAAATTGCATCTTCACTAATATTCAAAAAGTAATAATAAATAGAAGTTTGGGGGGATGACCTATGTAATGTGCTTTGATAATCCAATCATAAGATTTTTAGCATGTATTGTAGAGAAAGATTATCTATAAACTATTTAGATTATTTATTATTATCACTTAGTTATTTTATTATGAATTTATGTGTATGCTGTCTAGCTCAGATGAGTAATTATTTTTATTTGTATAGTTTTCAGAATATCAGACACATTTGTTCGGTAATTATACTGCCTGGCATATTCATTTATTAAGAAATGGGAGAAATAACTCACTCTGGATCATGATTTAAAAAAATAATAAATAACCTTGGCAATATAGATCTGACTACAGGTGTCCCTTGAACCCTTGACTTTGCTACATGACTTAACATCTGTAGCCTCGAATTCTATAAATCATTTCCTCCTCTCCCTCCTTTAAAATTGGTTGCTTTGCAACATACGTCATATACAGAAAATTTTAGAAGTCTCCTTGCATTTACAGAAGTTTTTAATATAACTGGTGTTAAATGATGCATTTATTACATTCTCAATCATAGTTTGCAAATATGGGTGCAAAGTGAAAATTGCTGTAATTTTGGAAGTGAGAGAGGTGGAAGAAAGAGAGAGGGAAAAAAAAAAAAAAAAAAAAAAAAGAAAGCACACTTAATTGTTAGAATGTTTGCTTTTGACAGATTTTGCAGAATAATGTTGAATAATGTTAAAGGCTTTGGAAAGTGTTGGAAATTGTGTTCCAGGCTTCACTGAGATTTTCTTGTTTGGTCAGTAATCAGGTTTCAATTCAATTGAGTGATTAGAAAAATACAGTTAAGAGAACTGCCATAACTGGTGCTGAGAATAATTAAATTAAGAAAATAGTAATTTAAATATATGGATATATTATGTCTAAGCAGTGATGTCTTTGATGTTGGTTTGTGGAACTTTTTTAAAATTACTTTAACAAACATTGTTAAAGTTGTTATTGTTTGTATTGTTTGTGTTTGTTTATATAAAATTTTGATATATCAAAATTCCATGACCTGCTATTGGTGGCTGTTTTCAATGAAGCCATAAAATTTATGTTCACTGTTTTAGTGTAAAAATAATATGAAAAGGAGCAGGTATAATGGTTCTTGATATGTATTGACTTTACTTCATTTTTATAAGGAAATAAAAAACTGGTCCTGGTGAAGAAATAAGAGATCACTAGGATATGTAAGTTATATTCTATAACGTTTGAAAGCATATACAATACTCAACAAATTGGCTAAAATCAATTAAACTAAATAATTTTGTTTAATTAGTTATATATTATACTAGATAAGAGTTTAGGGAAGACCATTAATTCTATGGTGAGAGTAGTGAACTAACTATTAGTGTTCAAGTCGAATTGGAATACTTTGTTTTGTTTGGCAATAGAAGTTTGGTTTGTTAGTAGTTGCTCCTCTGGTTGCCATGTTTGGTAAAATGCTCTAAATCAAGATTTCCCCAATTTTTTCCTGGATGGATCAGGGAAAAAATTGAGAAGCTTTGATTTTTGATATAGTACTTTGTGCAAGCAGAAAAGCAGCAAAATATTTTCATGAATTATGCCTTCTCCCTGCTTTGTAGCTATATGGACTTTTAACTGCATTTATTCTCTTATGAGAGTGAATGGATTTGTAAGATACTTCAGTCTTGGAAATAAATTTTGTAGACTGCTTGAAAATTTGAAAAAATTTAATTGCCTGAAAAGTTAATAGACTTGACCACAACCTAATTATTGAAAGTATTTGAACGCGCAAAAAGAGCCCCAAATTTCAGAAAGCTGGACTCCTCTTGCACACATTTTTTTTTTTTTAAACACATCTCACTGTAAAAGAAGCACCTTACCTTAAATGCAATGTTCCCAAACTTGAAAATTCAGTTGGAAATGAAATTCCTGAATTTGAAAATGGTTACTCGTCACAAGTATGGACATGATTTTAGACTAGTAAGCAACTATGTAGTGCATCTATGCACTCGATCCTAATATAATTACATATTTTGTGACCTAGATGGATGATTGAGTTATCTCTCCTGTAACTTTCTGTTTAAGAAAAACTTGAGCATCATCAATGGAAATTTCATATCTGAAATGAAAAAAGTTTGTAACAGATATGGTTAACATTTTCACCCTCTCAAAGGACTAATTGTGCTGTGGTAAGAAAAAGGAGTTTTTGATACTATAGAGTTTCAAAGCAACTTCGTTGTTCATCTTGTTCATGCTTATAGGCACGCATCATATTTATAAAAGCTCATATTTTTAAATGAAATAGGAGAGACAGTGCGACTCTATAAATAAAAAACTTTCTTTTGTCATAAAATTACCTTGTATATGCAAGTGATAATCGAAGAAGTCAATCTTGTTTGATAATCATGCTGCTTTTCTACAGCTAGCAACTCTAGACTTATCAGTTCCGTATTTTGAGGAGTGACAAACAGTAACCTATTTGCAGCTGTTTTATTTTATATATATATTCATGACATTATTTCATGTCGTACCTTTTTTTCCCTTCTTCTGTGTTGTATTTATCTTTCTTGTATGTAGAATTTCAGATTTCTTTGAAGTTTTTTTAAAAGCCAATTTAAAAAAATGTCTGTTAATGAACAATGTTTAGTGTGTCTTTTTTTCATTGTTTGTTTGTTTTTTAATGTATAAATAAAAGTGTGTTTTTAAGAAACTCTTGTTTTCAGTGTTCCTAATTCATCAAAAAATATAAATCACAAAATTAGCTATCAACTCTTCACGGTTTAAAAAAAAAAAAAATGCCTTCAATTAAACTATTTCACACTTTTTTTACTCTCAGAGTAAATTTTTTTAATGTAAAAATTATGAAAAATCGGGACACTCGTGCAGGGTGTCTACTAAATTTCTGAAAAGTCAATTTCAAGACTTTTTCCAGACTTGGGAGTTCTCCGAGGAAGTGGCGAAAACCTGGACCATATAAGAATTTTATTTTGGGAATTCCCTCCATATAACCCCTCTCCTTTGGGAAATGCAATAAATTGCTTTGTTTTTTTTTTTAAATCAATTTTGATCTGTAATATAATTCATGGGCTTAAGTTATAGACAGAAAAAAAAGTACTGCAGGTTTACATATTAAGTGAGATACATCAATAGAAGAATTGTAAGACATTAGTTGATTCAGATTTAACCAATATTGTCAACTTTTATGTTTAAATTTCGAATCCAAATTTTTATCTTTCTGTCTACTAACTTTCGATTCAGAAAAAAATTCTATTGCTGATTATATATTATATAAAGACAAATACCTTTTAACCCTCTTGTCAAAAAAAAAAAAAAAAAAAAAACACTCGTTCCAGACAGGGCCGCAGCCCAATGGGCGCTATGGATGCCTCACCCTCCCCCGCCAGAGCAATTAACAGGCACCAGGAATACTTTTTTAAAAAAAATACGTTTTTTACAGTATCTACCCCTATGTATAAAAATGAACATTTTCTGTTGTCAAAAATGGAGTTTCACTAGTCTTGCCCGTTGCAAACTCTTTAAACATCGTAACTTTCAAGAGTTTTGCAATATTTGCCAATTTTTGCCCTTTATTTACTGCGCCCATGTACACAGTAAAAACAACTTAAAAAGAGTGCGAGTGGGTTATATAGTGTCATGCTTGAATACGTCTGTGAACTTTTGCCAATTAATTTCCTCACAAATCTGACCACTAAAATCATAAATCTGAATATGGAATTGTGAGGTATCTACTTCTATAATACGCTAACATATGCAATACCAAAATCGACGCTATTTCTACTCTGCGAACGGCAACAACAATAAGATGTAAGCATAAGTGTGATAACAATAACACATGCTCAAAAATCCCAATTAAGAGGCATTGCAAGGGCAAATCTGGCAGGGCGTTCCCATCACCTTCTCAGAATTTCATGATTTTCTTTTATTGTGTTGCCTTACCCAAGGAAAGAAGAAATCTGAAATAATTTTGATTTACCTCTTTTAGTTTTGGAGTTATGGGGGGTCAAAGTACCCCAGAGGAGCAACGTCGAATTAATTTAGGGCCATTTTTGCCAATTTATTGTCTCGACTGTGACTGGCTCAGAGGTGCTTCAGAGAAATTTTTCATTTTATCCTATAATATACCTTGTATATTAACATCTCAAATTGAAAATTCATTCGAAAATTGTCAGAGCCCCAAATTAGGGCCCCCCAAAATACCCCCAATTTCATAAAAAATACAGTTTTAAGAATGCTTTAAATCTTGGCTCTGACGTGATACAGAAAAAAATTTTGCACAGTGCAGTTATATATCTTCATATAAAGTGAATCCAATGTTAAAAATTTTTGAAGGCCCCCCAGGGCCCTCCGGTACGGGATCCCAAACATGGTCCTTAGCGCTAATTTACGCAATTTCGAAGCATTGGTACAGCTGAAGCCGACTTCCCACAGGAGAACTATTGACATGGAGATGTAGTATCAACATAGTAGTTTGATATTATGAAAAAACATTTCTTGAAGGTACAACTGTTTCCAAGAAAAATCCCAAAAAGTACCTCCCTATTTGGGACATTCCACTGGCACCCATGGGGGCATTTCGGCCTTACTTTTAGAAGTTTAATCGACAGTGGCAATATTGAAAATTAACTTATTCTTCATATATCTCAAATATATCCTCCATATATCACAAATAGTTATTTTACAGGGGCACTCATAAGAATTACATTACGCTGTATGGGGATCTCTGTAACTACTGAACCGATCCGAAAATTTTTTTCACTGATGGAAAGCTACACTATTCCTGAGTAATATAGGCTACCTTTCAGCATGCAGCATAACTAGTTCTTTTACAGGGACACTCAAAAATTCTAGCACATGACGCTATATGGACATCTCTGTAACTACTGAATCGATTCTAAAGATCTTTTCACTGAAAGCTACACTATTCCTGAATAACATAGGCTAAAATTCATGCATGCAGCATAATTTACAGGAACACTCAAAATAATTCGTAAACATTGCCGTAACTGTCTCCATTCGCCACTCAAATTTATTCAAATTTTATTCAACTCCATTCAAATTTTTGAACAGTGATTCTAAAGATCTTTTCACTGAAAGCTACACTATTCCTGAGTAACATAGGCTAAAATTCATGCATGTAGCATAATTTACAGGAACACTCAAAATATTCGTAAACATTGTAGTAACTGTCTCCATTCGCCACTCAAATTTATTCAAATTTTATTCAGATTTTATTAAACTCCATTCAAATTTTTGAACAGTGCAATTATATATCTTCATATAAAGTGAATCCAATGTTAAAATTTTTTGAAGGGCCCCAGGGCCCCCGGTATATTTTTTGAAAGCATCCCCGTTTTCAAGACAATTTAACACAGTAATCAAAAAATATATCTTTTCATAATATGAAACTACTATGTTGAAACTACAACTCCATGCCAATAGTTCTCATGTGCGAAGTCAGAGCCAGCTGTACCTTTGCTTCGAAATTGCATAAATTAGCGCTAAGGACCATGTTTGGGGCCCCGTATCGAGGGCCCGGGAATTTTTTTTTTCTGTATCACGTCAGAGCCAAGATTTAAAGCATTCTTTAAAACTGTATTTTTTATGAAATTGGGGATATTTGGGGGGGGCTTATTTAGGGGCTCTGTCTAGTTTCAAATGAATTTCCAGTTGTAGATGTTAATATTCAAGGTATATTATCAAATTAAAAAAAAAAATCTCTGAAGCATCTCGGAGCAAATCACAGTCGAGAGAGTAAAATGGCAAAAATGGCCCTAAATTCGTCACTCCTCTGGGGTACTTTTACCCCCCCCCCCATAACTCCAAAACTAAAAGAAGCTAAATCAAAAATATTTCAGATGTGTTCTTTCCTTGGGTAAGGCAACACAAGAAAAAAAAAATTCATGAGATTCTGAGATGGTGATTGAAACTTTCTTCTTTTTTTTTACCTGATTTGCTCTTGCGATGCCTCTTAAAATGACTGGAAGGTAGAGGCCGCAAAGCTGGGAGCATTCAAAAATATTTAACATTGGATTCACTTTATATGAAGATATATAATTGCACTGTTCAAAAATTTGAATAAATTTGATTGGCGAATGGAGACAGTTACTAGAGATGAGTTCGGGCTCATTTTTTGAAGCCCGGGCCCGAAGACTTTTAATCCGAGCCCGAGCAATATTATTAAAGTTGGAGCCCGAGCCCGAAATGTCAGCTAAAGACAAATAAAATGAACTACTTCATTAATAGGATACAATAAATTTTGGAGCTTCACACACCTTCTAGTCCCCCCGTGCCGCTATTTTTTGAAATAAGTACGTCTATTTATCCCATAAATCACTTTTTAAAATTTGTTTCAAGGAGTATGTTCAACAAAGGAGAAATTTTTCACGAGCCCGAGCCCGAACGTAATCGTGAATTACAGAGCCCGAGTCGGGCTCGGGCTGAGCCCGTCTCATCTCTAACAGTTACTGCAATGTTTACGAATTATTTTGAGTGTTCCTGTAAATTATGCTACATGCATAAATTTTAGCCTATGTTACTCAGAAATAGTGTAGCTTTCAGTGAAAAAATCTTTAGAATCACTGTTCAAAAATTTGAATGGAGTTTAATAATAAAATTTGAATAAATTTGAGTGACGAATGGAGACAGTTACGGCAATGTTTACGAATTATTTTGAGTGTTCTTGTAAATTATGCTGCATGCAAGAATTTTAGTTTATGTTATTCAGGAATAGTGTAGCTTTCAGTGAAAAGATAATTAGAATCGATTCAGTAGTTACAGAGATGTCCATATATAGCGTCATTGGGATTTTTCTTGGAAACAGTTGTACCTTCAAGAAATGTTTTTTCATAATATCAAACTACTATATTGATACTACATCTCCATGTCAATAGTTCTCCTGTGGGAAGTCGGCTTCAGCTGTACCAATGCTTCGAAATTGCGTAAATTAGCGCTAAGGACCATGTTTGGGGCCCCGTACCGTGGGGCCTGGGGGCCTTCAAAAATTTTTAACATTGGATTCACTTTATATGAAGATATATAACTGCACTGTGCAAAACTTTTTTCTGTATCACGTCTGAGCCAAGCTTTAAAGCATTCTTAAAACTGTATTTTTTATTATTTTGGGGGGTCCTGACAATTTTCGAATGAATTTTTAATTTGAGGTGTTAAATACAAGGTATATTATAGGATAAAATGAAAAAATTCTCTGAAGCACCTCTGAGCCAGTCACAGTCGAGACAATAAATTGGCAAAAATGGCCCTAAATTAATTCGACATTGCTCCTCTGGGGTACTTTGACCCCCCATAACTCCAAAACTAAAAGAGGTAAATCAAAAATATTTGAGATTTGTTCTTTCCTTGGGTAAGGCAACACAAAAAAGAAAATCATGAAATTCTGAGATGGTGATGGGAACATTTTTTCATTGACCTGCCCGATTTGCTTTTGCAACGGCTCTTAATAGTTCAATGACGTTAAATGGAGCAAGCGTATACGTTACTGGTTATTTTTAAGTACGTATCTCACACAGTAACTGGATTACAAATTAACAATAATGCACACGTGAAAATGCAAAATCTTTCGGATCTTTTCTCAGATTTAAAAATATCGAATACACAGTACTTGGTGCGTTTATCGCACATCAAAAAGAAAAAAAAAAGGGGGGGGTCGCCATGGGCTAAAGCACATTTTAGCCCCATTTCCTTTTTCTTTTATATTATTGTAATGGAGAATACGTATTAAATAATGCAACCATACTATGAAAACACCAGGTTGCTGACTTTCGCGGTACTTACGTATTAACCCGTCGATCCGCCAAGACGAGCGATTTTCCGCCAAGATAAATGCCGGACACATGAAATTATTGATGGTTCGGAATACGATTGGCAACAGTTTGCCAGCGCATCTGACGAAAAAATAGTTTGGCGGAAATGACCGCTGGGATAATGCGTACCACTTTGGCACATTAACGCTGGTATTATTAAATTAGAAGTAGAAAAAGTACCCGCTAAACACTTGAAAAAGCCCGCAGCTGCTGCAATTAACTAGTATTTCTGTAGGAATTTGTACACTTTATCACCCAATGCAGTATTTTTATAATCATTTTATGAATGGAGCTGTCTCCAATTATGTCTTTGATACATTTTGCAATATTAGACCTTGACATATCCACCAAGACTACCATCGGCTTTTATGATGATACCACAAATTTGTAGCAATCCTATAATCTAAATAAATTTAATGACAAATACTGTTAAAACAAAGAAACATGATTTTCATTAAAATGAGTCCAATAATTTGACGGACACTGCATTGAGTATCAGCAAGGCCCGATTAACCTGAAGTGAGGGGAAGCTCAGTCTCATTTCGGGCCCCCCATCACCTTTTTGTTTGGGAAAAGTAAAGTTTTAATGATTTTCTTTCATAAAAATATTTTATTCATAAAAAAGAAATTTCATTGATTTAATTAATTCTAATGATTTCCTTTGAAAAACGCATTTTATTCATTAATTTGAAAATTTCCTTTGATAAAAATATTTTATTCATTAATCTTCATAATAGTTTAGTTCATTGTAATGAGATTTTACAGTATTTTTGAAATTACTTTAAACATTAACAAATAACTAAAAATATTTCATTACCTTACTGGAACATTAAACTTTATTAATTTAGTCCTATTTTTCATTAGGCATGGCTTTATTCAGGAATTCTTTGTTTGTTTTGATGACATCATAAAAATCACAACACAGAAGTTGAGAATTAATTTTGACATTTAGAAGGCGTTTAACATTACATATTAAAAGTCTACCCCTTTCTGCCGGCCAAATATTCCCCATAGCAGAAAAGAACTCTCAACCGCAGTAGATGTCCCAGGGAAAGACATCGCAAACAACCAATTTAGAAATGTTGCGACATGAAGTATCAAGACTTCTGAAAAGCACCACTTCTCTTCATTAAAAATGTTTACAATAACTTAAAAGATCATTTTAAAACAAATTTTTGAATTTTTGTTGCAGTTTTTCAGTCATTTTCAGCCCCCCCCCCCCTTCAAATTCTGAGAGGAAGCTCAAGCTTCACGAGCCTTTTCATTAATCAGGCCCTGAGTATCAGGGCCGTAGCCAGAAAAAAAATTTCGGAGGTGGGGGACCAAAAGGTGAAAAAGACTAAATTTTTCACAAAATGGCTAGTTTATTATTGTTTTGTGAACAAAATTTTAAAAATCGGAGAGGGGCGGACGCCCTGGGTACGGCCTTGCTGAGTATAAGGCACGGGGCGGCGAAGCTGGTCGCCTTGGCGGCTAGTCTAGTATATCTCTACAATTAGCGTTCCCCGCGATCCGGGAAACTGCCATCAGCAAAGGAGGAAGTGAGAAAGTTTTTGGACTTCTCAAACGACACAAATTATGTTGACAGCGCCACTTCTAGACGTGCCTTTGTGAGAATTTTTCTCTTTGGTGTAGGGTCGGTCGGCAAAATCAAAGGACCCCCTTTGCTCTTGGAATGTGCACTGGTCAAGTGTGCTTTCCGCATCGTGGGAAACACATCGAGTCCTTGGTACATTTCTGGGGGGAGTAGTAACTTGTCACAACTCCCTCCCCCATGAAGACAAAAGTTTCGGCGATGAAGCGGAAACCTTTTGGCAAAACAAAACCAAATCCGTAAGTCCCTCTTGAGACAATTCCCCGAGAGGCACGCACGAATAAAAAAGAAAACGCCTTTTAGCAAGGCGGACAAAGCTTACAACTTAATTCACTATATACACACACTAAAAAACTCTCTTTTAGGTTTTAAACCTGAAACAGCACTCAGTGTTAAAATCCAGGGTGCCTTCCCAAATTCAAATACTATGATCTAATATTTACAATTCTTCTAGTAAAAAAAAAAAAAAAAAAAAAAATACACACAAAAAAAACTATTCTGTAAACTAAACTTGAAAGGTGAAAACTTTGCAAACAGAGTTTTTCCCTGGTGGGACATCTCCTAGATTTCTTGATTTGTGAAATACTTAAAACTCTGCATTTTCATGAACTAACACTTGAAGTCTTTCAATGGAAGTTCTAATAATCACATGTTTTTCCTTTTTTCTGGATCCGAAATAATTATATAACAATAATTCAAAATTAATTCTCTTACGGATAAAATTTCCAAAAGGGGTTGCAACAGCAGCGTACCGCTTGGCGCCTTTCTTTAGGGGCGATCCGTAATCGGTCTGTCTAACTTCACTCACCACAAAGCCCAAAATTCTTTTAAATTTCTCCCTCGATATTTCGGTTTGCCTCGGTGATATGCGATAAGGTTTCGCTCTCATCGGCTCGGAATGCGTTACCTCTATATCCCTCTCGATCAGTGGCGTGATTCCCGGATCTGAGAACACTTCGCTATGACCCTGCAACGTACGCCCAAAAATCTCTATTTGCTCCGCAGTCAACTGCTTCTCAAGCGCGCCTTCTTTAAATATCTCCCGGAGATCAAATTGAATGGGGTTAGGTAAAGGGTATGGAATCTCGGCCTCTAGGCCCACCTTAAACACTTTTTTCACAGCATTCGTATCATACTCCAATTTTCTTTTCCCTTGCTTTTCGGACATTTCCTCTGCTGCCAACGCCTGCCATTTTTTAAACCTATTTGTCAGGCTCAAAATATCCTCTACAACGTTTGTGTCTGATACAACTAGATCGAGACAATTTTCAACTACCGGTGTCTGCGGGGTGCTCAAGTCCCTTCCCGGCACCACATCTGCCGGACTAAACCCTCTACCTTCACGCGCTACTGTTGGAAGTGCAAAGCCAGAGGCAAATTGTGCACCCCGTCCTCCACTGTCTCTAAACCTATAAATTCCGAAATTATCTGAACAAAAGAATGAACTTTCTCAACTGAATCACTCAGTGGGGGGCACAACGAACTGTGGATGACGCGCATCCGGAACCTGTTAAGAAATCCTGAATTCAAAATACTAGCAACAAACTTCCCCAAGTCACTTAGGACTTCTTTAGGAAAGCCCCTCCGTAAGAACACGGTATTTAACTCATTCCCAACATTCACTGACGTAATTTCCTGAATAGCCGTAGCTTCAGGATTACTGGTAAGACAAATATAGCTTAGGATATATTTATTATGTTTTGTGCCCATCGGCAAGGGACCCACCGTATCAATCTCAGTTGTAGAGAAAATCTCTGAAATACTAGGAATTAATTTCATTGGGATTCTTTCCCGGTCGTTATTTTTATCGAGCTCCCGATATTCCAAACCAGACCTTAAATATAATTCAATTTCCGGATAACATTGTGGCTCGAAAAATTGACGCAACCTATCCTTGGTTTTAGTAAATCCTAAAAGTCCTGCTATGTCTTCGTGACCTAGCTCTTTAATTTTCTCCCGGTTCTTTTGAGAGCCGCGAAACCGAAATTGGGCCTCTCCCCACTTTACATCTATCACCCGCACTAGTTTCCATGGGCGTCGGCAAGGGGGGTCAAACGGGTCGCTTGACCCCCCCTGGAAAGTGTGACCTTTTTTAAAAAATAATTAGGCGTCATATACAAAAATGTCACCTGCCCCTTTTCCGGAAGTAAAGTAATTAATGTATTTTAGCATACTGCAACCACTTGCTGTAAAATTTACCATAAAATGGATGTGTTTGTGTATGTGAATCTTCCAACTAACCTCCCACACGCACACACAAACAAAAATGGCATTAATCAGTCACAGATTTCAGCACATGCGTGGCATCTTAACAGAAAATCAGAAAATTTTCATATTTTTTCTTGTAATCTTATTTGTTCTAACATTAATATTTAAGATATATTCTTCACCTGAATTGTGATTTTATCTTTCACGTTTCTCATCAGTTTATTTGACCTACAGAGTTCTATAGTTTTATTTTTACATTCCATAATTTGCTTGTCAAAAGTATTTAAGGAACTAAGTTTTTATTTTCTTTCTATTGATTATCAGGAAACTAGATTCTACCCACGACTTCGTCCGCGTCGGCTTTAGAATTATGTCCAGAGAGAAATGAAGCATGTGTGTATAACAAAAAAGAAATATCAGGTTGTAACCAAAGTTTTCCGCCATATCTGCCTGAAAAACTAAGTTCTAACTCCTTAGATAACTGTTTTTGAACTTCCGGTACCAAACCTGCACAGTGTCACATGATACAACAATAGTACTTAAAGCTGTACTCATAATTCGTTGATATTATGTAGCTGACTTTTTGCAACACAACTGGAAGTAAATGATGGTTCTAATCCTCTAGAGTGATAGTTCTATTTGAGACACCTTATACTTAATGATAACTATATTTTTTACAGATTTCACAACACAGTGTTATAAAGTAAACCTCTTTCTTTCAAATGCCAAAAATCGTTTGACAAAATATGAGCAAATACGCCAACGAGAACTGTGTGCTGATGTAGTTTGCGGTGGTGGGAAACTTTCGTTACAACCTAATAGTTTGATGACACTTGCACTATAGATCAAAATGACTGTAAAAAATCTTTAAACTCGTTTCTGTAGTTACAGAGATATCCATATAGAGTAATGTATTAGAAATTTTTGAGTGTCCTTGTAAAAGAACTATTTATGCTATATGCAACAAAGGTATCCTGTAATACTCAGGAATAGTACAGCTTTCTATTAGTGAAAAAAAAGTTTTAGAATCGGTTCAGGAGTTAAAGAAATGCCTATAGAGCGTAATGTAGTAGAATCATTTTGAGTGTCTCTGTCAAAGAACGATTTATGCTATATGCATGAAAGGTAGCCTATAATACTCAGGAATAGTGTAGCTTTCTATCAATGAAAAAAGTTTTAGAATCGGTTCAGTAGTTACAGAGATACGCAAAGAGCGTAATGTAATTCTTATGAGAGTCCCTGTAAAAGAACTATTTACGATATATGTATGAAAGGTAGCCTATAACACTCAGGAATAGTTTAGATCTCTATCAGTGAGAAAAGTTTTAGAATCGGTTCAGTAGTTACAAAGATGCCCATAGAGCGTAATGTATTAGAATTATTTTGAGTGTCTCTGTAACAGAACTATTTATGCTATATGCATGAAAGGTTGCCTATATGTTAATCCAGGGTGTAAGCTATTTTCATTCCAAATTTTATACAGATCCATTCAGACGTTTTCTAATTTGAGCATCCCAGTATTATGAACACTACTTTTGATCCCCATCGTACCTGTATTTCTCTATAAATGAAGGTTTATTTTATTTTTAATGGAAATTCGGGAAATTCCCCTAGAGTGCAAATTCGGAGAGAGGTACGCTGCACGAGCATACACATTGCAAGTACTGAATTGTACTGTTTATTAAGGCAAAGGTGCTCAAGGGTTATTTGACTAAGGAGCGGTGCTTTGGACGAGGACTTTTTAAGGGGTTCTTACGCTTATTCAACTCCTGGAGAAAACCGCTTAAAACGCAACTGTTAGACATACGGCCGCGCGATTGGCCCGAACCCGAGACCTGCACACTTCAGCCATCTACCATGCTCAGTGTCTATATCCACTCGCCCATACTGTGGCCCATACATATCGCAAGAACAGACTAAAATTACTTTTTTTTCGTATAATGTACCGATTACCGAATAAAGTAATGTAGTAAAACATTATGTATTTTACTCATTCTAACATGTAATGTACCGAATTTGCTTCACCATGTTTTTTGTCCTGCTCTGCTTCCTACTTCTTCATGGAAGTGCTAGTAGATTAACTGATGTCACTTTTTTATTTATTTATTTTTTTTTTTTTGGGGGGGGGGCGGGGGGACATGTGTTGTCCTGTTACTTGACATTAAAAAAATGGATTAAAAGTTTTCAGGAAATGCAGTATAATTATATAATTTTGTTGTTTTGTTTTGTAAAAAAATTTTAAGTAAAATAAAGTGCTACCAATGGTCGATTGAATAAGACACTGGATACTGGTAGATGGCTTAAGTGAAAAGTCCAGGGTCTCTACCAAGATGGTATCGAAAAGCTCTCATGACGTCACAATCCGAGAAATATCCTGTGTGTCCTATTCTGAAGGTGTTGAAAACGTTCTGATGTTGTATTCATAAGGTGACCATACGTCCTCGAAATTCGAGGACAGTCCCCAAATATAGATCTTTTTTTCATTTTGTCCCCCAAAATACTTTGTCCCCAAATGCCCCCAAATTTAAAGATTTGTACTTTTTTTTCCCCTGAAAGTTTCCGTTTAGTTAATTTCTTTCAGAAAAAAACTGAAGAAAAAAAACGACTAAAAGCGCCATCTACTCAGAGAAACAATGAAATTCGATCTCTGAAAACGTTTGTTGTCATTGTGTGTGTAGCGTGTACAGACATTCAATAAAGTATCGGGGTATGAGCCCAATTTCCCTTCTCAATTTTATTAATGATTAATTACTTTTCATGAAGAACCATGTTTTAAGTATGAAACTGACGTACGAAAATTTTCCTGCACTCGAATACTTTTTTAGAGGGTGTACAAAGTTTCATGAAAAATTATCACAAAATGAGCCAATGTAAAAAGCAATGTCTTCTGAAAAATACAAATACTATTCCAAGAGTTAAATTTTGAATAAATTGCAATATTTCAACATGATGTTCCTTTCATATTTCTGGTTTAAATAAATATTTATAAATGAATGAAATACTTCCATTAATGTATTAGAAATAAGAATACACAATTGATATAAAGAGCTATTAGAGTTCATTTTTAAGTATCAAAGTCCGCCAAGATTTAAAGTATGGGTATACATGGTAATATGTTGTATCCTCGAATAAGTCCCCAAAAATATTTTCTAGTGTCCCCAAAATTTCCTTAGATTCAAGGACAATGCTTGATTTGTTCCCAAATTACTGTTTAGAAATATGGTCGCCTTACGTATTCACTATCGGAAATAATGCTGTTTTTTTCCTACACGTCAGATGAAGGCGAAAACTTGCATTCCGATAACGGAGAGTAGAAAATGAATGGGTGTTTTACTGTGTGTTATGGAGTGTTAAGCTCTCCCACAAAAGAAACCCTTTACCTGGCAAGGCTGACTCACGCTCCCCGTTAAAAAGCACACTCCTTCTTTGATCGATTTCTCCCTATCCCACTGAAATTCTGAAGACAATGCATTTGTTTAAGAGAAAGGAGAGAAATCCGTGCGTTTTGATTGGTTGATCGGTCCCAGTGTTGGGATTGACCTAGCAGGTACAAAAATACTCACTTATTTTATTCAACACTCATCGTGCTAGCACCACATGGAGAGTCGCGGCTATTTATCCGAAGAATTCTATTATCCGGGAGAGAGAACTATCCGTCACTGTTATTCTCCGATAACATTGTGGTAGAGCCCCTGGGTTCTGGCCTACCACACGGCTGTCGATCTAAGGTGAGGAGTTTTGAGCGGTTTTCTCCACCTGAATACACATTAGAACGAATTAGTATGTCCTCTGCTCAAGGCATTCCTACCTGTGGCACAGAGTCCTAATGGGCTTTGTCTTAAAAATAACACAAAAAGGGGTACATTATATATTTGACTGAATTTAATTTCATTTAATTGACAATAGCCACCAAATCTAAACCCCGGTCCTTCATATGGGTAATCAGCATGGGTTAATAGGTTAATATACAGTTTACTGTTGTTGTTACTAATGTCCTCTGGCAACCGCATAACGGAGTCAGATCCTCCATATAGAACGGCGGTGGTCGAAAGAGAGTGGCTTCCAATTTAATGAGTCCTAGTGGGTGAAAGACCGATTTAGGTCGAGTTGAACCAAAACCAGATAAGAGACCTAGCTCCTAGATGGGCTCAGAGATATTGTTTGAACATGGAGGACGTTGGAGCCACGAGCAGATTTTACGTGCACGACCTCCCATTTGCGTACACAATTTCACAACTGTCCAGCCGAGAGAGGTCGTCAATTTCTCAAGCTCTAACCCAAGCTTGCTGCTTCACATTACGTTTTCTTATGGGAAAGGCCTTTAGAAACCAGGCCGCATTTTGTCGGGGAGGACAAAAGCAATTCTGCCAATTTTTCTTTCATTTGCCCTCCAAATTTTTATGACGAATTTATATCGCCACCACGAAATGTATATCTCCTAATAATTTTGTTTCAGATCGATTTTATCTCTTCTTCCCCCCCCCCCCCCAGTGACTGCTGATGTTTCCACATTTTGTCCCACCTTGGAAGTTTTTCTGGCGACGCCCATGTCAACATCATGAATACCAATACAAAATTTCCATAAAACCGTATTTGTCTAACTTTTGGGACAGGTTATTTCTGGTTATTCAAAAGTTAAAAAATTTGCATCAAATATAGGGTTTAGTATTGTCTATTTATTATACATGAATAACACATCTACACAGTATGTTACATCGATGTGCATCATATTCAGCAAAAGATATAAACAAAAGCAAGATTCTATAAACTTTTGAGACAGACTGTATAGCTGGTGATACGTATTACCAATATTACTATATTCAAGATGGACATTTTCTGCATAAAACATCTGCAATTTGGATGGCTCTTATAAGAGTCTAAGGCTTTCACACAAGATTCATAACCATGTACCATAGTAGGTAGATGGAAAGTGCTTTAGCAATGTTGGTAGAAAGCAAAACAGGAAGGTATGCCATAAAAGATCGTGAAAAAGCTAGAGAGCTAAGCTCTGCATTAGAGTATTTATTTATTTTTTAAGAATATTTTTTAAATAAAATATGGTATTTTTTGTAAAATAAAGTAAAATTTTCATTTATTTGGATTAAGTAGTATAAGAGAAAATTTAAAAAAGAAAAAAATCATAGAATATACTTCAGACATGTCAAATAAGATACTAAATAACTTTTGACAGTATGTTTAAAAGCATTATGATAATGCAGTCTTATGGATAAATTTATATATATATATATATATATATTGGGATTTCACTTTACGTAAGTAAGTTATTATATATTATATATATATATATATATATATGAAAAAATCTCAATATCAACTTCTCCTTTGAGCAAGTTCACGTTCCTTTAAATATGGCAACAATCTAATATAGTAAAAATTGTTCAAGGTGATTTATTCTTGTAACTATGATCGTCACTTAATCTTCTGACAACATTCTCTGACAAAGAATAAGCTGTAATAATGCCTTTATTTAATATACTTGAAATTTTTTCATTAATTTAAAAATCTGTTTGGAAAATCAAAGACAAAGTATCTCTAAGTTATGAGTTTTGACTCTTAAATCAATTTTTAAAAGAAATTTGTAAATGTAATTATTGCCAGAAACATCTTTAATAAATCAGTTAATGTTTGAATTAACAGTCTAAACCCTGCATGTTTTTTTGTTTGTTTGTTTTTTAAATACAAAATAAAAATCATTTTGGGAATGGTTGGCTTATACACAACAACAGAAAAAATATATATATATATATATATATATATATATATATATGAATTAAAATTAATAGGATGAAGTGAAATTTTATTAATGTTTCAGAATTGATACAATTGTGTATGGAAGCACTTTTTCTGGAGTATCATATTTGATACAAAGTGTAAAATAAATTCATGTATCAATTATGATATGATATGCAAGATTAAAAAAGAAAATATAAGATTATGGAAGAACGATAAAAGAAAAAAAATATAGTGGTAACCAAGTTGCAAAGAGGAAAACATTTACAAACAAATTTGCAAGGTGAGAAAATATACCAATTCGTCCCATAACTTCCTGAGCAACATCCTTCAGTTCATTGTATCTGTGAAATTTATCAATATACCATTTTAAATCTTCTTCTTTGTAACCCCTAAAATTATAAAGAACAATCTTAACAAAACTGAAATATTTAGTACAATGTATTAAAGAAAAATATACTAGTCTTTATACAATTAAATGACTGATAATAAGAGTTTGATAAAAGAACTTTTACTAGGAAAATTACAATGTATTTATTCAGAAGCAGATTCAGGGGAGGAGCTAGAGGGACTCCAGCTTTCTCCAAAAGAGATTGCTGAAGGGTAATGTTTTGCTCCACTGTACACTCTGTTTGGTTTAAATGAGCTTTTTTATAAATTAGGCTCTCCCAAAATGATCTACTAAATTGTTTGATCTTTACAATTTGCTTTATTCTATAGTTTGTTTAGGTCAAAATAGCATTAGTGAGCAGGGGGCCGAGCCCCTTCTCACTAATGCTCCCCTACTCCTGGGACTCGTTTTTGCAATTCTTTTGGGATCACTATTTGATGCCAGTTTGTATCGCCCGCTCGCTAAACAACTTTTAGTTTTCCTAGTAAATTTGTGCAAGGCATGGAAGGTAATTACACAGCAAATCTAACGGCACCTTTAGTACAAAAAATAAAAAACCATTTTATATCAGCAGATTATCTTTTTAATTAAACTAAATTAATCATATAAAAGTCAAAAATTAAAAGGCTGGGAATACCATCTCAGATTAATCTCACCAGATTAATGACAAGTTATCATTCATTATTGTTGGATTGTCTTAAAAATGATTCTTCAGAATTTTTTATAGCTCTTCTGTCTTTTCTTTGTAAATTTTGATTTGTTAAAGAAACTGATTGACTTATTTCAGAAACACTTTAAAAAAATTGTGTAATTAAATATAAACAAGGAAAAAAAATTCTCGTAATAGTGTTGTGTAACAGTGATTTATGTTTTAAAATTATTATTGAATCTTTGAAATACAGTCTGTTTCATAAAAAGTATAAATTCCTTCAGATTATTAATTTATTTTTCATTATGTTTTGGAAAGTCCACCATGATCCATGTGCGCATTTTTCTAGCTTCATTATTTTGGAAAATAGTGTCATAATTCATAATGAAGCCCTATTTTGTCTTTCTTGCTTCATTATATTGGAAAACGCTTCTGAATGCATACTTCAGCCCTATTTGTCTTTCATGCTTTACTATGTTGAAAAGTGATTCATAATCCATGTTTCATGTCGGAACTATTTGTTTTTCTTGATTCATTGCATTAGAACGTGCATTTATAATCCATGCATCATTGTTATTTCTTTTTATTCTGTAATTCATGTGTCCACTCTATTTTTATTTTTTTTAGCTTCATTATGCTTGTTTTGTTTATGTTTTTCCCCCCAGAAAAGTGTGAACAGAAAGTCTGTTTAAATTATTTTTTCTTAAAAATTTTATTATTTTTTCATGCTTAACATTTTAATCTTTTTCAATAGTAGTAAAAGTTTATCTTGAAGTGGTTGAACCAGAACTGCGACAGAGTCAGTGTATCAGTGAGTTAGTAATCAGTGTAACTATATATTAGGATTTCTAAGAATATGTGTAATATGTTATTTAGTCCTTATGGCAGGATTGTAACTGATTCACTAAATAAAAATTTTAATATGTATGAATTTCTAAAAAGGATACAAAATGAGTGTCATTTTTAAAAATAAAAAATGGAGGAACATTAAGATTGTATGGAAATGTTGGGTATACATACCAGTGATTAAACATTTTTAAATTAAGTCTTTTTTCCTTTTTTCCCTAAACATAATAATTAAAAAAATACAACAAAAGTTACTTACTAAAAATCCCCCCCTCAAAAAAAAAAAAAAGTAAGTAAATAAATAAATATTTTCTCAATGATACTTTTCTTCTAATGCTTTAACTTTTTCTTCCAACACTTTATTTTTTTCCCACAGTTCTTTTGTAGATGCTTTCAGCTCTTCTAAGGAAACATTTTCAGAAGATTGAGATTTTTTTTCCTGCAAATACAGAAAACAGATATAAGAATTTCCTTTAATGTCATAAATTATAGTTCTTGAATGGGAAAAAAAAAAAAATGTTTCTGTTAACAAACTATGTACTTATTATTTTAACAATCCTAAAAGAAATAACTAAAGAACTATGAAACAGAAATAGCATTTTTTCTGAAACAAAATCCAATTGGGCATGCATTTTTTCCCCTTACATGCCCGACTGGGCATGTAAATATTTGATCACAAAAATAATTTTCCAAGAAATTAATAGATTTTGTATCTTTGTTGGGTATGTAAAAATTTTGAGATTTTTTAAGCCCTGGACTTAGAATATGAAAAAGTCTGATATAATATACTTTGTGCAAAATTGTGTGTTCTACAATTCTATGCATAATATATATAAAGTTAAACATGGCGCAACAGCCCATTGTGGGTCCAAGGCCTGCACGTACCCAACACATGGCCTCAGTGGGCTGCAGAAGCATATGCCTAACACAAAGCCTTCAGTATTTAACTCCCCAGCAAGCTTAACATAATATACATAGCAGGGAGAAATGCCTAGTTAGTCAAAGATAAGAGAAATGGGTACTTACGTACTAAAACGGACACTAGTTTTCATTTGGAAAAAATTGCGGCAAACATGTGCTAACGTGCCAAGAGTGAAAAATGTTTGACGGAGGTAACACTTTGTTGTACATGTCATTAAACGCAGACATATTTGTACATACGGACTCAATTGCTACTTGTTTTTTGCAAAGAATGCTTCATTTTGAATTTTGAATTTTTGAACAAAGACAGTTTGTGTATATATATACACAGTTTAATGGCTCGAATTTGAGATTATGAAGATTATTTGTGAGATTCTTCTTGAATTATTAAAGGTAAGCATATATTTTTATTTAAATTGATTATGCATATGACACGAAAATCCATTGTAATATGCATGTGGCGTATGGTAACATAGGTATTAAAGCAGACTTCGATGTAAAGTGAAAATAGAAGTATCTTTAATATTCATGTATCAGTTAAAATACGTATGTGCAATACGGGAACAAACGTATTAAAACGGACTTCGATGTAAAGTGAAAATAGTAGTATGTTTTAATATTCATGTGTCTAATACGTATGTACATAAAGAAACTTTTGAATTAAAACAGGTTGTTATTTCTCTACAGGTTGTTGTTACTTTAGATTTTTTTTAAAAATTTGTTGTGTTTCGTGCGTTGGCGTGCTTGGTGACTAAAAAATTGCCAAGCGTTGCTGGTATCTGTCTTGATACATAAGTACCAAAAAATGCCCTTTTAAAAGAACACTAGCCGTACTGAGGAAGAATTTAGTGGGAAGTCAGGAAATTTTGCAGGGGTTTTTTCCCCAGCAGAAAGTGCCTAATTTTCTTAAAAGTTTCCTTTTTGGTCCTTCTTGTTACATTTTTCTCTGATCCTTTTGAAAAGAAACATTGATCATAACAGTAAGAAAACTGCACATAAAAACTCTGTTTAAAAAAAATCACTTGGATCAACTACTTCCTGGTGGTAACAACAACATGAATAGATATGAATCAAAATTAAACTTACAGGCAAACCATGCATTAAAGGACTTCTAAAAGGAGAAGATGTAGCTGGGCTAATGAACCTGAAATTAAAAAAGCAAGAATCACTAAAAAAAGTAAAAACAGTATAAAACTTACCCAGGCAGAAGTTAAACACAAAAAGTAGAGTGAAATCTTGTTTAATGAAAATAAATTTTGCATTTTAGACTAAAAAGAATAGCCATTACATTGTTATTTAAACAATACAGGGTAGAAAATAGTAGGATTTCTGTGTCCATGCAATATGTGCATCAGATATGTTACCAGACACAACTAAAACATACAGTAGGTAAAAAATGCAAATTTGACAATTAACCATAACTTCAAAATCTTGAAAAATAGCTACACTGACTACCCGTAAAAGTACTCAGTAAGAAACCATGTGGATAACAGATTCCTGAAATCTTCAATTATCAATTAAAATTTCTTTTACATCGTCCCAAAATCGTAAATATGTACTTGGATTTCTAAATAAAATATATGCGCTTCAACAGAAAAAACTTGTGAAGACAATTATTTAAAAATAAATGTAAAATCAAAACAAAGTATTAAAAGATACTAATCGATATCTTACTGTAAATGGTCAAGTTTTGTTTTTCTGCAGTTAATTCTGTAACACATAAATGAACTCACTTTCTCCGAGAAAATCTGGCTCGAGGTGTTGATGCTTCCATTTCTATAAGTCAAAACTTACGTGACATACTATAAACAAATACTTATACGGAAATCCAAACAATCTGGGTAGTTTTGCTTATGTTTATATTTAAAAATTGCGGCGAATAAATAGGGGGGAAAGTGGGGAGGAGTAACAGTTACAGCAACAGATAAGATAGGGAAAAAAATTCTTATGCTGTTTCATGATTTCTTCATTGTCATGAAAAATAATATTTTCTTTTCTTTCTGTGATACAGAAGGTAGTTTAATTAGTTTTAGGACTTTTAGGACCTATAATTAAAACTTAAAATAAATAAGCTATGAACCGTGTATTTAACTGCGACGTAACCGTAAGGTAAACATGTGATATCTAGATTTGGCATTGGCGGTGATATTGAGTGGTATCAATAGTTTCGGTTTTCTGTTTTTAATTCAATTTTTACCAAAATGTTTAAACAGGATTCACAATCTATTCAGCATCTTCTTGTTGCAGAAAAAAGAGCTGAAGACAAAGTAAATCAAGCCAGAAAACGTAATTATTTGCTCTAGTATTTATGTATTTCAGTTTTGTTAATGTACTTATTTATAAAGCAAGTTAAAATGTTAGTGATGCACTCTTTTACATTAATTAATCGTAATTGTTTGTGGAATTATAAGATATTAATATTGGCTGAAAGCTTCAACATTTTGTAATTAAATATATATATATATATATTTTTTAATCGGACGATCCACTTCTTTCCTAACGGTCCTTCCAGTTTCCAATAAGTAAAAAATATTCTAACTGATCAAAAGTTCTGATTTTTAAATTAGTAGTTATGATAATAGGTATATTTTTATAACATAGCACTCTATTTTATGAAGAAACCTACAAAATGTAATCGGATGTTTAATAAAAGATTTTGTGTACATTTTTCTTGCAGCTATAATAAAACAAATATGTAAAGAAAGGTAAGAGCTTCGATATGATCCTTTTTCGTCGCTGTATTGACTTAGGTGACAAATTAATGTCGCCATTTAATTTATGTTATATATTTTCATTAACTAGCTTTTCAGTTAATATTTACTTTATTTAACCCCCGCCCCACATTTTTTTCTTCTTAAAGTAAATACTATTATACTAATAACGAATTCCTAAAGATATTATCTTGAATATGAAAATAAACCTAACTTAAAGTAACTTAAATACAGTAAAAATGAGAAAAAAATAACAGTAAAATTTCGCATCTAAACAAAATATGAATAATGGCTACTCACTGCCACATCAAATCATTTATCTTGCCAAAACCAGTGGACAAATGAAACAGTGGGGAAAAGAGATAAATCTAACAAAGTTGTACCAAAAAATGTCCTTATACAAATTTTCAATGATTTTGGTATGAATTAATATAAAATATTATTACATTTAGGTTAGTGCCTGGTCGAGCATGTAACCTAAAATAATACATGCTAGAACTAAAAGTTTACCTGCCTGAAAAATATTACTACATTTTAATAGTAATTTATGAATCCCTTACGGCCTATTTTTTTACATGCCTGATCGGGCTTGTAGCAAAATGAAATACATGCCCTGGCATGTCCGGCAATGACTTTTCCAGTCCTGATTCTAAACAATCTTCTATTAGACCTTTTTATCCCATAACTTTAGATTTGACTACAGTTTCATTCATGTATTAACTAAAATTTTAGTCCATTATGGAGTAACATTCATAAAATTTATTACTTTAGTTTGTTTTTTACTCTGTTAATTAATTTTTGTTAGGCATTTCAGGAAATAAGTGTATTTCCTTCCTGAATATTGTATTTAACATTATATGCATCCTTGGAATTTGCTTTTCGACAAATGTTATGTCTGTGAGAGCTGTATCTGGTTTATAAATGTTCGTTTATTATTTATTTGTTTTTAGAATAAAGAAATGGCTTATTTTTGTAAGTTGATTAAGTTTTATTTTTTAACATTAGCCTATACTATAAAATATTATGCTAGTTTATTGAAATTTTTAATCTGTTTTAGGAAAGATTTTGCGACTAAAGCAAGCAAAGGAAGAAGCTCAAGCTGAAATTGAGAAGCTTCGTGAAGAGAAAGAGAAAGAATTTAAGGAATATGAATCTAAGGTGCATTTTAATAACTATTTTGGAAAAATTAAAACAATTAATTTAGCTCTTATTGAGGATCATCAACAAAATTTACTATCATAAGTTTAAAAAATAAATATTAAATTTTATGATTTTGCAAGATATATTTATGAGGGTTAAATATATTTGCAAAATATATGTTTTTACTTATAAAATCTTACAAAATATTGAAATAGATGGAAATCCTGTTAGTTGTCATAGCTGAACATTTTCCGATATTCAGAATTATTTGATATTTTTAAAGCATTACCATTCCTTGCTTATTTGTCATAACGCTTTTAGTAATAAGCAGAAACTGGCAAAAGTTGAAAATCTACAGGATCCAGGAAAAATTCTTAACAGCTGTATACAAGTTCGATAGGAAGCTTATGCCAATTGCAAGCTGCATATGTGTCTCGAAGAGATTTGTTTTAGTCATCCAGTCAACTTTTCACTTGAGTATAGTCAAACCCTGGTAATAAGAAAGTTTGAGATAGGATATGGGATCAAATGCATATCGCGTTCAGCTTGTGATGCAAGGACTAATGATACGCCTCTGTATGGGGTCCCTTTTGAAAAAAACTAAGTCTATACACATGTGTAAAATTCTCAGTAGTAATCCTTTAGAGAAGATACTTATCAAAGAAAATATTTTAGAATATTTGTAACAGTAAATAGCTTTCCCAAGCTGCGAATTGAACATTTTCTCCAGGGGGGGGGGGGAACAATGTTTGAAAGAAAATATTCTCTATGGGGGGACATTTTGAAAAAAAAAAGAAATGGAAGGAAGGTATGAATGCTCCACTCACATAATATATTAGGTATTACATGACAAATGCAGTCTCCTACATGTCTGGGAAGTGGCTTACATTCAAACAAAAGTCGACCCCCGATTTTCTATGCACATATATTCTTGCCTATGTCGATTCTACGTCTACCCTCAAATTCGGCTCGCAGCAGAACATTTCCTTCATTTCGCAGTCTTTCTTTGAATCCTGACCCCAGTTACAGAATGAGAAATGTATCAGGCAATAGGCATGTGTATATCTACTTCAAAATGATGCTTGTAACTTGCTCCTCTGTCTAGTAAACGAAAGAAGAATTTCTATTGCCAATACTTAAAATCGTCAGATACTGTTGAACTTCTAGGGACAAATTTAACATTTCTCCAGAAGGTGTTAAATAGTACCCCTGCCAGGGATCCATTAATATTTCTCTAGCCAGGGATATTACATTCTTCAGCCGGGGACAATCCCCCAGCATATCCCCCTGTCAATTCGCACCCTGAGCTTTCCCTTAATTTGATCGTTTTGTGAATAATTATCACAAAACTTTAAAAATGATTAGTAATCATGCTTTTTAAGTATTAAAAAAAAAAAAAAAAAAATACTTCATTTTGTTCAGTATTTTTCTAACTAGCTATTCAAGTAGCATAAATCATCTCTCAGTTCTCTATCAAGTTGTCTTATAAAATCTTACATTAATTAAAATATTGAAATAAACAGAAATCCTCTTAGTTCTCATGGCTCAACATTATCACCAACGTATTATCACATTAACCACTCTGTAATTATTTACAATAGTTTGCTTAGATATAAAAGAAGAAATAACATATACTAGCCGCCCCATACCTTGCTGTTCTTTATACTCAGTACTGTGTTGACTAAATTTCTGGACTCATTTCAATGAAAATCATGTTTCTTAACAGTATTTGTCATTAAATTTATTTAGGTTTGGGTTGCTACACATTTTGGGTGTCATCATAAAGCTGATGTTGAAACAGGAAATGGCTAAAATGTGCTATAGCCCAATGCATGGCGACATTTTTTGGCCGATTGGTGTGCCAAGTATTGTAAATTCGATATTTTAAAGCTGTGAAAAATTCCGAAAGATCTTGCATTTTTGTGTATCCATTATTGATAATTTGTAATTTAGACAAGGTTGTAAAAAAAAACCTTTTTTTTTTTTTTTTTTGTAAAAAGCCCAACCCGGGCAGGTTTTATTAAAAAACCCAGGATTTAGGGTGAAAAAACCCGGGTTTTATTGGGCAAAATTAAAATTTTTTGTACTTGAACTTGAAAATTTGCACATATAGAAGTGCAAACTTCAAACCATACACAAACATAAAATTAGGTTTTAACTCACTAAGAGAACTTGGCCCTGCCCTCCAAAAAATAAATAAATAAAAATAAAGGAATGAATATATTTGCTTCTAAAAACTTTCACTGTGTATTCTTTTGAATAAATAATTATTATCTTAGTAAATTATAAGTAATAGAACCTTAAGTGACATACCATTAAAATATATCCACCAATAACAATAACTTTAATTTCGAGCTGTGCAAATTTCAGAAACTAATTAGTTACTTACTAAACCGAAGTGAGAAATGTGGCTTTTACTTGAATACTTTTTTAGTGGGTGTAGTAAAACAAAGCATATGGATAATTTTTATTGTCTTAGACAAAGGTTTATCATCTTATTTTGTAATTATGAAATTATATTAATGTAATTTTTTATTTATGAATTTATTATAAAAAAGTAATAAAGAAATTCCAATGTTTTAAATATGATAGAAAATGTTAGCAATAACTCAGTAGCTTTATATAGAATTTCTCAGATTATTTTATTTTCTTTGTTTCAAAAACAATATGAAAAATGAATGGCAAAAACCTACCTGCACATTTCTTTTTAATATTTAAATAGTTAATTAATAACACAGAGTTAAGTTACAATTCCTTTCATTCCATAATGTGTGTATTTCTTTATTTTGTGGTATTGATTTATTAACCCGGTGATATAATCTAATTTCAATAGTTAGTGCAACCAGACCTGCTTTTATTATACAGCCATGAAGTTATTATCACATATTTGAATGGTTGTTTTATTTCTAAATATCCTAATGAAGAAATATTGGATATTATGTTTGCATGACCATCTTTTCCTAACAAAAATTAACTGATGCATTTGTATAGCTTTATATCTTTACAGTTACATATTATCAGGGGCGTAGCCAGAAATTTTTCATGTGGGGGGGGGGGGGGGGTTATGACAACTACAACTCATGTATATGTGTGTGTGATAATGTAGTGAAGAATATACATTTTGTACAGCAAAAAATTCCTCATGGGGGGGGGGGGTTATGACCCCCATAACCTCCCTTTTGGCTATGCCCCTGCATATTATCTTTAACAACTACTATTATATAGACTACTGTTTGTTTGGTCATAGAAAATTCTATGACACAAATTTCCACTAAAAATAACTAAAAGTAACTTTTAAACAGTATTACAACTGGTAGAAAACTAAGATTTTTATTTTTCATAAAAGCAACAGAATGGAATTGGGATTTATAGTTTCATTTGTGATAAAAATTATCTTGAATTGAAATAGAACTTTAAAGTATTGTAAGAAATTAAATGCTTCTATAATAAATTAAATTATTATTCAGATATTTCTTTTAAAATGATGCAAATCAAAGTTTTATCTTTAAAAAAAAACCATTTTACTTCCAAAACCCATGGGTTTTGTAAGGTGAAAAACCTGCCCTGCTGTGGAAAATGGGAAGCTACCCAGGCAGCAAATCTGACAACCCTGAATCTAGCTACTGCATGACTTATGCTTCCTCTATTTGACATCATTGAACTGTTAATTTGGATTTTTGCACTTGCATTATTGTTATTGCACTAATGTTTATATCTAGCTCTTGACGTTCGCATTGTGGAAATATTGTGAATTTTGGTATTGCATATGTTTGCAAATTATATAAGTAGATATACTTGCTGAATTTGATGTCGTTGAACTGTTAATTTGTATTTTCGCACATGCGTTATTGTTATTGCACTAATGATTTCAAGATAGATTTTTATTCCAAAGATGTGTTTTATGGAACAAGAAAGAGTTGCCGTTCACAGCATGGAAATATCATTGATTTTCGTACTGCATACGTTAGCATATTATATAAATAGACTATTTCTTTTTGGCCACTATCATTCTAATTTTAAGAATATTTTCTCATTAATATTACTACAAAAAAATAGCTACATTTTTAAATCAAAATCCGATTTTTGAAGCAATGGAAATTAAAGTAAATACAATCTACATTGATGAATTGCAAATGAAGTTAAAAATTGTCCAATTTTTCAACTCAAAGAGCATGAGCTATATGTTTCTGAACCAGAATTTTTTTTAAATATAGTGTTTCCTCACACCGTTTGAATTCTAATCATCAATTTCAATTTTTTAAAGCTATTTTTTTTTTTCATTTCTCAATATTTGAGTCATCTCAACTTGTCAAGTTTTTTCTATCATCCTGTACTTGAAGTTCCTTCTGAACAATGGTTCTTCGATTCTTTTCATTCAATCTGTTTGAAAACAGTTGCTGTAAGTCACTTCTTTCCTCTTATCTTTCCTCTTTTTTTTTTTTTTTTTTTTTTTTTGTGTGTGTGTGTGTGTGTGTGTGTGTGTTTTCTATATTTCATATTTCTGTGCTTAAAATATATAAAAATGAATTTTTTAATTTATTATTTAATTTTGTATTGACATATTATAAAAATATTTTTGTCTTGCTGTTTTGTGTATCTCTTTTATTTTTCCTGTTAAAAGAAAAATAAATAAGATTATTTAACATTTTATCTGCTACCTTATTGCAAATTTTCAGTTTTTCTTCATTCCTGTCTCCTATATTTTTGCACATTCTCTATTAACTCTGGCTTCCTTTTATTTTTTTCAATTCATCATCTTCCTTTTATTTTTTAAAATTCATCCTTTTATTTTTTAAAATTCATCAAAAATAACTTCAAAATCGAACCAATCTTGGCGATATCTTCCGATTTTGGCTAGAAACTGGCAATTTATTGTTACAAAGGAAAAGTATGGTTAAAATATACTTGATGAAGATTGTAAAATAGTTTTAGTAGGCAATTTTAATATAGATTTTAACTTCAAGTATGTGTTTTATGGAACAAGAAAGACAAACACGGCACACTCATGGATTATGCTAATTCCAAACAGTATTTAAAATTGTGAAGTATGGTTGGAATAAGCTTGGCAAAGATTGTTAAACAATTTCAGGTGATTTCAAGATAGATTTTGATTCTAAAGATGTGTTTTATGGAACAAGAAAGTGTTGATTCCTATTTTAGCGCCCCCACTCTCGCCAACCTAAAAATTCGCTGCACTTTGTCAAGCTTTTTAGTCATGGGTCTCTAGGAGTTCTGCACAAGTTTCTATGCTCCCAAAAGAGCTAGATGAAAACTAAAGTGAACAAATTAGTGATAAATGCACCAGTTAAGGAATTTGAAGACACTTAATTATTAAAACTACATTAATTGACAACCCAAAATAAATACATAAGTAATGGGATTGTGTACTTAAATATTGTTCCAAATCACCATTTTAATTCTAAATTATGGTTGCCACATAAATTCAAAAAATCATCATGGTAACTGCATATGTTTAATTATTTCCACCTTGGTGATAGTCGGGACGTTAAAGTTGAAATCAACCCAAGAAAGACAAACATGGCACACTCATGAATTATGATGCATATTCCAAATAGTATTTGAAAGAGCAAAGTACAGTTGGAATATTCTTGGCAAAGATTGTAAAACAGTTCGAGTAGGCAATTTTAAGATAGGTTTCGATTCCAAAGATGTGTTTTATGGAACAAGGGAGAAAAATATGGTGCATTCATGAATAATTATGCACTTTCCTTCTTTATGGAATAAGGAATGAAAATAGGGAAGACACATGGATAATGACGTTTTGATATATCACACTTTAGTGTGTAATTAAAATCTGAAAATTTTTTTAATTTTTTTTTTTTTTTTTGTAACCACATTGACAGACAGGAAACTTACTATTAACAAATGGCTTCGAGGGGATGGTCTTTCACCATCTCTTCTCTGTCATGTCTAGCTGTCAAACAAAAAACATGCTTATCATTCATAGAAAAGGAAGTCATACCAAATCGTTAGGTCAGTAGAAGAAATAAAAGATTGCATCATAGTAATAGGTGAAGTTATTGCTTTTCCAACTCTCTACTTTGTACATTGTAAAAAATAAAAAATATGTAAGAGTAGGGACTACTTTATTTCTCTAATGTTGTAATGTATTTAGGGAGTTCTAACCCAGGTATGGGCAACCTTTGGAAAGCTGTTGGCGAAATTTAAGGATGTTAGCTGAGTTGCGGTCCAAACTTGATAATGTTAATGGTCTCGCAGGCCGTATAATTGGGAATTATATGGAGTTTTGATATGTTCGGTGGGCCGAATCAAAAACCTTTGCAAGCCGGTGGTTGCCCATATGTGTTCTAACCCATTGTAAATCAAACTTTGTAAAAAATGCCCAGTTTATGAGTAGGAATATTATCAAATAAAGTTAAAAATCATCCCAAACCAGCTTCAGTTAAAACACAACAAATTAAAATCAGCTACTTCTTTTGAGAGCTACAGTGCCTGAGACAGAGATTTCAAACTTTATGTGTTAGGTTTTAATCTAAAAAATCTTAAAAAAACAAACCACATTAAAATCAGCTCAGTTGTTTCTTAACTACAGTTACACATACTGCAGGGTGTTCAATGGGGACTAAAAAGGCAACTTTTGCTACTAATTTAAAGGCAAGACAACTTGGGCAACTATTTTGAATAAAAGACATCATTTTCATACTATTTTCAAGTTTTTGGATACTTGTACCTTTACCTCAGGCGACTAATTTTAAAATCATATTTTGGTTTCTGTCAACTTCCTTTTCTTTTTACTTTCCGAACATGTACCATGTAAGGAAAGTATTGTAATCATGAAAAAATTCGACTTCGAGATTTTGGTGTTTTTACACGTTTTGAGGGCTTCTGAATCCATTTATGCTATTTTTACGAGATGTGTGTGTGTGTGTGTGTGTGTGTGTTTGTGTGTATGTGAGTGAACACGATAGCTCCTGAACGGAGCATTCGATTGAGCTCAAATTGGATATATATGTCATAAACCACCGTCGCAAGACCGGTATTGATTTTGGTGTGTATAGGACTTATAGTTTTTCTACAGGGCTACGACAAAGATTTCTTTTACATTATGGCCTATGGGGGGAATTTCTTGAAAGTGCGCTAGCGTTTAAACGGTAGATTGGATTGAGCTCAAATTGGGTATACATGTTATGAACCACCGTTGCAAGACCGGTATTGATTTTGGTGTGTATAGGACTTATAGTTTTTCTACAGGGCTACGACAAAGATTTCTTTTACATTATGGCCTATGGGGGGAATTTCTTGAAAATGCACTAGCGTTTAAACGGTAGATTGGATTGAGCTCAAATTGGGTATATATGTTATAAACCACCGTTGCAAGACCGGTATTGATTTTGGTGTGTATAGGACTTACAGTTTTTCTACAGGGCTACGACAAAGATTTCTTTTACATTATGGCCTATGGGGGAAATTTCTTGAAAGTGCACTAGCGTTTAAACGATACATTCGATTGAGCTCAAATTCGGTATACATGTTATAAACCACCATCCTAAGACCAGTATTAATTTTGGTGTGTATAGGACTTATAGTTCTCCTAAAGGGCTACGACAAAACTTTCTTTTATGTTATGGCATAATGGCATATGGGGAGAAATTCTTGAAAGTGTGCAAGCGTTTAAACGGTGCATTCGATTGAGTTTCAATTTGGTATATATGTTTGAATTATTCATCGATTAAAATTTATTTAAGTGCTTGGTAATGATCTTAATCGTAAGTGTTCGGAAAGTCGAGTGGAGTCACTCCAGATTTTCTATGTTGCAATTGGTTGTTCATCAAACATTCTAATCTGTTTTTTTATTTTTTTTTAATTGTACTATAAAAATAAAAGTTCTATTTGCTCTGTTATATAATGCATGGAGTTTTTTAATTTAACATTTTATTCATTATTTCTTGAATGAAGCTAAATGACGAACATTTATTTCTTAACTTCAAAATCACGTGCTACAATTTTGGCAACTAAAATTTAAAAAATGGCTACTAAACTGGCTACTTTTTTGTGTCGATGAGGCTACTAATAATACTATTTTTGCCTCCTGACATTATTTGACACCCTGCAGACAGACGGATATGTAAGACAGACAAAAGCTTCAAACTCATAGCATCCCCCTTTTTGCATCAGGTGTACAAAATAAACAGTGTTTTCTAATTAAGCTAATGGACATTAACTTTAATGCAAAGTATATTTTCAAAATGACCAGAAAATTTTAAATTTGTTATAAGTTTGTACAAATAAAATTATTTTTTTCTAGGGAAATCTTTAAAAGAAATTCATGAAAGTTATCCAGACTCAGGATCTCACTCACTATATGTATCTTTCTTATATGTGTCCATAGTTGTTATTAGATTAAACCTGTTTAATACAGAAACCTGGGTTAACTAGAAGTAAAAATTAGAACAAGATGATTCAACTTTAAACAGGTTTTACTGTATTAAGTTTCATTGTATGTTCACTTTCAATAAAAAATATAAAAAATACTCTTGAAACTAGTATGTAGTAGAACTTTGTAGAATACTAGTATGCAGTAGAATATATTTAATGTTTAATTCAATTGTGTTCTATTTCAGTTTCTTGGTACTCGTGAAAAAAAAGAAATACAAATCGAAAAAGATGTTGAAAAAACTTTGAGAGAAATGGAAAAATTTATCAAATTGAATAAAGGCACTGTCATTGAATATCTTTCTGACATGGTATTTACTGTTGATTGTGAAGTGCATGTAAATTTCAGAGAAAATGCATTTTAAGTGACTCATATTTGTCTAGTCTTTAGCATATCATACTCTCTTTTTATTATTATTCTGATATTCTTTCTCTCTTTTTTAATGCATGTTTGTTGAAAGTTTCATAAATATTTTATGAAGGCTTCACTGACAGAAAGTAAGTGAATGCAGGTTTAATGTTCTGACAACTGTTTAACTGACATCTGAAATGAATTGGTTTTATGGTTGTGATAAAAATTTTTGTTGTTAATTTAATATTAGTTTTTTTTAAAGTTAAAATAATATTTTTAGTATGTAAAATGCAGTTGAAAAGACCAGTTATCTGTTCGTTTGTTGTATTTTTATAAAAAGTATTTTTAATTTAATACTAGAATGGCAGTAGGGGTATTGTACATTGTGTTTCTAAATTGTGTATGAAAATGTAGTAGAAACATTTTTTGAATTATATTTATATCAACTTTAATAATTTCTAATTCATGTATATAATTTGTAGTCCTTTAAATATTAAATGAAATTCAAATTACCTATTTCACGTATTAATTGTTAGCTCCAATTATAATGAGTTAATCATTCTACAAATAAGAAAACAAAACACATTTGTGTATTATTATTGTTTTATAAATTGTGTTTTATTTTAAATTGCCTCAGTTTTAATTTATGAAAAAAAATTTCTATCAGATTGATGAGTTATTTCAGTCGTAGCAATATCAAATTGTTTGTAATGTAGTTGTTTATTTGATAGTATTTTACAAATTAAAACTATATTAAATATTATTAAAATTAAGTTATGCAGTATACATAAGCATGGGTGTCCAGAAGGGGGCAAGGTGGGACACTCCTCCCCCCCCATTCCCTAGAGATTTAATATATTGTATTATCATGTAAACAAAAGTGCATCACAAAGCAAAATCGGAACCAAATTGTTACAAGTGTGAAATTTGCCCCCTATAGAAAATATTTTTGAGTTTTCCCCTAAAAAAATTTCTATGGGCACTCATGTATGTAAATTACATATTATTTGCCAATTTTTTACATTTAAAATTGTTTTATCATTGTTATTTGAGTAGATTCATGAGGGGTCAAAATGGCATGTTTCTGCCATTCTATGAATAACAATTTGCCATTGTTCTAGTGTTATTTTTTCTCTTTTTCAAGTACTGACAGTATCCATAATCCAGTGATATTAATAGAAAATATTATGTTTTTTTTTCATTTTTAGCTAATTTTATTTTACATGTACTATATTATATTTGATTCTATCTTATAAAATATAAGTAAATATTAACTGGAAAGACCAATATAAAATCCGCAATTGCTAATTTCCTTTAGGTAAACCATCTCCTAGTTAACCATTGGTTAGAAAATAAATAAATCATGCAAAAATACATCATTGCATGTTCAAACTATGGATAGGCATTAAAACTGCATACACAGTAAATTGTATCCTGTTTAAATAAGCTATTTTTTTTATTGATTTTTCCAGACATTTTCTTTCATATTAAGATTGTATGAGTGAAGCAGAATAAGAAGTTACTGCATTTTATCTATTTATAAAATATTGTATTCAATTAAATACATCTTCATGAAAATAATTTAGCTCAGCTAAACTGTTTATACAAACATAAATATGTTTTGTATTGTGGCATTAATATTTGAAAAGTGTGATGTTTGGGATTCAAATAATCAACAATATTATTCCTTTATTATTATTATTTATGTACTTCAATTTTCAGTTAATGCAGCCTTAATGGTAGTTTCTGTATTATTTTACAAATTTCAGGTTTTTTGTGAATGTTGTTTTACTCAGTCCAGGTTAGTCAAATTGACATTATTTAAAATTCTGATATACTTTTGCCTTTGAAATTCCTTAGAATAAGGTAAATGTAAAGCTGAAATTAATAGTTTACTTGAAAAGTAATTGCCTGCTTCACTTCATTTATTTGGATTTTATTTATAAAAAAAATTGTTTTGAGTTCTTTAATTTATGTATCAGTAAATGTAGAATTAAAGAAGAAGAAAAATAGTTGTATTAGCAATAAGTTAATACTGCCTCTTTCAATCCAAATAAAAATTCAAAGTGTTTTTTTACTTCCTGGAACTATTTATATCTGTGATACATAAATGTTTAATTTTCCTCATTATTATTGTTATATTTATGGCATTTATAAAGTATATATTTATATTTAGAATCTCATTGTTACTGTTAAAACCTAAAAAATGTTTTCTTAAATCACTTTTTTTTTTTATCTACCTTAAATAAAGATGTATTATTGTTCTTTTACAATTAAAGACATATCTGTTCATTTGTTTAAAATAAAATCAATTTTAATTAATTAAATTTTTAAACTTGCTATTGAGTATTTATTGAAATTTTAAAATGCTAATGCAGCTTACAAATGTAGCTGTTCAATTTCTTAACTGTCAATAAATCATTTCAATAATCTTTTAAGAATTAATTTATTTTTAGTTGAAAATGGTTGTAGTGGACTTTTCCCATTCACCTCTTTCATTGTCTAAATTTGTACTAATTTTCATTTTAATTTTGAATAGTATGATATCGTACTTTAAAATACTTATTAAATTCTTATTCATCCTATTCATTGTTATTTTTAAACAAAAATGCTTACAAATAGAATCTGTGATATTTATCTTCTATGAAATGTCATATTGTTTTAAAGAGATAAATTTATTGCAATAATTATTACTTATTAGTATAATTGATATTTTCATTAAGTAGAAATTTCAAGCGTTTCATTTTGCAAATTTGTCTTCAGGTTTCTTTGGGTTTTTTTCCTCCATTTGAGGCCCGCAGTATTATAAGTAATGCCTAAACTATCTAACTCTAAATGCATCATAAATTATGTGCATATTTTTTTTAATTAATCATGCATTTTGAAATTTTATCTCGTTTATAGCTATTATTATTTCCATGTGCATTTATTGAAAAATCTGAATGCAGATGCTCAAACTTTTACAGTATTCTCTTGCCCTGAATATTTTTAGTACATTTTGTAATGTCTATAAGTTCAGTCTGCTACAATTTATTAACTGTTAAAAGATACTTAAAATTAATTGATTTTTATCTGGTTCAAAAATTTTGTAAATGGTGTCAATCTGAAATTTTATAGCACATTCTAGATGAAAAATTATTACTGTAGTTTGTTCAAATTTCTACTATAGTTTGAATATCCAGAAAATTTTTAGTTATTATTAATCTAAAAGTAGTGTTTAATTTTCATGTTTAAAGTAACTTTTCATTTATTCATAACACTAGAAGTTATTAAATATTTTACTTAGCATAAAAAACACTGATTTTCCAAATTCGAGTAAATACCACAACTATTTAAAGTTTATTCAAATTAAATTTGGGAGGAGGGTGAAGAGTTTTTTTAAATACAGGGTGGGTCGAGGTGGATCTATAAAAAATTAATAAGTTTTATTGTTAAAATAAAACTTTTAATGTTTTTGAATTTTGTCTGTAAATCAATTAAATATTTTTCGATTTGTGGTTGATAGCAATTGAATGTTTTTCTCTATTGTGATCTATATACAAGTGTATTTTTCAGTTATGTTTTTATATATTCCAGAAATGTATTTTTTTACTCTAGTCTACAGTTTGTTTAGTAATAAAACTATTTTAAATGGATGTTTGAATGTACATTTTTTTTTACGAATAAAATTCACTCTGCTTTCCAGCAGGCCAGGCATTTAGGAATCCTATCAGTTTGCAGTGTGGCTCAGTATGTTATTGATTTTGGGAAATGAAAAAAATGCCATATTGATGTCAGTGTTTTTATTTTTTTTAAAACAATGTTGGCAGGCAGTAGTGGATACAGAATTTTTTTTTCTTTTTTGGAGGAGTTGTTTTAATAAAAGCTTGTTTAACCCAATCAATTACGCAAAATCTTACCCTAAAGCAAGTATACATTTTTGGCAAGGGCATAGAAAGAGTTCATTTGACTTAAACAAAGTGTACAATAAAGTAAAATGTTACCCTTAAGCAATGTATTTAGGGTATGGCCAGATGCTTCCTATCCCCTCTCCTCTATTCGCTAGAGAGCCTATACTTCGTCAGAGACCCGACACGAGTGAAATAATTTGTGATTGGCTGAAGCAGAGAATCAGCCGCCGCGGGCTATGTATGAAAATCTTCCGTAGAGTTAGCATTGTGAAACGGAGTGACTTTGGAAAAACTGCTGTATCTAAGCATTAAATAATCAGTCTTATGTTTTTCCTTTCGATTTTCCTAATCTGAAATACTTACTTAATGCATAAAAATCACTTTTTAACTAGAAATCCGAAATTAACTACTATTTTGAAGCGATTATTTACATAGTTTCGCTTTCGAGCTGTCATCGGAAGCTTGAATTTTGTCTTATCTTACACTTTCCTTGTTTGAACTTTACAATAATATTGTTTTAATATTTATTTATGTTATATGTGCGCATATCATGCTTTAAATTAATTAAAAAATCCTTCAAAAGCTTTGTATTTTGTACTTTTTTCCATGATTGCGCTGGACTGCATTTGGCGAAAAGAATACAGACGCCAAACTGCTGTTGGCTACCTTTTACTCAGCGCGTTTCATCCGCGTTTTTCGCTTTGAGTCAAAATGTTTCAGTTTCAGTTATAATTATTTAGATAAAGCAATATTTTTCTGAAATCGTAGCTCACTAGATATCAGTCTCTGAAAAATATTTACTGGCATGAGTTGTTTTAAGCACTCTATGCAGAAGTTATTAAGCTGTTCAAAAATGTACGTGTTATTGAGGTGTAATTGAATATTTACTATTTACTTTTCAATTTTTGCTTTTTGCACTTGTAATGGTCCTTTGGTGTAATGTGACTGATTTTTACGGGGTTTTTTTTTTTGGGGGGGGGGGAGGCACAGGAAAGATTTGGGGGGACTTTTCTTCTATCGATGGTTCCTTTTGAATTTCAAAGCAAATATTGAAAATAAAAAGATCTTGACGCAAAATTGGGAGCACGTGCCCCTTTCTGTATATTCTAACGGCATATTGTGCTTTAACCCATATTATCGCAACAAATCTACTAATAATACCTATTACTTTCATCTTCGTTTCTTCCCCGTAAATGCACAATTTAAATATTTAAATTCTCCATGTTTCGGCAGAAGAAAATAGTTTACTTTAATCTCGTTTCTTTGCGAATTTACTTTGATATGACGTAATTTTTATGGCATGCCGTGCTTACTCGCGTAATAGTCGCAATTTTTTGCCATTTTTCTTGGAGAAATTAAACTATTATGCGTGGAAATACACTACACAATATTCTACACTCTTAAAACATTACTGGTATTATAATAAAATTACTAAGTTACCAAATACTTCCACATTATCTGCCGTATGTTAAATAGTCCTTTCGTCAGTTACACACAAAAAAGAGGCATTTTTCTTTTTATAGTAATATTTTTACAGACATTAATGAAGATCAAATACGTGGCTGCGACTTTTATGTAGGGAAAATATTTTGACGGTTTTTTTTTTTTTTTTTTGCTTCAAAACAGGGGTGCGACTATAATGCGAGGGCGACTACTACGCGAGTAAACACGGTAGTTTTAATCTCACGCTATTTTTAATTTAAGAAGTCACGTTCCTGACTGCCGTAAAAGGAAAACCCAGTTAATTCACCCAGTTAGATTTTTTAACGAAGTAACATTAAAACTTACCAAATATTGAATTTAAAAATAAATCTTCTGTTAATTCTTAATATTTCACCTATCATTTAAACTATCCATCAGTATTATCAGTTTTTGAAATCAATGTAAATTGTAATCAGAAATGACCCATGCTCCCAATTGGAAACAGAATGAAAATTGTATTAAAATTTCCCCCATTTAAATAACTAATGTGCTTTAACTAACGCATTAGAAGACAAAATATGCAAAAGAACTGATATAAAATATTTCCCTGGATCTCAATGTGATCTGTAAAAGGTTAACAACATTCAGAAGGAAAGAAAAGTAGAATTGTTCAGCACAAATATATGTATTTGTATACATTTAAAACTGACAAATTAAGTTATTCATGTGAACTTAATCATAATTTACTTCTACAACAACATTATAGGAAGTATGCTTGAAGAAAAAAAAATCAGTTTTCCATTATTTAAAAATCAACCAATACCAATATTCATATAAAGTAAGGGTTTTATGAATGATGTACTACAAATATGAATTAATAAACAAAAACAAACAAACAGGCAAAATGTAAGGGGAATAATAATACATCGTTATGTCACAGCACTTTAATTTGCTGCACTGTAGTTATTTCTCCGTACTCATTGCATCCATAATTGTGCGATATTATGCATGATCAGCGAAAAATAAAACTCGTCTGCTTCGCGAGTAACGACCAACTGAGGGAAACGGGTTGCCGTAGTTTGGATGATTTTTCTGTCGTGAATGATTTTCTGAGCATGCGCACTAAGACCGTGTCGTATCTCTACGAAGTTCAGTATCTCTATTATTCGCTACTGTTGCCGGATTGCAAAAGTTGCTAAATTTCACCAATTTGGGATATTGAGATTACAAAGTGAAATAAAAGGAATATAAGTGTGCAAGGGTGAACACATTTATTCGAGATATCGAAGTTACACTTATTTAGTAATACATTTTATTATCTCCAAATGAAATGAAAAGTCAGTAACCTTAGCGATAAATCCTTTAAATTGGCAACACTATTTAAAAAAGCTAAGCGTGTTTATGGGCGTGAAAATTACTTTGAAGTTTAATTTGCTTAGAATTTTAGCAATGCTAGTACTCATTTGAAGGAAATAAGAGAGAACAATGGTATAATTAATAACAGGAGGTTGGCAGGTGCGGCTTTATGCGAATGACTTAATCTCTTCTGGGCAAGATCGATTACTGAGGAATCATAGTCTGTGTCCACAGTAATGTCTTTGAGGTAGTTAATATCAGAAAGCTGGAAATGATTGTCAAAACAGATGTTCAAAGCATGATAGAATGCTGCCATTTTTTGGTAGGAGGATGACAAGAGCGAGCATATGGTATGGTGGTGAGCAGACCGAAAAAGGGTTGCGATAAACAGCAATGGAAAAGACATCATTATTCCACTTTTAACTACCTCAAAACCGTTGACTTAAACTGGGGCTATAATTCCTCAGTAATCGGTCGTGTCCTGAAAAAATTAAGTAATTTGCGTAAAATCATATCAGCCCAGCCTCCAGTACATGATACAATTGTTCTCCCTTACTTCCCTAAAATTTCACTTGCATTACTAGCAAATTCAAAGTAATTTTCACACCTGTAAACATCAATTGTCAGTATGGTCTATCTTATATCGGACAAACTAAGCTCGCCCTTAAATTTAGAATTAAAGAGCACATAGTTCTTGCTATAAAAAACATGAAACCAACAAGTCTGCCACCACTAAACATTGTTGGGATGTCGATGTCAACTATATTTTCGACTTTGATTCAGCTAGGCTCATTCACAATCCCCGTTCCCCCAGTGAATTAGATTTAATTGAAGCTTTCTATGTGCACAAAAACATACATAATTTTATTAATGTCGATTTCACTCTTCCTCCTCTTTCTGAATTTGGAAGTCCCTCTATTCTCAGTTAACTTGATTTCCTGCTTTCCCATTGGCCCTCAAAAACACCCATCTGAATCCTTGCTTCCCTGCTTTTTCTATACAAAGAGCAAATTTTGTCATTCTCATTCTAGCACAAGAAGAAAACTAATCTTCCCCCCATTGGCCACAACTCTACTCTGGCCATCCTGGACAGTAACCAGGCCAACGCAATAGCTCAGGGCTACGGGACGCAATTTAGCAACTCAGACATCACTGGGAACACCTGGGATAAGACCATCCAGGAATCGGTGGACTCCTTCCTCAGACAGATCCCCACCCAAGACATCTCCCCGGCAGTCCCAAGCGAAGTTGTGGACATTATCAAGTCCCTCAAAGACAGGAAATGCCCGGGTCAGGACATGATTTCAAATCGAATGCTCAAAAACATTCCACCGAATACACTCTTTGACATAACTAGATTAGCGAACGCCATTCTAGCCTCTGCTCACTTCCCAATCTGTTGGAAGTCAGCCCTCATCTGTCCTATCCCCAAGCCCGGGCAGGACTTATCCAAACCTGGCTCTTACAGGCCCATAAGCCTACTAAGCGCCCTGAGTAAAATAGTCGGGAGACTATTTTAAACCGACTGCAATTTCACATCAGTCAACACGATCTCCTGCTCCCTGAACAATTTGGATTCAGGAACAGCCACTCCACTACACAACAGCTACTCCGCGTAACTGAAATCTTACACGAGGCTGTTCAGAAAAATCACCACACCCCCATGCTCGATCTCCAAAAGGCGTTCTACAAGGTATGGCACCACGGCTTAATATATAAACTAACCAGCAGCAATTTCCAGACACACTCATACACCTGATAAAAAACTACCTCTCTGGCCGCAGCTATCTCGTCAGAGTAAGCGACGCCATCTCAGCCCTACCCTATAACCGCAGCGGAGTACCCCAGGGCTCCACCTTGGGCCCGGTTCTCCTTACATTGTACATCAATGATCTCCCCAAATCCCACGGCACCAGCCTAGCGCTGTTTGCCGATGACACAGCCATCGTAGGACACCCCTGCAACAAGAAAGTATTAGCCAAATCAATGCAAAACCACATCCAGCTAATAGAGGACTGGATGAACAACTGGCACGTGCGGATTAATCCTTCCAAGTGCCAAGCCATATCTTTCACGAGAAAACTTCCCCAAGACTATTCATCAACAACCAGCCCATCGACTGGTCAAATACTGTTAAATATCTAGGTGTCACCCTAGATAAAAACCTTACATGGAGGAACCACATTTGCTACATCCGCCAAAGAATGCAGGCGGCCTTCGCCAAGATCTCTAACCTTATTTTCAACAAAAAAATCAGTGCCTCAAATTAGACTCTCCTTTACAAAGCTTACGTGCACCCCATTGCCATATACGCCGCCCCTGTGTGGGCCAGTGCTGCGAAGTCCCACCTCAACTTTCTCGAGTCGAAACAAAACTGCATACTACGTGTACTGCGCCACGGTCCCACTTTTATATTAAATGATGTAATCAGACGCGACCTGAAGATGCAATGCATCCGGATTTCGGAGATAAAATAATTTGTATTATCACTATAAATGCAATTTTATGAGACCCTGTAAAAGAGATTCCAATTTTGTTGCATGTAAATCCGTTAACCCGTTTTGGGTTCTTACGCATTAACGGATTTTCATCTGTGGGCGAAATTCCACTAACGCAACCCCACTCCCAATCCTACGCAGATAGCCCTTAGCCATTCCTTAACGAGGCACAATGCACTAAATCAGTTGATTACAGCGCGAGTATCGAATTTTCAAAATTCCCAAAGAAATCGTCATAGCTTAATATTATCACATTAGATATTTTTCGATTTACCGCCAAATAATGAAAATATCGCCAATCTCGGTTGATTTTTCAAGCATTTTTTTTTTCGTACCATATTTGGCAATTATCGCATTTGGCGACTTTTCTCTAAACTTTCAACTTTTCTCTAAACTGCCATTGACCTTATTGTAATGGAATTATTTTCAATGCTCTTCTAGAAGAACTCTTTAACTATACAGACATTCTTTTCGATGGAAAGCTTCATCTTGTAATCCTTAACAACATGTATCAATTTTGTTTCATTTCAATTAGCAGAATATCTCGATAACTAGAAGAAGAAGCCCGCTGTGGAGGCAATTACAACGGGCTCTAGGAAAACGTTTGACGAAAACGTGTCTACACTTAATAAACTTAATCTTCGTCCACCTAAAATAAATAACTTCATGTTCAATTTTTATTACGTATACTAAAATCGAATTTTATGCTTTTGTGGGAACATGCGAAAACTTTTCCCATTCAACGATTTCATTTCACTGTGAACATACACGAGGAAATCATTTTATTAAAATAAATAAATTAATTAACATACAAATCTGGAAAAGGCTTGTTAAGTGTGACGTCACTATGAAGTAATTATCACATGCAGTAGCTATTTTTGTCACTCAAATGATTAAAGTTTTTACTCTCGGAAATGAAATGGAACTGAAAATAGCGAGAAATCGCTTAAAAATGAGGGAACGGGTGGATTTTCAGATTTTTAAAGTAGCGCATATTATTTTCTATATTTTTATACATATTCATGCAAAATTTCAAGTGGATCGAACAAATGGTGTAGATGTTATTCAGTTTTTTGTGCTTGCTATGTAATCTTTTTGCAGTAATGGCGGAAGAAGTTTTATCTTGAAGTCAGGGATCGGCATAACTATATAGTAAGGATGATACGCTTTAAAGAATAACTTCCCATAGAGCGCAATGTATCGGAAATATTTTGAGTGCTCCTGTAGAAAAACTATAAATGCTACATGGATCATTTTCAGTAGGGTACATGGCACAGTAGGTAAGAATAACATATATAAATTTCGTCGAAATCGATGCATATTTACGGGAGTTAGAGCACGGACGGACGGACGGACAGACAGACAAACCGAAATCATAAAAACTTCTCAACCTTGTTGGAAAGTGTTAAAAAGCAATCTCACCGGAAAAGTCCATTTTTGGAAAAAATAATTTATCGCAGTTTTATGTGGTAAAACGCCATAGAAACATAACAAAAATGAGTTTTAATAAGGGATATGCCCACCCCTAGATTGAATGCACTGGTGGCATCGACTTTCCACGCTGTCAATTAAGTTGTCCGTTACCGAAATGGGAAACGAAGACCAGACATGGAGTAAGCTTTGTTCCAGCTCTTAAAGACCTTGGAAGTGGACTTAACCTGTCTACCTAGATAGCCCCAAAGATGCTCTATCGGATTCAGGTCTGGAGATTGAGCTGGTCGAATCGCCATGATAAAAGAGGATTCGGAACGCGCTGAAAAACGAGCATCCACAGGGAAAGTAAAATTGCAGAATTAGAAGCATTAACAGGGTCATTCCACGTCAGATCAAACAGTACAGTTCACCACATCAGCTTAGATTTTCCTCAAATTTTATATACAGGATTTATAGGCTAAGACATCAACAAATCTCAATTTTGAAGGTTTTACGATAATTAATTACCGAGAAATTAATTATGCAAATTTTTAAGTTTTCTGCAAGATGCGCCAACTTTTTTCTCAATTCCTTAAATAACTCCTTACCTGTAAAAGTTACTGAAGTGAAAATTTGATTCTAGGAGTAACTTTTTACGCTGATTCCAAAAATGTTATCAAAATTTGCGTATCTTCTATAGTTTATGCATGAGCACTGCATTTGCTAAAAAACATCATGAATTTTTTTCGGCATGTCTGATCACAGACACATGTTTTAAATTTTTATATGTTGTTAAGATGGAATAATCCTACATTCCAAAATAATTTCATCCTGACTTTCTGCTCAGGAGCAGAGAAAAAAAAAATTGTATGTATGTACCTATATATTAGGATTTTCATATGCAATATTTATACTGAAGATGAGAAAATTCAGAAGCGTTAGTCAATTTTCCTATGTCTTTTAAATTGATATATGAAATTTAATACTACTCCAGGCATTTTCAAAAACTAGAAAATATATCAAAGTGCTTGCATCGGAAAACGTAAAACAAACAAGCAACAAAAAATGCATGGAAAACAATGTTAAATTAAAAAGAATTCTAAAGTTAAAATTTAGAATTATTTTAAATTTAACCCTGTTGTTTTTGGCAGTCATCCATCAGCCAATAAATCTTTGGAATTCTGTATGATATTGAACTCAAAAGAAAGAACAATGTTTAATAAAACATAAACATGTATATATATGTAAAGAATGGGCCTTACGCCATTTCTTGTTGGAATGATTGACGCAAATCCATTGGGGTTCTAGGTTAAATAGTTTATTTCAAAGTTCAGACAGAGGGCAGGAGTCGGGCCGGCGACCTTATTCGTTCCGTGGCTATCTTCTTACATCGCAGTCTAAAGGCTCGAAGCTAAGCTTTACGTTCCAAACTCCTAAAAAGCTAAGCGCGAAGTTAAGACGAAGCCCCCGAAATTTCCGCGCTCTTGCTTAAATACTCCTTAATTGCCACACCTGCTGGCAGGGTGCAGCACGATCGCGAAGGCGTTACTCTCAAACGTAATTACTTAACTAGATTGTCAATCAAGACATGAGAAACACCTGCTTACCCAGGAGTTCTAAAAGCACGTAGTAATGAAAACCACAGAAAACCGAAAATACTGCTGAATAAACAATTTTCTACTTATGGAACTTCAAAAAACGTCTCCGAGCGTAATATTTGTCTGGCCGAGAAACAAACTTTACAGTAAGAGTAAAAGATTAAATAAGCTTTTTCAAATAACATTAAATTAAATTAGATTAAATTAGCAAAGTTTATTTTATTATTACATATCCCCCCCCCCCCGGCTTGCCTGCAAGTCGGTGGCACTCAACCCGAACGGAGCAAGAAAGAAATTTTGAACTGTGATTTTTTTTTTTTTTTTTTTTTAACTCTGAATGTAGAATTGAGATCACCAGCCTTCTCCACATACACAATTTCTCAAAATACAGTTAAGACATGAAAAATATTCAATACAAAATAATATTCATAATAGCACTAGAATTTGTAAATTTTAGTATATTAACGCGCGAGGGAAACAAGATCCCTTATATAAACAATCATTAGTTCAGCTGAGTCTCTACTTCATTGTTCAAAGTTTAGTGTTTATATCTGTTATAACGTCCACAGTCATTGACACAAGAAAAGCGAAAGTACTTGAGGCTCTGATTGTAGATTGTACTATTTGCAAACATTTGTAAACACATTCAAGTAGATGAATCTTCAGAATATTATTTTTCTGAGTTAACTAATAAAATATATCAATCAAATAAGTAAACACTATACAAAACACATACTGGATCTTATTCATAAAAATAATACTAATATAATTTCACTAAAGTATAAAGAATCTAAATATTCCTGTATAGTAACGTATATACAACACTATAAAATATCACCTAATATCTGGAAATAGTTTTGGGAATAATTTTTCAAATGAAGTGACCAATATATTATAACAACAGAAATGCAACAAAATAGTATAACAACATGACAATAAGGTATAAATGGATATTTTTACTACATGATAATTCTTAGCAATATAGGTAAATACAAATGTAAACAAAGACAAAATTTGTGTGATGTATACAGTGTGTAATGTAAAAATGTTGAAGATTAAAATTGAATTGAGAAAAACACAGCTGTACAGTAGCATTACCCCGTACAGAGTGGTATAGTTTTGTTAGCCTTTTAAGTTGGCTCAAACTTACACTCTTCACAAAGTTCTATTCATGGTATAATTTAAATTTTTGTGGATTATTATAATATCTTAGTTTAGATGAACGCACAATCTCAGAATCTCTTTTAAAATGAGGACTAGGTTTATCAATTTCAAAGTTTACTTCAGAAAGTTGTATTATTTTATATGGACCTGAATAGGGTGGACTTAATTTACGAGTATTAGGATATTCAAATTCTTCGTATATTACTACTTCATCACCAACTTTAAATTTTACAGGGAGAAAGTGAGCATCATATCTGATTTTGTTTTTATTATGATATTGTATAGTTCTTTCCTTAGCTAATTTACGTGCTTCATCAAGAGGTGGATAACAATTATTGTTTGGCAATAATGGATCATAAGGTAAAGTTCCGTACATTAAATAACTTGGTGAAAACAGTGTAACAGAATGTGGAGTTATGTTATATTGATTTAAAACTTCCTCTAGTAATTTAGTCCATGGTACTTTAGTTGATGAAGTGTTAACTTTGCATTTTAACCTTGTGACAATAGTCTGATTCAGGCGTTCCACTTTCCCATTCGTTTGTGGATGATGACTGCATGTCATTAAATGTTTAACATTATAATTACGAAGAAATTTTTTAAATCTTGAAGAAGTAAAAGCTGCATTTCTGTCAGTTAATAACTTTTCTGGAACTTGAATTTGAAATATTTGTTTTAAACAGTTTGTATAAGTTTCTGTTGTGACACTTTTAGATGGAAACCCCCACACATGACGAGTTGCATGGTCTGTGACCAAATGCAAATACTTTTTAGTAGAATTATAGTAATTAAACCCACCAACTGTGTCCAATGAGAGGCATTCAAAAGGTTTATCAGTTGGAGGTACTTGCTGCAATAATCCAAATCTTTTTTGTTTACATTTTTTGTTTATTTGGCATGTGTGACAATATTTCACGTAATTTTCAATATCTGTATTAATAAGAGGCCAATAATATTGAGGTGTAATTAAATTTACCATTTTGTATATTCCTGGATGTCCAAATTGGTTATGAGTTTTCTCGAACAGGGGTAATCTTAAAGACATAGGTACATAAATCTTATACAGTCCTTTTTTCTTAATTACAATAACATCATTTACTTCAATTAAATTTTTACCATTTACTACGACATTTTCTTTCTTTTGAGTTTCTTTAATTTCATTTACATCAAGAAGGTGGACGTGGTGTGAGATATGTTCCACAGCAGGTGACCGGGATAGCATATCAGCTTCAATATTAGTGGAGCCCTTTAGATATTTAATTTCATAATCAAACATACTAAGTTTTAGTGACCAGCGGAAAAGACGCCCCCTTAAATTTTTAACATTTTTTAGCCAAGTTAAAGCCGCATGGTCAGTATGTATGACGAATTTTTGCCCATGTAAATAATGATAAAATTTGTCCAAGGCATCCACAATAGCCAAACATTCTAATTCGGTAATAGCATAATTTTGTTCATAACTTCTTAAGTTACGCGAATGATATGCCACTGGGTGTAAAACTCCCTTTTCATTTTCCTGCTTCAGAACACAACGCACTCCATGACTTGAAGCATCAACAAAGAGATGACAGGGACTTCTTGGGTCATAAAGCCTTAAAATTGGCTTTTGAATCAATTCACTTTTTAATTTTTGAAAAGCATCTTCACAATTTTGATCCCAAACATAGGGGACATTTTTCTTAAGTAGATTATTTAATGGTGCCCTGGTTTTAGCATATTGAGGAATGAACCTCCCATAAACATTAATAGACCCAAGAACTCTCTGGAGTTCTTTTACATTGGTCGGTTGTTTCAACTTTTCAATAGCTTCAATGTTTGGATTATAGGAGTGATGCAACCATTAGAGACTTCATATCCAAGGAAATTAATTTTAGTTTTACTAAAAGTGCATTTAGATAACTTCAGCTTTAAATTTTCTTTAACACAAAAGTCAAATAATATTTGTAAGTGATGTAGGTGCTCTTCTTGAGATTGAGGAAAAACAATAATATCATCAAAATAATTACATGCAAAATCAATTTTGTATTTATTTAGAATTCTTCTTATGCTACGATTAAATATTGCTGGCGCTGTGCGCAACCCGAAGGGTAGAACTTTCCATTCAAATAACCCAAATGTGGTAGCAAAAGCCAATTTTTCAGTATCTCGGGGATGTACGGGCACATGTCAATATTCACTCGCGAGATCTAGTGTGGAAAAGAATTCTGATTTTGCTAATTTATCAAGAAGAGTATCAATTCTAGGTAATGGTTCTGCGTCTGTTTTCATGATAGCATTAAGTTTACGAAAGTCAACACGAAGCCGTGTTTTCTTTCCTTCCTCTCTCTTAAGCACCAAAGTGACGGGTGCAGAGTAAGGGGAGCGGCTTTCTTTAATTAAACCGGCTTCTAATAAATTTTGAATTTGTTCTCTTATTTCACTTTCCTCCTTAGGTGAGGTTCTATAAGCTCTTTGTGCAATTGGTAATTCGGATCTTAAATGAACTCTTTGTGGTTCCATGTTAATTCTACCTACATCATATTTTGTCTTTGCGAAAATTTTGACATATTTAGCTAAGAGAGCAGGAAATTCACTTTTATTCGCTAACTGAAGATTTTGATTATTTTCCTCAGTGGCTGGAGTAAAATCAAGCTCTTTAGCTTCATCCTGATCGATTTGTATCTTACTGAGGAAGTCATCACTCATTTCATATGACAGGAATTCATCATCACAATTTGGATACACATTATTTGGATTACTTTCGTTACAATAATTATCTTGACAAACCTCATTTTGATTACTTTCATTACAATAATTATGTGGATAAACCTCATTTTGATTACTTTCATTACAATAACCACTGTCTGGGACTAAATGCAAGCAAGGTCTTTTCTGTGGAAATATCATCTTGAAGTGACATTAGTAAAATATTTTTTCCCATTTGCGAAATTTCATTTTTGTACAGTCTATATTTAGTTTAAAATCACAACAATGTGGTAGACCAATTAAGACATAAGGTAAGTTATTGTTTACAACATACATTTCCACAGTTCGTGTAATACCACCAAGTATCAAATCTAGAAGGCATTTTTCTCTTAATTTTAACATACCTTGAGTTTGAGCAGCATTGATACCATATTTATCATATTGAGTTTCAATGTGATATTTCTTAATGATATGTTTTGGACAAATTGTTATGCTACTTCCGGTGTCAATTAAACAAGGTATAGCTACAGTTTCATGTACTTTTCTAACTACTTTTGACTTTGTTTATGTTTGGATGCATTTTGAATAAGTTGCCCGGGCAAAATTAATTGTCAGAAAGAGTTAGTTGTATTTTCCACTGAGCTACGATCGTTGTGATTGTCTGAAGTAGCGGTCTTTTGACTGGTATGGTTTGTTTGTATGCTAACAATCTGACGTTGAGTGACAGTAGATTCCTTAAGAGGACAGTCCTTATGCCAATGAAAAGCATTAGTAATATTGTAACTCAGGCATATTTTACAAGGAGATGGTGGTAAGTATTCATGATAATGTGCATTTGTATTGGTATTCTGAATATTAGGCCTAGGTCCCCTGGGTACGTATGTACTATTGTGAGGGGGGTATGATCTAGGCGGGTTATTTGCATTCGGATACCTGTAGTTCCAGGTTGAGATTCATTATTTGGTCTCATGAGTCGCCATTGGCGAAAGCCCTGGGAGCTTGGTTGGAAATGTGTTGGAGGTTGATGTCCTTTGTCTACTATCTGTATTTTGTTTAGTTTGTGTACCAAGTACCTCCATTCGGTTGTTGTCTTAGGAGAATTTACCACAACAAGTTGTTTCAATTTTTTGGGTAGCCCGTCCGTTAATCCATCTAATAATAATTTTGGTTCCAGTTCCAAAGCTCTTCCTACCTGTAATTTTTTGTGGTAATATTCGGAAACATTCTCTCCTATTCTGAAAACAATATTTGAAAAATCACTAAGGGATGGTTCTTCCGGGGTAGTAAATTCCTCATGGAATAATTGCACTAACTCCTCCCAATGTAGGAAATTTAAATTATTGTTAACAAATAAAGTAATTGCCTTTCCTTTAATGAACTTGTGTATATTTTTTATTTTCCACACATTATCCAAGTTTTCATCATTGGAATAACCCTCAAAATAAACAACCCAATTCTCAATCATCAACCCAATTCAACCCATTCCATTCCTGACTCGGGGGCAAAAGGAATTATTTCTGAAGCTCTGTCATAATTTTGTGTTTCTCTCCTTTCGGTTATTATGGATGACAGTTCTTTTGACTTTTTTAGCTGCTGAGAATTCCCATTACTATTTGCTACTTCTGACGAAGAGGCTAATCGACTTTCTGTTTTTGCAGATTCCTTATTACTATCATTTTTCCCCGAGGTTTGGGTTTTGTCACCGTCAGCTATTTGGTCAGCATCTTCTATATCACTGTTTATCGTAAAGGTTTCACTGTAAGTCTCCAAATCCCTGAAGGTGGATAGGAGCTTACGTGCTGTCTCCTCTTCTGAATCCGAAGGTTCTAATTGAAAAAAATTAGCAATTCTAATTAATTTAATTTTATCAAAATTATCAATAACATATTTTAGCTTTCGTTCAAATTCTGCATCCCCAATTTCAAATTGGAATCCCTCAAATTCCCTTAAATTAGATCGATTTCTCTTCTGCTTACCCGTTTCAAAATTAAAGGATGTACTAATTTAATTGTGTCTGACTTAGCTGATTGAATGGCTAACTTAATTTGGGGAATGTCTACCAACTTCATCTTGACTTTATTACAATAAAAATTTAAAATATACAGTTATAGAACTTAAAAATTTGTCAACACTTTTTATATAATATACACTTTAATGGCATTTTTATATTAACTTTCAAACTTATAAATAGTATCATCATATATAACTATCATAGCCCGTTATTATATATTTTTTTTCAACATAGATATTAAATTACTAACTAACACGTCACTATCATTAAGAGAGGGAAACAACTTACCTTGCATCTTCACAAACTAAATAAATAAATAAAAAAACCACACTAACACTTTTTCTACAAATTAACAATCTTCTTTTAAATTCTTGAGTGCCACTAAAACATTGCGTAATTTTTCAATTATGAATGGTGTCCCTTCAAAATTTAAGTTCGCCGTTGGTCAGTGTCCGGAACATCGGCTTCCACCGGGCGAGATCGTTCATCCTTGAATAATGTGTAAGTAAACGTCTGTCACAGTGTCACTATTACTTTTGCAGCCGGCCGCACTGCTCTGGGATACAGGGAACGCACGTACGCACAATCGCGTGTTTCAATGATGACAGCGAGCGACGTCGGTAACTGCACGGGAAGGCATCGGCGACACGTTCCGTGGCTATCTTCTTACATCGCAGTCTAAAGGCTCGAAGCTAAGCCGAATCGTTTCGGCTCGAGGGAGACGTAACTATCGCCATCTAGCTCTGGCGGAAAGTCCACTAGCAGAAAAGCAAACCGTACAGGGGCAAGGATGCTCTCGGCTCTCCTCTCCGCTCAACTCGCGCATGCGTACTAATCATTGCGAGGTCTTCCGCGCGATTCCCTCCCTTCAAAACGACAACATCGTGGATCGTACGCCGCCATTAATTAATAAATCGAATCAAAATGGAAAAGAAGAAACAATCTTCAATTCATCTAATACGTAAGTATATCTTGTACGTTCTTTAACTGACATTTACATCATTTGTTTATATTGATTTATGTATAATTTGTTTATATTGATAATTGTTTTTTAATGTTACCGATGCAACAAATATGCTGCACTGCAAATCAAATCAATATGCTTTCGCTGGGAATAGTTTTATCTTGATCGCTTCTACAACTGTGTGCTTTTGTCAGCAGTTATTAATTTATGTTTGCGATATTTCGTAAGAGAAAGTAAATCCGTTTGCTGTAGTGGCCATTATGTGAAACATGCTTGTATATTTTTATTGTTTGTATACATTTTAACAGAGCGATTTTTGTAGTACAGTATGGAACCTGTTATCATCCGGAATGGTTGGGACCGGGTGTATTCTGGATAACTGGTTGGGGATTAACATGATATCTACTGATTTGATTGGTAGCATAAATGTTACTCTCTATTTTTGATTAGAATTAAACATTAATTGCATTTAAATGCATTTATGGAGCATTTAAAGAACTAGTCTGTTAAGCAACATTGATTGAAGGAAGTCTTCTCCATTGCATCTTTCTAATGATAAGAGCTAACAGGTTAAACATGGGTTTAGTAGTTGTTTTTAGTGTGCACAAGCAGAGGCAATTAACATTATAATCACTTTGGCTTTCCAAAAACTTACTACGATTGAACCGTGTTATAATGAACTTCAGGAGAACAAAAGTTATGTTTGTTACACCCATTATCGGAACTGCTAAGAAATGAAATAGTAAACTTCATTGATACAATACAATAATTGGATTTTTTAAATTTAAAATCAGCAAATCATTATCATTTATCAAAATATACTTAATTTTGTATGGAAAAGCAATGCGTAAAAGCTCATATTCTTAAGGCTTATTCTGAATGTGAAATACACATCTAGAGGCGTTATTGTGTTAACTGGTAAACTGTTGTTCGTTATATACCGGGTTTGCTGTAACAGAGTTCGGCTATACAGGCAAGATCAGAAATGATGATATATCATATTTATAATAGCTATCTCATATAATGAAATATGGTTGAGAGAGAAACTACTATTGTTTTATCTTCAGTGTGCTCGTTTCCTATTTATTTACAAGCAGCCAATCACCGTCAAGAAAATTCTGCCATCATAGTCAAAACAGACATAGTCAAAAATCCATTTTCCATAGTAACGGCTGTATTAAATTAAAAAAAAAATTGTTTTGCAAAAGTCATATGGGCAACAAACTGTACTTGGGGGTGACCAAAATAATTTCAGAGATTGCCCGAGGGCAGCACAAAAAGAAAACAAAACACAGGATTCTACCCTTGGTTATATACATTGCGGATAAAAGTTATTTGTGAAAATGTTTCATGTTAATGTACGAGCTATTTTGCTTCAATATTGTCATTTCTAAAACTTTTGTTTTGACTTTACGCATTATTAATTAGTTTTTCTTTCTACAGAAAAAAGAAGTCCTCCCATGTTAAGTATGACCTTTGTGACACAGCTAAAGTGAAAGAACCTGAAGGCTAATATCATAGGTTTCCAAAAGACCCAATAATGTAAGTGTTAATTTTAGTAAGAGTATACCATGTGTTACTCATTTTGTAATGAAGCTATCAACAAATTCTTTATGTATGGTAATGTACAATGTAGGGATGCACTGAATATTCGGTTGGTATTCGGTATACTGCCTATTCGGCAGTATACCGTGACGGTTCGGCCAAATATTTAAATATTCGACAACCGAATAGTAAACAAATTTAAGTATTCCTCAATCAGTAAACAAATACATATTTTTTATATCATGAATGAAAGATATAGTATAGTACCATAGTACTAAATTGATTCAAGTTGTTACTTACTAATATCACATGTGAATAAGCGTTAGAAACCTATATAAAGTCCTCCTACCAAGGCACCCCCATCCTTGGCAGATAGTCCTAGCATAGCGTTCCACAATCACACAAAAAACCAATATCCCAATGAAATTTGTTTTAATGTAAGAGAAAACACTCCGATGTTAAATTTGAATTTTGTTGCTTTTCAGTTTTTCTTAAATCTCATGACGCATTACATTAACCTGTGCTATTACTAACTGATTTAAATTTGAAACAGTAACCAGGAAAAAAAAGAAACTCATAACATTAAGTATTCATAACTATGTGAAGTCAATTAACTGCTAATATTTTAAATAAAATATGTAGGTAAAAAAAATTACCAGCATTTCACTAATATTTTAAAAAGTTATTAATAATATATAAAGGAAACATACTTGGATATTGAATTTTGCAGCATTTCAGTTTTTGAAGTTTTACACCATATGAAACATTTTTTAAGAAAAAACTAATTAAATTAATCATTGTAATCAAAGTATAATAAATTTTTTTTTTGTAACAAAGTATAATAAATTTAAAATAATTTCGGTAAAAGCTGAATACCGAAAAAAGTATTCGGTATTCAGCCGAATATTCGGTTAGAATTTTAACTGAATATTCGTTATTCGACAAAATGTGGTATTCAGTGCATCCCTAGTACAATGTAAATCATGGAAATTTTCTTAGAAATGATTGCAATTCTTTGCCCACAACATTTTTCGGTTTTACATACAACCAAACATGAACTATTACACACAATGAAGAAATCCTCCAGAAAATCTCTTAAAGAGTAATTTTTTTTTAAATGAATCCAAAATAGCAATAATACTTTGAAGATTTTTTTTTTTTTTTTTTTATAAATTATAAAATTACAAAACAAATTAAAATATACAGTAAAAGACAATGAAAGGTTGTTTTAATTGATTGTATTTTTGTGAAGGGGCCCTTTAATTGGTTATAATTTTGTGAAGGAATCGATTTAGTCGATTGTAATTCTGTGAAAGGGCTGTAAAACAGACCTACACTTTGTATGTGTTGATCCCTGTCTGTACCCAATAAAGTTATTCTATTCTTTTTTGCAGGTCCAATAAATGAGCTGAAGTGTCCGGAAAGGAGTGGGTTATTTTATCATCCCTCCATGTGAGATACACCAGATTCTGGGTCTGTTCTGAACATTTTTCAGCAAGCAACTGTTCCAACACCATGATGCTGATTCTGACAGATATAATTTGATGCCACACCACTGTGAAATTTCGACTTCAGATGATGAAGTGCCATCTGTTAGTTCTAACTCTGTGTTTACTGATGTGCTGAATGAAGTTGTTTAAATTTTACTCCAGGTAAACTCAGCGAGTTATGTTTCGAAAAAAGCTTGTGAGCAATTTAAGTGCAATGTTTGTAAAATGATTTGATTGGTGAGAAAGAACTTTCAAAAAGTACAATGTTTTTATATTTCAAAAATTACAATATTGTTAAAAATGAGTTTATTGAATTTGAAATTCATAAGTATTATTCCTCAAATGTTGTTGGTACATTCTTTCAGACTTTTTCTTTTTTTGTCAATCTCATCCCTGACTTTCTGGAAAATAGTAGTGCAATATTTATATTTCTTACTCCAGTTTCTTTTTTCGCATATATTTTTTTACTATGATATTGTTAAAACAGTGCATTACTTACAAAGTTGTATTACAAAACTTATTCAAAAGTAAAATTATCAAAAAGAAACAGCCATAGCAAAAATTATATGTTTTTATTTTCAGAATTACTTAATGCAAGAATGTAGAAGCATTAAATTTTATTTTTTATTAGGAAATGTATTTACTATTATACTAAATATATATATATCTATATTTATTTCTTTCATTTTGGCACATGGTAGTTAATGGAATATATACTGTGTAAAAAAAAACAATGTTATTTTATCTTAACATAATTAAGAGGGTATGTCATTAAGTAAGCCACATATGCATATGGCATAATGCTAGAAATAAATCTATTATCTATTATAAGTTAGAAATAAATCTATTCAAAGAACAGCCATAGATGACCAAACTTAGCTCAGCATGATTTTCTCATCTGTTTTTGTCTATTGAAGCAACAGCTTGGAGGCAAGAACCAAATGATAAAAAAAAAATTGTAAATAATTATGGCATTCAGTGTAAGGTGGTATTATGAATGTCATAGCTAAATTTATGCAGCTAGAATACGGGCTGAAGTGCACATAAACATTTGTAGGGCCTGCGTTAAAAAATAAAATTGTTTCCAAGTGTTTGTCATCATAATTTATTTTTCCTTATAATTTAGAATTTACAGTCACACAATATGATAGAACTTGCATCATTTTACTTAATGACTTTCCATCATATTTTCTTTTTCATATTAAATAGCTGCCAACTTGTAAGAATTTTTACAAAATGTACAAATGTTTATTTTTTCCCTTGTTTTATACTAATGCACTATACTAATAGATCACAGTATAAATATTTTTTGTTGATAAAAATCTTTCAAAGTGACAGATGTTAAAATTTTCCTTTTGCATTTTAATTTAAATGATTTTGAGTGTGATGCAGAGAGTCAAGAGTTTAAAATCTTACTACTTAGTAGTTGCAGAATTTTAAGTGGCAACCTTATTAAAAAAATTTTAAGTAACCGAAATAAATTAGTTTTGTTTTCATTATTTTTGTTCTTATAACTTTCACTTACGTAAAATTTTACAGTAATTTGTAATAATTGACAGATTTCTCTTCAGAGATCTTGTTTTTTCTTAGTATTTTTATTGAAATGCATCAATTTCAAAATATTACGCTTACTATATACTTTTATGAAAACTGACATTCAATGATTTTCACTGCTAGCTTAGATTGGTCAAAAGAAACATAACAAAAAAAAAAGGGTGTGTATGAAATTTGATCCAATTTCAGTATTTAGTTACTTGAGAATAAACAAATAATAGAAATAATAACTTCTTTATGATTTGGCATTTGTGCATGCACAAAAGCAAAACGTTTCCTGATTTTTGGATATTTTTATGAAATTCCCTGATATTTCCATGATCTGTCACCACCCTGTGCTAGTATTTAGTTTTATTATTTTCCCACTAATCGCTATGTCAAAATTATTTGACAGCACGTCTATGGCCCAATTAAACCTATCTGGAAGTTTTTTATAAACAACTTTTGATCACTAATTTTCTTTTGATTGTTCAAACTACATATTTGTGAACCTAAATTACTACCTCTGCATTGAACAGTTCTTTAAAAATTCTTCTCACCCCCATTTTCAGAAGATAAATAATCTTGCAGACTTACAGCTAGTGATTTTTACTTTTTATTAAATATTACTTCTTCGAATAGTTGTGAAAAGGTAATGTTTTGTTTGATTAATTAAACATAAAAAGTCTCAATGATTTAAATTGTTTCTTTAAGTACAATTTCAGATCAGTATGCTATTCAAAAATTAAATAGTTTTGATGCATTTATTAAAAACTAGATTCTTTTCTTTTCTTTCTTTCTTTCTTTCTTTCTTTTTTTTTTTTTTTTTGGATAGGTGTGTGTGTCATTTTTTATTGTAATTGTTTTATATTTCTTGTCTCCCAAATATTTGACTTTTTTTCCCTCTTTGTTTGTAATGGATCCTACAGATTCCTTTTTTGGGGGGGGGGGGGCATTTTTTATTGTAATTTTTCTTGTCTCCTAAATATTTGATTTTTTCTCTTTGTTTATAATGGATCACATAGCATATTTTTTTCTTAATGTAATTCAACCTTCCTTGTGTACTGTCCTAATCTTCTCGAATCGTAACAGTTGTGCTGTAAATACATAAATTATTTACAGAAAAATAGTTTGTTGTCTTGTTTTACAAAGCCTATTTTAAATTTGTTAAACTCAGCTACAATTCTACTTGAAATTTTGTTGCTTGTACAGTTATTTGAATTATCTGTTTTCTGTATTGACTATCCAAATAAAATATAGGTGAAACTTTATAATGTCTCATACTTCATTTTTGTTATTTGTTATTGTTTTAACATATAAACATGCAGACTGATTATATAAATAATTCCAAGAAAGGTCTACCAATTTATTTCATACATAAAGCCCAATTAATTAGTTTTCATTTATCTTAAAATAATAATAATAATTTAAAATTGATGATGTACAAAAAATACATTAAGTTTATGCACATTCACACTAATAACTTCTACTTTATTGGTGTTTTTTGTGCTACTGTTTGAAGAAATTATCATCCATATTTATATCTTTTAAAAATAATTGAAGTTTTCGTATACACTTTTCTTTGCATAATGCAGTATTCTTCAGCAGAACAAGTCTTAAATCATAACAATTATAACCACATTTAAGGACAAGTTTGGCATCTAAAATTATTATGCTGATGCCACATTTTAAATTATTTTACTGGGTGTTTTGAATAGTGAATTATGAGAGTAAGTATATCTTTTTTTTTATTTCAGCATTCATGGTAGTTATTAGTAAATATTAAATATAAAGTTCAACTTATTTCCCAATTGTTGCAATAGAATATACACATTTATTTTAAAAGTGATGAGCACAAAACAGTAGTCCATATCACATTATACAAATTTTTATTTTATTATTATTTTTTTTAACACTGTATTTTTACCCTAAAAGTATAAACTTAAACAATGATATAAATTCCTGATTAAATCAATATTATTTCACTGATCCTCATCTGATTTTATGATTAAAATAAGTTTAAACAGCTATTCTCATTACAAAATAATAATAATAGCAACCCTTGCTTCAAGTTCAAATTACCCCCAAAAGTGTTAATTCAAACAACTGGATTTGGATTAAATCAATATTCAATATTATTTCATCGATTGTTTCCTGAATTTATATTTAAAAGAAGTTTAAGCAGCGATTCCCGTAACAAAATAATAATTAAAATAACCTAAGTTTCATAAATAATTTTTTTTCCCCAAAAAGTGTAAACTAACAATAGTCTAACTTTAATCACACTTGTGATTGAACTTTAATCATAATATTATTTCGCCGATCGTTCAGCGAATTTATAATTAAAACAAGTTTAAGCAGCGATTCCCGTAACAAAATAGTAATTAAAATAACCTAAGTTTCATAAATAAATTTTTTCCCAAAAGTGTAAACTTTAACAATGATCAAACTTTTTTACACCAATATTATTTAGTTGATCGTTACCCGATTTTATAAATGAAAGCATTTTAAACGGCGTTTCTTCATTAAAGGGGGGGAAAATAACTCCCAGCTAACTCAAAGCAAAGGCGAAAATAGTTTCGGATCTGCGTTTGAGCCCTGTAAAGTTGTTTTTTTTACTACCACGGTTTCCGCCAACGCCGCGCATGCGCGCGTTTCTGCTCTTACAGTATCCCTATGAGAGTTGGACTTCTTCACGCAGTGGTTATTTATATTCTTTGGCTAAGCTTTACGCTCCAAACTCCTAAAAAGCTAAGCGCGAAGTTAAGACGAAGCCACCGAAATTTCCGCGCTCTTGCTTAAATACTCCTTAATTACCACACCTGCTGGCAGGGTGCAGCACGATCGCGAAGGCGTTACTCTCAAACGCAATTAGTTAACTAGATTGTCAATCAAGTCATGAGAAACACCTGCTAACCCAGGAGTTCTAAAAACACGTAGTAATGAAAACCACAGAAAACCGAAAATACTGCTGAATAAACAATTTTCTACTTATGGAACTTCAAAAAACGTCTCCGAGCGTAATATTTGTCTGGCCGAGAAACAAACTTTACAGTAAGAGTAAAAGATTAAATAAGCTTTTTCAAATAACATTAAATTAAATTAGGTTAAATTAGCAAAGTTTATTTTATTATTACATATATATATATATATATATATATATTAGGTCTACCGGAAAGTTCTATCCGTTTTCCGTATGTCAATATTTTGCCTAGCGCCAAAACTACTGAAGCTAATAATAACACGAAATTTAGCACGAGTGGGATTTTATAGCGTAGGTGCTAGATTAGAGAGTATTTTCCAAAATTCGTAATTTATGGAGGATAAAGGCCCAAAATGCTCTTTTCATATATTCTGAGGGATCTCAAAGAAGAAAAGAGATATCGATAAAATTCTTGCTGTAAAATACACAACACTCAAGAATGCGTAAAAATCGATTTCAGAACATTTCGAATATAATCCTCCTAGGAGGGTAGACGTAACAGTTTCCCATGAATAACTGGTTACATGACATTCCATAGTAGTACAACTAGTTCAAAAAACGTTGAAATTACGTTGGAAACACGTTTTTTGACGTTAAAAAACGTGTTTTAAACGTCTTTTGGACTAATTGTGCTACTAGGGTTTATTCTGCAATATATCGCCAAATGTGTAATTTGACAATGTGCCTGACATTGCTAGTTGTTGTAACAATAAAAATTTAATACAGTATACAGTAAAACCTATTTCAAATTGCTGTATCCCCAAAACTAGCCAAAGCACAATTTTGTTCGCATTCTGTTAAAAGTAAATAAGTACTGTAACTTACAGGAATTCAATTCTTTCAATAAACTTTGCCCCTTCTATTGACTTGATTGTCATATAGAATTACAAAGATTGTCATCCAGGAGACCCAGGGGCGGATCCAGAAATGACTCAAGGAGGGGGCGATTTTGTACCTGAAACCGGGAAGTAGAATGCGCACAATCATTTTATAATTAATTAATATAATCAATTATATCAATTAATGTAATTAATTATTTTATTGATAAAATCTATATATGAGCGATGGTTAAAAAGGACAGGGAGTAGTATCCGCAATACACCCCTAAGAAAAAGGCTACTTAATTTTCATTATACTTTGATAATATATTTTAACAAATTATAACATATTTTTGGACTTCGCCCAGGAGGGGGCGATCGCCCCCTCCTGGGCGAAGTCCAAAAATCTCGGAGACCTCAACAGCTCGGAGACCTCAAAAACATCGGAGACCTCAACAGCCATGCCTCACCCTCGCCTTACCACCGGTTCCACGACACAACTGCCGTAACACCTAATGTTACATATATATACATGTTTATGTTTTATTAAACATTGTTCTTTCTTTTGAGTTCAATATCATACAGAATTCCAAAGATTTATTGGCTGATGGATGACTGCCAAAAACAACAGGGTTAAATTTAAAATAATTATAAATTTTAACTTTAGAATTCTTTTTAATTTAACATTGTTTTCCATGCATTTTTTGTTGCTTGTTTGTTTTACGTTTTCCGATGCAAGCACTTTGATATATTTTCTAGTTTTTGAAAATGCCTGGAGTAGTAGTTAAATTTGATATATCAATTTAAAAGACATAGGAAAATTGACTAACGCTTCTGAATTTTCTCATCTTCAGTATAAATATTGCATATGAAAATCCTAATATATAGGTACATACATACAATTTTTTTTTTCTCTGCTCCTGAGCAGAAAGTCAGGATGAAATTATTTTGGAATGTAGGATTATTCCATCTTAACAACATATAAAAATTTAAAACATGTGTCTGTGATCAGACATGCCGAAAAAAATTCATGATGTTTTTTAGCAAATGCAGTGCTCATGCATAAACTATAGAAGATACGCAAATTTCGATAACATTTTTGGAATCAGCGTAAAAAGTTACTCCTAGAAACAAATTTTCACTTCAGTAACTTTTACAGGTAAGGGGTTATTTAAGGAATTGAGAAAAAAGTTGGCGCATCTTGCAGAAAACTTAAAAAATTGCATAATTAATTTCTCGGTAATTAATTATCGTAAAACCTTCAAAATTGAGATTTGTTGATGTCTTAGCCTATAAATCCTCTATATAAAATTTGAGGAAAATCTCTGGTGTGGTGAACTTTTTTCAGTTTTGTGTTTGATTTCACGTGGAATGACCCAACAGTGACTGATAATAGTACGAAATCCCTCGGAGTCAGCAAAGAAAAGGCCAAGCATGTGATATAACTGATATAATTATTTAACCCGTCAGCACTCGCTCCTACTTAAGTAACTTAAGCGCTCTCGTTGGGTAAATGTTACCCCATTTTGTGTCCTGTTATAGTCTTGACTAAAAACGTTTGTAAAGATAATTTTGTGGTCATATCGTAGAATGCATCAGATCTACAACGTTTTATAGGAGAAATCTCTCTTTTCATATTTATTTAGAGACTAGAAGAAGAGGCCCGCTGTGGAGACAATTACAGCGGGCGCTAGGAAAACATTTGACGAAAATAGGCCAACACTCAATATATTTCATCTTCGTCCAACTAAAATAAATAACTTCATACTCAAATTTTAATATATACCCAAAACGAATTTCATGCTCTTCTGGAAATGCGCAGAAACTTTTCGCATTCGACCGATTTCGTTTTGTGTACTCAGCACCTGTCCTATTAACGCGTCAGTAGAAGATTATTTTAATGAAAAAAAAAATTAAACCATGTTACCTTGAAAAACTATTTTAAGAGAATTGAATTCCCTGGGTTGTGATGTGATTTTCAGTTGAAAAAATTAAGTTTCTCACTCAAATGATTCACTTTCGGAAATGAAATGGAGGGTAATAAAAACGTTATTCATCAGGAAATATTATGCGCCATTGTTCCAGAGTTAGTAAAAGAAGCACTAATTCCTTTTGACATCGTAGAATTATTGCAGGGGACAGTTGTTATCTCGGAAGGCGAAGAATCGGTTGAGGATGCAAGGGGGAGGAGAAAGAAGCAGGTGAGGGGGTGAACCACTAGTCACTGCAAGTTCAAATAGAGGAAAGTGATGCGAAAGGAGAACGGGATCTTGAGGACCTCCCGGGGGGTACAGAAACCCATTTTCGTAGAGAGCAACGGTATTGGTCTGATTTATCGCAGCTTTGGTGTTTCGCCAAACAGGGAAAAGGCAATTGTTATATTGAGGGTGAATTTTTATTCCATCGAGACAAGGTGCTGGGGGAACCCATTAAGCAATTTGTAGTTCCTGTACGCAGAAGGGCAGACATTTTGCAGCTGGCCCACGATTCGGTGTTCTGAGGACATTTGAGTTTAAAGAAAACCCTCCAGCGAATACCTTATTCTTTTTATTGGAACAACATGAGGAGAGATGCAGCGGAATATATTGCTAGCTGAAAGGATTGTCAACTGACTAGGCCGATAAAAGTAAGTGACAGAGCTCCAATTACGCGAGTTGCGAGACCAGAACTTCCATTTCAAGTGGTGAACGTAGATCTTATCGGTCTAATTGACCCTCCAAACTCTAAAGGCCATAGCCCACTCACGATGGCCTGGAAGCGCGAAAGTCACGTGATCATCGGAACCGAACTATGACATATGAAACTTGCACATATGAAACGTGCAAGCTATGTGCACGTTTTTATTAAAATTGTTTAAATATTTCGCTTGCATTTTACGGAATATTGTAAATATTTGTGTGCTGTAATGTGTTATATACTTTTACAACGATTTATGCTTAGTATGAGTATGGATTTTTTGTGATTAATAGGGATAATTGTTCTAAGGATAACTTCTCAAAAACCAGGTAAGCTGCACTTAGATTTTTGTTATTGTTTATATACGTATTGATTTAGTGAGCACATTTTATGTTTAAAAATTCCACTATTTTGGAGGATTTTAATGACTATGTAGAAATACATTATCGTTTATTAACTTTTTTGCAGTAACTGGCAGTTGGCAGTAAACAAATCGTTTCGTTTAAAATGGGTCTTCACTGCAATGTGTATGGATGCAAATCAAATTACGATAAGCAGGAGTCGGTCAATACATTTTCCTTACCTAAATCTGATAATTTAAGGGCAGAATGGGTGAGAAGAATTCCAAATGATTTAAGCAAATTAAAGCATCCTGTAATTTGTATAAAACATTTTGACGAATACCAAATTATAAGGAAAGATTGTGTCGTGTATAAAGGTGAATTTAAGGAATATGAGAGGAAAATCCCGAAACTTGCTGAAAATACTGTACCGTGTATTTTCCCAAATGCGCCAGCCTATTTAAGTACAAATAAACCCAAAACACATCGAATAGCTGATGTTGAAGAAGAACAATTTTTGCAGGCTATTCAAGAAAGTCTTCTTGAGCAAAAAAAAATATGTTGAACGTAATCAGTTAAAATGTTTGCAAGATGTAAAAGATCATCTGCAAAAATTAATTCCAAAATTAAAACATAAATTGTTTTGTATAGAAGATAATTTAAATATAAAAATTTGCTTTTATGAAGCTCCTAATGTATGTCCAGTTATTCTAGGTTGTATTGTTATAAATAATGAGTTAAATTTTGAGGTGTATATCAATAATCAAAAATTGAATAATATTACTTTTTCTAAGCTTTCTGTAATTAATAATGTTCATATACTAGAAGCTTTAATTGAAGCTGTTGATAAATTTCTTATAAGCCCATCACAAACTACTCTTTTAGAATCTGTAATTCATCTGTTAAAATCTGTTAGTGATTCTGATAGTTCTGATGTTTTTTTGTTTTTTTTTGTTTTTTGCTTTCATTATTCAACAGTTTGAGCTGAGTATAATGACAAAAAATAACAGACGTTATAGTAATCATACATTAATTTTAGCTTGTACATTATATGTACAGTCATCATCAGCATATAATGCTTTACTAAAATGTGGCTATTTATTTTTGCCTAGCATTCGTGTTCTGTGCAATTTTATGAGTAGTTATTCTTTATCGAAACTAAACTTAAAAGGTAGCATTGGTTATTTAGAAAGAAATAAACAGTTTCTTGAAAATCATGAACTTACTATAAATATTTTGTTGGACGAAATATATGTTCAACCTATGTTCAATTTTAACGGTGACGGTTCTATTTATGGAAGTTCTGAGAATAATCCTTCTATTGCTGCTAAAACTGCTCGGGTTTTCATGATAACTTCTGTTTTTTCATCTTATAAAGATGTTGTGAGTATTGTCCCAGTTAATAAATTGACAGCTGTAGATTTAAATAATATGATTTTGCAGGTTTTAAAGGCATTTGAAGATTATGGTTTTCAGGTTATTTCATTGATATCCGATAATAATGCTGTTAATAGATGTGCATTTGAGTTAATGGCACCAAATAAAACTTTATAGCCTTATATTACTCATACTTTTGATGGAGCAAGACTTCTCTTCTTTCTTTTTGATATGGTCCATATGTTGAAATCTATTCGCAATAATTGGTTCAATAAGAAGCTCATAATGTTTCCTGATTTTACTGACCATACTGTTTTAAAAAGAGTTAATTATAAAGATTTTGAATCCATGTATGACATTGAAAAAATCTTCTACCCTAAAATATGGTCATTTACTTTCAGTTAAAGCTTTGCATCCATCTAGTATCCAAAAGCAAAATGTTAAATTAGCTCTTCAAATTTTGAATGAGAAAAACATTGTTGCGCTTAAATGTATATCGAGCATTCACGCTGTTTTATTAAACTTTAAATTAGCTTTCTTAAAGTAAGATTTTACGCTTTTATTTATTTTGTTATTTTTTAAAGCCAATGTTTTGCACATGTGTGCCATTCATTGGCCGGGCCACACTGCTATTATGTATAAAAATATATGTATGTATGTATATATGTTAATAACGTATTGTTTTAAAATTGAATTTATTTATATTTAATGTACATGCATAAAATGGGCTACAAAGAGTCGGATGGCTCCGATGAAACCCCTGCCCTTTGAGCAGTTAATACAGCATTTGAAAATTAATGAGACACCCAGAATATGCTGGGGGACCCATAACCATTGCATGCACCTGTTTAAATCTTTCATCTTTTTATACTATTAAATTGGTTCATTGCCTGAATTCTTAGACTTCGTATGGATTCTTTGATTTTAAAAGTTGACTTCAAATGATATTTGTATAATTGTTTTCTAAATAAGAATAATTTTATTTTTACAATTATCATTTAATTTTTTAAAAATTCTACTAAAATCTTAAAAGAACGAAAAAAATGGAATTTTTAAATTTAATTGGTATAAACTGTTTTCCTTGAAAGTGTTTAAATCGATTTTTGACAAAAAATTATTTAATAAGAATGAATGCAAACTGCTATGAGCTTTCTATTTATAAACACTTTCTTCCCCCCCCCCCCGAAAAAATTCGCCAAAATTCTCATCATTTTGTCAATATAAATGTATATTATGTATTGTATTTTTCTCAATATAAATATGTAATAGTAGATTAAATTACGAATGTAAACAAATATAAATATTTAAATCTATCCATGTAAGAAAAATGGACCGGCTCATATTACCATGTTTTTTTAATATTCTTCTAACTCCCTGCCTCTTTCAATTATTTTCCAGTGTTTTATTACAATGTTATTTGAAAAAGGACCGCTGTGTTTTGTTTTAGTGCGATAATGAATGCTAAGTTAGATCGTATTCGCACATTATGCTTCAAAAGGCATGCCATTCAGATGGCTTCCGATCGGTTCCGATGATCACATGACCTGTTAGTTTCGATTTCGCTTCCGGGCCATTGTGAGTGGGCTATGCTAAAGGCCGCTTTCCACATCGAGAGGGATCCGCTGGCCGCTTGGCCAATTATCACTTGTAAGCAATAAATTTTTCGCACCGCAGAATAAGAGGGAGATACTCCGGACAATAGGTAATTGGGGACCGTGCATAATATTGCGGTTTCACACCCCATCTATTGTTTGGTAGAGGACAGCCCATGTGTCGCCGGCGTAAGACGCGGCGAAATATCCCCATTCAAATACATTGTAGCCGCGGCAATCGCTGGGTGTGGGCAATGGCCTTAAGGGTCATAAATATATTTTGTTCTTAATCGACCTTCATAGTTGGTGGGCGGAGTGTGTACAGTTGACAAATTTGTCAGCGAAGACTACTTGGGAGGCCCACTTTGAAATTTTCTCGAGAACGGGGATCCCGAACGTAATAGTGTCGGATAAGGGGACAAAATTTAAGGAAAATTTGACTGAGGGATTTGTGAAAAGAATGGGACCCTACAACTTCGAAGGCGGAGGTATACAATTACCCATTGACCGGGGAAAGATCATTAAGTTGCTGATGCTGTTTCGAGATTGAGGCAGGATTGAGGTGTAGAATGGAAGTTACGATTTTTTTTTTGTCAGAAAATGATTTTTTGTTATTTTAATTGTGTTAATTAATTAGTGTAATATGTGTCTTTTATTGTATTATATATTCTAGGAACCTGCCCTGACTCTGTTCTTTCATTTTGGAACTAACTTTCTTTCTATATTTGTTTATTTCTGGATTCATTCAACAATTAAAGTCAAACTTGTAACATTATTGATAAGGAATGCATTTTTAAAAATTCATAACATAAGTGGGTAGTCCAAGGGTCTGGATACCCCCACCTTGGAGTTGCGGTTTTTCTCAACAATACGATAAAAACGGCTCGATTTTAATAGCACTGCAGTGCTTATGATGAAGCGGATTTTTTTTTTTTTAATTCTGCCTCCTCCGCCGTTTGGACCTTCTCTGAATTTTTTTTCTCTGTGTGTTAAAAATACTCTCGTGTGTTTCTTGTTGCTGTCTTTCATTCATTACTCATTCAGTTTAGTCTAGGTAATCAGTTGACTAAATAATGCAGGCATGCGACAGCCACTCTAAATTTATATATATTCATTCAATGAGTTATCAACAATTGATTTAGAGTTCCATATTAGAGCTTCAAAAATTGTCTTATAAAAAAAAAAAAAAAAAAAAAACACCTGAAAGAATGATGATATTTATCTTTTGCTAAAAAAAAGCTAGATCTTTTGGGGGGGGGGGAGAAAAACTTTCAAACTACAAGTACGGGACCCCCAAAAGACCCGCAACTTGGCATGGGGCCCGTAGCTTTTGCTACTTCTGCTATATTGCTAATCCGGCACTGGAACAACTGAGATGAAAGCTATAAAAGAGCTATAGGTCTCGAAAAACTGTGTCTTTCAATCAATCAATCAAGTGCTATACTTTAATATGCTTTTTAATCGCTTTATTGTAAAGATTACTACCGCCCTTCTGACTGAGACAAGTAAAATTTATCAACTATAAGTTAATTTTTCTCAAGTCTCAAAAGCAACAGCAACAACAAAAGGGTATTAAAAACATCAGTTTTAACTATCCTTACCCTCTTCAAAACACAGACATGCCGCTAATTTAACTCGAAGGTTTACTTAACCCATTCAGTCAATTTGAATTAAAAAAAAATTTTTTTATGTTAAAGTAAATTGATCATACGTCCCCAATTTCTGTGTCTTTTTCCAATTCTGTTTTACATTTTGTCCCCAAAATGTAAAAAAGCAATTGGGGAGAATTTTTAATTATTACAACGTTTTTAATTAGATTACTGTTAATTATTTCATTCATTATAAAATGTCCTCAATTTTGTTTCAAATTTGGGGACATCCGCAGGGACAGTTCGCAGAGAGGTTAGGATTGTCGAAGAAGAAATGCTCTGGAGACTTGCAATCGCAAAATCTGAGCTTGATGACAAATATTTAGTTTTGGTTTGCTGTTGATACTAAAAGATACTAAACTGGCATCAGCCTCAAATAGAGGGGCGGCCATCTTGTCATCGGAGTTGTCTGTTCATCTGTTTAGGTAGATTTAGGAAAAATTAAGTGGCGGTTCGTATTATACCAGTATTTAGATTTGAATTTGCTTTACTTGTAGAGTGAGTAATTTTTAATTTGTGTGTAGATTGTTTGTAATTATTGATTAAGGGTTTCCTATTTCTTAATTATTTTGTTGACAATTACTCTTTCTCCATTTCTCCTGCTGTTTCGATTGAGGAAAATACGTATCATGTCCGAAGCTTCCCTACTCCGTTACACTTGGTCGAATTACATTTGATATATTCTATACTTTTGTTTATTTTATATTGTTTGCTTGCTTGTTTGTTTTTGTAATACGTTAGATTTTGTGTGCCGTAATATATAGATTTGTCATATGATTTTGATTCATTGCGAATGCTTTGTTTGACAATGTTATTGCCTATCATCCAGTGACATTCGTTATTTTGAAAATCTTTTTAAGTGTTTAAGTTTGTAGGGCTTATTAAATCTGATTTTAGTATTTATTCCTCTAATATTGTAAATGTGATTTTAACATACTATTTTACTTGAAAGAGTTTATTACTCTGTAATTAATCGGTGATGTAACATACGTTACATATTTTTATTAACATTTAGACAATGATAAGCAATTCTAAGAAGCTAAACATAGTGCCATATTTAAAATTCAAAATTAGTGCGACTGTTGACATTTTCTTATGGGGCTAGAACCTGTCCTGTAATTCTTATACTTCTTAGTGTATTTATCTGAATCTTGATAAACGCTTTTAATTGTGGATTTTTGATTAGTTTAATTTTCTGGAGCTTTCTAGCTTGGTATGTATTATGTATAAACATGTATTTCATATTAGAAAAAATTACACCATATGTAGTGATTGTGCATTATATTATTGAGCGTATTATTCATAAAAAGGTCATTCATTGCTAAAAAGTACAATTGATATGTAAAGTAGCTTCAAATTTGTAAATATTGCTACTCCCACCACCTCCCCCTAAGAGACATTTATTCCAGAATGCAATTTAAATCCAGACTTTTTTCTGTAATGCTTTTTTATATTTGCAGTAGTTGAAACTTCTATCAGAGAACAGGCCACTCTAAAGGACAAAGTTTACTGAATTTGTTAATGATCAGTTATGGAAGTTAAATTTTTAGTTTTGTTTTAAAAGCCATCTGCAGTTCTCAAAAATCATGTGAATTTCATGCAAGATTAAATATATAAACTAATTATGTGAGGAAAATTTTTACGATACCCGTTCACAAGCTGTACTACTCATTGTAATGCAATAAATAATAAACCTGTAATGCTTATGGAAAAATTAAATATTCTGCAAAATGCTTCACTCTTCAAACATTTTTGTTGTGTAATCTTATGTTTTGAGATTAAAAAAAAAAAAAGTTTCATGAAATGCAAGCATACTTGCGTATTATCCTGGTGGTTCGCCAAGACGAGCTATTTATCTCCAAGATAAATGCCGGACACATCAGATTACTGATGGTTTCGAATACAATTGGCAACAGTTTGGCAGCACATTTTCTGAAAAAATGACTGAATTACAAGCTGGTGCTGTTTTACATATAGATTTTTTTTTTTTACACATTCATGTTTTGGTGTTGATTCTGGCACAATCCTATGGTGATACAAAGTGGTAGCAGCCTTCAGCCCCGATTTTTCCAAATGTTTTTATTTTGTTAATATCAGTACTAGCTAAATGTCCCCATTTTTCATCTAATGATCCGAAGTTCTGGCTGATTTTCTTCCGGTTAACATGAATATGTGTTAAAAACTCCTTAAAAAGTTGTGCAACCTGGGAATCCCTCAACTCTTGTAGGTTTGCCATAACACAAAACAAACAAACCAAAACCTTCGTTAATGTGAGGTGGAGGGCTACCATGCCAACCATATAATCCTCGACTGGTTGGTTGTGTACTAGCAATCATAGAAAACCACACTTAACTGTTATAGATTTTAATAAAATAAAAGTGTGTGTGTGTATGTTTGGGTTATATAACAGTCAGGCCCAGATACACCCACCGGGAATTTTTCCGATGGGCCGGTCACTTTAATATATATTGTATTTATAGATATACTTATGATGTGTACGTGTGTTAGAAGAAAATGTAAGTGGACTGCCGTTGACATGAATTTCCCGGGCCAGTGGGATGGGTTGTATCCGTCCTTGATAACAGTCACTGAAATTCAATCCCCAAGCAACCAAGATATGTTGCAAAAATGGTGGGGAGTGAAATATTGAAGAATATTTTCTGTACATTTTCTACATTGTCTTTAGACATTTATTAGGAAACTTATGTAGACTTAGTTAAACATGGTAGTGTTGTTATTTTTTTTTTTCCAAATTCATGCTTCAAGACCTTGCCAAAAGCATAGCAGGAGTCTTTGCTTAATGTTGTTGTTGTACAATCTCAGTGGCTGCTATAACCTACAATTACCCAGGGTTCTCAAGCACCTTAAGGTCCTTATAACATGTTATTTTTGTTGGAAAAAAAAGTCGAGGCATTTTTTTTTTTTTAAAGGCCATGGGTTTACTCTATGTGCCTTAAGAAGTTGCATGAGCCTTAAATTTTTGTACATTGTTTGATTTTCACGTCTCCTTTGCAATTAAGACTGAGATTTGTTTTTAAACATTTGAGCAGGAAAACATAGACGAAACGAGCATGTTTGCCCTCTGTAGGGTGAGCATAGATGGAAAAGGGGGGGGGGGGCATTTTTGACCAAAAGAAAGAAAAAAGATGTATAACCAAATGAGAGGGAACTGAAAAAGAATAAGTTCCTTGGGTTGGCAATTATTGTCCTTGTGACAAAGGGAGGGTCATTTGTGCTGTGGAAATATACGTTTCATTATGTTTATATCTATATTTTTTTGAGTTTTTTATTTGTTTTTAACAAAAACATATTTTTTTTTATTGAATTTCTGTTGAACATTCAGAATCTGCTTGATTTTTGAAAATTATTTAACAAGGGTCATATTGGCTTCTTAGTCTTAGTCTGTGAAATCCAAAAATTTAACTGGGGTCCTTGCAAAATTTTTTGAGACCCTTTACAATAGGCTATAATGGAAATACTTGTAAGTTAAACACCAGTATGTAAAAGTGGGTTCTCAAGTGTGTTGGAAGACAAAGAAGTAAATTCTTAAGGACCCAGCAGGGTTGGGCATTGTGCTGGCAAAAAAGTATTTTTGCTGAGACAGTGGCAAAAACTAGTAAAACCAGCAAAAACTTAAACTTGCATTCCTAAATGCAGTTGATTGTGAAAGAGAATCATAACAAGTGAAATCAAATGTTTTGTGGTAAAAAAGAAATAAACAAAAGTAAAAAAAAAATAAAATTCCTGCATTACTAAAGGCAAATCTCTATCCAAAAAGATTTTTCTGCACCTGCCCTTCTACCCATCACCCAAAAACCAGTTCCCCCAATTGCCTGTCCATTGATGAGTCACAAAACAGTTTTCCACCTGCTCTCCCTGTTGCTGCTATGCTGATTTTTAAATGTAGAAAATGTAAACAAGATGATATTTATATAAAAGCTTAGAAAATAGTTTTTGAAAAATGAGGCAAATGTGTTCAATTTTGCATGTCAGCACAATCCCCGATTCATGCCATCATTAAAATGTGCATAATAATAATTTTATTACAGTACTTTTAACCCTCTCCAAAATGAAAAATTTCTAGCAGGCTTATTTGTTACCAGCCACTTACAATAATTTACAAGGTCATAATAAAGAATGAAGCAACAGTTTAAATTGTTTTAGCTAGTTAATTTCTCATTACAAGGGATCAACGAAAATATTTTTAATGCAATAAAAAAATCTTAAGGAAATCAAAAAAAAAAAAAAAAAAAAATTTAATGTGTTTATTTAAATTTTATTTACTACAAGGAAGGCAATCTGTTAATTGCTGCTCACTATCAAGTTTTTATTGAGACTCGGTACTCTGATGTTTTTGTATCTTCGCGAGCATCTCTCGCCATTGTCGCGAACTGACCTAAATTTTTACCAGCAAGTAAGGATTTCTAAATTGCCCGTTCAGTGAGTGGTGACCAACATTCCTAGGGTTAAGTACTATACATTACTCAAGAGCACTTCTTTTTTCATCTTTGTCTGGTTTTATCAATTTTTACTTACATATTCCCTAAATGTTTGTGACCATTGAATTTTTTCTTTTTAAATAGATCTGTTACAGAGAATTTTCATCATGTCTTCTGGTGGCCCCTATAATTACTCGTACATCTTTAAATATATCATCATTGGTGATATGGGAGTTGGAAAATCATGTTTGTTGCATCAGTTTACAGAAAAGAAGTGTGAGTATTACAATTGTAAATTTTTTTTTTTTTTTTTTTTTTTTTTTTTACATTAGTTGGTATGAATATTATTTATTTTCTTCCTATAATTGGCTTAGTGCTTAAAGTTGTATAATTTTTATATCTTGGAGTGTTTGACCTTTTGTAAATTGTGAATAATGAAGAGTAAAAGGGGGGGGGGAAGCTGTTATTTTATTCTCACTTTTACAGAATACTGGGATTTTAAATGATAAGTCATTGAATTATTTTTGTGTTACGAATCTTATTTTACTGCATTAATCATTATCTAAATGGGGGGGGGGAGTTTTTTAGCATGGTTACGTTGTATTGAAAAAAACCATTTTTTGGAAATTCACTTACCCTTAGTGCTATTTTTTGGCCAAATTGACTCAATAAGAAGTATGCCAAATTTCAACTTGATTGGTTAAGATCTTCAGTTGCTGCATTGGACCTACATTTTGAAAAAATGAAAAAGAAGTTGCTTTTTAAATAATTTCTAAAAAATATTGAAAATTTTTTCCCGCTAGCACTGAAGTTTATCTTAATTGGCTCAATAAGTGTGGACATTTTCAGCTCAATCGATTAATATGTGCAGTTGCTTCAATAAGCCTTAAGTTTGTAAAAAATTGAAAAAAGGTAAATTTTGCTGACACTGTAGAGACATTTCAATCCTTAAGTATTAATATTTTGTGTGTATATGAAGTCTTAATAACAAAAGTAATGTAAGAAATGTGTATGTTTCCATTTTCAGTTTGTGTCGTTTCCCTCTTTGCCTATTTTGGATCTTCCCCCCCCCCCCCCCCCCCCCGAAAAAAAAAAGAGCTCACAACTCACCACAAGCAAATGGCTGCATCCACAAAGTTCCATCCACCTTACTGCACATGCATACTTTGATTTTGTATCCTAATCAAGCTTTCATTGACACAAAGGAATAGTTTTGTACTCTGCCTTAGAGGAAAACTTAGGAGTATGCTTGAGAGATTTCAATGCTACCTGTATAACTTATGATGCTCCTCTTTACCACACATGGACGCTGCTATCTCCTTTACAAGTTTTACATACCTTTCGACTGCTTGTGTGTGAGCCAGAAAACGTGATATCTTCTTCCAAATTTGGACTGAAGATATATATAATAAATAAGATCAAAGATCCCATTTGATTTCAAATGCAGATGATTTTAATGATTTCAGATGATCAAATGATCTGACAATCATTTCATCAGCAGATCGAAGTTATCTTCTGTATATTTCTACAGCAGTTTTGACCGGTGATTGTGATGCTGGATTGGGCAAGAGGCATCCTGGTAGCATCATGCAAGATATTTAACATCTGCAAATAGAATACTATGTCTCTACTAGTGATGCAACGGACATCAATTTGGCCGGAATTGAAAAACTGTTTTTGTACAATTTTCTTCCAGAACTAATTTACTCCAATCTTAAAAAAGATAGAAGCATATTTTTTTCCCTTTTTCTATACATAAAAATACTTTCTAAAAAGTATCAAAAACAAAATATTTTCACAAAACTTTGTTTTTTCTCATTTTTTATTATTGCAGTTTTTAGAATTTATTCATTTATTATATTTATTTATGTTATTTCTCTGTATACAATTTTAGGCTGGATATAGGGCCAGATATTTGTAATATCCGGCTACTGCCAATTATCCGGCATATTGGCCAGATAGGCCAGTTGCAGTATGTTTGCCGGATTCCGTTGCATCTCTAATTTCTACATTGCAGCAAGTAATCCTTCAAGTATTCGTTCAGTACATTAGACTGTGTATGTTCCTAAGTGGTTTAACATTAGGAAGGTGGATGACATTTGTGAAAACTTCCTCACTGCATGGACGTCAAATAGAAAAAAATAATTGATCCTGTCCTAGAGGAATGCATGCTTTAGAAATCTTCTTCTCTCAATGATTTCTGATAACAACCCAGACATGAGTGTGCTTGGTTGGAGAAGAATTCTAAAAGCTAGAACCTCTCCATCATCTAATGCTTTTCAGAAATTCATAGTGCTAGATATTAGTATCGATGCCGACATGCAAGTTAATTGAGCCGCCACTTTCACTACACTTAAGTTTGAAACAAATTCAGGATACCATAAAATCAGCTTCTTATTCGGAAGAAGGTATCGCATGTTTCCGGTATCATAAGGTATCATATGTTTGCCGGTTGCGGCAAACATATGCCAGTTGCAGTATGTTTGCCGGATTCCGTTGCATCCCTAGTCTCTACATTGCAGCAAGTAATCCTTCAAGTATTCGTTCAGTACATTATGAATGTGTATGTTCCTAAGTGGTTTAACATTAGGAAGGTGGATGACATTTGTGTAAACTTCTTCTCGCTCCATGGACCTCAAATAGAAAAAAAACAATTGATCCTGTCCTTACAGAGGAATGCATGCTTTAGAAATCTTCTTCTCTCAATGATTTCTGGGACTATATTCCGTATACGGTGCCTTGTTTACATATCAATGGTTTGTTTACAAATCATTGGCGAACAATCTGACGCGAGAGTGAGCGATGCACCGCCAACTGCCGGTGGTAGTTGTGACTGGCAACCATAAAGAATACGTGTTTCGTCAGGTTTGGGAATTTGAAATTGTTTGCGTTATTGATGGAAGGGAATGAAATGTGTTATGTTAATATAAGAAAAGAATTTGTGTGTGTTTGTTAGAAATATAGTACGTTATAAGCCGGTGGGTGTTGGGGACATTTCTGAGCGGTTATTTAAAAAAAAAAGGTAAGTGCTCTTTTTTAACGAATCTTTGCAATGTTTAAGGTTTTTAATGTGAATTTTAAATTGATATTTGAAGTGTTTATGTTTTCGTAAGTGCTATTTACGTGCTATTCTAATCATACTGACTTTATAAGAGGTGTACAACTAGGTTGTTTAATCCACCGATGTTTTTTTGAGTTGAAAACGGGCCAGTGTTTGCCCAGTTTACATTAGCTGTAAAACTAGGTTGCTTAGTTCACTGTTGTTTTTTTTTTAGTTAAAAACGGTCCACTGGTTGCATAGTTTACATAGCTGTACAACTAGGTTGCTGAATCCGCTGAGGTTTTTTTAGTTAAAAACGGTCCACTGGTTGCATAGTTTACATAGCTGTACAACTAGGTTGCTGAATCCACTGAGGTTTTTTTAGTAAAAAACGGTCCACTGGTTGCATAGTTTACATAGCTGTACAGCTAGGTTGCTGAATCCACTGAGAATTTTTTAGTTAAAAACGGTCCACTGGTTGCATAGTTTACATAGCTGTACAGCTAGGTTGCTGAATCCACTGAGGTTTTTTTAGTTAAAAACAGGCCACTGGTTGCCTAGTTTAGATAGCTGTACAGCTAGGTTGCTGAATCCACTGAGGTTTTTTTAGTTAAAAACGGACCACTGGTTGCCTAGTTTAGATAGCTGTACAACTAGGTTGCTGAATCCACTGAGGTTTTTTTAGTTAAAAACAGACCACTGGTTGCCTAGTTTAGATAGCTGTACAACTAGGTTGCTGAATCCACTGGGGTTTTTTTAGTTAAAAACGGACCACTGGTTGCCTAGAATGACTAGTAAACATGGCGACAGTCGCTGGAGCTTGGCGACCGCCAAGCTCCAGCGACTGTCGCCATGTTTACATGGGGTGGGCACCGGCTTGTATGATTTTACCGATTTCTGATAACAACCCATACATGAGGGTGTTTGGTTGGAGAAGAATTCTAAAAGCTAGAAACTCTCCATCTTCTAATGCCTTCAGGAATTCATAGTGCTAGATATTAATATCGATGCCGACAATGCAAGAATTGAGCCGCCACTAGCACTACACTTAAGTTTAAAACAAATTCAGGATACCATAAAATCAGCTTCTTATTCGGAAGAAGGTATCGCATGTTTTCCAGCTCACACGCAAGCAATCGAAAGTTATCTGAAACGTGTAACAGAGATGGCAGTGTCTGTGAGTGGCAAGTAGGAGAGCCATAAATTTATTCTGGCGACAATAAAATCTTGCAAGCATATTCCAAAGTTTTCTTCTAAGGCAGAGTACAAACTACTCTTTAGTGTAATTGAAAACGTTCGATTAAGGCGTACAGAATCAAAATATGCATGGGCGGGAGGGTGTGTGGAACTCGAAAAGCCGCCATTTTCTTGTGCCGTGTTCTGGGCCTTTTTTTTGGGGGGGGGGGGATCAAAAATAGGTGAACAATGGCTGGAAAATACGCAAACTAAATGGAGAGATACACATTTCTTTTTTTATTTACGTTATTGAGACTTCATGTACACACAAAATATTAATACATGTGAAATGTCTACACAGAGTGTCATCAATTTTTTTTTTTTTCAATTTTTTGCAAACTTGGCTCATTGCAGCAACTGAGCATATTAATCGATCAAGCTGAAAATATCCACACTTATTATTGAGACAATTACACTAACTTCAGTGCTAGGGAAACGATATTTTCAAAACAATTATATTTTAAAGAAATTTTTCAAAAATTTACTTTTTTTCATTTTTTTCTAAAACTTAAATACAATGCAGCAACTGTAAAACTTAACCAATCGAGTTGAAATTTGGTACACTTTTTATTGTGTCAGTTTGGTAGAAAAAAATAGCTCTAAGGGTAAGCAAATTTCAAAAAAAGTGTTTTCTCAATGCGCCCTAATGGTTACAGTGAGTTGTGAAACTTGTATATTTCGATATTGTCTATAATGACAAGCCTGCCTACAATGATAAATTTTTTGGTCTTAACTGAATTGTTTTTACTCAATGTATTTTAAGCTTTACTACAGTAATTAATTTTTACCTGTTCCTGTGTATGGTAAAATTTTAACTTCTATAAAATTAGCAGTATGAGGCTTAAAGAATTTATATTTGTATTAACCAAATAAAATATTTACCTCTTACTTTTATGTATGATGTTTGAAAAAAATCACCTTATTAATTACAAAAAAAAAAAAAAATAGTACAGTACTTGCCACTTAATAAAATCAGCCACTTAATCTGATCAAATTGCCAAAAACAGAATCAAATTAATATAAATGTGTACTAAAACTGCCGCTTAATAAAATCAGCATTGCTGCTTAATCAAAGAATGAAAATTCTAAAAAATGAAGGAGAAAGATGGTGGTGAGAGGAAATACACATAACTAATTATCTCGCTATGCTAAAACCTTCACAACTAAATTATTGGAACTACCTTTGAACAAACACATGCCTACTCATCATTTGTCTTAGTGAGTTGTTTAGATAGCGAACCTGTTACCAAAAGAAAAAAGGCTGTTCTGAGTTCTGTTGTTTTTCTGCTAGTCTATAAGGTAGCTGGCTAAATAGAAACTTTTTTTTTTTTTTTCACCTGAGGCAAAAGGAACTGGGCTGAGCACATGCTATTGTCAATCGTATGAGTCTGGCCTGTGACCTAACATTTGGTTTTTTTCTCTCTATAATTTCTGAGAGACTTTCTACTTCTGTTTGAAAGCACTCACAACATGTATAATTCAGGGATGAGATTCTTCAGCTTTTTTGTGAATTAGAGAAATTCCCTTTTTTGTCTTTTTTCTCTGAAAATTCTGCTTTTTATCTGGATTTCTGATAGCAGTTATTAATTAACTGTGTAATATTTTTATCTTGTGGCATTTTCTGATATTTTACTTCTTAAAACTTCTTTCACATATATTATATACAAATATCACATGTGCAAATTTTTTGCTCTCATATGATTTCAGTCTTTTTGCTTTTTTTGCCAATCTTATCTCATTAGGCATTTATTAAAATTAATTAACCTCGAAACAAATATGATTTTAGTAAGTGCCGGGCACCGTTTAATATACTAACCTAATCATAAGATAACGTATACTGGATGCAAAATGTCCGCTCGCCATTGCAAGTAGAATTTTTACTTTGCAGAGTCAAAATTCAGTCTAATTATGAATGTAGTTCTTGCACAAAATTGAAACTATAAGAAATCACATCCATCCAAACAATTGGCACAATAAGAGGAATCTTCTTTCAGAATGGACAGAATATAAGCTGACGATCTCATCTTTGAATTTTCAAGAAGCTTTTAAGAGAATTGATGAAAGTCTTAATAGATTTTCATTAAAAGAGCTATTTTTGCTTAAGTCCTATCTATTTTCTTTGTAGAATGTGTTTAACAAATAAATCCTGCACTCTGGGATAACCTTGTCAAGTTATGGCTTGCACACATGGGAACAGGACGCATTCATTTTTTGTCTCTGGTTGACCTAGGCGATAACAGTTATGACTTACACACACAAAAAAAAAAAAAAATGCTTTCTCTGGATAGTCAAATCTCATAGCCCCCTGCAAATATGCTTTAGGGTATAGAGGGAACACGAACAACAAAGAATTCCATACAGAGCACACAAATGTGGATGCATCTTCATCTGTTTTGAGCACATAGTAGACTAATCAATCATGACTTGGTTTTGAAAACCATTTCTACTATCGTGTCGTGAGACTGCTTAACAATATAGTTAGAGCAGTCCGGACCCAAACCTGCCAAATGAGTCTCAGTCCTTTGAAACAGTTTGTGAAATGAGTAAATCACCATGTTATGTGATATCATGATGACATCACCAATCCATTTTCATTTAGTAGAGCATTCCTTATTAGAATTTGTTGGTTTTCATGAATTCTATTTCTATCTGTACAGAAAGTGTTTTTGGATGTTTAACCACTAGTCACCAGAAAACTCAGTCCTGAGTCAGTGGAATGCTCTTCTCAACAAGCCTGCAGACAATTTAGGCTCTAAAGCACTTAAATGCTTTTATCATTACTGTAGTCATCCTTGTAATTGATTTTTAAGCCCAAAAAGTAGAAGTTTGAAAACTCCTTTAGGATATTTTCAGACAGCAGGTTTTCTGGGTCATAGTAGCTTTAGAGGTTTAGTATGATTATGATAAAAGGCTGGAACTGAGTGCTTTATGATTAGATTCTTCTAAAACCTAATGACTAAACACATCTTTTTGAACAGATTCTGCTACATATACTTTAAATATTAAATTGTGGCGATAACTTTTCCTGATAAAATTGGTTTAAGCACTCTTTTGACCCTGTACACTTCTTTTGCATAAAGTTATATTAAGGAAGAATACATTAATTTCTTTCATCTACTAGACAAGAAATTTTGACATGCTTGCATTAACAGTTAGTAACCATAAAAGAAAACTATTATCCAGTTTCTAGTTACCAAAAATTTTTGGCTGCCAGAATGCTTGGAATTGATAAGTTCTGAAATTTTGATATTTGTAGAAATGCCAAATAAATAGTCAGAGGTTTCCTTCCCCTTCATATTTAAGTTCTTTCAAATTTTCTTTAATTTATTTTTAAAATTGCTTTTACAGTTATGGCAGATTGTCCTCACACTATTGGAGTTGAGTTTGGCACAAGAATAATTGAAGTGTGTGGTCAAAAGATCAAATTGCAAATTTGGGATACTGCTGGTCAGGAGAGATTTCGGGCTGTTACTCGCAGTTATTATAGAGGAGCTGCAGGTGCTCTTATGGTTTATGACATAACTAGGTAGGTAATTTTGCCTGTGATTGTGAAAATTGTTTTTTAAAGATTTTTTTCGGCCTAATTTTAAATTTGTATTAGTTGTGTTTCAAATATGAATATTCCAGTCATGATTCTCTTCAGCATTGTTACATTTGAATGTTTAATACTTTTGAAAAAAATTACCATAAGAGTGTTTTCCTGTTTTACATAATCTACTTATTATAAAATTATTTTTTGTTTCTAGGCGGAGTACTTATAATCATCTTAGTAGCTGGCTTACTGATGCTCGTAATTTGACTAATCCAAATACAGTAAGATACTTTTCTTGCTTATATTTACAAGAGCTCTTCTTAATGAACCAGTTATTGTTTGAATTATTGACCTTTTCAGTAATTTTTACAATATTATCAATAAATAATCCCTTGGCACTTAAGTTCACAATTTAATTAATAATAAAATTTTGACAATTATGCTGCACCTAACTCTGCTGGATTTTCTGGGAAACTCAGATTTTGGTCATTTCTTCCAGTTTCAATAAAAACTATCCCATTTTTCCTAAACTTTGAAAAAAATCCATAAATTTATTAGATTTGGGAAAATTTTCCATTTACCATGAATGCAGTAGGGAATTGGCAGTTACAAGAAGGGTGTTTGTAGTCAGAAATATTTGAGCATGTGCTGATTTTTTTTTTTTTTTTTAAGCGAAGGAGAAAATTGCCATCAAAATTATGCTCAAACATTCAATTTCAAATCTTCCCGCCCTTCTTGTAAATGGCAGTTTTTTTTCTGAAACATCCCTTTATATTTTATTTATCCCTGTATTTTCTGGTAACACCGCAAATAGATATTTATTTTTATTTATAGAACTAGTTTTATGCCACACCTTTTTAAAAGTATCATAAAATTAGGTTTTTCAAGTTTAGACTAAATTCTTTTGTTTGGCCACCAATTAATTCATGCCCAGGCACCATGCTATAATAATTTTCCGGAAATCTCCATTTCCCCTTTTAAGATGTATTATTATTATTATTACAGTCAACTCCCGCTAATCCGTGAACGCCTGTAATCCACAATATATTTCAAATGTAAACAAACAAGTTTGTTTACATTTTGAACGGCATTTGACTGGTAGTATTACTGTAATAGAAGTTATTTGATTGGCTGAATGTTATAAAGACATGTATTAATGCATTTCCACAGGTATTTGAAGTAAATAATTTCATATATTTAAGTATATTATGTAATTAAACATACAGAACCTTATATCCTAAGTTACATGTGTTCAGTGAATGGATGTAAATATTGAACTGCGAAGCAATGCACCATCCAATCACATCGCTTCACTCTTTCCAGAGATGATCGTAAAGATTGACCGTTGCAATTAAAATTGGCTGAAAATATGTAACATGTTTAACTTTAAACGCAAACCGCGATTTGGCAGGCTACACAGCAGTTGCGCAATTTTCTGATTTCCCCCCCACCCCCACCCTTTTGATCTTCTGTCTAGCGATTTATTATACAACAAAAACTTTCTCCACATAACTGCAGTTCTGTAGGAAGAAAGAAAAGCATAAACAGACCACATGGCGTCTCTCTTTGTTTACATTTAACTGCCAGAGGAGCACCAGCAGAAATAATGAATCATCAGCACTTGAAATGTAATGCATGTGTGTGTGAAGAGGATAACACTCTTTTCCTCTTTAAAGTTTATATAATAGCATAGAATATTTTTACATAACGAGAAACCGAAAATTACCTCGCAAGATTGAAATTAATGTAATATCTGTGAAATTCCCTCCTTTCTGATTGAGCTTGTTTATTTTATAATAGATATATTTAGTTAAAAACGGTCTTTCAAAGAAATTAAAAACAACAACAACAGCTGCCCTTAAAAAAAATTGTTTGTTTGTTGAAAAACTTCTGGATTTGGGGTCCTCTACTGTACTGTTACTTTTGAAGAAGGGTTAGCTCTGGGAGACAAGTATTTAAACATTTTGCAAAAGCAGTCATTTGGCAGTGACCAAGAGTTACTGACAATTGGAAGGCTTCAGGACAAAATTTCTGAAGAAAAATTAAATCTCTTAAACAAATTACAATCACTGCAATGTTTGAAAAAATGAAAAATAAATAAAATATTTAGAGATAATTTATTCTTTTATTTTTGTATTAGTGATTGTATTTAATATTAAAAATAGTGTTTTAGTTCAGCAGCATAAATATTTTCTTTCATCAGTTCTTTAGTAAATTCTCTGTAAATTTAATTGTATTTATTGTATTTACATTGACATTTAATTGTTTTTATTCAACAGCATATGCATTTCTTTCATCATTTCCTATTTGTTTACAGTAAATTGACTATAATTTAAAGGAAAATTCTAAATATAAAAATGTAAACAAAAAAAAAAAGTGACCTATAATCCACAAAATCCTGTAATCCGCACAACCTTTGGTCCCAGTGAGTGCGGATTAAAGGCAGTTGACTGTATTACCATATTTGGTTTAGATGCTGCATGTGCATTTGAGGAATGGACCCTTGCTAAACATATCCTTAAGAACCAGTCAGGATCTCAGACTTTAACCGAATTGCTTATGAAGTTTGTTATCTCCAAACTTAACCTGCTTCAATGTTCTTAGGGATGCTGTGACCATTTTGTTAAGTTTCTCCATCAAATGCTCTTAAATAACGTGTCTTTTCTGCATTAAAGAATACTTTAGGCGAGAAATACCTATCAATGGAACAAAAAACTATTGAAAATAGGCTTATAATTTATGCATAAAATTGTGACGGAATGGCACCATCCTACCAAGACGACCAAATTTGATTTAAAAAAATGACATTCTTCTGTAATTTAGCTAATAAATGCTATGAATAATATTTTGTCTGTTTTCAGGTTTAGTGTTTGGAGATAAATGTATATGCTATTGCTATATAAATGATGCCATAAGCTTAAAATTCCCAACCATTTATATTTCTTAGTTATCATAACTTGCACCTTGCATTAGTCACTTAAAAATAGATTTTCTTTTTAAAATGTATTTAATTATCTCTATGTTATCTATTATTACCACTCACTCCGTCTCTCTATATATACAGTAGATATGTTCTAAAGCTTCAGTACAAGCAAATAAAATAGATATCAACTATGTGCATACTTATAGCCAATGTGCTAAAGATTGCGGTAAGTACTGGCTCCTAGATGAAATTGATTTAGGAGCCAGTGGCCACTACGTAAAAATGGGAATCTTCAGCATTAGTTTAGATGTCTTTATTTTAGGTGATACTATAAAGTAATACTTAAAATTAAGCAATTATATATATTACATGGTAAGCTATTTTAATTATAATTTTACAATGTTTGTCAAAATGATCATTATTAGTATTAGTAGATTCAATTATCATTATTAGAGCAGTTTCAATATGTCATTATTAGTACAATTTATTTTTAGAAAATATATATATATATATACACCACAGACTATTTTCTACATGAAAAAAAAACCTGTCAAAATCCTCGTCCTCAGTATGGCTCTGGAATATTTTTAAGTGTTAGATGGCAAAAGTTTATCAATATCTGAGCCATCTTTATCATCGGAAGACACACTAGAAATTGCAGGAATTCCATTAGCGCTATTTTGTGAAAAATCAGTAAATTTGGCTTTTTGAAAGGCTCTCTCTACCATATCATTTGGAATTTTATTCCAGGAGTTCAAAATCCACTCGCAAACTTCGGTAAAAGTTGCTTTATGGATCTGGCCTCCTCTTGTAAATGTTTGATTTTCTGGCGACATCTACGATTCCCAGTGATGATGCATGCGAGCTTTAAATGCTCGATTTATACACAAATCCAAAGGTTGCAATATTTTAGTCAACCCACCAGATATTATTGCCAGTCTTGTTTTTTCTGATTCTAGAATTTTTTTTTGTCGCTTTTGAAAAGTGTGTTTTCATAAAGTCCATGATGAGTAGGCAATTTTTCTGAAAAATGAAATTCGGTCTTTTTCTTGATTTTCTTGCCCTTTCCTGCATAACGTCCTGGTTCATCCAGCCTTTTTGATTTGCAAGCACTACTATTCTCTTAGGGAAATTTTCTTTAGGGATAATCCCTAAAGAAAATAATCCCAGATTGTTTTCCGCTTAAAAATAACAATCTGAGGCAATTTATGACCTGAGGATAAATTTGAAAGCACCACGGTAGAGCTGTTCACAGTAGAGAAATATCATTTTTACATAAACATGCAAATTCCCTTTCACTTATACTTTCCTCCTCATTTAAAATTTATATTAAATCAAATAATACATACAAAAATGTGTTAAGTAATATCTGTTATCAAATTATAGTGTTTGCCAAAATCAAAATATTTGCTTAAAACAGTACTTGCTCCAATTTACATTGTCTCTCAACAATTATGAAATAGTATTAAGTGTACATATTTTTAGAAAGACTTTCTAAAAATATGTATAACTTCCATGGCGTAACAGAGTTGTCGCGAATTAATTGTTTCATTTGTTCCTTCTGTGGTTTGCAGAAGATGATGATAAATGCCAACGGTTCTAATGCGAGAAATTTCATCTGGAAATCGTCCCAGAGTAGCTCAGTGGTATTTTTAATTTTAGCTTATGTTACTCGGGAATAGTGTTGATTTTAGTGGAAAAATCTTTTGAATCAGTTCTGTGGTTAGAGATGTCCATATAGCCTAATGTACTAGAATTCTTTTGAATGTCTCTGTAAAAGAACTATTTATGTTACATGCATGAAAGGTAGCCTATAATATTCAGGAATAATGTAGCTTTCTATCAATGAAAAAAAGCTTTCGAATTGGTTGAATAGTTGCAGATATCCCCATATAGCGTAATGCAATTCTTATGAGCACCCTTGTAAAAGAACTATTTGTGATACATGGAGGTTATATTTGGGATACATGCAGGATAAGTTTAATTTTCAATATTGCTACAGTTGATTAAACTTCTTAAAGTAATGCTGGAATGCCCCTTGCATGTCAGTGGAACATCCCACATAGGGAGGTACATTTTGAAATTTTTTCTTGGAAACAATTGTACCTTCAAAAAATGTTTTTTCATAATATGGAACTACTAGGTTGATACTACATCTCCATACCAATTCATGTGGGAAGTTTTCTGTACCAATCCTTCGAAATTGCATAAATTAGCATTAAGGACCATGTTTGGGGCCCTGTACAAAGGGGCCATGGGGGGCCCTTCAAAAAATTTTAACATTGGGTTCACTTTATATGAAGAGGAATAACTGAAGTATGCAAAATTTTTTTTCTACTTCACTTCAGCTCCAAGCGTTAAAGCATTCTTAAAAACTATATTTTTTTAATGAAATTGGGTATTTGGGGGCTCTGACTATTTTTGAAAGAATTTTCAATGTGAGATGTTAATATTCAAGGTATATTATCAGATAAAAAGAAAAAATTCTCTGAAGTACCTCAGAGCCAGACACAGTCGAGACAATAAAATGGCAAAAATGGTCCTAAATTATTTCTACGTCATTGCTCTGGGGTACTTCATAACTCCAAAACTAAGAGTGGTAAAACAAAAGTATTCCAGATTTGTTCTTTTCTTGGGTAAGGCAACACAAGAAAAAAAAAATCATAAAATTCTGAGATGGTGATGGAAACTTTTCTTTTTTTGACCGATTTGCTCTTGCAATGCCTCTTAATTTAACCAAAAAAAAAAAAAAAAAATTAATTTTTTGATTGGTGTCTGACGTTAATCTGATTGTGCTGTAAGGAATAGCATTTTGGTTGCTGATTATGGGTTTTAAAGCATAAAAGCTATTTTATTGATTTAGCTATAAAGTAAGTTGGTACATCCTTAAACAGTTGTAAAATTTATTACTTTCTGCATTAGTGCAAAATAACTTTAAAATTGTGTCATGCGGTATCACTGCATTAGCAAACATCAATGTTAATTTTCTATTTCAGTTTTTGCAATTTACTTTAGGAAATTTTGCTTTTTTCAGTAACATTATAGATATATATTTAATGTACTACAAAACTTTTATAATAACCCTTTAACATTTATCACAAAAATGTTTTCTCCTTTTTGCTTGTTTTAATTTTGAAAGAAATTCTTATAATTCATTTAGGTTATATTTTTAATTGGAAACAAATGTGATTTGGATGCTCAACGTGATGTTACATATGAAGAAGCAAAACAGTTTGCAGATGAAAATGGTTTAATGTTTGTGGAAGCTAGTGCTAAGACGTAAGTATTAATTTAGTTAAATTAGAAATATTTATCTTGCAAGTTGCAAGAGGAATTTGAAGTTAAATGTAAGGCTTTTTGCAGGTAATAATGCTCGGGATTTAATCACACGTCAGTTAAAAAACTATGCTTAGTTAAAAACAATTACATATTTTTCCCCCTTGGTTTTATAAGAATTACCATTAAAAGCACTTTTGAGGGCTCTTCATTTGACCCCCATCTTCAGTTATTCTCATGTGCTGCTGTCTCTCACTGTTTAAAAGTTCTCTCCATCCTTCATTCATGTGTGAGTGGGTGATGTCATTTACCTTTCCATCTGTTGTCAAAGTATTCAAGACTCTCCATGTTTAAAGCATTAGTCCTTATTTTTATATTCTGCAAGTTTTTCAACACTCTACTGAAGTTTATATTTACAGGTCTATTTTTAGCTATTCTAGAGAAAGCTGTGTTAAATTTACCAAATTTTATGTCATTTATGTTTCTTTTTTTGTTCTTTCAATTTTCTCTTACTTAGAGCTATATAGCATCCAGTCCTTGTACTGTAAAAAAAATCACTAAAAATTGGAGAACAGATGAATTTTCAAATTTTTAAAGTAGAGCAAAGTTTTCCCTATATTCTCATTTTTGTGCAAAGTTTGAAGCTGATGGCCCCTACAATGTGGATTTGTATGCTATTCGGACAGCCCAGCGGTTAAGGCACTCGACTTGTAACCGGAAAGTTGCTGGTTCGATCCATATATGCCACTATTGACCACTATGTACATGCTTCCGAAAGTCCTCTTGGTGGTCGCTAGCAGTTTTCTAATATTCAGAAGTCTTCCACCTTCTGATGAGGATCCGAATTATGACGGGGAAACTCCAGGAAGGACGTATATAGCTCTAAATGGCACATTTAGTGATGTGAGCTGTCCTCTCCTACCAAACAAACAAACATGTAATCAGATTTTTATTTTTATTTACAAGATCATGTGATATATACTAAATTCTCTTTTTAGAAGGTGGATATCTTCCATGCACCACTGTGTAAAAAAATGTTTTAATCTCTACTTATTATAAAAGATGTCTTTGGGTGTGTGTCTGTTGGCAGCATTACGGACAAACGGTTAATCAAAATTACGGACAAACGGTTACGGACAAACGGTTAATAAATCATGGCACGAGAATTAACTTGGGTTGCCACAAAAAGGATTAGAAAAAAGGTTTTTCAACCTATCCACAGAAATTTTTAATGGTGCACCGGACTTTCAATTCGCAAGTGAGGATCTATGACGTTTGTTGTTTTAAGATACATAAAAATTACACCACAATTTTAATGCATTTATTCCCGCTCTTTTTTTAACACAGGGAGACAATATTTTGATTAAAACTTACTGTAGAAATAAACTATAAGAAATTCACGATTATTATTGGTATTAGTGGTATTTTAATCCGTTGATTATTTAAAAATTGAAATGTTTAAACGCAGCTGAAAATGTTCATTTAAAAAGTTACAAAGTTCGTTTAAAGTGCGATATTTAAAAATTTTCTATTTCCTTTTTTATTTTTGCATTTAATTATGGTGCAGGGGTTTCCTAACATATGCATACATATTAAAAGGTTAAAATGTTATACGGAGAGATTCCCATAGTTAACGTAATAAAATTTATACCGCCATCCTCCGGAGATATATTTCGGTTGCACACTCCACAACCATCATCAGTCCATCCTTTTCGTGGGAATGATGTTGCCTCCCGCCTCCTTCTTTCGCGCCATTCTTTCTGCGCATGATGTCATTCCAGGTTTCGTCCACCGTAGCGTGCATCATGCCGTTGATGCTGCCCTCTGTTGGTAATATTTCCATCAATTCGCGTAAATATGCATATGTGTGGTTGTTGATTTTAGCTATTTTTCGTATTCCTTGGAAATCTATTGTGATAGGTGTGTTTAGTGCGAGGCTTGATAAGGCTGTAGATTCTCTATTGAATTTAATGCCGTTAATGTGTTCGGTTTGGCGATCTTCAATTTTTTTCGTTTAGTAACCCCAATGTAGCAGCCGGCTATTTTGTTTTCGTTATTTTTTATGTTAATTTTATAAATACCTGCGATGTCCGTGGGTTTTATTTGATCTTTTTCGGATCTGATACGTTGAAAAATGTTTTTATTTGGTTTTATTGGGATCCTGATATTTTTCTTAAGAGCTGAGTGTGATATTTTATTAGCAGCTCCCCTTCAAAAAGGTATAGCTGTAGTGAATTTTAGTTTTGGTTTCTGTCTATTGCTAATTGTATTGAGTTTCTTTTGTCTTTCTTTGATCAATTTATTGAAAATATGCTGCAGGTAATTTGCTTCCTGACATTGTTTCTTAATAATTTGTAGTTCCTCCTGTAAAAGGGTTTCGTTTGAACAAACTGTTAATGCGCGATCTATGTAGGACCTAATGGCGGCTATTTTATAATTAAAAGGGGTATTTGATTTGAAATTAACTATTGCCGTGTTACTTAGAGGTTTACGATATATGGTGGTTTGAAGTTTGAGATTTTTATTTTTCATAATTCTGACATCAAGGTAGTTTATGGAGTTATTAGTTTGTTTCATAAGTAAATTTTATATTAGGGTTTAGGTTGTTTAATTTATCTAGAAGTTTGTCTTCATTTACTATGGCAAAAATGTCGTCAACGTATCATACCCACAACCGAAATGATTGGTTAAAATTAGTGTGAATTTTATTTTCAAGAAGGCGCATTTTCCAGTCGGCCACGATTCCCGATATTGGTGACCCCATTGGGACATCCCGTGTTTGTTTGTAAAAACGGTTATCGAATTGAAAGTATGAGTTAGTCAAAAGCTGGTTTATGGCTCTTGTTAGAGTGTTGCTAATTTCTTCATTTTTGTAGGTTAGGGCTATTTGTTTATTTATTATGGGAATCATTTCATTAATGTCTATGGATGGGTAAAGATTAATAACGTCAAAACTGACCATAATTTCATTTTCTTTGAGAGTAAAATCGTTTATATGTTTTAAGAAGTCATTAGTGGAGTTCAGTACAAAATCGGAGGGAGGGATAATTTCTAATAGGATATTTTTCATATATTTTTCGAGTGTGTAAGTTGGGACTTCACATTTGTGAAGGTCCAACTTACAGAGAAGAAAGAAGAGGGGGCGAGAGGCAACATCATTCCCACGAAAAGGATGGACTGATGATGGTTGTGGAGTGTGCAACCGAAATATATCTCCGGAGGATGGCAGTATTAATTTTACTACGTTAAATATGCATACATGTTGCAGTATAGTTTTATTTTAATGCTGGATTACGTTCCTCCATAGCAGTCCTATATAAAGCCAAATTTTAATATGATACTGTTTGAAAACTACTGTGCAAAATATCAAAATTAACTCCCTCAACCAACTGGGGTATCTTTTTTGGCAGTTAAACAGTGACATCATAAACTTAAAAAATGCAGGAAATTTGTAAGCTCTGCAACTCTAACGCCATGCCTCGATTAAAGCGAGTCTTAAGTAGCTCCTCGAGATTACACAGTTTGATGTTTTTCAGGAGACACAACCATGGAGGATTTGTAAAATATCTCGATATTGGACACATGGATATTTAAATTGGCGCCACTTGGATATTTCTTCCCCATGGTGAGATGAAATGTTTTGCTGTGCTAAATATGCCAATCATACAAAACTATGCATAAATAAAATATATGTGGAGAGCTTCCTTAATGGCAACTATTATGTGAAATGATTGTTTATGCTAATGAGCAAATTGCAAAGAATATCCATAGAATAGGTCCCATTTGTGCCAAATAATCCAAGTTGTTTCTTTAAATCGAGCCTTGAAGAGGGAGAAGTGAGGATAGATAGTATTAATATGCATAATAGGTATATTAGTAGATTTGGAAGTCGGTTACACGCGAAATTACACATGTAACTTTTGTTGATTTACAACTTTTGTTAGCAGATTCGTTGACAATAGGCAGTAGGGATGTCTGCAATGTCTGAGAGAAGCCGTTTGCCCCATTCGTTAAGGTGGTGGGCGGTTGGATTGATGAAAATGGGCTTGTCACAGGCTGATGCTGCTAGGTGTCTTAATTTGTCTCGCAGTGTGGTCCACCGTCTCTGGAATCAATATCAAGCTGAAGCTTCTGTGTCCAGAAGACATGTTACAGGACAACCACAAGCTACAACACCTGCAGAAGACCGCTTTAAAATTCTTTCGGCCCGAAGAAGAAGAAGCATTTCTGTGTCGCAACTTGTCAGACCACTCTGTAGCATCAGAGAGAAGAATATCCGCTAGTACGGTGCGAGTGCATCTTCACAATGCAGGTCTCTGTGCAAGGTGACCAGTTGTGTGTGTCCCCCTCAACAGACGACAGAGTGGTGTCAACTTATCTTGATCAAAAGAGTACGTTTCCTGGACCAGACAGTGGTGGCTTCTGTACTCTTTACAGATGAGTCCAGATTCACACTGGAGAGCGATTCAGGATGTCTGTTGATCTGGAGGAAACAAAGCACCAGATACCATCGATCCAAATCTGTAAAGACACAATTAACGAGCTGACGGAATATTGGTTAGGGCAGGGCTCTCACTCGGTGGTCACACTGACCTGCATGTGTTCCAGGGAAGAACTCTGACTGGTGTGAGATATTGGGATGAGATCCTAGATCCATGTGCTCGCCCATATGCCGGTGCAATTGGCAATGATTTCATTCTGATTTATGATAATGCCCGACCTCACTGAGCTGTGCTTGGTGAGGATTATCTTGAGAGTCTAGGTTTGGAGCGAATGGAATGGCCAGTTCGATCTTCATACCTCAATCCGATAGAACATGTTTGGGACTGCCTCTGCAGAGAAGTGGCTGCTTCAAGTCCTCCGCCAAGATCGTTGCATGAGCTGGAACAAGGACTAATCTGTGCATGGTCTTCACTCCCTATTGAGGTGTCCGACAACTTAATTAGCAGCATGGAGAATCGATGCCGCCAGTGCATTGCAGTTAGGGGTGGACACATTCCTTATTAAAACTCATTAGTGTAATGTTTCCACAAAAAATTTTATAAACTGTTTTCTCCAAAAGTGGACTTTTCTACCAAAAGTGTTCTTTTGCTTTTACACCATGTTTGTGTTGAATTTATGTAAATTTCTATGTCGTACTCAATAAAGAACTATTTAGTGCTCCGTTACTCCAAATTTTTTGCTTCTATGTTCATTTGTTTCCATATTATTTACAAAAAACAGGTTGTACCTTAACTTTTGGAGGGCAGTGCAATATCAGAACGTATTCTATCTGTAGTATTCGTAATTTTAAATTATTCTTTTAAAAAAATCAATTGGCTTAACGATGCCAACCATGCTTACAATCAACTAATAAGTAATTCTAATTTGCATTAATATATCCCACAGTAATTTCAACAGAGGAGATTACTTGAACTCTAAAAAAAAATTAAATTCTGTTTTGTCACACGCAGATATGATTTTAGTTAAATATTCGCTTCTTCACGTATGAAGAGTGGGTGCACAGCTATTTTTAAATAAATGGTTATCCATTTATTGTAGTGTCTGAAGAATTTAATGCTACAACTTGAACCTAAAGAACAGTATGATGTAGAAATAAGACATTTTGAAAGTCAGAAGTTTTCTGCAAACCGTCAAGCTTTTCACTTTTCTGATTGCGAATGACACTGACGTAGTTTTTTGAGTCATTATATTGCAATGATGCCTGGTTAGTACTCATGACGCAAACTTTATGTTAAGAGTAAAAAAAATGTTGCTTTTTTTTTGAGATTCCACATCACTGCAATTAATTTGAATTACACATGTAAGAAAAATTTTCGTTTCCTACCGTGCGAAGAATAGGCATGCAGCTAGTAAAGAATAAGGGTTGATAGATTTTGTTACATTTAAACATCCCATTACTACTCTGCAAATGCTGAGTAGTTAATATATATACCACATGTGTGAAAATTCTCAATGTTTTACTGTAACACATTGGTAAAATAAAGATCGAAAAAAAAAAAAAATCATTTTTACACCAAAAGAAAAAAAAAAAAAAAAATCTATGTAAAAAGATAATCCAGTCTAATTTTCTTATTTTAGCATTTATGCATTTTGCAGATATTTATTGCTGAGCAAAGAAATTATAATCGAATTACTGAATTGTTACATTTCTACCTATCCTAGTGAGAAAATACTTATTACTATGCTACATAAGCATTTTCTTTTCTTTTTTCAATAAAAATTAACTCATGGATGTTTTTTCTAAATTCCTAGTATGATTTATAAAGAAAAGAATACACTGTTTGTGTGTGTTAAGAAGGCAGGGAAAGAAAAAAAGAAAAATTTCAACATTTTTTCCATATTTCACAGATATGACAAAATAGGATTAAGATTCATATCAAAATAAACTACAAATAGAGAAAAGCTTTTAAAATTTGTTAAAGAGTTCCTACAACAAAATAAATGATTATTCAGATATTCTTTTTAAAATATTGCTAATCAAAGGTTTTATTTATAAAAAAAAAAAACTACTTTTTATCAAGACTTATTCTTGTGTGAAAAAAAAGGTACTTTTTATCAAGACTCATCCTGGTGGGGAAAAAAAAGGGTGAAGCTACCTGGTCAACAATTCTGACAGCTCTGCAAACTATCTATTTTATAAATGTTATTATAATATATATTCAAATTATAATGTTGGTTTATCATTTAAGAAAATTTTCTCTTAAAATGATGATGAATTTTTGTTTTACAGTGGGGAAAATGTTGAAGAAGCTTTCCTAGAAACAGCCAAAAAAATATACCAAAACATTCAGGATGGAAGGTAACTTATTTTAATATGCATTTTGACTGATGAGCTGTATAATTTTGTTTTTAAGATGCAATTTAATCTATTGTATTATTATAATGCTTTGTGAAATTCAAATGAAAGTTTAAAGTTGATTCTTAAACTAGGATAATCTGAAGTTAACTTCCATTGCAATCAATAATTGTTAAAAACCCACTAAGATAAAAATTACAAACATTACTTTAGGCATTCCTTTTTCCTGTGTCATAACCCAACTATTTTTGTTAAATTAAAATACATTGCACGCAATGGGGAAAAAAAAAAATAATGCTGGAATTCAGTGATGCTAACTAATATCTAACCCTTTCTGTCTTTAAGTCCCTACAAATTTTCTTGAAAAATACATTAGTGCTGATATTGGTCCGGCCAGTTTCTGGGGTTTTTGTGTTTCAGACTGTTTCGTGCAACTCTAATACATCTTGCAGTAAAATTTAAAAATCACACAATATTTAAATTCACTATAAGCAAAAGTTGACCTAAAATGGACAAACTAATAAAACCAGAAATCAGCAGTTGTGTAAAATATTGATGTAATCTGTCAAAAAGCATATGGAACTACAGTATACTCGCGATTATCTATGTTCATTCCGGCCTCGAAACATTTTCACGCTTTTCTCCCTCCAAATGTTATCGCAGTGAAACAGCCTGTGGATCAAGGTATAATTTCAGCAATGAAATGGCACTACAGATCTGAACTGTTGAAAAATTTGATTCATGAAGTTATAGCACTACCCAAATTTTGGAAGCAATATTGGTTATTGGATGCAGTATATGGAATATCAGCAGCATGGTTAAAGCTAAAATCGTCTATGTTATCACGATCATGGAGAAAGATCATACCACTTGATGAACAATCTTCTTCAGATATTCAAGAAGAAAATGATAACAGTATTCTTACTAGATATAAGTAAAAGAATCTTACTAGATATAAGTAAAAGAATCTTACTAGATATAAGCAAAAGAAGGATAACAGCAAAAGAATTCTAAGGTTTCGAAAATCTGGATGAAGTAAATTTAGAAGATTGGTTTCAAATGTGATGGTTTCATGTGATCCTGGCATCCAGCATTTGGCAGATGAAGACATCATTACTGACTGTATTGTTAAATCTAATAGTGATGATAGTACTGATGCAGAAGATGTATACTGAATAAGGGAAATATAATTTCTTATTCTGCTGCTCTATAGTCTGTGGAAACTTTGTTAGATTATATGGGACAAAGAAGATTTGATTATGGCGACATCACTGCGGTTTCGTAAAATATGTGTTGATATACGACAAGAGATGAACAAACAGAAGCAAAGACACATTACAGATTTTTTTTAATTAGTAAATGTTGAAAGGAAAATTTCTAGTTTTATGATATACAGCAAACAGCATGCAAATGTAAGTAATTTTAATATTTTTGTATAGATGTTGATTTTTTTCCTTGATAATTGGAAGTTTTCGGATTATCCGTGATTTCTATTATCTGTGCGAGCCCTCCTGGTGATTAGCCCAGATAATCGGGAGTGCACTGTAGTTGCAGACAACCTCCATGTTATATTTTCAATCGCATAATTTTTATTATTTCTTTTATGACGATAATTTAAAAAAATCAGTAAGAAGTTTTCATTTTTACTCCATTTATTTTACTCTGTAGGTTTTGTTTTTAATAGCTTAAAAATTTACTTTAGATAAGTTCAGCATCTGATAACATTTTAGCTATTACTTTACGTAATTAACCTATTTGTGCCTAGTGTCCCTTTTTCAGGATACTCAAATTTTAGCATTCTCAATGTTATTTGGAAAAGTAAGTGCTAATTTTCCTGGCCTTAATTAACTAGTATTATTAAATATCATTTTCACAAAATACTTTAACATAACCAAATAAGATGTAAAATTTCCACTTTTAATTCATAATTTAAAAAAAAAAAAAAACGCTTGTTTTCAGTTAGTATCAGGAATTTATCTATTATTGCTGGCATCAGCAAAGATTGGAGAAAGTCATGCAAACTGTCTGGGCACAAATGGGTTAAACCATGTTTTGCATAGTGTTTGAAATATGTTATGCCTTCTTTTCTGTTAAATGGTAGTTGGACAAAACCAGATGGCCTGCGTCTTTTGTAATGAAATAGACTCTTAAGTCAAAATTCCTGGAAGGTTGTATAGAATAGTCAGAAGTCTAACAATGTTGGAGAGTATGGAAAAAATTTTATTTGTTATCTTAAAACTTAATAGTTAATTAATTCATCAGCTTTCAATAAGTTTTAAATACTAAATTCAAAATGACTTGTTTAATGATTTTGAATTCTATATATGTTCATGAACGTAGCAGGGCTACTGCATTAATTTATTATTGTTATAAATAAATACTTAAGCAGTAATTAAAGCAACAAGCTTTTTCATTATTCCCGTATATATATATGTCAGGTTTTATCTGACTTTGTTGATTAAAATCTAACACTTGCATAGTTGTGAAATTAATTAATCCACCTTCCAAAATATAACTTTTATGTGAAAATATTTTTTTTAACTGAAAAACTAATTTATCATTTAAATAGAAAATAAAGCAATTTTATTCATGTAGCTGCATAGGAAGATAATTAGTTTCAATGCTCGGTTTAGTAGACTTTATCTCCTAAAAATTTTTCTTTGCATTCTCTTAAGGCACAGCTGAAATGAACGCATCCCAAGTTCTGACTAAAATGAACTTACAGAAATTTAGCAGGTTCATGCCTAAATTTTCATATACTAAACACAAAAGAGTATACAGTGAAACTGTGCTTGAACAAAGATTTTGAAGGTGGCAGCCAAAATTGCTTGAGCTTTAATAAGCTGGCAACAAAAGCTATTTAGTTATGACAAAATCTTAAAATTTCATAATAGTAAATTTAAATTGAACTTGCTGTTTTTTTGCTTAACTGTATTGGGTTGGAGGGAAAGTTCTGTGGTATTTTAAATAGACAGGTGATTTTTAATAAAAATTGTAAATAAAAAAAAACATCTGGCTAGTGAGTTGGATCAGATTTTTTTGTTTTTGTTTTTTAGCTGCTGTATAATATAAAAGGTGCCCTTTTTTACTGTCCATCATTTACTTGTGATATTTAAAGTGAAAAACATGTCACTAGATAAAGTGCAGTGTCTGATCTTGTAAGAATGTGTTCATCACATCTGATTAGACACAATCTGGAGCTGTTTTTGGACAGGCTGGTTACTGGAGATAAGAAGTGGATTCTTTACGAGAATATTAAGAGATAAAAAACCAAGTATCCATCAACGAAAAGTACTGCTTTGTTTGTGGTGGGACAGGAAAGGTCCAGTGTACTATGAGTTGCTGTAACAGGGAAAAACCATCAACACGGAGCTGTACTGCAATCAGCTGGATAAATTGAATGCAGCTATCAAAGAAAAAAGGCCAGCATTTAGTGTCCAGAAAAGGAATAGTGTTCCACCACGATAATGCTCACCCGCATACTGCAATGGTGACACAACAAAAACTGAATGGGAAGTCCTTAGTCACCCACCATATTCACCTGACATTGCACCATCATCTGATTATTACCTGTTCAGATTTCTGCAAAATTATCTAACGGGGAAAAAAATTCAAGTCTTTTGAAAGTGTTTCTAAGGCAGTTGCTGACTATTTTAACTCCAAGGATGAGAACTTCTACAAAACAGGAATTCACAGGTTACCCAAAAGATGGCAACAGGCTGTAACAAATAATGGAGCATGTATAATTGATTAATATTAAACACATATTTTTATAAATGAATTCAAATATTTTCTTTAAAGTACAACAGAACTTTCCCTCCAACCCCCCCCCCCCAAAAAAAAAAAAGTATCAATAATACATTGAGAAAAAAGGAAAAGAAAAGAAAGCTTTACTATTTCTTGTAAGCAATTACATATGTATGGTATATACTGTTAAAATAGTACTCCTACGCCACATACAAATTGAAAGACATTTAGGTTATTATATTTAGTTTTGTTTCATGTATACTTTTAGTTTGGATTTAAATGCTGCTGAATCTGGTGTTCAACATAAACCAACAGCTCCAAGAAATGCTCTGAGCAATGACCAACAGCCTAGTAAAGAGGGGTGTGCATGTTAACTGTCTTCAATTCTTTGACACAAGGTATGGCATTTCTAAAGGTAGCACAGAAGTGTTCCCTGAATATTTTCATCCATTGAAGTTTCGTTATATTTAATGTTAATTTATAACAGCAGTTCCCAACCTCTTTAAATTGTGCCCCCTCCCCCTCAACGAATGATAACTTATGATGGTACCCCCTTGCATTCTTCAGTATACATAGTTTTTTTATTCTTCTATTATGAACATTTTGTCACCTTTCTTACAAAATAATATAGTCGTTAAAGTTTGACTAAACATTTTGAGCAGAAATACATATGTTTTGGAGTGAAAATAAGGATAAATAAGATGATTTTTTAAATATGAATTATCAGTTGCTCTTTCCTGTTTTTCTTGCATCCCCTGCCCCCTTCAAATGCTCTGTGTCTTCCTACGGAGGACCCACTGTTTGGGAACTGCTAATATATAAAGAGTCCATCAAATATTTCATATTAGGGTTCAGGAAATTAATTTTTATTTCCACATTAGACATTTTGATATTAAAAATATGTATATTTGGTGCCTACAAAATGATGTTTCTTTACATAATATACAAAAACTAACCTGTTATTGTCATAGTTTATATGAAGACAGAAGTGTTGTTCGTTATGACTCTTTAAGATTTAATGCAAAAGAATAACTTATTTTGACTCTTTGCTGAAAAATTGTTATTCATATCTCAGTATTTAGAACTGTTATGAAATTTTATTTCATGCTTTAACTTTTAATCTTTTATTTACTTTCAAACCTCTCCTACAAAGATTGAGACAAATGGGGTGATAATTAGTCAGATTAGTTAAGATTGAGACAAACAGCATTGTCCATTGGGGTGTAACAAAAAATTTTACTTTCTATTTTTAATTTGTAATAGCACAGGAAAGTTGCCTTTTGGTGTAGATACAATAAATTAAAAATATGTAAAATATTGGAGTACGTCTTGAGGTGCTGCAAGCACGTTAAAGTTTCATGTAATTGAAAATTTTTCTACATTTTGCTCTTTTACAAACAAAAAAAAAAAAAAAAAAAATTCCATTTTTAATTTGTAATAGCACGAAAATGTTGCCTTTTGTAGGTCATATAAATTGAAAATATGAAAAATTTTGGAGTGCGTCTTGAGGTGCCGCAAGGATGTTTAAAATTTCATGAAATTGGAACTTTTGCTACATTTTAGAGGGTTTTTTTTTTTTTTTTTTTTTTTTTTTTTGTGTGTGTGTGTCTCGATTATGAAATAAAGAGTTTCAGATAGATGTTCTAATATAAATCGAAAAATGAAAACAGTTTTACTGTAGCATTGACATCCAGAAGTATGAGTCAGCAGCAGCACGAATGTTGTGGGTGGGGGCAGGGGATGGGAAGTGCAGTTTTGCCTGCATTTGATGACAAACTTAGAGCAGGTGTCAGGTCAGTAGCATTGCCATTGTGTTACAGATTAATTTGATAGTTTGTAAGTGCTACTTTATTGCTTTGAGTAAAAATGGTGCAGTTTAAATTAGTGAGGACAAGACAAATGTCTGAATGACCCATTTTTGGGAAATTTTGTGATTTGTGTGAAGCTGAATTGCCTACTAACTAATGTGTTATGAAGTGCTACTGCTATATTAGACATAACCTCCTTCACTAATAAAGGAACAAAACTCAAAATTTTTAGGACGCGTAACACCTAAACATGGCACCAGAAAAGACATAGCCAACAGTATACTGTAGATAGGGAACACTACAAGTAACTTTTGAACTTCACTGCTACTGGGTGTGATGGAATTGCTTTAAGCACAAAACATAATAATGATGTGATTCTTTGGTGGAAAAGGAAATAGGAAGACCTTTACAATGGTTAATTTGTTTCTTCCATGGTAATAAGCTACTGTTACACCTTTTTTTGTCATTTCGACAGTAAAACGAAGGGATCCAATGAGTTTAAAGGCAATAAATCAGAAGCTAGAAAACTGTACTAATCTTCTTGTGGTTACTTTATTGCTAATTGAAAATAACTTTCCTCTTTTGGAGGGCAAAACTGATTTAATATCCAGTCATATTTGTTGGATATAGATGTTGCTGTAGCAAGTGGATATTGCTCACTAGATTTATCTTTAAAAAACCCTGGAAAACTTGTTCACTCCAGGTGGTTAATGTTAGCCAACTGTGTGCTTTGATTGTATATGGCAACTGAAAATCTTAGGACTCTGGCTGAGTATATTGTAAAAGTGTGCGTGCCTGTGATTTAAGCTTCATGTAGTTACCTTCATGGTAAAACCTTCATGTAGTTATGGTTCCAAACATCTGTTAAACCTTATCTCGTACTCTATCTCAAGAACATTATAGACCCCATTATTAAAAAAAATCTGTACTTTTTTGCTCCAGATAATCTTATGTCCATGGTGTATGATGAATGCAAGATTCAAAGGGAACTTGATTTACGGCTTGTTTTAAACAGAAGTTAGAGGCAGAGGCAGAAAGTTTAAAAATTAAAATAAATAAATGAAAAAAAAAACCTGTTTAATGTGTCAATGAATTAGAAACAAATGTTTTGAAGTTGTAGCATTTGTAGTCTTTTTTTTTTTTTTTTTTTTTTCCCCCCACCAAATGGCGCACCTTAACAATGCCGTGGAGGCATTGGCCACTGTTAAGGCCGGAGTTGTTGGTCACTTTATTATGGGGGCACGTAGTAGGTGGGCCAACGTTGCCCACTGTGAAGGGATGGGCACAATGACACCCACGCCCAGTCAGAGATCGAACCTCGACCGCCGGGAGCATTTGTAGTCATTGAGAATACGAAAGTATCAAGCTCTTTGCAGCATCTCAATATATTGCTGAACCTAAAAGGAAATTTTTCTCACTATTACTAAACTAAAATCTTTTTTAAAAAAGACCCATTTTACAATTTTTTTTTCTATACAAACTTTAAGCTTTTACAGCACCTCAAGATGTAGTATTGCAACCAAATTTTTAAAAGCTCTTAATGAACCTAAAAGGCAACTTTACCCTACTATTACCAAACTAAAATCTGAAAAAAAAAAATTATAGGCTGTTTTCGTTCCACCCTATTGTCCATCTCTAAAAACACTTGTATATTTAAAAAAAAAAAAAAAAAACTGCAACAGTAAAAAATGTTATTGTTAAAAGAATAGAACAGTTTGTCTAAACATTTCAACGAACACGGCAGCCAGACTAGTGGAGTAACTGTGATTGAGATTAATAAATCTTGTATTATGTACTTCAATGCGAGAAATGTGATTGAGCATTTAAAAAAAAAATATTCAAGTTGTTGCATAATTGTAATGGTTGAAATTTGGTGAAGAAACCCTAGAATTTGATTTTTTAGCTGTTTATTATATAAAGTGATTAGGGTATTTTGTGTTAATATTTATAACATCTTTTTTCTATATTTAATTCTCAAGAAATAAAATGGTAGAATCTGGGGAGTTAATTGTCACTCAATTAATGCACATAAAATGTCACTTTAAAATTTTCTATAGAAGCATAAATTTTAAAACATTTTTCTTTAATTGCCATCTGCGCTCAGATTTGTGTGTATGGAGGAGGGGTGGGGGTGTAATTGATTTTAGTGTTAATAGCTTATGTAAAAGTTCTACTCATGAATAATTATCCTTTTTGAAATGTTAATTAGAAAGAGCCCAGTATGTTGTAGTCTGATAATTAATGAAATTTGGAATTCTTTACCATTTTATTGTGATTGATTGTTGTCGCAAAGAGATTTCAAGCTAGCCTGAAATTTCTTCATATTAGTCCGATTATATTGATTATATTTAGTATATTTTAGTAATAATTATATTTTTAAAATATATATTTCAAATGTTATAAATTATAAAATTAAAAATGTGTAATATTATGTTACTAGTTACAATGTATGGCAAGGTATATTTAAAGAAAGATTGCAGATTTTAATTTGAAAACTTTTCTGTTTTTTGTTTATAGGTATCAAGCATTTTTGGGGACTGTGGATTTGATAATTTTATTTGCCGCAGCTGCAACTTTGTAGCATTGGCGGCTTCATTCCCATACTTGATGCCGTCATTGCAGCTATAGTTTTTCAAGTTGAAAGGCAAAAACCAAAATTTGAAACATCTCACTTGGCACGATAGATTTGTGATTTTTGGTCCAAATGAATTCTCTGTCAAATTATACCTTAAATTTAGAAAAACTGCACTCATGGTGATAATTTAGAATTTTAATGTCATGTATATGCTTTTTTTTCTTTCTTTATTCATTTCAATGTGATACATGTACATTTTTATTAACATATTCAAAATGGGGTGTAATATTTACATGTAATATGTGTGAAGATATATTTATTTTAGTAGTACAGTGCTACATCCATGTTACTTACTGTAGCATTTTGAAGCAAAATACCTTATTATAATTTTCTGAAATAAGCAGTTAATCAGAGTTGTATTTTTCTGCAAGTAAAGAAACTAGATTGCATTTTAAAAGTAATAAATTTGTAGTACTTAAAAGTTATGCTGGTATAACTTTTACCTATTGAACTATCTTTTTGAATATTACACCTCATTTTGTAGTACTTTATTATTCAGAGTCAGCCCTTGTTTGTATTTTTTAGGGACCATATACATTGATTTTTATCACCATATTTATTTGAAATAGTTTTTTTTTTTGTTGTTGTGATGTAACTTGATTCTCAAGATGTTTTCAGAAGTGAAGATAACTGCTTTTAGCTATTTTAAATTTCAGCTTTTATTGTTGTCTTGAATATGCGCTTATGATAGTTCTGTTGATAAAAGAAAAGAAAAAATTGTTATCAATTTGAAATTCTATAATTGTAAATGTGTGTACATATGGTTTTATAATAGGCATTTGTGTCATAATTTGCTATTATATGAAATTAAAGTTTTAAGAGTTTGCTTCTTTGTATACCATTAATGTTGCAGCTTATAGCTTAGTACTATACATACATAATTGCTGACTCTGAAGTAGAATCCCACCCATCTTGTTTTAAAAGCAGGGTTCCCATAATACAGTAAAATTATAGGTAAACAATTATTTTGTGTGTTTAACATTAATTTTAAAAGCAGCATCAGATTAGAAATTTAATTTTTGATTTTCAGTTTCATTTCTGAGAGAATTTATTATTGCATTCTAATATTTTTTTAAACACAAAAACTATCAAAGAAATTATTGCCATATAGAAAATTTAATCGTAATAACATTGTTTTTATATTTTTATTTTGAGCTTAACATATAGTATTTTAAACTTCCACTATAGTTGTTTTATAATTTTCGTAAAACAGTCTTTTTCTTTGCTGACATACATTTTCTAAATATATTCAGGGAATTTCAACTGTTTGGCATGGATCTAATTGATAAAAGTGTGATTATATTTTTTTAGGGGGGAGGGAGAAAGAGAAAATTCTGTTAGTTATTTCAATTTTTTTTAAATGTAAAATTAAATGCATATTAACTCAACATTAAAATACTTTTTGTTTTTTATTGATATATTTGGAAAATATTTTGACTTCAGTCTTATGCCATTACTTAAATTTTTATATGAATTTTTTAATATGTATAAATAGTTATTCCCCTCCCCTTCCCCTTCTATGGGAACCCATGAAGAAATTGCATTTTTGTATTATTTAACAAGATTCTGTATACTTCTTTTTCACAAACTATAAATTTCAGCTGTGTGTCTACTTGTCAAAAACTGAAGTGGGATGTTAGTTGTATAGTTACCATCAATGTAGATGATTGGCAAAAACATGTTTTCTGGTCCAATTTGTATGTCTCATATTGCCCAATTATGGTATTATGTTTGGCAGTCTTAACTGTGTCTACAACTTATGTATTGTTTTGTTTTGCCATTTTAATTATATTCTTAATATGTATATTAGCATGAAAATCTCATGGGATGTAATATCTGTTAAAGTGATGTTATTTAATATTTTGTTAAATTATATATTGTATTCCAAGTGACTTTCGTTCTTGGTACGTTATTGAATTTATTTAAATCCTTATTCATTCCCTGTTGATAAAATAAAACATTTCTTTCATAAATTTATTTTTATCAGTTATTTTATGAATATTTATGTAAAATTTTTAATTGTGAATTAAAAGGTTATTTATATACCACACTCAATTTCTAGACAGAAATGTTATAGAAAATTAATTAGTCTAATATATCATTTGGTTTGAAAAATGTGATTGTAATATTATTGCTTATTACTCTTCCAGAACAGACCTAGCCATTTTAATGAAATCCACATGTATCATAGTTAATATAAACATTCAAAACTGACTCATCTGTTTTCTGAAGCAATTTTTTCTTAAACTTTACTATGTTAATACTTATTGTTAAGGCACAAAAGCAGAAATTTCTCAGTTGTGCTCGTCTTCATTGGCTTTTGAACATTTTTACAGGGCCTTCTGTTAAAACTATGTTCTAACAAGATTTATCTATTATTTTTTTAATGTTTTTTTAATAAAGGGTAAAGATCAATCAGTTTATTAATTAATGAGTTCTAAAGTTTTAGAACTTATTAACAACCCCCCCCCCCCTCATATACATACACACAAAGGAAAAAAGAAAAACATTTAATTCTTGTATGTATCCCTCTTTCTAAAAGATTATATTTTAAAAAGATAAAATGTATTTTCACCAATTTCCTAAATGGTGAATAATTTATCATGAAGATAATTCCAATTCACAACAGATAAATTCAAAAACATCAGAAATAAGTTATTTAATTATCTGAAGAAATGCAACCTATGTACTTTTAAATCAAAGTAAAATGCCTTTAGTCCTTTAATTACAAAATTAAATTCATGAATAGAAATTTAAAACGCAACAAATGTGAAATCTATTGTGAGATCCCTTTAATGCTAGGGTTTTCAAAGTTTTTTTTTTTTTTTTTCCTTTTAACAGGTTTTTAGTTCTCAAATCCTTTTAATGTGACTAACACAATCTGGTTAAAACTGCCAAATTTGTGTGTCGAAAGCTTGCAAACCCTGGTTTTAAACAGTATTGTTCAATTGTACATATGTGTTTATGTATTATTACATTTATATGTATAATTAGTGTATTTTTTAAAATTCTTTTTGTTCCTATTAAATAAAAAATTGGGTTTCATTATAGTGGTTGGGATTGTTTCTGTTAGGTCACTAGTGTAAAAAATAAGATTTCATTAACATGTTTGAATTTCATATAGACTGAAATAAACATTACTTCTTTATAACTTGATTGAGATTTTGATATTGAACAGCACAGTTATATGATATATTATTCAGTTAACAATTTTAACCAAACACTAATTAGGACATTTTTTAAACAGTTTTTGACATATTTAAATAGTGAGGAGGGGGAAGGAAGATAAAAGAAATAGTATTTTTTTAATTCATGAATCTTTCTATTGATTAGTTTGTCCCAAAAAAAAATTTTGTAACTCACTTCAAGACTGAAATTGAGAGAGTAGAACTACAAAGCTTTTTTCAATCTAAACACCTGAAAATTATCTTTTTTTTTTTTTTTTTTTCCCCATGATTTTTCCCTCTCTCAATATCGAATGATGTAATGATAGTGAAAAAAGTGAGACGTTGTAAGGGAGATCTACGTCATTTTGTTGTCACAAGTTTGAAAATGGGTTTGAAACTCAATTAGGCTAATCATGCTTTGAAGTGAAAATAACATCCCAAGCAAAATACAGTCGACTCCGGTTATAATGAACCTCTGGGAACCGGCAAATTTCGTTCACTATATTCGAAGTTCATTATAAGTGAAGTGTCCCCCATATGAGCAAGGAATACATTATATACATTAGTAAAAAATGGCATTTTATACCCGCATGGAATATTTGTGTAAATCAAACATAATTAATCGTATTTATGTCTTATTACTCCCAAGTGCTTCAAAAATTTGGGAGATTCCATTCGTCATTCAAACATATCAACCACCACAACAAATATGTTTGTATGACAGATACAAACTTCAGTTTTTGTCATACACTAGCAGTGTCTCATTATCATGTTAGTGTCAAGTTAACTTTTCTACAAGTTTATTTGCCATTAACTCCAGACGAGCAACCTAACTAGTTTAAATTAAATTACCATATGCACTCGGATATAAATGAAACCTGTAACTTTTCTTAAAAAATTAGCTAAAAATCCAGAAACCAAGCAGTATTTTGGAAACATTTTATAAGTTCTTTTCAAAGCGGCACATATTAACAGTATTTTTGTTTACTGATCATTTTCAGAACAGAAGGTGGTGGGATTGTCGAAACAATGCTGTGGAAAAAACTTCCATGATAGTAGATGGGATACTGAACTCAAGGGGTATATAATGTAAGAAGACCCCACAAGCAGCTTACACCATGTAAAGTGAAGAAGTTGGGGGAGGAGCTTAACTCTCTACCAACTATACAGCCATTATATAGCTTGCATTAATAACTGTCTACCAACAAGGCATAGTTTTACCAGAGGCTACCTAACAGCATTGCCAGCAAATGGCTTCAAAACTTCTCTCTTGTGGTGTTTCCTTAATAATTCTATCCTTACTGACTAAACTGCACTTGTTACCATATGGATTTTTTTTTTTTTTTTTTTTTTCGCTATTTCTTACTTACCCGTGTATAAGCCATTCACAGACTTTTTAATCAATATTTCGACCAAAATTTGTTGCCTTATGCTCAAGCGTATAACAATGACAAAGTTCTGAATCTGTATTTATAGGTTTCTTAGCAAATATGGTTGTACACATAGCTACATCTAGTTATGAAATTGTAACTGAACACTTTCTGATGCTAAGTTTGTCAATTGGAAATGAATCAGAAATAATTTAATTTTCATGGTTAGTTTCTTTTATAATTTAATTGGCGTATCCTGATACGTTTCTCACTTCACAACTGGGTGGGTGAGTCATAGGCGGTGCATCCTTGAGATATGAAAATCATTATACTACTTGAGCATCTCTTTGGGCTTATTTATTTTTTCAGAAATTACGCCTTGAAGTTCTTGGACATTACATTTTGTAGTATTCAGTTCAATGAAAAAAATTTCTGAAGAGTACCAAAGAGAGAAATTCTGTCCATCAAATTTTTTCGTGACATTTTCTATGGATTTCGATATCTTTCAGGTTGCATGTGGTCTCTTTAGAAAAAATTTGTCTGACAAGTTAGCTGAAGCCTTTATTTAACTAATAAAGCACAATGTTAGTATGCATGTAAGTTTTTTGTTCAAGTTGGATGTTTGCTAAATTTCTTTTTTCTTTAATTTAGTGTCATACTATCATATAAATGTTTTAATATTACCATCTAAAGGGGTGAAAAGAGGATATTAAAAGTATGCAAGTCCCTTCGCCTTATATTTATTTCAGCAAACATTTCAAGCAGCAATCAAGTCTATTTTAAAATTTTATACTAGATGAAAAGTGGACTAGTAGTTTCTTTGTTTTTTATTTTGTCTGAAGTTTCAAGAAAAAAAGCTGTAAAATGAGCATTATGACACCTTCACTGGCTCTATTACATTTACTAAGATACGTGAAAAAGTTTTAAAATCTTCATGCAAACCTTTAGGGGTGAATAAAGGTTAACCCAGGGGTTCCCAAATTTTTTTTCTCTGCAGCACCCTTTGTCAGGCTTAAAATATTTCGTGGCACCCTTCTCGGGCTACGAATTTTCGCGACAGGTAACCTTTAAAGAAATATGAATATGAAGGTTAGAATGAAGTAGTCAGGATGCATTTTTTGTGGTATATCAGTTGAGGGACTTTTTTTTACTATACTGCCCCAAGTTAGACTTTTCTTTATTATCTAGCCACCACCCTTGGTATACGCTCGCGGCACGATGTTTTGGAACCTCTGGGTTACCCATTAACGTTAATGGTTCAAATTGTGATTTTGTAGAAAAAACTACACGAGAGCTATATACCTAAGAGTGGGATGAAGTTTAGCAGAGGACTTTTTAAGAGGTTCTAATGAATATTCCTTTTATATCTGGAGAAAACTGTCCAAAACTCTACACTTAAATCAACAGCTGTGCAGTAGGTTAGAATCGTGCATCTACACACTTTAGCCATCTACCAGTGTTCGGTGTCTTATCCATATGGTCATTGGTGGGCCAAAGGATTTTAAAATTTCCAATTCATTTAGCTATTTATTTAATCCAACCCAAATGAAGTGAAGCACTTTTTATGTAAATATTTTACATTGCTACAATGGATTTGTTAATATGTTTCTGCCTGAGACTTATTTATAATTAACAAGACCTTTATTTTTCATTTTTAATTAATGTCATTCCTCCCACTAATGCTTCTTTGCAAAAGTTTTAGCTTATTTTGTAGATGTTTGGAAATAATAATAATCGAATAGTGTGCTATGCATTTTCAGAAACTCTTAAACATACAGGAGTTCCAAAATAGGAAAAGTCTTGAAACTTCCTGTATGAAGCAATATTTTCTGAAGTCGATGGGACCACTGCTATATATATATATATATATATATATATATATATTTGTACCAGAAAGTCAAATGAAATAACTACACTGCTCTAAACAAAGGATATTGTACGTTTTATATAAAACAAAGACTTAAGAGGGTTTTTTTTTTTTCTTTGCAGAAAATGGAAGAAGACAGTCAAAAATGCATATTTTTCACATTTTCAAACTTTGGAATATGCAAATTTTTAGTTTGATGTCAAACACGATGCTGTAGTGGCAGTGAATGAAATTTGGCCTTCAACTTAATAAAAGATAAAATGGAGAAGGATTATCGACATTACTTAAGTGCATTGTTTTGATGAGTGTGATGTCTCAACGAAGGATTTTAGCTGAATCAGAGGCTTGGACAGTTGTTGGTCAGTTAAGGGGACCAAACACAAGTCGAAGTAGCAGAAGCCATTCGAGTCACACAAAGTGTGATATCTGTTGGGGGTAGCAGAGCCTGGTACTCCACTTAATTTTTACTATAAATTTTGATGTAACTTTGTATCAGCGGTATTGCGTGGATCAAAATGAAGATAAGTTCTTGAGTGCCAAAAACGGTTTATTTATGAAGAACAAAAGGTTCACCCAGTCTTAAAGACAGAAATACAAGAAAAATTGTTTCAAAAATTACCAGCATGAGCAGGGTAGCCAGAAAAGGGAGGTAACAAAACTTCTATTTTACTTGCAAAGCTCATCATTTACTGGTAACAAAAATTGGCTTCCACTCATCTTAAAAACAGGCCATCACTTATTACTAGAGAGCTTCCACAGAAAAAAAAACATGACAAGGCCCAGCTTTACATTTGCCTTCTTCAGGCCAGCCACAATACATTTGCACTGGGTTCAGAACTGCACTGCACTGCTAGACAACCAGAACTACCACCTCCTTTTATACTACCCTGCCCATGCTTCACAAGCTCAAATTTGCATACTTTCCAAACCTGGAAAGTAAAATAGTCATTTCTGGTTTTATTTAAATGAGGTGACACATCAAGGATGATGTCACAGCTTTCAGCCAATGGAGCAGTTTTAACAAAATTTAGTTATTAAGTGGCAACTAATTGGTTTGTTTACATCTACAGTATGTCAGATGATGAAGCTAGTTATTTTAGTATGATAATTTAAGACTATTGTAACTTAATATAATATAATGATTAAGAGTAACTTAGAAGTAGTTTATCTTTTACTTTACTATTGCCTTTAATTTTAAATGCTGTTTGAAATAAGTTAAACATTTACAAGACTATTTTAAAAGGTAGATGTAATTTTAGAGCTTTTGTGTATAAAGGGAAACAGGCATATGCATAATACAAAAATAAGTCTGTTATATCCCACAGTTCTACATAACATTAAGTTTTTACAGTAATTAAAAATTAAGTTTTTACAGTATCTGTCCCTATGTATAAAAATTGACATTTTCTGCTGCCAAAAATGGAGTTTCACTAGTCAGCACATAGCAAACTCTTGAAACATTGTAAATTTCATGAGTTTGCAATGCTTGACCTTTCTTTTTTTTTTTTTTACTGACTTCGTGCACACAGAAAAAACTACTTTTTTTTAAGAAAAGAGTGCGAGTAGGTTATATAGTGTCCAGTTCCAATATGCTTGAACTTTTGCCAATTAATTTCCTCACAAATCTCACTGCTGAAATCATAAATCTGAATATGAAATTGCAGAAAACAGCAATCAGCTATAAAGAGGAAGTGAGAAAATTTTTGACTTCTCAAAGGACAGAAATTCTGTTTACAGGAACCACTTGTAGACATGCCTTTGGGAGAATTTTCTCTTTGGCGCCCCCTCTCAGTTTAACCCATGTCCTCTCTCAGAATTTTGACTGTCATTGTATCATGTTTTGGTGGGTAAACACTAGCATAATTAGGACGAATGAGGCAACTAATGACCTTACATCAATAATACCAGTTCCTTTGTCGAGATACTTCTCTGTGCCTGGTAAACACAGAGATGTTTGCTGGCGAGGTAGTTTTTTCTGTAAGATCAAATGGATAGGATCAATTTGCAAATAGCAATTTGCTCTCTTACGTTTCACTCTCTGACGTGCTAGTGTATAGTGCCATTTGAGCTACTGCAGCGCAAGGAAGCATCTCACTCTCTATGCAACCTTGTGAAATTTAAATCATATGCTCTAAACAAGATTTTGACGGAAAGTATTTTATAATCGATGCCTGATGCAGGCAACACTTATTTCTCTAGCTTCAATTTAAATTTCTTGCCCCCCTTTTTCCTTTTTCTTTCTAGCATTGGAAGATTTTCAACGTTATAACACCTTTTTCTCGATTCAGGAGCTCTCTATTACTCTTATGCAATTGTGCAATGCCCATCCGTAAGGACAGTTTCTGAATTAGTCTTTTCCTGTATAGAAGGGTGAGGGATTCAACGTAAAATTTACCATATGCCTGTTTGACACTCAAGACTGTTTCCCCGTTCCTAAAATGTGTAAAAACTGATTTCAGCATTTTTTTGGTGGTTTTTTTTTTTAAAGGGGGAACCTGAAATTTAAATAAATAATTTATGTTTATGTAAACGGTTTAGTCTTAGAGATGTCCTTATAGCGTAGTCTAATTCTTATGAGTGTCCCTGTAAAAGAAGTATTCGTGATATATGCGTGATATGATATATGCATAAAGGTAACATAATACTCAGGAATAGCACAGCTTTGTATTTGTGAAAAGTTTTAGAATTGGTTCAATGGTTACAGAGATGCCCAATACAGCATAATGTATTAGGATTATTTTCACCGTCATATCAAAAGAACTACACTGCCCTCCGAAAGTTAAGCTACAACCTGTTTTTTCTAAGCTGGCCATAAAAAAAAAAAGGTAACAACAATAAAAATTGTAGTTTATTTGCATAATAGTAACAAATTTTACCAAAACATATGCAAAAATGATAGTCACCACTTTTACTTTTAAAGAAATGGATACTTATATAAGAGTGAGAGAAAATGTGCAAAAACTAAACTTTTGTATCGGCGGCTGTAATTTTTGTGTGTGCTTGTTGATTGTAAGTTTTGTCGTTCATTTTGTTCAAGACAGTCTAATAATGTTCAGAAGAAATTGCTTAACTGATTCTTTACGGTAGAGGGCAGTTGGATGGATGGAAATGGGGTTGTGACAAGCTGATGCTGCTAGACGTCTCAATGTGTCTTGTAGTGTGGTCCAACGACTGTGGAATCAATTTCAAACCACAGATTCAGTGTCTAGAAGACCTTTTCCAGGCCGACCATGAGTTACGACACCTGCAGAAGACTGTTATCTACCACTTTCGGCCCGAAGAAGGAGAACCACTACTGTACCTCAGCTCGTTTCAGATCACTTTGTCGCATCAGGAAGAAGGATCTCAGCCACTACAGTACGAAGATGCCTTCATAATGCAGGTATGTATGCAAGACGACCATTTGTGTGTGTCCGCTTGAACGAATGGCACAGAAATGCTCGTTTACATTGGGCAGGGGAACATGTCTCCTGGGCCAGACAACAATGGACTTCTGTACTCTTCACTGACAAGTCCCGATTTACACTGCAGTGCGATTCAGGGTGTGTACTGGTTTGGAGAGAACAAGGCACCAGATACAACCAATCCAACATTGTTGAAAGACACAGTTTTGGGGGGGGGGGATTATGGTGTGGGCAGGAATCACTCTCGGTGGTCACACTGACCTGCAGGTGTTCCATGGAGGAAATTTGACTGGTGTGAGACATCGTGATGAGACCCTTGATGCCTATGTTCCATCATGAGATCCATGAAACAGCAGTGCATTTTCTTATTATATAAAGAAATTACGCAAGAATTTCAAGTAAGAAGAGACAAATGATTTAATTTCAAAAATCATTTAAAAAATGATTTTATTTATTTTAATTTAAAACCAAATTAAACGCATCCCACAGATAGACATTGCCGTTCTGTAATTCGTTCGTGTCAACTTTCACATGCACACGTATTTATATATTTTTTGTACAATCAATCAGTTCAGTCGCTTAGTGGTGTTAAAACGCTGGTTGGATGATATCTTTTTAGAGATGACCTGGCTCACTTTTCACCGTATATTCCTCCCGAAATTTTCGCATTATTTGATTGGCCAAGGCTGTGCGCGATTGATTGGCTGGCTGTGCGCGAGCACAGCCAGCTGTCGTCAAAAAAGGGTCTCTAGGTCTGTGGCACGCGATGAACGTTTTGATCGTCCGCCATCTTGCTGGTAGTTAAGTCGAGCGATGGCAACGGCTGCCCTTTTTTCAGCATTAGGCAACTTTACAGCTGTTCTCGTGTTCTTCCATCTTTCAGCAGATGTCAGTGCTGTTAAAAATAATCGTGACAATTTTTTACGGGAAATGAACAAGCTAAAAAGTAAAGGATTCTCGTGGAACTATGTCACTCGCAACTATTTTTATAGAAATCAAATCTATTCTTCTTGATTGGCAACAGTCAAAATGTCAGAGTTTGGTGATCCCAGAGCGGGATCACTGCGCGTTAAAGGGTTAACTCAGGAAAATAACACATTTTATTTAATATATATTAAACGTGGCGATATTTCGCGAAGGACGATGACAAAGGCAATATTTTGGGCATGGACCAAATGACTGACTATCGCCAAATTTGGCGATATTTTGGGAAAACTCGCCAAGATCGATGACAAATGGCGAGATTTTGGGCATGGACCAAACAATGACTGACCACAGATATAATATATTGAAGATGTCCATAGACATTAATATACTGAAATTCTTTAGGGTGGTCCTGTAAATAAAATCTCCAGTAGATTGGAACCAAAAATCGAGATTCAAAACTAGATGTTACAACAATCTTATATATGAAATTTCAACATTCTACGACTAAATAGTTTTTGAGATTTGAGAGTTAAATACATACACATGTACACCAAAAGTCGCCAAGCTTGGCGAGTTTTGGTGTAATTCTTGAGGGAGGCACGTGACCGCGGTCGGACCATTACCTAACTATATGGTTGGACGGTATTGTGCTTGAAATGGATCAAAAATGCCATTAAAATTGCCATTGACCGCAATGTATTGGAAATCTTTTGAGTGTTCCTGTAAAAGAACTATAAATGATAAAGACACTTTTTTCGATGGAGAAATTCATTTTGTAACCCTTAACAGCATATATCCCTTCTGAGTCGTTTGAAGTAGCCTAATACCTCTAAAATTCGCTTTAATGAGTATCTGCCCATAGGGCGTAATGTATGTCAAATCTTTTGGGCGGTGCTGTAGAAAAACTATCCAGTCGATTCGGACCAAAAGAGGATGCGCACAACTGGATGTTACAACAATCCTAAATACAAAATTTCATCATTCTACGACCAATAGTTTTTGAGATATGCGAGTTGCATGCATACGTACGTACAGACGGCATAGAAAAACTGGTCAAAGTAGACTCGCCGTTGGTCAAAATGAGTTGCAGACGCATTTATAGGATCGTGCATGCTAGCGTACGATGAGATGCATCGAAAAAATTCTTAAAATTAAATTAAGCGGTAGTCAAAATCGGTTTTTTCGTCGAAATTTGGCCTCCGAAATGATTCAGCATCAGTAAAAAGTTTTAGAATCGGTTCATTAGTTCCAGAGATCGTAATGTAAATCGAATGAGTATCCCTGTAAAAGACCTATTTGTGATATATGCGTGAAAGGTAGCCATAATACTCCGGATTAGTCTAGCTTTCTAACAGTGAAAAAAGTTTTAGAATCGGCTCAGAAGTTAAAGAAATACCCATACAGCTTCATGTATTACAATTATTTTGTGTGTCCCTGTAAAAGAACTATCTAAACTATATCCATAAAACTTAGCCTTTAATACTCAGAAATGGAAGCTTTATATTACTGAAAAGAAGTTTTCGATTCGGTTCTCTAGTTACAGAGATACCCATACAGTATAATGCAATACTTGCCTGTTCTTCAAAAAGAATTATATGTGATATATTCATAAAAAGGCAGTCTAAAATACTCAGTGGCATTCTATCGGTGAGAAAAGTTTTAGAATTGGTTCAGTAGTTAGAGAGAGATAACCATAGAGTGTAAATGTTTAATAATTATTTTGAATGTCCCTGTAAAAGAATTATTTACGCTGCATACATTAAATGCAGCCTATAATAACACGAATATTGTGTCTTTCTATTAGTAAAAAAAGTTTAAAAATCAGTTCTGTAGTTACACAGATGCCCACAGAGCGTAATATAATTCTTATGAGTGTCTCTGCAAAAAAAAAAAAAAAAAAAAATGTATATATATCTACATATACCTGCATGAAAGGCAGTGTATAATTTTCAGGAATAGTGTAGTTTTTATTGGTGATAAAAGTTTGGGAATCGGTTCAGTAGTTAGAGATACCCATAGAGGGTATTGCATTTGAATTATTTTGACAATTCCTGTAAAAGAAATATTTATGCTATATGCATGAACTTTAGCTTATGATACTAGGAATAGTGCAGCTTTCTGCCTGAGCAGGGGCGTAGCCAAGGGGGGGGTTAGGGGGGTCATAACCCCCCATGAGGAATTTTTTGCCATACAAAATGTATATTCTTCACTTCGTTATCACACACATGTATGCATATATGCGAGTTGCAGTAGTCGTACCCCCCCCCCCCCCCCCCGTCATAAAAAATTTCTGGCTACGCCCCTGTGCCTGAGAAATGTTTTTAGAATCTGGTCAATGGTTACAGGTATGCCAATTTTAGGTATTTCTTATGAGAGCACGTGTAAAATTGTGATATATGCATGAAAGGTACTCATATTACTCAAGAGTAGCATAGCTCTCTATCAGTGAAAAAAGTTTCAGATTCAGTTCAGTGTTTACAAAGACCGTAATGAATTAGAATTCTTTTGAGTGTCCTTGTAGAAATATTTACGCTAATACATGAAAGGTACTCTATAAGTTAATCCAGTGCATAATCATTTTAACCCATACTTTTACATATATTTGAAACAATTACTTCCATTTGTTTAATTTTATTCTTTAAAAACTTAGCCCATTGTTTAGAAATATATTATTGACGGATTTTTAAAAAGCATAGTTCTACCGTATATTTTTGCCTTAAGTCTAACGACAATGTCCCTTTGTTCAAAGGCATTTTTAATATAACCTATTGATTCTATGTCCATTATTGACGCAGATTATAAACAGCATTGTTATACCGTGTATTTCTGCATTATTTCCAACAATGAACACCCCTTTGTTGAAAGTCATTTTAAATAAAGGTTCAGTTCACTGTTTCAAAGTATATTATTGACACACATTTTTAAAGAGCATTATTATACCGAGTATTTTTGCCTTATTTCCAACGATTACTTCCCTTTGTTGAAAGTCATTTTAGACAAAGATTTAGTCCACTTTTTCGAAGTATTCCTAACAACCGATTTTACCCGGAACGGAAGGTGATCGCTCACGGGAAGTTTCACTGTATAGTGATTTCAGTGCAGTCAAATTTTGCGAAGATTAACCGAAAACTTAGTTATGAATCAAATCGAATTTTTAAAAGTTCTTTCTTTCTTTCTTTTTTTTTTAATTGAAATGCATAAAAACATTGTTGATAAAAGGTCATACAGTAGACTCGATTAACCGGGATCGGATTATCCGGGACGGTCCGAATTTAATATGTTAATAACGCATGGAAATTAGTATAAAGCGCCACGGTTAAAAAAATTCTTTTATCAAATGAAGAAAATTAAATTCTTACAGAACACGACGATAATACTTAATTATTAAAGAAAAAGAATATTTGAGAACGTGAGACTGTTTTGAAAATTAATGGATCAAATAAGATTAGAAAACTGAAGTGCTGCGGAGGTTATAGTTCAGAAGAAACAAGGAATTTCGTAGAATGTTCTTAAAGAGATGAAGGATTCTGTATTGTGTGTTTGGGCGGAGGACTTTCCAGGGGATTCTAACGCGAATTCACGCTATATCTGGAGAAAACCGTCCAAAATACTAGACCGATAGATCGACTGCCATGCGGTAAGCCATAACCCAGGACCTTCACATTTCAGCCACGTACCGTAAGAAGGGTGAAGTGACGAAGGAAATCTTGTAAAATCATGGTGAATTACAAATGACATGGTGAATCACTGAGCAACACCATGTTCAGTGTCTTATCCACTCGGCTGGGTTAAGTGATGAAGGAAATCATGTAACTCATCGAAAAATTAAATCATGGTATCGCATCAGTACATGAACCGTTTCTTGATTACTTGAAGCAAGAATATGAAAGTCTGCTAAAAAAATGATGCTGAGAATTTTGCGTCGAAGAGCAAATGAGAAAAGAAAAAAACATTTCTATTATTTCATTCTTCACAAAGGAGTAAGGGAAAATACTGTTTTTTTTTGTTAGTGTAATGTACCAATTGTAAATCTGAATAACACCAGAATTTATATTCATTCTCTTTTTTTTGTATTAATTAAATTATTAATGTGCTGTTGTATAAGAATTTAACCGTTTCTATAATTTTATAATTTTTTTTTCCAAAATTCTCAGCAAAATTCGAATAAATTGGGTTATCCGGGATCAGTGGCGTAGCCAGAAATTTTTCATGGGGGGGGTTACGACTAATATAACTCACATATATGTATACATGTGTGTGATAAAGGAATGAAGAATATACATTTTGTATGGCAAAAAAATTTCTCATGGGGGGGGCGCTGTGACCTCCTCCCCCTATGCTACGCCACTGTCCGGGATATTCGCTTATCCGGGGCTAGGCATTTCCCGACCATTCTGGTTACCTGAGAGTCTACTGTATATTTTCTGGGCGGGAAAAAGATTATTTTTAGTATTCGTGATGGCAGGTGGTAGAAAAGAATTTTTTCATATTCAGTGTATTGTGTTGGTGCATAAAATGCACTCAATTTTAAAATTTCAAACAAACGTTAACATTTGTGATCTGGAATGTATTACTATTTTTCTAAAAATGCAAATAAACATTGCTGAAAATGGGTAAAATATTTTTACAAGTATTAAATTTTTCTACGTTCCCAAAAAGCATTAATTCGCTCAATTTTAAGTAGCAAGTGCCACTTTTAAAGTATGTTTTATATGCACGAACTTTCAGACCAATTTGTGTAGTATTTCTTTAGAAATTCTGCTATTTTTATTGTTTCAAATTTTTTCATTCCGTCAGTTTGTGAGAATTATTGTATAAGCTGATCAGGAGGAGGTACATCAAAAATAACTTTTGACATGATTGCGACGTGTTAAGAAAGTGCTCAAAATTCGTCAGTCTGCAATGTTCGGTATTGAAATTGTCATGACTGAAATTTATGAACAAGAAGACACTTATTTTGTTCTAACAGTCTCCATGAATTTATAACTGATAAATTTGGTAAAAAGTTTAACAAGCTTTATGTATTTGATAGTAGAAAATCTGCCTTAACAACAGAGTGAATACTATTATCATTAACACTTACTTGTTCAAATTTAAAGAACGCTCTAATGTATCATGATAGGGTTTTACACATTCTAAACTATTAATAAATATTAATATCTGAATAAAAGTTTAGATGCTTCATTGTTAAATAAAAATCAACACTGGTTTCAATTAAAATGAATTTATTTTCCCGGGAATTCAAAATAAGGACAAAGCTTTAGTTGTCAACAGCTAGTTTTGTTCTTCTATAAGTTATATGTCCATCGAAATCCGAGAATTGCTTTCTTTAGCATAAAAGAAACTGTCCTTTCTATGATCCTCGGAGCGTTCCTTAGTAAGCTTTCTTTGGTTCACATCACCAGTGATTCAAAATATGACTAATTATTCTAATTTAATGGCTGACGAAAGGGGTTCCTTTGAAGTTGTTAACAACAGCGTGATGGCCATGAGCAACTGCTACGGCTGGTCCACCGTGATGAACTTCAGTAGAATAAGCATGGCCTTTGATAGCGGCAGGAGCAGCAAAGGCTACAGCTGGAGCAGCATGGTGAACTTCCGATGTATAAGAAACAGCCTTAGCAACAGGTGCGGCAACTGCTACTGGAGCTGCGTGGTGTACCTGAGAAGAGTAAGAAACAGCCTTAGCAACTGGGGCTGCAACTGCTACTGGACCTGCGTGGTGTACTTGAGAAGAGTAAGAAACAGCCTTAGCAACTGGGGCTGCAACTGCTACGGGAGCTGCGTGGTGTACTTGAGAAGAGTAAGAAACAGCCTGGGTAGCAACTGCTGGGGCAGCGTGATGAACTTCAGATGAGTAAGCGTATCCTTTAACAGCGGGAGCGGCAGCTACAGCTACTGGAGCAGAGTGATGTACTTCAGATGAGTAGGCAAATCCTTTTGCTGCAGGTGCAGCAACAGCTACTGGAGCTGCTGCAGCATGGTGGACTTCAGATGAGTAAGCGTATCCTTTAACAGCGGGAGCGGCAATGGCAACTGGAGCACCATGGTGTACTTCAGAAGAATAGGCAAATCCTTTTGCTACTGGGGCAGCTGCAGCGTGGTGGACTTCAGACGAGTAAGCGTATCCTTTAACAGCGGGAGCTGCGACGGCAACTGGTGCGGCAGCTACAGCCACTGGAGCAGCGTGGTGTACTTCAGAAGAGTAGGCAAATCCTTTCGCTGCTGGTGCAGCAACAGCTACTGCTGCAGCTGGAGCAGCATGGTGGACTTCAGAAGAATATGCGTAACCTTTAATTGCTGGGGCGGCATGGTGAACCTCTGAGGCGTAGGAAACTGCAGCGACTGGAGCGGCATGTTGAACTTGAGAAGAGAATGCATATCCTTTAACTGATGCATCAGAGCCATCTGAAGCGTAGTTAACAGGTTTTTGTTCTACCTTTTGAGACTCTTTTGGGCCTTCAACTGCAATTTCTTGTTGTTGTTGTTGGTCTTCAGCAGTGTATTGAACTGCAGGGGCTGGTGCGGCATGTTTTACTTCAGATGAGTAAGCAACGGCTTTTGGAGCTGGAGCTCCTGCAGCGGGAGCTGCATGGTGAACTTCGGAAGAGTAAGAATATGCTTTAGCTGCTGGTACAGCTACGGCTGCAGGTGCAGCATGATGTACTTCAGATGAATAAGCATAACCTTTAGCTGCCGGGGCTACTACAGCGGCAGGAGCAGCGTGGTGTACTTGTGAAGAGTAAGAAACCGCTTTAGCTACTGGTGCGGCTGGTACTGCAACTGCTGCTGGAGCTGCATGATGAACTTCAGAGGAATAAGCATAGCCTTTAACAGCTGGTGCTGCCACTGCTGCAACAGCTGGAGCAGCATGGTGCACTTGAGCAGAATAAGCAACAGCTGCTGGTGCTGCATGGTGGACTTCACTTGAATAGGAATGCCCTTTAATGGCAACAGCAGATGGAGCTGCATGGTGCACTTGAGCAGAATAAGCAACAGCTGCTGGTGCTGCATGGTGGACTTCAGTTGAATAGGAATGCCCTTTAACGGCAACAGCAGCTGGACCTGCATGGTATGCTACAGCAGCAGGACCTGCATGATGGACTTGCGTTGAATAAGCATGGCCTTTAAGAGCATTGTATACGATTCCAGTATCTCCTAGTGGAGCTGCTGTGCAAGCGACAGCTAAAAAGATTGCAGTTACCTGAAATGAAAATTACCATAAATCTCAAACATAACGGTATTTATAGAATTTACTTCTTTAAAAAATAATAATTTTAAAAAAAGATAAAAGCACCATAAAGCTAAACTGTTAACTCTCTGTAAAGCGAGTGGATTACAATCTTTGAGCGGTATATTTAAGAAATCGACTTAAAATTGAGAACATTTAATAAAAACATTTTTTTCTGTACAGTTCCTACTGTGCCTAACAATTAAGTTCATTTAAATTCTATTATTTCTGTTAAAAATAATTAATAATATAAAACAGTTTTTATTGACGGAGGAAAAAAAATCCGTAATTAAATTAACTTACGAGTGTATACACTCGCTTAAATGCGTTTGTAAATGTTGTACGGAAATGATGATTCAACGATAATTTCATTAAAGTAGAATTAAAAATATATTGGCATGTACACACACGTATGTGTTGTGAAGTAAATTTAATTTAAAAACTTAGAAATAAACCCTGACCGATTGCTAATGCCTTAATAAGGCTATACTATATAATCAATACTTATTTCTTAATGTGATCAAATCATTTTACTTATTTACAGTACTTGCTGTTGCTTCAGTATAAAAATAGTTTGGAGAGGAAATTGTAGTTATGTTTATGCATATTTTTTATTTTTTTTAGAACATTGAATCCAAATTTATAGATCTAAGAAGAATTACGTGTTCCTCTTTTAAAGAGATTTTTTTAATTGCTCTTACTTTAAATACTATTTAAACTTTTATAGTTTAAATGTTTGTCTGTTTGGGTTAAGGCAAAGTTACACGAGGGCTATCTGCCTACTGCGGGATGCCTTGGACGGTGGACTTTTTAAGGGGTTCCAACACGTATTCATATTAGAAGAGACTGGGGATAGTTAAGCCAAATTTTTAATTATTATTATTAATTTGGTAATTTCATATTGCAAAATAAAATATTGTAGTAAAACATTTGGTATTTTTTCTTCAGTATTAGAGAAAAATTTCTATATTCATTCAGTTTTATTGTTTAAAAAATGTTTACATTTCATCTTATGATTGCAGCTAAGGTATCCGTACAAGAGGTATATATGATTCCACAGCGTAGAGATACTTGAGCTAACTCTGAAAAAATGACTACAAAATACCGTGCTGTAAATTTTATTTATCATTATCATTTCAGAAAGGTTTTGCTGCTTGTTTAAGATACAAAAAGTCTCCCGAAACTAGTTATGAGATCATTTTTTCCAGTTATGTTTGGTGGTCGATGAATCATTTCAATTTGGTTTTCATCAATGACAGCAACGTCACCATTTGGCAGCCATTTAAACCTGGACTGTGCAATTCTTCGAGCAAAGTTTATGCTCAGTCCCTTTTCATAAGTAAGTCGGACCTCGATATAAGGTCACTCCTCGGAACCTCGCGAAAGTGACCTTATAGGCGGGGTGATTTTATAACCGATTCATATGCATTTGTCAATAAGTAAGCGTTGTATAAATCATAGTCGTTTGTAAAATTTGACATGTACACAATTTTCAGTTTATTACGTTATATATTTTTTAATTGAGTTGAAATTATTTAAAAAAAATTAAAATCGGAAGTTGTATACTACAAATATGCACGAGAAAAGTTGCTGATGTACAACTTATCTTCCTTAAAATAATTCATAATACAGGGATGTCGCGATCTTGGTTTCAATTTCTGTGCAATGTTTTAACAATGCACAATTTTGCACAGTGTACATTTTTTTTTGTACAGCGTTTTGTAGCTTCTTCACGGCTCGTCAAAAAATGTCTAAGACATTTTAATAAACATTTAATGCTTTGAGCGCTTCTGCTTGAGTCATCGTTTGTCTTTCTGTATCAATTTCGGAAATCGAAATTGGGAAAAACGAAAAAATACGAAAATCACTCAAAAGAAAGCCAGACAAAAGTGATCTTATAGGCGATTACAGTATTTAGACCTGGACCATATATCCGATAAGTCCTAACTTAGAATTCCTATACAATGAGCCTGGAGTTTAGAAAAGTAACCTTATATGCGGGTGAACTTATATCGAGGTCCGATTAATCATTTTATGGCTTTCTTTTCAGCATATTTTATCAATAGCCAATCATCAACAGCAGGTATCTGATGAATAAAATCCTCGCTTTTAGTATTTAGATTTATGCAAAATATTGAGCTCTGGCTTTTAATTGAATATTTGTTAGAGTCTGAAAAAGAGCTTTCATTCAAATCTTTCATATATTTTTTTGATTTTTCAGGAAAATATTTTGTTTTAACATTTGGCTGTTTTAAAGAAAATCTGAATTGAGATTTTTGTTGCTTTTCTTCTTATTCTTTTTTCCCCCACGCTACTAATAGCATTATAGTAGCGTCTATAGGAACAATAGACAATATAGCGACAATAGATAATATAGCGACAATAGGGAAATAGCATTTCTTCAATGTTCGATTATAGGAAGAGGAAATCAAATTTAGTGGCGTCCCCCTCCACCTTGTCGAAAAATTTGTAACATGAAGTCCATATATTCTTAATTTTTTTTACATAAAGATTAAGCTTTTTAGCATAATGTCTATAACTCCCTCGTTTATAGGAAATCTTCGTACGCCATTGGTCAAAACACCTGATTCAACTCTTTGTCTAAATCCTTTAATAATTCTAGGTAATGCTTTTGTATAAGTTGAACCGTGTCAACTCAATCTCAGTGTCCCACCAGTGGTGGAAGTATCCCACTACACCATTTTTGTTTACCAAGCTATAACTAAATAAAGCATGTAATTTCTTTAACTGTTTTAATGTTAAAATGTATCTGAATGTATGCTTTTTACGATTAGGCACACCATTTCAACTTAAAAACAAAATTTGAATACAAAACATTAAAAAAAAATAATTCACCTTAATATTTACTTCAGACACTAAAAAAAGAATTATTATTCAATACACTCTCAAAATGGCACATAGGTACTTGATTTCTTTTTCACATTATTAAAATTAAGAACAAGTATTATAATATGGGAGAGTGTGAACTAATAGTAGGAACTGAAGAATTTCGATATTTCTCAACCCATTTATGCTTAGTGTCCCTTTTTCGGGACGGCATTTTCGCTATCAGTCGTAAACGTTATTTATTTTTCCTATCTTTTATTCACGAGTATTGAACCTCAACTCCACAAAATATTTTGACTTGACCAAGTAGAATGTTGACATCTTAATTTTTATGCATAAGATTTTAAAAGAAATCATCCCCCGTGCAAGAAGTTGGTATCAGAAATTTATCTACTATTGATAGTATTGACAAAAATCGAAGAAAGTCGCAAAAATATCTCGCACAAATGGATTAAGGAAGAAAATGAACCAACTGAAGAGAAAAGAGGGTGGCTCAAGTATCTCCAGTCTTCCCTACATCTGGAGAAAACATCCCTAAACCCCCAAAAAACTTAAGATCGACGGCCGCGCGAGAGTCCAGATTTCTGGTTCATTAGCTTCAAATCCTAAGACTTTAATGCTTCTGTTACAGTAATTTTAATGTAATTTATGTTCTGTTACAGTATTTTTTTCTGGTACAGTATTAATCTTCTGTTACAGTATTTTATTTTTAAAGTTTTTCATTTACAAGCAAAAATAAATAAACAAACAAATTATAATTATAATAGTGATACTGAGTTTTCGTTCAGTAACTGCAATATAAATTGTACGCATGTGAAATACATTAACATTAAAACACATAATTTCCGATAATATAAACTATTAATTTATCTCAATGCTAAATAGCAACATTTTAAAAATAAGTAACTTAGAAGTCGGATAATAGTGATGTAATAAAAGTAAAATTATACCATTCGTTATGTGGATACTCATTTTACAAGCCATGTTTCTTATATCAGATTTTAATTGAAATGTAAATTATAAAATAGTATTATTAGTAGTAATGATAATTTTATTATTATTGTTGTTGTTCCGTTCTTTCACTAAAACATCAATTAATCGTACTCTCTAGTGTATGAAATCAGAAAATTAAAAATATTTGGTAAAATCCCCAAAAATTAATTTTTAAATCTAGTATAACTTTCAGTCAGATTAAAATATGCATTGAATAAATAAAAGTAGCTTATAAAGTAATTATGAAAAATAAATAAATAAATAATTCCCGATGCAGCATTGTAATGTTAGTAATAGTGTTTTAAACTTCAGTTTATCAAATCAGGTATTGCCACGAGATTAGAAAAGACTAGGCATTTGTGTAAAGTTTTAAAGTAAAGATAAAGTAAAAATGCTATTTAAAATACATAGTCATAAAGTTAGATGTGGCTATGGGAAAAAGAAAAAGTTAAATAAAAGCTTTAATCATGAAAAGATGGTTTATTCATGAAAATATTTTCAGCAAGAAGAACATTTATAATTATTTTTTTCAATGCAAATATGAGAGGAAATGTAGTTAGGATCTTTAAAGAAATTTATGGCAACGGAAAAAAAGAAAAGAATGCAGCAACGAATGAAGTAATTGATTCACGAATGTTAGGCATAGGAAAACAAATTTAAAAGGATGTAAATAATTGAAAAAGACATAAAATTTATAATTTTGTGATAAAATAGTACTCTAGAGAAAATAAAACATATACATTTAACATAGATGAAACTGAAAGAACGGCTGAAATGGGTGAAATGTTTGATCGGTAAAATGCTACCTGGAAATCAAATGAAAAACCCTCCTTTTAATGGGGGAAATTCGGCTAATTCTAACCTATATTTAAATTATTAATTTGTACTGCAATAAAATAAAAAAAAATATTAAGAACAAATTAGGTATGAAAATTTGCAAAGTGTACTTTATTTTACATTAAAACATTTACACTTAAGCATAAATTTAAATAAGAGTCCATTTTCTTATAGATTAGTATCGCGCATTTTTTTTTTTTTAACTTTGGGATCAGTTAAACATATGATAACATTATAACGCTATAGGCTTTTGAAGGCTACACTTAAAAAAATTCTGAATTATTTTAGATCAATGAAATGCTCCTAATTAAAAATATATAATTCCGAAGGAAATTTGATTAAAATTTAAAATTCTACTTACTAACCCGCAGTTCCTTCTCTTCAAAATTTAAAAATCGAATAAAATTCGAATAGTATTTTGAGAAACTATTATTTTTTTATCTGGTAATTTTTCATAAATAGTACATACCACTGGACACAGCTTTTTAACAATTAATTCAGTTCGAAAATTATGATAAATATATTTTAATAATTTTCATTTATTGTTGATAGTTAATTAAAACAAAAGTTAACTTCACAAGTTGTAAATAAAATCCGAAAAAAAACTTTCATACGTAAGAATATATATACAATGTTTTGCAATACTTACAAATCGGAACATGTTTGTTGTGTTAGCAAAGATCACTGAGCGAATTGCATCTTAGCAGAGGTTCGGGCCCCTTTAAATACCAGGTCCGAAACCTGGTACGAACGACACCGAGGTTCGGATTGTCTCATTGGCGTCCACTAAGTGGGTCAAGTACAAATACTTTTCCAGTGAAAACCCCCTCATCGGTTCATCTCCTTCAGATCTGCAGAATGCCCTGGAGCGGTGAGACCGCGCCCAAATCAAAAGTTGCTGTCTTCTCAGCTGCTTCTTTCTGGCCATCGCTACCTTGAAGCTGCTTCGCCTTTATTTTTTTCCTTTCTCTCTTCCGGATTTCTTTATTTATTTCTGTCGATTGGATTTGATTTTGTAAAGTGATTGTATTCGTTTCTTGACTGCTGGCAGCATGGGAGGAACGTGCTTGAGAAGAGAAATTAGCCTTCGCTGGCATTCGGCAAGTGCCTCATAATTGCAGAATACAATGAGCATATTCTTTTTAATATTTTTTTTATCCCCGAGCTTTCCTACGGTTAAAATTTTTTTGAAAGCTGTAATTATTTATGTAAGGCGTTTTGTCTTGTTAGTAAAATATAAGAAAAAAAAATTACCATAGTTGTTTTTCTTTTACAACAGATGTCAACTTAAAAGACGCAATGTCGCTTCCTGCTGCTCAAACAGGATTTCCCCCCCCCCCTGTTCTTAAAAGAGGGGGTGGGGGAAAAAGCAAGAGAGAGAAATTCGGAAATATTTTTATATTTTAAATTTTCACTATATTGATATATACATAGGGTGATTCGAAATTAGTTTTAGAAACTTTTAGGAGGGGTAGGATACACCAAGATGGTTCGGGACCACATAGCAGTGCGGGGTCGGAAACGTCGTCTTCATATACCTGTTAATAATCACTTTGGAAGAAGTGTTCAAGTAATAGTAAACTTTTTTTCCTTGGTTTTTAAAAAAACTAATGCCTCTTTCACCGATTGTACTTGATAAAAATTGTTAATTCAGAATTTTTTCTTTCATTGTATTGATGAAATTGTTGGAGGAAAGCCCATTGTTTATGAAACGGTTAAGCAATTAGACGCACACTTCAACACCTCTAACAGGTACACGAAGACGACGTTTCCGACCCCTCATTTCTATATAATTCCGAACCATCTTGGTATATCCTAACCCTCCTAAAAGTTTGTAAAACTAATTTCGAATCACCGTGTATGGCCGGATCAGCGGCCTATTGGAGACTTAACCGCTACGAGGGCCCGAGGTGTTGGTCATTTCATTATGGGGGTGCCTGATAGCGAGAGCAACTTTGTCCTCTATGAGTGGTCTCCTAAAATTGAACCAATTTCAGATGAGAGAGCTAGCACCTGGAATCGACACCCCCAGAGGTATCGTTTGAACATGGAAGACATTGGAGCCACGAACAGAGTTTACGTGCCCCCGCTCACATAAGAGTACACGGTCTCACATCAGTCCAGCCGAGAGAGGTGTTCACCCTCCCAAGCTCTGGCCAAACCAGTGCTGCTTTACTTTCCGTGTGCTTATGGGAACGGAGATTAGCGACTAGACTATTGCGGGACATATTGCTAAATATTATTAGTAGAATATCATAATCAATGCGTCGACCCTATTTGCTTTTCTTGTTTCATCATGTTGGAAAGTATATCCTAATCCATGTTTATTTATTTAAAGCATTTCGCTCCCGCTCTCTTTTCACACACAAACGATATTTTTATTAAATCAGAAGTCGAAATTTTATAATAATTCTTTTTTTTTAGCACTAGAGTGCTATTAATTTCAACCTTGCCTTTTGTGTAGACACGATTTTGGTACAATTTTCGCGTCGAGTCACTTTTGAAATGTGTTTGCCAGATAACGTGGAGGGGGGGGGGTGGCGTTAATAAAATGCTGAAAGTCGCACAAGGTTTGCAATTTTTGATAAATCATCGCTAAACTGGGTGCCAAAATGCGACAATTTATTATAAATATGTATCGAATATAGTTAGAAAACGCCTGGCGAACATTGTAAAATAGTTTAGGCTATTTCAATATAGATTTCAATTCCGAAGATGTGTTCTATGGAAGAGAGAAGACAAATACGGTACACTTATAGATTATGATACACTTTCTAAATGGTATTATAATGGTGAAGTACAGTTTGACTATGCCTGGCGAAAATTGTTAAACAGTTTTGGTACGCGATTTAGAATGGATTTCAATTTCAAAGAAGTGTTTTGTGGAACAAGAAAGAAAAACACGGCACATTTGGAATATGCTTGGCGAAGTTGGAGGATAGTTGGAATATGCTTGGCGAAGATTGTAAAACTGTTTCAGTATGCGATTTTAAGATAATTTCGATTCCAAAGATGTGTTTTATGGAACAAGAAAGAGTTGGTTCCTATTTTAACCCACCCACTCTCGCCAACCTAAAAAATCGCCGCACTTTGGCGAGCTTCGCAGTCATGGGTCTCTTGGAGTTATGCACGTTTCAACTCACGCACCAGTTAAGGAATTTGAAGACACTTAATTATTAAAACTACATTAATTGGCAACCCAAAATAAATAAAAATGTAACGGTTACTTACATGTTGTTAACTTACATGCTTTAACATGTTGTTGTTACTTAGATGCTTTACTTACATGTTGTTCCAAATCGCCATTTTAATTCTGAATTACGATTGCGACATAAATACAAAAAATCGTCGTGGTAGCTCCATATGTTTAATGATCGCCACCTTAGCGAGAGTCGGGGCATTTCAGTAGGAATCAACTCAAAGACAAACACGGCACACTCATAGATTATGATGCACATTCGAAACAATATTTAAAACGGTGAAGTATAGTTGTAATATACTTGGCGAAGATTGTAAAATAGTTTTAGTAGGCGATTTTAAGATCGATTTTGATTCCAAAGATGGGTTTTATAAAAGAAGGAAGAAACATACTGCTCACTCATGAATAATGATCCCCTTGGAATAAGGAAGAAAATAGGGACGACGCATAAATTATGATACGCTTTTAATCTATAGCACTTTGGTACGTATTTAAGATCTGAAAGGGTTTCAGATTTTTTTTAATTATAAATTTTTTTCCCCCGTGACCTGCATTTTGTCTGCTGCTTTTATACTAACGCTATCGAAAAATCTCCAAACATGGCAAACCTGATGCATAAATAGATTTTGAAAATTGAAAAATACGTTTTCGCAAAATTTTGGACATATTTTCGAGGTTTAAAATTAATAGCACTCTAGAGGGGTTTTTTTTGGGGGGGGGAGGGAGGGGGGTCGGAGCTAATTTACTTTAACTGAAATCTCTCCACCCCCTAAAATTCTCAAACTAATTTTTAACTGTTTATGTTCTGAATTTGAATATCTTCTCTGTTATGATAATTTGCTAATTCTAGGAACTTATGTCAATTATGCACATGGGTACGCGCTGGTAACAAACTAATGAAAGAGCAGAGAGCCATTGGGGACGGGATTTCCGTCCGCGGCCCTTCGCTCGGCCCTCCTTTTGAGTCAGGGGCGAAAGAGAGGGCCCAAATTGCTTGATACTTAAAAAATAGATTTATCAATAAAAAAGATCATTACAAGGTAACTCCAGGGCTCTGCATAAGGAACAACGAGGCTTGAGCCCGGGTTTTTGCCAGAGCCGCAATAACTGAGCACTGAGCCCCGAATCAAAATATTTTTGTTAATATTGGATCTAGCGGAGTTTGGGCATTTGCGCAAAGAAAGGGATAAAAAGTTCTGTTTATAAAATATACAGTTAACATTCACAACTTGTAAGTTTAATGTTTAAAAAGCATGCTAATTTAAAATTCGCCAGCTTATCTTCAGGTCACACTGTAAATAAAAATTCTGTAAAAATACGGAAAATGTACACTCATGTCCATAAATTAAGGATAATTCAGAATCACACAGAAATTGATCTCTAAAATAAAAATTTCACCTGTGGAATGATCACACACAATCTTGAAGAAGAATATGCAAATTACAGGAAACCACCAGATGGCGTGGATGGTACGTCACAATGACGAGAGTGTAAGAGAGGGGTATATAAGGAATGGTGGCAAAGAAGTAAAATTGTTCACAAGCGCTGTGAAAGCCTTTCAGTGCAAAAACCGCATAGTTATGGCACAAAGGAGGCATTTGGATGATGTTTTACGTGGCAGAATTATCGGACGACTGGAATGTGAACGTACCCAGCTGGAAGTATCCGAGGAACTTGGAATCGCCCAGAGTGTCATCTCCAGGCTTTGGCAACGATTCCAAGATGATGGTAATGTGAGTAGACGTTACAGCACAGGTCGCCCCCGAGTTACAACGCCGAATGAGGACCGCTATTTGGCAGTTACTGCCAAAAGAAACAGACGGAGTACAGCATCAGACCTGTCTCGTCAGCTCTCTTCAGCTACCGGTACGACAGTTTCAAGGCAGACCGTGTACAGACGCTTAGGGCACATTGGTCTATATGCTCGTAGGCCTGTCAGATGTGTTCCACTTACCGCAACTCACTGTCGCCTGCGATTAACCTGGAGTAGAGAGCATGCATTGTGGACACCGCAACAGTGGTCTTGTGTGATGTTTTCCGACGAGTCCAGGTTTAGTTTGGAGTCTGATTCTCGCAGGACATTCATCTGGAGAGCGCCAGGTACCCGTTACCACCAAGAGAACACCATTGAAAGACACCGTTACGGTGGTGCAGGATGGCTCGTTTGGGGAGGAATTATCCTTGGTTCCAGAACTGACCTGCATATTCAGAGTGTAACGATGACAGGCCACATCTATCGGGATGTCATTCTGGAAAACCATGTACGTTTGTTTCGGGGCGCCATGGGTGCTGAATTTGTGTTTATGGATGACAACGCCCGTCCTCACCGTGCAAACATTGTAGACGAATGCCTTCAATCGGAGGATATCACCCGTATGCATTGGCCAGCATACTCACCGGACTTGAATCCAATAGAGCATGTGTGGGATATGCTTGGCTGACGAATTGCAGCCCGTCAACCCCCTCCCACCTGTCTACCGGAACTTCGGAGTGCATTGCTTGATGAGTGGTGTAATATTCCCGAAGATCAGATTGATCATTTGATACTCAGCATGCCTAGGCGTTGTCAGGCCTGTATTGCATCGTCCGGGAGACATACTCCGTATTAACCATCCTACTAACCATGTTATACTGTTTTTTGTAAATATGTTCTTTTTTGAAATTTGGTCAAGGGAGTAAAACTTGCAATTTTTATTAATTATGTCAAACATATAGCATCATTTTTGCTCTTTACTTTTTGTTTAATAAATAGACTTTACAAATAAGTCAAATTTGTTTTGCTTCTTTCTCTTTCTTTGCCTGAACTTCATTATCCTTAATTTATGGACATGAGTGTACTTGCAAATAGGGCGCCAGTACTATTTCCGTATATTTACGGAATTTTATTCCTCTAAATTCCAGTAGAAATTCTGTTCCCAAGAGGAGCTGACCCTTTATTTACGGATAGGGATGGACGCGAGACGAAAAATAAGCGTCTCGCGTCTCGCAAAATAGCCTAAAAGCTTGTCTCGTCTCGCAAAAATCCCTATACCGTAATGTTAAAAATGTGTGTCTCGTCTCGCAAAAAAGCTGTAAATCTCTGTCTCGTCTCGCAAAAAAGTCGTCTCGCGTCCATCCCTATTTACGGAAATTGTCCTGTAATCAAATATAAACGGAGAACATCCCTAAAATTTTACGGAAAGTTTCCAGTAATTGTACGGTTATTTTTTAGAGTGCATGCTAGTCAACCCCTGACATTTTCGTCAGCTTTCTTTCCTTTCTTCTTTCATTTCAAACTATAGTATGTCAGTAGTAATTTTCATCGCATTTTGAATTATACGAAAGTATAAATATTCTTTTTCACTGTTTAATCTACAATGGGGGAAAAAGAGCTGTTGGAGAAAAAATGAAGATATTATTGTTTGAGGCGTTTTAGTTGATCGAAGGTTTTACTTTTGAGACTCATTGGTCCTGTTGTCCAAGACTGTAGACAGTTTCCATATATTCAGAGAAGGGTTTTGTACGATGATTCTACAAATAATTTCAAAAGGTAGTCTGAATCGAAACACAATTCAGAAATTTTTGCTGATGTAATTTTTTTTAAAACTTGGGTGGAGGGTATTTTAAAGAAACCGGCTGATTAAAAAACAGTGGAACTCAGACTGATTTTCGTTTATCTGTACCTCTACTTTCTACCTCTCAGTTTATTGGTTAAAAAAAAGTTTTTAAATGCTTGATGAGTTTTTTTTTCTTTTTTTAAACACGAATGGAGTGTATTTCTAGTGGCTCGTATAAGTACTAGAAGTGGTTTCCCTTCTTGCGTCAAGTGCAATAATTGACACCCACATCGATAGATAAAACTAAGGCTCCAGTGAACATATTGGGAAAAATGATGCAATTCTGCCGAAAAAGGTCATTCATCGATTTTGGAACATGAATGTAAAGGCAATACAGACAAATCATATGCATGGAATTTCAAGTTTTTCAACATTAATGAATAGGTATTTGTTTCATTGTGCCTTTTGCCCATTTCTGCTGCACTATCGGAGAATATATACTCTTGAGTTCCATTTCAATCCGTCTACACAAATTCAATCTTGTACTTGAAAGCATTATCAACCTAAAGAATTTAACTGTAACTTTAATGCTTTGAGACGCAACCCTTTCCCAATGCTGAAAAAAGGGCAGCCGTTGCCATCGCTCGACTTAACTACCAGCAAGATGGCGGACGATCGAAACGTTCATCGCGTGCCACAGATCTAGAGACAGTTTTTTGACGACAGCTGGCTGTGCGGAGACCCCTTTTTTTGACGCAGCTGGCTGTGCGCGCACAGCCAGCTGCCGTCAAAAAAAGGGTTTCTAGATCTGTGGCACGCGATGAACGTTCCGATCGTCCGCCATCTTGCTGGTAGTTAAGTCGAGCGATGGCATCGGCTGCCCTTTTTTCAGCATTGGGAAATCTATCCATCTGTTCTTCCATTTTTCAGCAGATGTCAGGGCTGTTAAAAAATAATCGTGACCATTCTTTTACGGGAAATGACGTGCTAAAAAGTAAAGGATTCTGTCGTGGAGCTAGGTCACCCGCAACTATTTTTTATAGAAATCAAATCTATTCTTCGTGACTGGCAACAATCGAAACGTCAGAGTTTGGTGTTCCCAGAACGGGATCACTGCGCGTTAAAGGGTTAAACATATGTGATTTTTATTTTTAATTGAATACTGGGCAGCTATGGAAAAAAGGTCCTACTTGTTCTTTATTCGGCCGTCGTTCATCGTATTGAAAAGTTATATTCCTTCAAAAAACTTCTAAAAAGCATAAAAAAGCCCTCTACTGAACAAAATTACGAAAGAAAAGAAAAAAACATTCAAATCTCTCAAAAAATAAATAAATAAATGCAGCCAGAAAATTATCTGATATCATTCGTAGAGTGTACCCTATTCTAATTTAATAATTATAAATTACATATGCAAAGAATGTAGTGTTGCTGTAATTTATTTCCACTACTCAACAGTCATTAATTTCAAGTAAACTGCATAAAATTTTAACTAAAATGTCAGAAAAGAGTTCTCAGAAATCGAAAGGGCACAGTTCATTAATCCAACTGTACGGATGTGAAGTAGCGCATAGTTAAGGAAATGATCTCGAGGCAAATTAAGTTTAAATTATTGAAGCAGCGACTGTGCCCTCTCAATTTCTGAGAACTTTTTTCAAACATTTTAGTTAAAATTTTATGCCGTTTACTTGGAAATAATGGCTGTTGTATGTTATGGAGTATTGGAAATAAATTGTTGTAACATTTCATTCTTTAAGAATTATGCAATTTATATTCATTAAACCACAGAGAGAGGGGTAGATTTTAAGATAACTGTATGAATTAGTTTTCTGGCCACATTTTCTTTTTCTTTCTTTAAGCTTTTAATATTTTTTTTCTTTAAAAAAATGTTCGCTAGAGAGTTTTTTTTAATGGTTTTTAGAAAACTTTTTGTGGGGATATGACTGATAATGATACCCATACCCTAAAAAAGAAAAACTTATACTGTGGTGAAAGTCTTCACTAGACTTTCTCTTAGCTCATTTGAGTGAGATGCTAAGAGTAGTTGTGTTAATTTTAAGTTATTCATTAACATCATTATACTTTTACCGTTTAACATCTTTCATGGCTAATATGCGTAGCATGCATCACGCAGAACAAAAACAAAGTACCGAATATCTGAAAGGTAGGAGCTGGCATCAGGGCGGCTGTTGTGGAGAATGTCGGAGTAAGATAAAACTGAATCACCTCTCTCAAGGCCTTTAGGAAAAAGTATGGGTGGGGAATCGGGGTTTTCACACTATTACGCTTGCCTTTGAACAAAAATGGAGCGAGAAATTCAAGATGGATGGTATTTTTTGTGAGTGTCATCATTATTTTGGATGATTTCTGACCAGAGAATCGCCCAATCAGAGGCGGTTATTAGGAAAGCTTTTAAACTCTTTAAAAAAAGGACATCAAATATTTATACCATTAGCACTATCACCTTGAGCGTATATCATTGTTCTTATCTCAAATTATAAAATGACTAAAAAAATTCAAGTTTATTTATTTATTTATTTTTTTGGGGGGAGGGGGTGGAGAGGAGGTGATATATGTGTTAAGTTATTAACTTATTTTCCAATATTTTATAAGGAGCGTCAAGTGTGAAGTATACATTTGAAATGATCATTAAAATACTTGATTCAAAATTATAAGTGGCTTAAGTTTCTTTAAAATGACAACAAAATTAAAAATATTATTTGTTAGATTCTGATTCCTTGGAGATATGAAATAATATTTTATTCCTTTGAACTTACAGCATTTAGAAAATGAAAAACTCAAGAATCCAAGGAAAAAATTCTTAGAGGAATTTCAAATGCTACTGGTGTATTTCGTTCACATCTATTAGAGAAATGTTTGCTTGTAAATTGCACTGTGGGCCGTGCAATAAAAATTCTTTCGCGATTGTAAATTAGCTGAAAATATTGAGAGAAAAGAATAACTAATGCGTAAAATACAACGCACGTTTCGAATTAAAATATATGCAATGCCGTTTTTAAATGTGAATATATTTTTAATGAGCTCCTATAAGCGGTGTTATGTATTCTAACTGTTATTTAATGTCGCAAAAAGGTAGATACATTTTAAGCTTCAAAGAAATCGGAAAATTAGAAATGCATCAGAATCATTTTTAATTGATAGGATATTGTTACAAAATTGTAATGTTGTTTTCCCACATTAACGTGTGTTGTGGGACAGAGAGTTGTACAGGCATTCTTGCTAGTGAAATGAGTATGTGACCCCTTGACCTTGGCGACCGATTTAACGAGCTTGTTTGACCAAAAGAAAGTTCTCGAAAGTAGTGGAATTTTGGCCGTATCTCAATCAGGAACGATGTTACTTGAAAATTCCAGAGATATGACGTCACGTCAGTGGCGTAGCCAGAAAATTTTCATGGGGGGGGGGTACGACTACGCAGCTCACATATATGTATACGCGTGTGTGGTAAGGGATTGAAGAATATACATTTTGTATGGCAAGAAATTCCTGATGTGTGTGTGTGATTCCCCTATTCCTCCCCTGGCTACACCACTGTGTCACGTCCAAAATGAAAATCTATAAATAGACAGTCTATCTCGCTGCAGTGTTCAGTGTGATAGACTGTAGACCTATACGATTGACATTGCGATTTGAAATGTGTCACGGCTGTGATAGTTAATGTCTTGCTGTTAAACGTGTCACTAAATTCTGTTGTTTTTTTTCCCTCTGAGAAATTAGTGCTCCAATACATCGAATAAAGTGCAATATTCTATTTTCGAGCTTGCTGGACTATTTTGTCGTATGTCCAATGTGTAATTTTTGTAACAATATGTTAATTTGGCAGAGATCGAATTAATGTAGATCATATGGGAAACTGACTACTTGTTGTCATAGAAATACCATGATCGCCATGAATAGAAAATTACAAACTAGCTAAGGTCGACTTTAGAGAATTTTTATTCAAAGCGCAACGCGTTATTCTCATTAATGCTTAAATATGATTAGTACGATGTTAATATGAGAGGTAAAATTTTCGTTTTTAAAAATTAATTCTTTATTCTGACAAACATATAATAATTTTTATTTTTACTGGCAAAATACTGGGAACGAAATTTTCTCCTTAGCTTATCTCACGCGCCCCAATAGTCGTGCATAATCGAATTAAGGAACTCCCATAGAACAAAGTTCCCAGGCTATGCTCCGACAAATAATTCTTATAGAAAAGAACGAGTTAAGAGCATTTTTTGTTTGTTTGTTTGTGGCAAGCCTACACAAGGGGCATCTGCCAACAGGAGAGGGTGCCTTGAGCGAAGGACTTTTTAAGGGGTTCTAACGCGTATTCATGTTACATCTGGAGAAAATCGTCCAAAACTCCAGACCGTTAGATCGACATGGGCCCGAACCCGGGACCTTCACACTTCTGCCATCTACCATGTTCAGTGTCTTATCCACTCTGCCACGGTGAGGCGAGCTGTTTTCTTTACGAGATACTGTTAGTAGCTCCGATGAGAAATTTAGTGTTCCATTAATAATTTTTTTATTTCCAAAGTGTTGACAAATGAAGAAGTTTAAAAGAATCGTGCTGCCTTAGAATACTCGTCTTACTATCTCAACCTCTATTTATTTTGGAAATCAAATTTGCCTTAATCTTGCACGCGAAGAAAATAATTCTGAAACGAAATTTTCTACTGAATTCGTTTTCAAGCATGTCAACCAACGCTGGCATTTTGAAAGCCTCTGTTACAAAATAGTTATGTACACATTATAAAATCTAACGGCAACATGTTTATACTTCGAATCTTTCGAACAGTATTTCGGTCATTTGATTATGAAAGAGTTCACCAAGTGCGGCTGACTCCACCCTTTTGATCAGGTTGAAGAACCGGGTGAGAAAGAACAAGATTTTTTTACAAAGTTGATTTTTCAGATTCACCCAGATGCAACAATTTTTTTTCTCTCCATCGAATTCCTTTTGTCCACACCCAAGGACGACTGCAAATTAACACGTGTTTCGGGAAGGTGCCATTTTTTTTTTCTTTCTTCGCTTTCTTTCCTTTTGCCAGTAGGCTAATTTTGACCAGCGGGCATCGCATTAACTTCTGTTTACATACGAACGAAATCGTCCAAAAAGAACTTTCTCCTTCTCTGAACAATGGAACGCCAACAATAATGGAGATTTTGCAACGAAACCGCCCACTTTTTTTTTGGTGACGTTTAAAGCAGAAATAAAGCAGACCCAAGAAAGCGCTTTTTAAAGTAGTAATAAAAATAATGAAAAATAATAGGTCGGTCCTATTTATATATTAGGAACAATGTATAAATAGGACCTGAAGAACGCTGGGTCAGATTTTCCATTAAGCTCAGTAGATTTTAGCCCCAGACCACTTCAGAGGTCCCCCAAAGGGGGTTTCTTAAAGAAAACAAACGGCAAATCAAAGAAGGAAAAGATTACACCAGTCAAAAACTTACGTACACACTCTCAAAAATGTATTCGAGTATAAGCTAAATTTCCTATTTTAGATTTGCGAATAATTATTATGAAAAACGCACAACTTGACAGAAATATGAAAAATTCATATTTATACACAGCCTAATTCATATTCAATGATAAATAATTTTTAATATACGGAACCAACGTAGGAAATTTATCTCTTACTCGAATAATTTTTTGAGTGGGCGTACAGTTATTTTAAGTTTAAAACATAACTAAGTTCGAAATGTTATGCTCATAAATGTGCAGCGAAAATTATAAATACTTAACCTGTATTCCAGATTTCAGATGTTCAGTTAAAGGAATTTTATCAAAACATTAAACTTTCTCATTCATAGCATACTATGAATATATCTGCAGGCTAACAGTAATGCAATTATGCTTAGTCTTGTGTAACTTTGGCCCAGAGATCTGTTATGAACACAGAAAACTTTGGTTAGATATTCACATCGGACCGTCTAACCGAAATATTTTTGTAGAAAGATTCTCAGACATTTTTAGACTAGGGGCCCTGTAGAAATTAATCTGGCTCTTATTTTGCGTTTTATAATCAGTGAGTTTGGTATGGTTTATCTTTCTTGTTTTATATACAAAATTTTTTGCTTTATCGCTAACGTGCAATTCACCCAAAGGCGTGATTTCACGTAAACAATATATTTTTTAAAAAACTCTTTTTACTTTCGCTTCATAGACACTCAAACATGTTTTGTTGAGTTTGACAAAATTTAATTTGTTATGTAGTTTCGTAGCTTCGTTTTGTTGAGTTAACAAAAGTTTGCTTGATCAAACCGATTTAACAAAGTGCCATTTTGAATTAAAAAACGTTTGGTTGGACCTAGAAGCAATCATACTTAAAATCGCTCAAAAGTCAATTTACTAGAGCGTCAAGGACATGCGCAAGTCAGTGCAAGGCATAGGAAAATTTTTTCACCCAACAAGAAGAGTTAGTGAATCGGTTAAGGGTTTTCTGAGTTTGTTGAACTGTAAGGTTCAGAGTTAAGTCTAATTAGTTTATCTATTCATTAAAATTTATATATTTATTTTGTGTTTTTATATGTAATTTCAGATATCATTTAAAGGAATTCAACGTGAGTTTGTTGTTTTGTTCGTTAGACAAACTTGGTAAAGCAATGAGAATTGCTTTTGTATTAATTATAAAATAAAACAAATATAACTCTTTTATAAGAATCTTTCTAGTTTATTTGACTAAATAATAGCTGATTTGTAGTTTAATATATGTCTACACATCAGTGGCGGATTATTGCAAGTTTATCTGGGGGGGGGGGGAGGCGGTTAGTTTGTCGGTGGGGGCGGTTAGTTAGAAGATTAACATATACATCCATATTATGAAAGTAAAATAAGATCTTTTACATCAATTTCTTTTTTTTCTCGGGGGGGGGGGGGGGAGCGGCCGCCCCCTCCGCCCGCCCTTGTTACACATGTGCTGCTTTATATTTTGTTCGCTTTATGATTATCTCCAGTGGTCCGCATAAATCTGTGTAATATCAAGGTCATTTGTATGCTTCTTCCAAAAACTCATCCCTTTGAACTTAGTACACGTCTTGCTAGAATAAAAACTGCGCCACATGGTTCCAGTACTTTTCAAAATTCGTTCTCATTATTATTAAATCTGAAACTATATAGTGAAACAACTTATAAATATTAAGTATAAAAAAATTAAACTGCTTCCTTGGGTATTATTAAGTAAAAAAAAATAGATAGCTCATTTCTAAAACTTTCAATCAGCAGTGTTTTTTTTTTTGTTCAACAAAATAACATAGTAAAATCAACAAAACAATTTTGTTAAATGAGCCATGAGTACACCAGTTAAAAAATATATTTTATTACTTCAATGAAATAGTTCGGTATGGTCGTATGGGGGATTTATGGATCAAAAAACAACAACATCTTAATATTTTCTAGAGTATGAAATAAAAAAATGATTTATTTTGACATGAAGCAAGCTTAAATAATTTACGAATTTTTCAAATGATCACTTTACCTGAAAATGAATTATTATTAATTTTATTTGAATTTTTGAGTTAAATTTGGGCAATTATGGGTCATATATGGGGTGAATATGGGTCACCCCCCTTTTTTTATAGTAATGCATATCAAAAGTAATATTCAAAGTTATCATTATTTAGCACACAAAACAGGTTTTTTAATTATCTAATGTGTTGTATTAACAAAAAATAAATGATTTAAATCATTAAGATTATTTTTGATTTGAACAAATTACAAATTTTTGATTTGGGGACAAATCAGCCTTGTGTCCCAAATTCTGAAACAAAAATTGGGGACATTTTATAAATTCAATGCTCCTTTCAAAATAGCTTCGATTTATTCAACTAGAGCATTATTAACATTCATAAAATAAAGGAAACATGATTGATTTCTTTTTAAATTGGGAAGAAATAACTGTTTTAATTAAAATGTTGTACCAAACTGTTGTTTTACATTTCGTGGACAAACTGAAAAAAGTTCTGAAATTTCTTAGAATCTTCTAGGAGGATTTTTTCTTTGCAACTTTTTTATGGCAGTTTCTTCAGTGTTATTTCCATTGTCATTAGACAGTCCTTTATTACTAAACAGTTCCAAATTAGCTCGTTTTGCATTTGGGGGACTGTCTATAACTCCCAGTTTAAGTATAATGTAATATTACAGTAAAATATAACAGTTACAGTAAGTACTAATAATATTTATAACAAATAAATAAACAACAAACCTTAAATACCAAAAAATATCATTGACCAAGAATTACCCCAGTAAACTGGGGTATAAATCGGCATACTTTAAAATTAATTTAAAAATTATGGAGAAAAAGTACATGTTTGTATGAAAAGCTTAGACCATTTGCAATTAAGAAACAGCACCAAAAAGTTGTTGTTTCAAAAATGTTTCACTGATATGAATCTTTTAAAAAAATCATGATTTTCAGAGGCAATCTTTTTTGAAAATGTTTTTGTAGTAGTGTAAAAAGTTTTTTTTCCTCGTATTTGCTTTATAGCTATATATTTTTTTAACTTGGTAAAAGAAAACAGAATGTTTAAGCATGACATGACATAATTTATCTGTTAGGTAAAACAATTTTTAATGCTATAAAGTGAGAGACCATTATTTGCTTATGTAACAGAGTGGCCCGTAATTCCCTATATTTTTACAAAATAAACCATTTAAACAAACAACAATAACAAAAATGGTTAAGTTAACAAAACTGAACTTACTAAGGGCAGGAGAGGGCAATTGCCCCCCACCCCCCCAAAAAAAGAAAATTCAGATCTTACCTATTTGAAAATATTTTCTATGATAGATAACACCCCCCCCCCCCCAATTTTACTTGCTAATTTACGCCAACGGTCAAATGCATATATTAATTAAAAAACGGGAGTTTTACAAGGACAAAATATTTTAGACAATAAAAAAAGGAAAAGTAATTTTATTTAAACTTTTTTAGTAAAAAAAAATATAGAAAGAGAAAGAATAATTTTCATACAAAACTGAGAAAGAATAGATTACATGAGAGAGGAGCATGTGGGCTAATTTATTACCATACATCTCGGCTATAACACGCATTTTCAGCTTCAAAAAATTACTTCTTTTTTTCGAGTGCGTGTTATATACCGAATATAAAATGGTTAATATAAAAAGTTACAAATGAACATTACAAAAGATAATTATTATTGTAAGACAAGTCTTCAATTTACTGGTGTGTTGTTATACGCTCGGTTATACGGTATATTCAAGTTTACGTAAAGTTTTGATAGAAAGACAAAAATAAAAAAGCTTTTGGATGCCAAATTATGCAATCTTTATCACAAGCGTGAAACAAATATGCGTGATTTTGGTTGGCAAAAGCGATATGGACATTTATTGCACGGCCGTTTTCAAAATATCTTGAATTTAAAACAAAATGTCTGGCTTATGAACTTATGAACATAATGTCAAAACTCGAGCATGCTGAATCGAAATGTATATTTTAAAAATAAATATTTTAATATTTATGTGAAGATGGAAAAAATTAGGTTTGGAAAAAAAGCTTAACCTTTAAACTGTGAAATGTTTTTATAAAAACATACATTGCGCTGGATAGATAATATATCAATCAAATGTATGCTGTGAACAATAAATAAACAATTATTTGTAATAATATGTTTTGAAGGCATTCATTTATTCATTAAATTATACCTTGTATTTTTATGCTTTGATCCTGTAATTATAGTATTATTTTTGTGATATTTGTTTAAGTAGGAAAGACTGGCTAGTTGTCGCCAGAAAAAAATAGTAACCATTAGATTTTTTGAACTAGTTAACAGATAGCAAAGCCTGTCCAATCTTTTAGACAGCGAATATGTTAATAATCTTCGGTAGAGTTTAAATATTTCCCATAACCATTAATTCTTTCATTAAAATCACTTGATGTTTAATTATCATATTCTTTAAAGCCATGTAATACAGTCGGCACGAAATTTAACGACTTTCACGGGACCTCGGCAAGCAGGATGTTAAATTAAATGGCCGTTAAATTGAAAGTTTATAAAAGGTATTGGAAAACGGTCAGGACTCACCAGATGGTCGTTAAATTGGGAAGGGTTGCTAAATTATGGGTCGTAAAATCGTGAGTTGACTGTATTTTGTTTGAATACCTTTTCTTAGTTATAGAGGAGATATATGTAAACTTTACTTATACACATTATCTCAATATGTATGTTATATGTGTTTCGAACTTACAAAACGACCGTTTTATAACTATGCTTCTATATATTTTAAATTTTACGAGCAACTCAACAAAAGCTCTGTAATTAAGTGGTTTATTTTTTCAGAATTTGTTCCCTTGATGTTTACATGGTAAAAAACATTAAAATTTTTGAAAAAAAAGAAACACTTTATAAATAATAACTAAATAATTCTACAAGTCTGATGTTTAGACAACTTTGGTCGAAACTTTTATTTAAAATATTGAAATTAAAATGCCAAATTGTCAGAACAAATCCAGATTTCCCCAACTTAGAAAACGACTTACTCTCACATGAACTGCATTTTGAACAATTTTTTAAGGTAGAATAGTTCTATGTCCTTTACAGTGAATGCAAGCAGTTTATTATAACTATTCACATTTAATACTAAGTTTTACCGCAAAATTTCTCTCCACTCGCCAAGCTTCTTTAATCCATTTGCATTTTCCGATCATTCGCCAGGTTTAATTAGAAGGAATTTTGAGATTTCTTTGGCGACCTCATCATCCAATCATTAACAAAGCATCGCCAGGCATCTCACGTCATTTCATGTTCATTAGCATGCCACATCGAATGCCAGTATGGTTTTCTGCAGAGGGCAGATTAGCTTCAGTTGCAAGTTTAATTCTGCCTGGAGGTGCCCCAGAAATAAATTAAAGAAGCTAATGCATCGGCAACGTCGACGATGATGACGTACCAATTTTATTTTTGTCTTGTCTTATTGTAGTCAATTCATCGCCCTTTTTCGTGTATTTTACAGGAAGAAAGACGGGATTTTTTAAAACTTGATTAATTAGGGTGTGTCTGATAGTTTTAAATTGTTTCGTGTCTCCAGCGTAAATAGTTGAAGAGACACTAATTGATATATTAGTGGAATAATTTCGAATTCTAACGTATTGTTTGCCTTGAATCTATATGTAGATAGACGTCAAGAACAGGGGGGGGGATATTTTTACTTAAAGTGATTACTGCACCAATATTTATATATGTTAAAACGCACGAATTATTTGCCAGATAATTATTATTATTAAAATTCTTCACTTTTTTGAAAGCTCATTTTGATGAATGTAAATTTCTTTCTGGGACTGTGATGTAATTTAGAAGTCCGTTTGCACGCTGATGTTACAAACTAAAAAGAGAAAACTTAATTGTAACTTCTTAATAATATGTACAAAAGAATATGATAACAAAGGAGATCTTATAGAAAACACATGTACTAGAGTGTTCCTTATTTTCTAACTTTTAAATTTTCAAATGGCCGTCTCCTAATTTGGTTCCGTTTTCCAAGATTAACCCAAACGAATTTTTTAGGTCCATAAACCTTTTTTAACCAGGGTTGAGCAAAATAAATTGAAAATGTATTTTCGATACCAGATACATTGATTAAAATATACATAAAAATACAAAGTACATATATTTTTAAAGTACACACATGATTTTGTGTGTTCTAAATACAAAATTGTTTTAACTCTTCGAACAATTGAGAAGTGAAATTTCGTTAACTTAATTCCAGTTTTCGTTGCAATGCATCCACAATTAATATTATTTCAAGAGCACAGGTATCATAAAGTATGTTTCATTTTCAAGCTTATGAGTAATGCTAAATGCTTTTTTCCCTAATAATTACAAATCTTCCTATCAGAATATTTTTAATATAATTTTAAAGTAGCATGAAAATTGTACCGTGAAAACAACTTTGCATTATTTGCCCATTACCAAGATGCTCAGAAGGTTAAATCACTACCATTTAGACACTTCTTTAACTTGGGTGTCCGTGTTATAACTTGGAAGTCAAAGGGATACTTATTGTAGAAAGCAATTAATGACAGTGTTGAAAGAGGTTTAAAATGAACGCAGAATTTTAATGGGTTATTAACTGTTGATGAAAAACAAAAACAGTTTGTTTTTCGCTATGTGTCCAAGATCGTCAAATCTTATATCGAGATTGCAAAAAATTCGAGCTAAAAAGAAATTATCCACACTAATGTTACGTTCTGAAGCACCAAGCATATGAGCATAAGCAGTATTAATGTACAGATGAATTGGTGATTTATTACATATAATATTCACTTTTCAGTTAGTAGTACTCAGTATTTTATTTGTTTTAGATACATCGTTTCATCCATTGTAACGTTGAAAATTGTGGCTCAGGTCGGCACTGGCTAATTTTATCTTACTGAAATAAAACATTAAGTGTGAGTAAATCTGATCAAAAAGAACAATTTTGGGAGGCGGGCAAGAAAATTTCAATAAAAAAAATTTTTGCACAAAATAAGGGGCACACTAAAATATAAGAATCTAAGTCTAATTCCGACTTTACTATAGCGCTTGAGTGAGGAAATCAACTACTGACAAACAAAGAATCACAAAGTATTCTCACACCGGAAAAAAGCCTAATATTTAATACTAACAACTGAAAGAGAGTGAAGATTATAGAAAAACTACATTGCTATATACAATTAACCAATAATCATTTTCATTTAATATATTATTATCCGGGAACTAATTAGCAGATTTATAACTCATCCACAGAGAATGACCATGAAACTTTTGCCAAGTTTTAAGCAAAATTTCATTCTTTTGTAGAAAGAGAGTGTATATTTTTGACCAAAATTGAACAGTTAAAAAATAATCGTGCAAATAATTTAATTAATTTTGTAGGTACGGCGATATCAATAAATATTGATTGAAAGTAAAATTTGATTCGATTGATTGGACCGATTAAATGATTCACCGGCACATACCTGGTAATACTAAAATAGCCTAACAGTCTTTAATATTGTAATCAAAAATTATTTTAATACACTGAAACTACCTAATTAGACACTTCTATAAGTTAGAAAGTTTTCTGGGTAACAGAACGTGGCCTCAGCATTTGTATGTGATTTATAAATTAAACACTTTTTATAGAAATCATAAGTGTCCAAATTTCAGAGTTTTTTTTAAATATAAATCGTCCTTTATATTTATAATTTACCATGTGTTAATCACTAAAATGTTATTTCGAAGAAAAAAATTAAGTAGTGGCTTGCTGCAATTTATTAATTCAATGTAGAAAAAAAAATATTACGTGCAATTTATATAAAATGAAAATCTATTTTCTGAATAAGTAAATCTGAAATTTGAAAATCACTTTAAGGGGGTATATTATGCCGACCAATGGCCGAGTGGATAAGGCATTGTATAAATTCTTAGCACCGTATTTTATCTGAAATGCTTCATTGCAACTGAATGCTGTATTTCGAATACAAGGCATCATGTACAAAACGGTCATTTCAAGGTACTGTACATTTCGAAATTACACACTGATTGTAAGATGCGTATCCAGCAGTCAAGACATTAAAACTGTCTAAAAAAAATTCTTATTCCTAAGTGTATGGAAAATGCTATCTTGTTCATTTTCGTATTATCGGATGTAGATTTTTTACGATCCAGCTCGTCGTTTTATAAAAAGTGCATTTATATTTTCTTCGAAAAAAAGCTTTATCGACATTTTATTTAGTGAAATATTATTTACAGTTATATGCAGAATAAGTTTTATGATTTTAAGATACAAATTATATGTTTTGTTTGCTAAAGTATAGGAGAAAGGTTGCATATCTTTTTTACTCAACTCTTTAAAGTTAAATAATTTTTTTTAAATTCAATCATACATATATATTTCAAACTTTTCTTTTTTTTTGCACGTAAGCAAACAGACAAAAAATATATTAAAAAAAAAAGATAAACGCTTTATATTATTGGTAGAGCATATTAAAATGAAACAAAAATCTTAAGATTACAAGTTACTAAGAGAATTCATATCCTATAAATCTTCTTATATAATACGCTGACGTATGGGGTACCAAAATCGACGATATTTCCACGCTGCGAACGGCAACAGCTAGATGTAAGCATTAGTGCAACAACAATAACTCGTGTGCGAAAATCCAAACTAACAGTTCAATGACGTCAAATGGAGCAAGCCTATGTCACGCAGTAGCTAGATTACAAAATAGCAATAATAGATACACAAAAAGGCAAGATCTTTCGGACTTTTTCACAGCTTTAAAATATCGAATTTACAATACTTGGCGCATTTATCGCCTATCTAAAGGATGTCCCTATGCATTGGGCTAAAGCACATTTTAGCCGTTTGCTGTATAACATCGGCTTTTAGGATGATACCCAAAATGTGTAGCAACCCTAACCTAAATAAATTCAATGACAAATACTGTTAAAACAAAGAAACATGATTTTCGTTGAAATGAGTCCAGAAAAGTCAACATTGCACTGAGTATAAAGAACAGTAAGGTATGTGGGGGGGGGAGGGGGAGGAAACCTGGCGTATAATAATAATAATAATAATAATAATAATAATATAGTATTCGGATTAATTCGATCTTAGGCTATTCGTATTATCTGAAAAACCAATATTCCGACGATACTTGCAATTTTAATATTAAATTCTTTAGATAGTTTTGAACGAAAAAAAAGAAAAAATCAATTGAAAAATTCTGCTTACATTAGAAATACGTCTACATTGGTTATTTTGCTGCAGTGTTCTAAACTGACACATTCTATTTAATATTTCGACCTTGGTCATTTGCAATCAGGAAGTTATTCAAATGAAAATTATAGAGATATCTGTGACTGATGCCACTAAATAAGGAAGAAGTCCCTCCATTTTATATCTTTTTTTTTTTTTTTTTTTTTTTTTCCAAAACTTGGTCATAATAAAGTGAACAGTTGTAACAAAGTTTAGCTCGTACTCATGACAAAATTTAATGCTTGCGAAAATTGAGGACTGCTGAATGTTTAAGAAGCTGACTAGGAAAAGAAAAATATTTTTCTGTGCTTATAAAAATTTCATTTTTATAAACATTTTTAAAAACATTTAAGACTAGTTAATGGTTGGCCTGCTTGCTAACCCTTTAACGCGCAGTGTTCCCGCTCTGGGAACACCAAACTCTGACGTTTTGCATGTTGCCAGTCACGAAGAATAGATTTGATTTCTATAAAAATAGTTGCGGGTGACATAGCTTCACGAGAATCCTTTACATTTTAGCACCTCATTTCCCGTAAAAAATGGTCACGATTATTTTTAACAGCACTGACATCTGCTGAAAATTGGAAGAATGCGAGAACAACTGGATAGATTGCCCTATTCTTAAAAAAGGGCAGCCGTTGCCATCGCTCGACTTAACTACCAGCAAGATGGCGGACGATCGAAACGTTCATCGCGTACCACAGATCTAGAGACCCTTGTTTGACGTAGCTGGCTGTGCGGCACAGCCAGCTGTCGTCAAACAAGGGTCTCTAAATCTGAGGCACGCGATGAACGTTTCGATCGTCCGCAATCTTGTCGGTAGTTAAGTCGAGCGATGGCAACGCCTGCCCTTTTTTCAGCATTGGGAAAGGGTTGCGCCTCAAAGGGTTAACGTGTGTATCAGATAAGCATCGATTGCCAATGATATTTACAGTGGATCATGCACTTCACAGCTTTTATTGTTCAACTGACTGGTTGCAATAGATGTCGCTGGTACTTCTTTAAATTGCTAAGCACAACGCTGGTAGTCTAGTTATCTGTGTTAAACTATTGAATGCTGAATGTATAAATATGGTCAGTGATACTAGGGACTATAACTTTTATCTTTTTTAAAATGGATAATATTTTCAAAGAAAACGCTTTACAGATTCACCTGAAAAAATATTTGGTGTTTAAATAGGTGTAAATGTGAAGAAAATTTTAGATTGCTTTGATAAAATTCAGGATAAAGTCTCTGCTTTATCGAAAGAAACAAGTTTTTTTTTTAAAATTAGTTGAACTTCTCTAAAGTTTGGCTATTGTAATACCTGATGCCTGTAATTCAAGTTAGCCGCTTAATGCAAATACCAACATACTATCATATATTAACTGGCTTCTTATACCTGTCTGTTACTCGAACGATGGGCGGGTGTCACTGGAAGGTCATGCTAACATACTAAAAATTTTCTATTAAAGCACACGCAAAAAAACTAAGATTTTTTAACACTTTTGAGACCAATGGACTTCCAGACAAAAACAAATATCCAAGTCTGTCAAGTGACCTGTCAAGGACATGTATATATAATTAAGAGATTTATGCAATTTTTGCAACAAAGAATGCTAATCTTAATAATAAAAATACTTGGGAAAAAACTGATGTTGAATGGTTAAAACAAATAAAAACTTGCCAGTAACATACACAAATACTATATAAAATATGGCCAACTTTGTTCCATGTGTTACAAATCATGTTTTCTCAGATTCACTATGCAATTCTTTTAGAATTAATTCCTTTTGGACTAAAATAAATGAACATGATGGAAAATAGTTTTTTCTTTTCAGATTTAAAAATATTAGGTTGTAACGAAAGTTTCCCGCCACCGTAAACACCGTCAGAAAACAGTTCGCGTTGGCGTATTTGCTCATATTTTGTCAAATGATTTTTGGCATGTGAAAGAAAGAGAGTTACTTTATAACACTGTGTTATGAAACCTGTAAAAAAATATAGTTATCATTAAGTACAAGGTGTGTCAAATGAAACTATCACTCTAGAGGATTGAAACCATCATTTACTTCCAGTTGTGTTGCAAAAAGTCAGCTACAGAATATAAACGAATAATGAGTACAACTTTAAATACTATTGTTGCATCACGTGACACTGTGCAGGTTTGGTACCGAAAGATCAAAAAGAGTTATCTAAGGAGTTAGAAGTTAGTTTTTCAAGCGGATTTGGCGGAAAATTTTCGTTACAACCTGATAATACTTTCCATTAAAAATAAAATTATTCACAAGAAATTATTTATATAAAAATATAAATATATTTGTAAACGAAAAAAATTAATCAATGTAATTTAATGTAAATTAAGTTATATTAATTATATTATGTTAAAAATTAATTATAAAGAATAATGGAAATTGATACTTCTACAGTTCAGTTCACTTAGCCATATCAGGAGAAGTTCAACTTTTAAGAAACCACAAAAATAGAATTAACATTATGGGCTGAATTGAAAACAGTGGTTTTCGTAAAAAGTGTGAAATACACTCTTACGAAAAGAACAAAAACTAGACAAAAATAAGAAAAGGTTACAAGAAAAGACAAAATAGGCAACGTATTGCTGAACCCAGAAACGGATTAATGCAATTTTGCGGGTGAGGGCGGCTAGTTGAAATTTAAGTCCATTTTATGGAAGTAAAATAGGATCTCTTACATTTTCACGTAATTTCTTTTTTCTCGGGGGGAACCGCCCCCCTCCCCCTCTAATCCGCCAGTGGCTCAACCTACCTGAATGGAAAATGATCACATGACAATAGGAAATTTCCTTAAGGCATTATGATGCCATTTAGCAAAAATGTTTTGATTAACTAACTCACAAAAGTTGAATGTATTAGGAACTTGTAGGACGTATGGAAAGGACATAATAGGAAAATTGGTCATAACAGGAGCAGCCACTTTTAAATTGTATAGCTATTTTTGCAGTAGGAAATATTACACGTATATCGATTTTAATGATTCACTTTAGATAGTGAAAAATTCTTTTCGATTAGCAGTTTATACAAATTCAAACTTTCGAGTAAATATAATTTATTTTCAAGTTCATCTTGCTTGAAGGCCAATAACAAATAGGATTTCAAAAATGAATGCAATTTGATCAACAAAGAGAAGAAAATCCTTACAGGCTGTAACAAAATTCTAAGGTGATTTGTTCATTCGGGTTTTAATTCCTATTCTAAGCGTTAAGCCGTCACAGTTTGCATGCTGTTTCCACGTAAATTAGTTAATTAATATGAGACTCAAGGTTATCTTTTCTGTATCGCAGTATTATTGAACGCAAAACTCTCCAATTTACCAGAGCATTAAGAAAGCAGCAGATTGGCTCGCGTCAATTAGCTGTGATTTATCAGTCGAAGAGAAAGTAGCGGTTTGTTTTCAGTGCCGCGGGATCACTGTGTATTAGGGTGGTCACAAGCTATATGGGGAAAAAATCTTTTAATGTTATTTTTTAGGGCTCCCTCCTAAAAGTTGCCAATTGACTAGAAAATGCGATCTGTAAAGTTTTAGCTCGCATAATATTAACCCGTGCCGCATCAAGGTTGAATTCTCGAAAAAATTCGATTTTTGCCAAAAATATGAAGTTTTTCCTTCATTTAGTATAAACTATTTGCTCTACAAACCTGGTTCATGTTTTATTTCATAAAAATGTTGTTGTTTCGAACGTTTACTCTCAACAAAACCAATATTTAATGACAATAATTTTTTTTTGGTCAGTTTGTGAATCGTAGCACCAAAATCTACATTTTTGTAAAATTAGTGAAAAAAGATAAATTAAGAATTTTAAATACTTTTGACAGTTTCTTGTATTATTTGCATCAATAAACAAAAAATAAATCAAGAATTTTCATAACTTAAACTACAATTCATGAAATATTTTTATTTATTTTGTTTGCATTTCTGCGCTTCAAAAAAAAAAAAAAAAAAAAAAAAAAAAAAAAGATCTTGATTAGTATTTCAGTTGAAGCACATCTAAGTCAAACGTCTCAAATTCACTTTATTAAAATGCTATTTTTGTTACCTGTTATTATTTACTTTTAGAATGGACATGGGTGCCCATACGTATTGGCTAGGAGGGGCTATGCCTCCCCTAGCTCCCATATTATCGTTATGATTTTCATTTCAAGTGGTTTAACACTAAAACATAGTATCTTTCCGGTGCAGGACATTTGACGTGCAATGAGACTCCGAAGACAAGAATTTCGCAAACCAAGAATTGATCTCATCAAATCAGATTTTAAAATTCTGATTTAGAGAGTGCTGTTGTTCACTGGGATGGAAAAATGCTTCCTCATATTTTTAATAAAGAAATTGTAGAGAGAAAAACGATTTTAATTAGCTGTGGCGATGAAGAACAGTTAATAGGAGTTCCTCAGCTTGAAAATAATATGAGAATAACTCTCAGGCAAAAGCTGTACTTACAGCAGGTGAAGAATGGGAGGCAGTTGGTAAAATTCAGGCAATGTGTTTTGATACCACTGGTTGCCTTAGGGGAACGTGCATTTTTTGCTGCAGCAATTACAGGATCGAAATCATCTATATTTACCTTGTCGCCACCATATTTTAGAAATCATCCTAAAATCTGTTTTGATTGAAAAGTGGGCAAAGCTACTTCTCTTCATCCAGATAATTTAAAAAAAATTCAGATTGGGTGGTTTAGTTAGACAAGACGAAGTACAAAACTGCTATGGAAGATGAAACTATTACATAAAGAATACAGAATTTGGAAGAAATTTCAAATTTTCTTGAAGAACATTTAAGAAATCAACAGCTCAGAGATAACTATGGAATAATAACTAACTATAGAATAATAACAGGAATAACTAAAGAATATATACAACATTATTTAATTTTTATAGGAGACTTCCCAAATTGACATTTCTTTCAGAGTATCTGGTGCTGTTCATTATGCCAGGTGGATGTCTAAGGCAATTTATTGTCTCAAAATACTTCTTTTCAGACATCAGGTCTCATATTTAGAAAAAGGAGCTATTAAAGACATTTGTTTATTTATAATAAATATTTATGTAAAGGCATGGTTCAACACTCCCACTCAGACTTTAGCCCCAATCAAGACATAAAATTATTAGAATCGCTTGTTCAATACTAAAAATTTGATAAAGAGTCTGCAAACAGCAATCTATAAAATGATAAGCCATCTTTGGTATCTTAACTTGGAGCAAGTTGCATTTTCATTTTTTGAAGACAATATGGCAAAAAAAAAAGTCAAAATAAAAAGTCAAAATAAGCATGGCTGTAAAATTATTTGCACTTGAAAAAGAAACTGATGATGATAAAGATGTAAGAGCAACAATGTTTCAATGAAGTGGATCATTTATTGGACAAAGAAGTTGATTTTTTTATTTCATCTCGAACAGTAATTTTTTTAAGAGATTTAATTTTAAAATGCAATTTTTGAATACTGATCCCGATGTATGGTATGAAAATCAGTATTATTTGAAAGAAAAAGAAAAAACTGAAAGCTTTTAAGGTTCTTAATGACTCAGTTGAAAGGGGAGTAAAATTAATCCAATGATTCAATTCCTGTTTAACCGAGGATGAAGAACAAAAGCAGTTTTTACTATAGGTAGTATCCGAATGTAGAAAAACTTTTCCAGACTCTTCGAAAGCCACATTATCTAAGCCTTGCCACTTTAACAAAAAATTATAATTTTTTTTTATAATGTGCTTGTTTTTAGATACATAAGTTTTATAATCAAATATATCTGAACTTTAGTCGTTCTCAATTTTATGCCTTCTTTGACCTTATTTTCTGTTAATTATTTTACTTAAATTTCATTTTTTCTAAATTTCAGATTTTTTCAAAAATAAAACCTTTATTTTGCACACAAAAAATAAAGAAAAACAAAAGGGGGAAAGACTAAATAGAATTTTTTGAATTATCATAACAAAGCCAACTTTTAGGATTAAGATCATACCTAGTCCTGAAAAAAGCATAGATATATGCTTTTTTCAGGACTAGATATGATCCGAATGTTACCCCCTGAGTGTTTTGGAAATGGGCAAATAATCTAAAGTTGTTTTCACGTTAAAATTTTCATGCACTTTTTAAATTATAAAAAGTAAAAATTTTAATAGGAAGATTTGCAGTTATTTTAAAAAAAGGCTCCCAAACTACATACAAGCTTTAATATCAAACATATATATGATATCACATTGTTATAAATAATTAATATTATAGATGAATTGCATTGAAAACTTTAATAAAGTGGACGGGATTTGACATCACAACCGCTTGGAGGGTTAAATCTGTAAATTTTTGCATAAAAGTGATGTGTAGCTCATCAAGGCATTAAGTTTTCTTATGAAACGAGACCAACATTATGTTCCTAGACTCAATTTTATCCATTTTATGATGGAAAAACTGCTTTTTTTTTGCGAAAATACGCGGTTTTTCAAAATTTTAACCTCAATACGGCACGGGTTAATATTATGCAAATGAGCTGAAACTTTACCAATCTCATTTTTAAGCCTATTGGCAACTTTTTGAGGGGTGCCCCCCAAAAAATTCAAAAGTTGATTTCTTGTGACCCTAGGTCGGTTCGGCCGTTAGTAAATTAAGTAATGAATAAAGAGACCCTTGTTTGGTTATTGGATTGGGTGTATACCGTGATGGGCATGAAGGAATGAAACTATTCGAATTAATCGATTGTTAAATCCATTCGATTCAATCGATTTTGAAAAATCCATTCGAACGCTCATCACATAGCATTGGAATAGCTCACGAACATTCGAACAGTGAAACAATTAATTGCGATTAATCGCGAATACAATTCGAATTGTGAAATGATTAATCGCGACTAATCGCGAATACTATTCCGTGACTATCCTACATGGTACTCCATTGAATGTTTTTGATGCCTATTATTTATGCTTTCATCTGAAGCTGTTGTGTCATACATATTGTTTGTCAATTGCAAAGCGATTTTTCTTCATGATTATAGAAACAATAAAGCTTATGCTTAATATTTACAACTTGGCCTGTTCCTGAAGTTACGGACCTATGAGCTCCGGCGAAAGCTGCTACATATATACTGTAATTCAGAAGCCTACCTTTCCTTTAGCCTAATGTATACAACAACTAAATTTATGGAGAAATAAAGTAATATATTAACCCTGGCGACAGTCCAGTTTTGTCTTTAATGTCAAGGACACCTTAGAGACGAAACACCTGCTGTGCATTCTGTAATAGCATCGCATTACGTAGAAGTTGGATGCATTTCAAATAATTCTCAAACAAAACAAATTCTAAAAAAGGTGTGCTTTTCTAGATATTGAAAAATATATATCCCGTTTAGTTTAACTCTTTGCACAAAGGCCTTCACAACAATAAGAAAGGCCTGTTAGCTGCGCAATTGCGTAATGTTTTCAAAATTATTGGAGGTGCTGCATTTGTAACAGCGAAAATTGGGATTGGAACTCGAAGCGTTCATTTTTATTTATAAGCAATAGAATGCTATTTCTTTCAGACGTGTTTTTATTTATTTTTTTCTACTTGAAATGTGTACGCCAAATCATTTCTCAAGCAATATTTATTAGGTGAAATATACAAGTAGTTACAATATGCCTGACGAAGATTGGAAGTGTTTAATGGAATAAGGTAGATAAATAAAGCATACTTAAGGTGACCATACGTCCCGTTTTTAGGTGGCTTGTCCCGTTGTCCCCAAGCTGTGCTTGGGGACACAGTAATGTCCCGTATTTAGAAAATGTCCCCTTCAATGTGCCGTCTTCAGAAAGAGAGCAACCCCGGTAACAATTTCAATAAAGGCGGCTAAAAATCTAAAATCATCCAACGGCAGTGTCTGAAAAAAAAAAAAAAAAACTGACCTCCCTTTCTCCCCCCTCGAGACGCAAAGAAAACGCCGGGGATGTATTGTTTTTGTGTTTGTTCTTTTTTGTCAACTATTTCAATTTATTTAATTTTAATTTTTTTAAAAGTGATGTTCCTCTTTTGCTTATTCATCCCCCTCCCCCGATCTCCACTTTATTTTCCCCTTTCACTCTGGTTTCTAAGAATTTTTTTTCCATCCGAATGACAACTTCCTTTTTTCTGTTTGTCGTTTTGTTTACACTTCTCACTTTCCTACCTTCCTGCCTTGTGTCGAATGGCGTTTTTGAAGTCGAAGAAGGGCCTACCCCTTGTACCACCCGAAACTATTTTTTAATGTCTTGCACTATTTTTTAACAGTATATGTGTGTTTTAGCAAAGTTTTCTTTCATTTTATTTTGATATTAACATTAACACAAGCTTGTTTGCGCGTTTTCTTAACAACTAAAAGATACCAGACCTGTAAATTCAGTCTCCCTACACTATTACCTTAAAAGCAGTAGATGTCCCGTTTTGAGGAAGAAAATAAATATATTGCCAAAAAAGTAGTATATGTCCCGTTTTGAAGGAAAAAATAAATGGTCACGTTAAGCATACTTGTGAACTATGATGCACTTTCCAACATAATAGAACAAAGAAGTCAAACAGGGCCAACACACAAATTATGATACATTTTCCTACGCTATAGAACAAGGAAGACAAATAAAGCCGACGCCTGTATTGTGATGCACAAAAGTGATTCAGAAGTTTTCTTCTTTGTTTTTTGTTTTTTATTGGGGGGGAGAGAGCTCTCGATTGATTCCCACTTTAGCCCAATGCTTGGCGAATAGCCCTGAGTCTCGTCTCGCATTGTCTCGAATATATCCCTAAACTCTCTTTACTTTTGAAACGAGCCGCTAAATGAAGCCACGGCTTACACTGGTTCAAGTAGCAATACAGCACACATTATCCATGAAAGTTTTGTTCAGAAGCTGCTGTCCCATCATCAAAAGACCCTTTTTCTTCATTTATTCAACTGGAGTCAATTTTCAGATCTTTATACAAGCTTAAAATAAACTCATTAAACTTACTGTTTTTTGTTTTTTTTAAGCGGGCGGGCACTTCATTTTATTATGAGGGCACCAGCGTCATCCCCTATGAAAGGACGAACTAGTTAACATCCATGCCCAAGCTGAGATTTGAACCCGGTTCCCAAGCGTGATAGAATGGTTCTTAAACCGCTACACCACCAGGGGCGGTTACTGGCTTGACATTGTACCTACTAAAAAGGAGCTTCTTTCTTCAAGTAACTTTGCAAAAACTTACGCCACTACTCCTCCAGACAGTGTCAAAGTTACATTATGGTGACGGGGCATGTTTTCCAAAAGCAAACGGGACACGTATTCCGAGACATGTCTCGTTGGAAAACATGCGCATGAAAACTGCACTAAAAAGGATGTTATAGTTTTTTTTTGTGTGTGTTTGTGTGCGTGTTTACAGTGATTCAGACAATGACGACTTTTGTTGAAAAAAACTGTCTTTGTAAAATTGTAAAGTGACATATTTTGTATAATCATTAAGTGTCATTTATTTTGTGTAATCAGTTACAGGGACACAGCCAGAGGGGCCTGGGCAACACCACCAAATTTCTATTTTTGATTAATTGGATGCCAATAATCAAGCTTTTTTGTGAGAAATTCTAGCTTTTCCACTTTTTGGGCCCACCTCAAAATTTCTTTTTCTCTCTATGTCTCTATCCAGTAACTTTGTTACTCTACTGTTATCTTACTATTATAATGCCGTATTAGTTTTCAATAAAAGGCCGGGTTAAGTAAAAAGCAAGATTCATTACCTATATTTTACCATTTAAAATATAATTGGAAAATCTGCCCATATTACGGGCGCATTTTCCAACTTTGCAAAATCAGACATAACCATTTGCTGTTAAAACTAATTTACTTTTTTGAAAAATAATTGTGCTAGTTTTTATATAAATATATAGGAAATACAATAATATCCTGTTTACCCCAAAAATAGATAAAATAAAAAATACAAAAATTAAATTAAAAAAAGTTGGAAAACGTGCCCTGGTCTACACCTTTATATTAAAAAAAAAATATGAGTATATCCAAGTATTAGTGAAAATTTGTCTTCCTGAAATTAGAGCCTTCTATTCTCGCAAATGGAAAATAGTATAACGTTAATTGCATACTATAGAGTAAATAAGCGTGACTCAATTAATTACATGAACTAATTTCGTAGAGTTGTTTCTCTTATCTTATCCGCACAAAATTCTGTACCTCGTTATTGCTGTCTATCCTTTCTTTAAAGAACTCAACAATGAAATTTGCAAAGGGACTAAGTTCAAGGAGGACGGACCACAAAATTCGTTGGTCATGAATCAGGGATTTCCGCAAAAACCCGACCATTAGACATCCCTTCTTCGGGTTACGCCTTGAATCAATGAAAGTGGAAATATTCTTCCTCCTTCGCCACTTTTTTTTCCCTTACCACCGTTATGTAGATTGGTATCTCGAAGACCGTTCGTCCTTCAAGGCCGGATCTATCTAAACCAGATCATTTAAGGAGGGTTAAAGCATGGAGATTAAAAAAAATAAAATAGACGGTGGAAGGTTGTACCATCACAACAAAAGCTCGTTTTCTGTTACTCCGATCACATCTTTCATTGCTGTCGATAACGAATTGAGATAAATAGTGACGCAAGTCATTTTAGACGGCGACTAGCAAGGTAGTTTAGGTTGAACTCACGGGCAGTCCTAGTGTGCTGCTGTAGTATAGAGGTGGACAGATTTTTTTGGGAGGGTCACGCTGCAATGTAATGGGATCCACTTAACCCTTTTCAGACCCGACAAAAATCTCACATGTCAAACTAAAGAGCAATCTCATAATTTAAAAAAAAATTACATTTAAAAATGACAAGTAGAAAGCGCATTTTCAAATATTTTTTCGAATAAAAGCTCCATTCTTAATCACAGTTTAAGTAGTAAACAGTAGTAGTAGTTTAAGTAGTAAAAGTAGTTTAAGTAGTAAAAAGGATGTCCTACAAGCTCTTTTCAGCAATTTGAATTTCGCAATTAAGCAAAATGTATTAACAAATTCGACTTCGGGAATTTCACTAACATTCAAATATGCTTTCGTGTAACGGGAAAAAAAAAGATAAAAATAACGGCAAACAAAAATAAAATATAGTGCTTCAGTGTGTAGGATTTGCACATTCACATGCGTTAGCATCATTTACATTTTACCATTGCAGTCATTTATGCAAAATTAAAGCATCGACACATTTGTATGAAAATTAAGAACTACAAAAAATTTTAAAGAATTATTTTTAATAGTGAAAAGGAAAAGGTCCTCATATGGGTACCTCGAGACCAAAGAGGTTATTCATATACTGCAAGTCAACATGGGAATGAAAAGACAGACACGGAAAGCCTACAAATCTGCTTATTATCTTGGATTTACACCCGATTTCTAGCCCCAGAGGTGGCATTTCAGTCCCGCCCAAGGGCATTTAACTGGAGTAAAGCTTCCAATCATCGTGCGAGTGAATAATAGGCAGTGAGAACCTTCGTCAATATTTGCAAATGTCGAATGAAGAAACTTTTGAGACATTTAAACTAACATTTAATATATCACACAACAGCACATTTTACAACAAAACACTTAATACATCCAAGAAAAGAAAATGTGTAACTTTCTGCGTCACAACCACAACATGACTTCTCGCCTAAAGAAAAAAGTTTCGCTTCTCTCTCCCTCGCTCGTTGCCACTTCTTTTTAAGTGAACTCTGGGGCTCCGTTCGGGCAGGCTGGGGCGCCTTCTGGGTTTCCGTAAGCTCAGTAATCGAGAAGAAACCTTACAAGTCCATCCAGGGGAAGCACATCCGTCACTGGAGTGTCGATGCTGCTCTGAAAATTTGAATCAACACACCAGTACTTTGCTCACTTAAAACAGAAAGGGGTGAGAGCTTCACATAGATATGCAGCTCCCACACACACACAAAAATGATACACTACATAATAAGATAAAACACTCGATTATAAATATATATATATATAGCAAAATTGCACAAACCATTAAAAAAAATTATGTTGTCATGTCAAATTTTAATCTCGAGAGGGCATCAGCGTTACCATGGCATTTTCCTTTCCTGTATGTAACAGCCATATTATATCTCTGTAAGGCTAGAGCCCATCGGGACAATTTGGCTCCGTGAGGGGCACTTTTGGTTAAATAGGTTAACGGATTGTGGTCCGAAATAATTTGCACTTCGGCCCCGAAAATCCATGTATCGAATTTCTTTAATGCCTCTAAAACGCAGAAGGCCTCTCTTTCAATAGTTGACCACTTAGTTTGGGAGGGATTTAACTTTTTACTAAAAAATGCAATTGGCATTTCTTTGCCTTGATCATTGTTTTGGGCCAGACAAGCTCCAATGGCGGTAGCCGAGGCATCGGTGTACAGTTGGAAGGGCTTGTCGAGATTTGGAGTATGTAGAGATGGCATCTTTATGAGTTCTTCTTTTAGTTGTAAAAATGCTTCATCAGCCTCTTTAGTCCAGGGTATATTATTAGGAACACTCTTCTTGGTTAGATCGGTTAAAGGAAGTACTATTTGGGAAAAATTCGGTATATAGTCTCTGTAATAGCTAGCCAGCCCTAGCAAACTACGTACTTCCCGTTTGGTGGTGGGTTTACACAGCCTTTGTAATACTTCAACTTTTTCGGGATCTGCTGAATGCTGACCAGAACCAATTAAATGTCCTAAGAATTTGACTCGCCTTTTCCCGAATTCACACTTTTCGAGGTTAACTGTAAACCCTATTTCCCTTAGAGTCTCAAACACTTGTTTCGTATGGTTTAAGTGTTCAGTCCAGGTATTTGAATAGATTGCTACATCATCTATATATGAACTACAATACCCTTTATGATGGGCTAGAGCCTTGTCCATAGATTTTTGGAAAGTAACTCCAGCATTTTTCATACCGAATGGCAAAACCTTCCATTGGTAGTGTCCGCAATGTGTAACGAAAGCAGAAAAGGGCTTCGCTTCCGGTTTCATTGGTATTTGCCAATAACCCTTAGTGAGGTCAAGCACAGAAATGAAATTTGCTTTCCCCACTTCATATAGCAAGTCTCTTGCAATTTTCATTGGATAAGCATCTGGAACAGTGAAACTATTTAGAAGTCGAAAGTCAATACACAGTCTTACGCTTCCGTTCTTCTTGGCTACGCAAACTACCGGATGGGCCCATTCACTTTCGCTCGGTTCAATTAAGTCCATTTCTAATATTTCCTTGACCTGACGATCAACTTCTTCTCGAAGTGTTATTGGAACCCTATAAGGCTTGAGTCGTTTTGGCGAACAATTTTCCGTAACTCTAATGGTATGTCCTTCCACTTTGGCATGACCAGGTTTGGAACTGAAGACATCCACGTAAGTCTGGAGAATATTGAAAAGTTCTTGGATTTGCTCTTCTGTTAGGTGGGATTTCATACCTTGAAGATGCTTCCGAATATCTTCAGCCGTGCAATTCGTTTTCTCAGCTGGGGCATAATGAAGATCTCCAAAATCCTCATCTTGTTCGAAAATCAGACCCACATGATTGATTCTTTGAACATACGGGCGGAGCTTATTAATGTGTAATTCTTTGGCACTACCATCCTCCAATTCAACTTTGACAGAATGGGGTCTTGTGATCTGGATGACAGTAGCAGGACTCCAGGTACTTAATACTTTATGAGAAGATGAAGGCAACAGGACTAGGACTTTATCCCCAACGTTGAACGTCTTTTCTTTGGACCGTAAGTTGTATCTGGAAGTGTATTCATCCTGAGCGATCTTAGAATTTTCAGATGCTATGTCATGTGCTTTTCTCAATTTTTCTATGAGATCACGTAGGTAACTTTCAACTGAGCGCGAAGCAGTAACGGGAATGCTGCGCTCACCTGTCCAGACTTCCTTCAACAGAGACAAAGGTCCTGGTGGTAGTCTGCCATACACCATTTGAAAAGGGGATAAGCCAGTCGTGCTATGTGGCACTTCTCGATAAGCAAATAAAAGATAAGGGAGATGTAAGTCCCAATTTCTTCCATGTTCTTGGATATTTTTGTTCATCATTTCCTTCAAAGTTTTATTCCATCGCTCGACAGAGCCCATGCTTTCGGGATGTCCTGGCGTAGAAAAACGCGGGGACACGCCCAGTATGTCTTCAAAAGCTCGGGTGAGTTTCGATGTGAAGTTGGTTCCTTGGTCCGAACAAATCATTTTTGGGAAGCCCGTCTGAGTGAAAATTTTCATCAACACATTGCATGTAGTTTTCGCAGTTATATCCTTGACAGGAACTGCTTCGGCCCACCTTGTGCACAAATCAACCGCACACACTACAAATCGATGACCTCTTCCGGACGGAGGTTCCAATGGCCCGATGCAATCCACGCTCCACACCTCGAAAGGTGTTTCCGGTCTAACGATTGGCTGAATTGGGATTCTATCTTTATAGGTGACAGTCCTCCTGAGTTGGCATTCCTTACAGCTTTCACAAAATCTTTTTACATCTTGTTTTATAGTAGGCCAAAAGAATGAATATTTAATTCGTTGAAGCGTCTTTCTCTCGCCAAGGTGACCAGCAAGAGGGATCTCATGCGCCATTCGTAGAACTTCTGTTCTTTTTTTCAAGGGTAAAACAACCTGCTTGATATTTTCACCACAAATGTACTCAGCATGGAGCAATACACCATCATCAAAAGAATAAGAATTCTCACTCTTAATTGCCCATTCAAAACATCTTTTTAGAGTCTCATCTTGTTCTTGGAGTGCAATGAATTCGGTCTTCGTTTTACTAGGCGATTTAATTGTTTCGGGGTCCTTCTTATGAATTTGGTTAATTTGGGCCAAATCTGCAGGGTTGACTTCAACTACTGATTCTTCGCTGCATGATTCTACACACCCCACAGGTGCTGCATTCCATGGATGATTACTGTGACAAAGTTCAACATTTTGACACAGCGTTTCATAAGCTGAAGAACTTAGTAGTAAATCAGTCACCAATTTCCTCGAAACAGCACAAGTAATTTGTACGTTCCCATGCAGACCATCATCAATTTTCATCGAGAAAATTTTCAGTGGTGTAACTTCGTTTTCCCCAAAAGCAGAAACTATCTCTATTTTACCTTCTCCTTCACAAGGTACGTCGGCGATCAGACTTTCACGTACTACCGAAATTTGGGCTCCTGTATCTAATATTCCCATTAAATTAGTCTTTCCACATTTAACCTTGACAAGTTTCAAATCGTCTACGTTTTTAGATACGTCTACTGATTTTGAGACAGGAATAGAGATCTTGGCAGTCAGCACCTCTGATTTTTCCTTTTCATCAATGGGTGCTGGCGATTGGAGTAAATTGCCTTGGACTGTTGTTAAAGCATTTCTTGGCTGCCGATTTTTATAGCAAAATTTTGACGTATGACCTTCTTTTCCACAATTATAGCAAGTTACCCTGGAGGTTAGCTTAGTTGGTTCATCATTTTTACGGGATGAATATGCCTTTGATGTGTGCTGAGGAGGAAACGATTTGTTCTTGACAGTTCTCTCTAAAGGTGGAGAGCGGGGTCGCCATTTTTCATTACTTTTGTCTTTCGATGGATTACTACCAGATTTCTTCGAACCACTACGGACACTATCATATTCGTCCAGTAGATCAGCCAATTTTGTCGGAGAAACGAACTTCGCCCAATCATCCAGAAAATGGTCTCTTACCTCATGAGGCACTCTTCTCTTGATTTGATCCGTGATAATGAGGTTCTTCAAACCGGCAAAGTCAGTTATCTCAAGGCCCCCTATCCATTCTTCAAAATAGCTTGTAATTTCGTAACAAAAATCCCTCCATGATTTCTCATGGGTCTTCTGGTGCATCACAAACTTTTTTCTAAAGCTTTCTGGACATAGTTTAAATCTCTTCAATAAAAGAGCCTTAATGTACTCATAATCTTCAAACTTGTCTTCTGATTCCCTACCAATTAGTTGGATAATTTCGGATGGCAACAGAGTCAATAAACATGCTACCCAATCTTTAGGATCAACTTTTGTTCTTTTAGCTTGTCTCTCAAACAGAGACAAATAAATTACGATATCATCATCTCTTGATCTGAATTTAGGAATGAGTTTGATTAAATCGAAATTATGCTGACCGCTTTCGGGTGTCGTTGGACTTTGTATTATTCGATTACGAGACTCAATTTCTAGTTTTTTCAGTTCAAACTCCATCTGTTCTCTTTTCTGTTGAGCAACTATTTCTTCCTTCCTTCTCTGCTCCTCTATTTCTTCCTTCCTTCTCTGTTCCTCTATTTCTTCCCTTTTCTTCCTCTCTTCAACAAGCGATAAAAATATCCCTTTGGTAAATTCTTCATCATATGCTTCACTTTTAACGATTTTATTTTTTATTGCCACAATTGTCGCACTTGGATCTACCTGTATTTCTAATTCAGCAGCTAAAGCTAACATATCCTCTTTTTTGCCCTTTCCGAAATACGCCATGGTTGACTTCTGAAAGACCCTCAAACTACCACTTTTTATTTATTTATTTATTATTTTTACCTTTCTATTATCTCTAAATTAACTAAACCACTTCCAATATTTAATTTAATAATGCATATTAACAGTAGTCAATAAAACATTCATCATTACTCTCCGTAAAATATTTCTTTAAACTTTTGTTTTATTACACCAATTGTTTGTATGACCAAAAATACCAGAAAAGAAAAAAAAAATGCTATTCACCTTTTTAAACCAACATTTATAATGTATTTATTTACTTATTTATTAATATTATTATTTTTTTCTCTATATCTTACTGATAAAATTTATCTTAGCTAAACAAAGAATAATGCAGAGTCTTAACTTTGATATTCTTCCGAAAATATAATAATTTTTAATGTTACTAGCAATAATAAATTACTCAAATTTATTTATTCTGCAGAAAAAAAAATCAACAAGAATTGTTCATAAAATGCAAATTAATCTACATATTTTAAGTTAAAATAAGCTAAAATAGTTATCGAAACTCACTTCACATAAATTTTTCATGAAATATACCTTAAACAATGAATAGCTATATTATGAATGATAGCTCAATAATAACATAATATAAATCCAGGATAATCAAAATAAAACAAGACACAATGTCACGGTTTTTTTTTTTTTTTTCTACGCAGAAGCTAATTGCTTTCTGTAAGAACGACATTCAATACAAAATGAAATAAATCTTTTCATTTGAAGTAAACACATAATAAAAAAAAAATAACACAACAGATAGCCTGATGCTAAATTCAATGCAGTCGATTTACATTCAATGACTCATAAACAACAAATTTTTTCCCTTATTTTTTTTTTTTTTTTATCTTTTTGAATTAACTAATGTGCTGGCTGACAGAGATATATGTATATATCTTATAATATTTCATAATTATAGAAAAAGAAATGAAATATAATACTATCATGCACTGGCGTGCACTTTTAAATGTTAAAATATAACACTTTTTGATTTATTTGGGCCAAGAATTGGAACATTCTACAAATACACTTTCTTTCAAAATGAAAATGTTACTTATACGTTCCGACGAGAAAAGAAACAAATTTTGGAATGCCGACGCATTCGTATTTCCGATGAATAAAAACAAAAACCACTTCCGAATACTGACGTATTCAGTGCGAAAAGTATTCCGTGATGGAAAACAGAAACTCATAAAACAGAACTGCTCTTGAATACTGACGTATTCTTACTCTGGCTAGTGGAGATAAATATTCCGTGGCGGAAAAAAGAACATAATTTCATCAATGGAATCTACTTTCGAATACTGGCGTATTCAACATTAATATTCCGTGACGCAAAAATACAAATGCAATTAGTTTGATACTAATTTCAACACCATTCTTGCCCAAATAATAATAACGACTAAAATTTGTAGGAGCATGCATTTACAAAATAAAATGAGAAGCTCTCACCAGTTCGATCCGGGCGACTGCGCCAGTAAAGCTTCCAATCATCGTGCGAGTGAATAATAGGCAGTGAGAACCTTCGTCAATATTTGCAAATGTCGAATGAAGAAACTTTTGAGACATTTAAACTAACATTTAATATATCACACAACAGCACATTTTACAACAAAACACTTAATACATCCAAGAAAAGAAAATGTGTAACTTTCTGCGTCACAACCACAACATGACTTCTCGCCTAAAGAAAAAAGTTTCGCTTCTCTCTCCCTCGCTCGTTGCCACTTCTTTTTAAGTGAACTCTGGGGCTCCGTTCGGGCAGGCTGGGGCGCCTTCTGGGTTTCCGTAAGCTCAGTAATCGAGAAGAAACCTTACAACTGGCATTTTGAGGTTTCAACATCCAGTTTCACCATAAATGAAATCCCCTAATGCAGCGGTTCTCAACCTTTTAACGTCGCCCCCCACCCCAACAAAGGCTAACTTACTGTGGCGCCCTCTCACATTTTTCAGCATACATTCAGTTTTTTTAATCTTACAATGAACATTTACACACACACACACAATGAACACAATAACAATGAACATTTAGTCGAATTTTCTACAAAATAATGTTATTAGTAAAGTTTGAATGAACATTTTAAGCGAAAATAGATATATTTTTGAGTAAAAATGAGAACAAATAAGATGATTTTTTTGAAAACATGCATCTCTACTTGCTCCTTGGTTTTTCTCGCGCCCCCTCTGCAAACGCTCTGCGCCCCCTTTGGGGGTGGGGGTCGCGCCCCACAGGTTGAGAAGCGCTGCCCTAATGTAATAATGCAGGGCGGTTATAATTAAAGTTCCTTTACAAGCAGGTGCGTAGCCAGAAATTTTTCATTGGGGGGGGGGTTATGACTACTACAACTCATATATATGTATACGTGTGTGTGATAATGTAGTGAAGAATATACATTTTGTATGGCAAAAAATTCCTCATGGGGGTTATGACCCCCCTAACTCCCCCTTGGCTGCGCCCCTGCCTACAAGCATAGTTCTACAATTGGAACGGGTGAACGGATTGTTATCACATTTGGTACAAAGATTATACAAAGGATGCGTTCAAGGAATTAAAAAAAAAATTAGTTCAAAAAGTTTTCACTAGGTGGTGCTTTGCATGAAAAAAAAACCCCACGACATTTAACAATGGAAATAGATAATTCGAAATGTATAAGAAATTTGAACGTTTGCTCAATAGTTTTCGAGCATTTTTAACTAATGTGGGTCATTTTTTGAACTCAATTCACCATGCAAAGCGCCACCTTGTGCACATTGATCAAAACTTTTTAAAAATCTATTTTGAGTGCATCTCGTATGCAGTCCATATGTCGAAGTTGGTGGCGATCGGCTCATCCGTTTCGTAGGCAGAATGATGTTTGAAGGGGAAGTTTCATTATAACCACCCTATATGACTGTTTTAACCCTTTGAGGCGCAACCCTTTCCCAATGCTGAAAAAAGGGCAGCCGTTTGCCCTCGCTCGACTTAACTACCAGCAAGATGGCAGACGATCGAAACGTTCATCGCGTGCCACATATCTAGAGACCCTTTTTTTGACGACAGGCACAGCCAGATGTCGTCAAAAAAAGGATATATTTTTAAAGGGTATATAAAAAGGGTATATATAAAGGTTATATTTCATGCTAGGACTCGGCCTCTGCCTTAAAAACAAAACTATTTGTGTCGACAAGACCATGTTTGCAAGTTTTTATGTGTGTGCCCTTTAATGTTCAGCGGTTCTGAAAGCATAATGATGAGCTTATCAGGGCTCAACGTTACATACACTGGACCCCAGCAGGCAGTGGCGTAGCCACGGGGGGCTTAGGGGGTCACAACCCCCCCCATGAGGAATTTTTTGCCATACAAAATGTATGTTCTTCACTCCCTTATCACACACACGTGTACATACATATGAGTTGCAGTAGTCGTAATCCCCCCCCCTCCTTGCAAAATTTCTGGCTACGCCACTGCCAGCAGGATATTGAAAAATCAGTTCGAGGGAGCAAAAACTTGTATGAGCACAAAAGGGAATCTCCACCGCTGCATATTTTCAAAGAAAAGAGCAAACAGATTAAAACTGGGTTCAGTAGGGGGGATTAAACACCATAGTCCCTCCTACATTTGTGGAGAACAGCTATAGACTCTTTAAAAAAATCTTTTGTGCGAATCTCTTTACTCTTTCATAAGAATTCACATATTAATAAATAAAAATATTTTAACTAAATTAACTAACAAAAAAACCTTTCCCCCGCCTTCCAAAAGAAACTACACCACTTTAGTCCAGACAATTTCACCACACCCTACCACGAAAGATGGCCAAAAGAAACCCCAGAGCCGATTTTTGATGGAAAATAGGTCAAGAGCATCCGAAGACAAAAATTTTTTTCAACGCCGCTTTTCTAATCGTCTCCAGTCGAATAATTTAGAATACAATGGGAATGGTTAAGAGGCTTGTTACGCCTGGCGATCGCTGGTGGGAGTCAAAAGCGAGCTATCAAACGCTGCTCGTTGATAACAGCAGTGCATTGTTTACGAGCTGCTGGCTGGCACGTGTTTGTGCATTTATATGTAGAATATGTTATCTGTAAACTCGTAAAGCAATGAGCGTTTTTGCTTTTTTATTTCTTAGCAATAGGTATTTTTTGTCGATATAATTTGCGGCCATATTTTCTGTGAGCCGAATTGCATCGGCATGTTTTCGTAGCATATTTCGACAGGGTAACTATTGATTCAATTGAGCTCAAATTCGGTATATATATTATAGACCACCGTCGTACGAACGGAGTTGATTTTGGCATAGGATTTAGCTTTTTTAAAGGGCTACAAAAAATATTTCTTATACATTACGGCCTATGGAGAGAAATTCTTAAAAGTGCCAGATAGTAAGGGAGGGGGGGGGGGAATAAATGTTGAAAGCCGACAAGGTTTGCAATTTTTTTTTTGATTTATCGCTAAGTTTGGCGCATAAAAATAAGTCATCAAAACTGAACCAACCTAGGCGAGACCTTCGAAATTTGGCTAGAAACTGGTTAACGCTACAGTTTATTAGAATGGAGAAGTAAGAATATGCCTGGCGAAGATTGTATAACAGTTTTAGAAGGCAATTTTAATATAGATTTCTTTTCCGAAGAAGTTCTTATTGGAACAGCCAAGACAAATACGGTACACTCATGGATTATGATCCACATTCCAAAGGGTATTAACAAAGGTGAAGTTATTCATAGTTAAATATATATTCTGATATAACTATACTTAGAATATGCTTGGCGAAGATTGTAAAACAGTTTTAGTAGGTGAACTTATACATTTCGATTACAAAGAATTGTTTTATGGAACAAGGAAGAAAAATACGACATATTCATAAATAATGATATATTTTTCAGCTTAATGGAATAAGAAAGAAAAATAGGGACGACGCATGGATTATGATACGCTTTTAATCTATAGCACTTGAGTGCGTATTTAAAATATATGAAAGTCTTTCAGACTTTTTCAAACAGGCAACGGGGTGGTGAATGCGAATATTTCGTGATCTTATTTTAACTTACCTGAATGTCTTGGCAAAGGGGGGGGGGTAAAATATAAAGTTGTTTTCACCTCATGATACATTCAGACTGTGAGGTAATAATCCGCCCATCTAAAAACTTCTTTAATCTTATCCTTATGTCAGTGCACAAATGTAGGCATATACTGTCAGAAAACTGTCACAGATAATTTCAGAGAACAGTCAGAGAACGTACGTAGCCCATCAGTATTGGTCGATATCAGTCAAATCTAAGCCGTCCAATATCCTGCCGATTAACCTTTCCCGTAATATTCGGCACTATCAAAAACTTAAATTGACAATTTCAATGCGTTTGTAGAATCTAAAATGTTGTTACATAGATAATTTTCGACTCTTAACTTCTTTGGAAAACAAACATCCTCTGTAAAAATAAATTATTCAAAATTTTTTGATACTGCAATAAGAAGATGGTCTATATTGATTTATACTAGCCGAAAATGACCCATTTGTCCCGATCATATGGTCAATATTCAAGCAATATTGGCCAGGCTTGATGAGCTACAAGACAGAATGGCTCCACACCAGCAGACTATCTGCATGCTATAGAGAAAGGCGAATTTTTACAGTAAATTCATATCAAGATTTTTTGGGGGGAGACGCTTTATTTTAGCTAAAAAGAACAGCTAAGTGAAAACAAACTTCAAACAGTATGACACTTTAAGCAAAGTTGGCGCAGTTAGGAAACTGCAATAGATGTTACCCTTTTGAACAATTAGTCAGATTCGCAATGATAGCACTGAGTTTACTGTATTCAAATTCCGAGATGGAATGGAAATAAGGCTGTTTAGCCAGTGGAAACTGGTAAAATCACTCTCAAGAAATTGGTTGAAAGTGGAACTGAACTGTGATGTTATTTTTAGTTTAAAGTGGATCACGTGGACCCTTGCTATTTGTGTATCAGCTAAACCCTGTTTTTCTCTTAATATTTAAATTCTTATTAATTTCAAATTGTACGTATTAGTGTTGTTATGGATTATTACTATCGAAATGGAAAATTCCTCTTGCTGCCTGTTTTTGTTTATGAGAATCTCCTACTCGTTTTCTGTTTTCCCTTTTTTCCCCCTAACTCCTTGTGATATTGAATTTTGCAACAATGCACCGCATTGCATTATCCTGCATAAAAAGATTTAAAAAAGATTTAAATTAATACATACGTACTTTGCAATAGTATTTTTAAGGATTCCGAACATCAGACATGAAAGCTGAAAATATGCTTTATATTTCACAAGGAGCAGCGTTAAAAAAAAAAAAAAAAAACTCATACATTTGATTATGAAATAGATACATTTAGTTTTGTAGATTAAAGGTATTTATTAAAATACGAGTGAAAAAATATTAGTTTAATTAGTATTTTTTAAATTTTCGCAGATTATTAAGCGGATTCAAATTCGTGTAGTGCTGCCATCTCAATGAATCATATAAAACTAAAACTTTTCTTGCATACTCTCAGAGCTTTGGATATAATTCAATGTTAGCATTATACAGATTTAAAGAGTTAGTAAAAATTATATTTCCATTTGAGATTGCCAAATAATTGGTTAATAAATAAAGAAAGTTGACTATTTTATAGATAATTATCACGGTTCCCAGTTAACATAACATTAAACAATTTCTTCCATTTTATACAATCTGAATTTTACTTTTTATACTAGATAATGCAATGCGGTGCATTGTTGAAAAATTCAATATCACAAGAAGTAAAAGAAAAAAACTGAAAACAGAAAACGAGCAGGAGATTTTCATAAACAAAACAAATAAGCGTAAGGAATAACAAGCGTAACTACAAATTTCAACTCAAAGTTCTGTTATAAAACTGAAATGAAACAAAATATAAAATATTTCACTATACAGAAATGTGCTTGGCTTGAATTATATTACTTCAAATCTTCTTTAGTATTTGTTTTTTAAGATGCTGTTGACTAAAAGTTTTATTTTTCTCTGGAATTTTCCTAAATTGACAAAAGCAAAATTATCTTATTCATCAAAAAGCCCAGTAGACAGATAGCGGGTTTTTTAAAAACTTAAGACTATATTTAATTAATATAAAAAAAAAACTTGAAAAGTATGCAGCATATTTTTACGCATTTCTTTTTAAAATAGAATTTAGAAAACTTTTCGTAGCAACTTTATCACGGATGTTCACGATTTTCTTTATATGTTACTGAATCGAGGCAAAAGCATAAAACATAAATTTGTAGAAAGAGATCTTTGATTAAGTATAAAACTGCACTTTGTACTTCTTTTCACAACTGTTCTCGACACAAAGGACTAAAATTGTAAATAATGATTTCCCTCACACTGATTATAGATACGGAATGAAATTTTTTCTCGACCTCAATGATGTAAATGACTATGAGCCTGGATACTTTATAACAATCATATTTTTTTTTTTCACACTATAAATGAATTTTCTACGAAAAACTGTTGGGTAAATATAACTATGCCATATTTTAAGTGAAAGAGTGTATTGTATGATTAAAAAAAATAAAAAAATAATGAGCAGAGAAAATATAATCGTCATGCAATTAAGGAGTAAATGAAACAGTAAAAAAATTTGATCAACCCACCGTTAATCACATGTTTATGATTAACTCTACCAAAAAATAATTTGGAGGCAATTATAAACATTCAACGGTAAGACAACAAACATTTTCAAGAGTGAAAATAAATGATTTTCTATTTACAGACGACAGTTAAGAAGAAAACATCTTTCCTTTCACTCTACTTTTTTAGGACATTTTTTAGGACTGCTTCAAAAGAATTGGAACTGTGGAAGGACATAACGGTTTATTCTTGATGTTGTCACCTTCCGCCTTTTTTTTTTCCCCCACAGAAATTTCTTTTTTTACAAGCCCAACCAGTGGTCGAGTGCATTTGTGCTCTCAACAGGGAGACGGAAGGTGTCTGGTTCAAACCCAGATCGCGTCTGTCGAAGTCGTTTCGGAGTTTTCCGTGATTTTTACCGAAACTTCGGGTAAATGCGGGTTAGGAATCCTGAGAAAGTTAGTTATTGGAAATAATTTTGGATCAACTATCGAACCCTTAGCTTTATCCATTAAAAAAAAGGGGATTGCAACCTCTAACTTCAAAATTGTTTTCCTAAAAAACTATGATAGATATTTGATTGAAAACAAAACCACATGGAATCTACATAGAATTACGTTAGATACTTTTCTTTGTAATTTTCTAACCAACAATGAGGCGGCTTTTTTTTTTTTTTTTTGAAAAATTAGGGGTAATTTTTCATGGCTAATTTTTGAGACATACTGACCAGAATAATACCGTATAAACAGTCAGTATTCAACTGTAATGCCTAGAAATTACATATATGAGCGATGGGTGGAACATACTTGAAATAATAAAAATTCCCTGTAGTACAGTGTAAATATTAATTAATTTATTGTCTGTCCAAAATCTGTTTTGTAGGCGTTCTCGTTAACATTAAGTGAACGCCTATTTAAGTTAATAAATCACAGGGAAATCAATTCAAGTGGGTGGTTAAATTAACAGTAGCCGCCCACGAAGAGGCGTTTTTGTACTGATACTCAGTATGCTTAATAGAATATTCATTATTTCAAATATGTTTCGTCCATCGCTCATCTATGTAATTTCTACTTATTATAGTTGAAAACTTATTGATATACCTGATGTTTCTGGTCGGTGTAACTTCAGGAAAAGCCACAAGTACCACCCCAAAAAATTTCAAAGATGTTTTTATTGCCTTTTAATGGTTGGGAAATTATGAAAACAATATAGAATGTAATTCTAATAAATAAATTCTATGTGATTTTAGTTTCAATCAAATATTTGTCTTAGTTTTGTAGTAACACGATTTTGAAGTTAAGGGTTAGAACACTTATTTTTAAAAAACTGATAAATCTAAGTGTTTTATAATTGGTTCAAAACAATTTCCAACTAGCAGTATGATAAAGTCCCCAATTTCAACAAAGACGTCAGTGCAGATTTCATATGGAAACTCAGTGAAACCCTTTAGGCAACTACTTTGGCTCTTTTAAAACTCTCCTGCCTTAATTTCAATCTTCATAAATGTAGGAAAAGAGGGGAGGATGGCTCAAGCAATATTGTCGGAAAATTAACCTTCCAGTGAACAAATAATTCTTTAGAACACTGAATTCGTGTTCATAAACACCACACGAGTTTAACGTGAGTTTAATTATAAAAATTAACATTCATAAACTCTTATTTCTAGTACTTATTTCAAAACTAAAAGCCCGAGAGTGTGTGTTTACTAAGACAAGGAGCGACTTAGTTTAAACGCAATTTTCGGATTATTAATTTTTAATTTACAGAAAAAACTTGAGGTAAAATAATTTTCGTCCGTGGTTTATTTATATTTTTATAAAAAATATCGTTTGCAGAAAGAAAAATCGTCCATGTAAAAGAACACATTCTTTATTTGAATATGATTAAGAAAGTTACATGATTTTAGAATTTCGTTAATAAGTGATTTAAAAAGCTAGTGCAAATTAAAAATTCTATAATGCATAGGTAAAACTATAAAGAATCCAGATTTTTATATTTTCCTTAATTTTGAATCTGTTAATTCTATAAGCATGTCGCAAAGTCTTTTCTAAAATGGTCATTGGGAAATGTTTTTCAAAATAATTTTCATCTTTTCACTCTTTTTTTTTTCTTTGACTTAATTTTGAACCCACAATGACCGTACAGCACCAGTAACTCCCGCACATTATTTTACGTTCAACCAACACATTAAGAGAAGTATTTTCATAATAATAATAAGTGAAAGTAGTATTTTACTTATTCTTTTGTAAGTTCACATCACACTTTAATAGTAAATTATTTTCCCGTATATATGTTTGGCTTTTGACTTTTATTCTGCTTGTGTAGAATAATATAATCTTCAAGTGAACGTTTTGCAAAATGCTTTTGAAGTTGCCTGTAAAACTACTTTTTCCTTAATGGTATTCTTACGACACGAAAGCAAATCCAGGCAAAGACTCCATACGAATGCGACTCCACTTTGAAGCTGAAATACAGTGTTTGATATGGTTTCAGAATACCATTTCTTTTCATCTTTAATTTCATGCACTATGCAATAATATAATGCATTATTCAAGAATAACAATAGGAGTTTAATTTTATTTTATTTCCAATTTTCCTTGTAAAGATTGCACATATTTTCCGATTTGCATTTATTTACTTAGGACTATTCCTTAAAAAAAAATATTAAAAAAATTAGGTGCCACAGACATTTTAGACAGCTTTGAATACAAACCATTTATGTTATTAAATACGTGAAAAAATTAATAATGCTTCTTCACCTAAATCCACTGTGCGTTATTTAAACGGTCAACCTATATTTCCCATGCAACATCCAGAAAAATACTTAAACATCAAAATCGCTTTCAAAAAATAAATATAAATAAATAAATAAATAAATAAATAAATAAAAATAAAATAAAATAAAATGCCGAAGAATTATACGTTCAAATAAATATTGCGAAATATCATATCTTTAAGATTTTTAACTTTTACAGATTCACAGTTTTAACAGTGCATGCAATTCTTTGTAAAGAAACAGTCTAAATCTTTTCGACTCTTTATCACAGTTGGGTTCTCTAAAAAACTATTCAAAAGTTACAGGATTTCTTCAAAGAACAAGCTTAACAACGTTTGTTTTCATCAAACGCAAGAAATATTTTGTTCTTACGAAGAATACGGACACCTCCCCCCCTCCCCTAGCTTTGTTCGTTAAAAAAGAGAGCATGTGTTTTCGAAATTTTCTGGAATTACATTTTCTGAGTCAAACTTCAATTACTACCCTAATCAGAATCAGCAGAGAAATAGCATTTCAAGCAGTATAAAATATTTAAATTTTAGGCAGTACAAGTGATAATTTTTGTACAGTATTGTTAAACAATGACTATTATATTTTCGGCTTTATTTATTTATATATTTTTTAAATTCCTTGAAATATATAATTATAAAAGGCATTTCTGGAGAGTTTTTTCTTAAGAAAAATCTGCAAAATATTTTGAAAATAAAGTTGAACTAAAATTTTCGTAAATCAGAATTCATTTATTTTCACATAATTGTCTTAGCCTGATCTTCCTTCATCTTTACACATTCATTTTCTGATTGTGCACTGCTTTGATTTTAAACTAATATAATTTCTTTTGGTCTGTGTAGGTAAGAAATAATTTTCTTTTCTTTGCTATATATATAAATCCCTTTAATGGAAGATGCTACACTTTTCTGAGAACAACAGCATTAAAAATGCACTAAAATGAATGGAGTTAAATAAATTAAATTGAATAACTTTATACGAAACTCACATAAGAGTACAATAAAATATCAACAACAGGAACTGGGTATAGCTATCTCTGATTACACGCTGTTTTTAAGTTTTTGGTATGTTTTCTTGTTCAGTGCTTTACTAATAATTTAATTTTGTCCACTAACTACACTTTTATTAATTTTATTCACCTTGCCCTTTACACATCTCTTATTTTCGTTTCTTTTTATTTTTTACGTTTCCTTTTTGTCGGAATGGCAACGTTTTGTTTTCTGTCTTTTTTATTTTAATTATGCTCTGCATTTGCCGAGTTCCATTCCTGGAGAAAGAATAACACTTGAGTCTCCCATAAAGAATAGTTTTTCATGTGTATTTTATACTAAACTATTTAATTTTGATTTACACTTATTAGCTTAAAATAAATCATAATTGGTTCTTTTTGCAATTGAAATATAAATGACTATTTTTAGCTGACATGTGTGGTGATATTGTGGTAGTTAATATTGAACATTGCAAATGATAGTTATGTATAAAATTTATTTATTTGTAATAATATAATAAAAAATAATTTAGATATTTTTTCGTGTATGGTTTTTTTTTTTTTTTTTTTTTTACAAAGCTTTTTATTAATTTTAACCTTTGACTATCAGGTTTGTTTAGTGTTATTATTGTGGCAGCTCTTCCGTGCGAAGTACGGTTGCTTATGTTTTATAGAAAAAATAAATGAGAACTTTAAAATAAAAACTTCACCATTAAGAAAAAGACATTTTTTTTACAAATTATGATTTTTATTCACTAAGACATTCTGAATAGACACATAACATAAATAAGGCATCAGTCCTATTTACAGTTCCAAAACCGTCAGAAAGAATAAAATCCCCCGTGGCAGATGACGTCACAGCAACGCGACTTACGCCTTCTTGGTCAGGTACGTCGTGGAGTGATGATGGACGACCGGTGCATGGAGGAGAGGAGCAGCGTGATGGAGAACCGGAGCATGAGCGACGACGGGAGCAGCGTGCACGAGTGGAGCGTGGTGGAAAACGGGAGCGGCGTGGTGGAGAACGGTCTTGGCGTGAGCGTAGGTGACGACTGGAGCGACCGGAGCGACTGCGGCGACGTAGCTCACTGGCTTGTGCTCCCACTCCACTTTCGTCACTCTGGAGGCGGAGTGCGGTGCAGCCATGTAGTGCAGGGCTGTGGAGCCGAAAGTGGCGGAGCAGACGGCGAGGACAGTGGCTAAGATGACCTAGAATGGAATTTAAAAAAAAAATTAAAATGAGCATTTCATGGTGAAATATATATAACGAATTTGTAAAATATTGGGAGTGGGTATTTCGTGATTTAACTTAAGTCTTCAATTTATGTTCTTTTCCTGTGAAGTTGTTTAATCGGACATAAGCCAATCTATTAACCCTTTGAGGCGCAACCCTTTCCCAATGCTGAAAAAAGGGCAGCCGTTGCCATTGCTCGACTTAACTACCAGCAAGATGGCGGACGATCGAAACGTTCATCGCGTGCCACAGATCTAGAGACCCTTTTTTGACGCAGCTGGCTGTGCCGGCACAGCCAGCTGCGTCAAAAAAGGGTCTCTAGATCTGTGGCACGCGATAAACGTTTCGATCGTCCGCCATCTTGCTGGTAGTTAAGTCGAGCGATGGCAACGGTTGCCCTTTTTCCAGCATTGGGCAATCTATCCAGCTGTTCTCGCATTCTTCCATTTTTCAGCAGATGTCAGTGCTGTTAAAAAGAATCGTGACAATTTTTTTACGGGAAATGACGTGCTAAAAAGTGAAGGATTCTCGAGGAGCTATGTCACCCGCAGCCATTTTTATAGAAATCAAATCTATTCTTCGTGACTGGCAACTGTCGAAACGTCAGAGTTTGGTGTTCCCAGAGCGGGAACACTGCGCGTTAAAGGGTTAATAGAGATCGCCGGCGTTTTTGCAGACTGGCGGACTGTGACATTTAACTTCCACATCATAAACTAAGGAAATTCTCAAACTCAGGCTTCATTTTTGGTGCAGGCACCATACAGGCAACAAGTTGTAGAGTCACGCCCGATGTAAGAGGTTATATGACCCATGTGACAAAGTGATACTCAACTGAAATTTCAACCGAATTCCAACAATGTTTTGTCAACAAAATCTGTGTCGGTGTCTTCCGACTTTACGAGGTTCCCATACATCTGCAAAATGCTCTTCGACTGCAGAATTAAAAAAAAAAATAATAATTCTCATTTATGTACATGCTTACATTGTTGTTTTCTTATTATTTTTAAAAATTTTTTAAACCATCAACCACTGTTATCGATTTTAATAGTCAAAAGTTCTCCATTATGTGAAAGTTCAGGGAGAGTTTAAAACGCTCATTAGCGTTAAAATAGTAACACTTTTCTTCAAATTAAGTTTCCACATTATCCGAAAACGCATTGCATTCAACGCTGGGTTAATAAGGAACTTCGATCGTGACATTAATTCAAGGAAAGAGCACAAAAGGCTTTTCTTAGAAAATTTAATTTGAAAGCGCAAACTGTTGTCATATGTTTCAGTGAATACCAAAATGCAGACAGACCGTGAATTTTAAAAACTGCATTAACGTCATAGTTTTAGAGGTGGGATTAATTCTGCTATAAATTACGTAAAATGTAATTTTAAACTTAAAAAGACATTTCTGTTGCTGAAATAAATACATGAGTTAAATAGTTTTTAAGCGCTTTTTCTCATTATAAATGAATAAATATGTGTTTTGCCGTATTGTTAAACTTTTAATATTAAAATTTTGCATAAAAGAAAAATGTTTTTTACTGAGACGATTTTCTCAAAATTGTCAACGAACTTTTAGTCCGACATACTTATTATTGTAAAATGTGAAAGAATAACAATGTGTTTCTGAAATAGGTGTGCGTAAATTTAAATTGTTAGAGCACACAAACTACTCACAATAGACAGTATGTAGTAAATTTCATGCACAATTTAATTGCTTATACCATCGCGAACTGCGAATGGAAGATTTTATTAATATTTCCGCGTCCCTTTCAATTAAAAAAAGGATAAAAAGCTATTAAATTTTTTTAAAATGTAAAATATTTACTTTAAAAGATTTTAATTTTATATTGGAATATAAGAACTTTCATTCTTATCTATAACTATTTTCAAAGTAACAGTTAAAAAAAAACCTTGAATGTTTTATTTAAATATTAGAAATGATGGCCGAAACCCAAAATAGTACTAAATAATAAAAGAATAAAATTATGCATGTATTTAAACATTCACAATAGAAAAATGTATGAGCATCTGTCTGATATTTAAAAAATAATCAGTGAAGATAAACAAAGACTTGTAATATATTTTTCGGAAATAAAAAGAAGCGATTAGTTATGGGTCGAAGACCTTCGATTTACAGAAAAAATAATGCACTTTACAAACGCATTAACTGTCGATCAATGAATGTTTCATGAGAAGTATCTTAAAAGTACAGTATTAGTAATATTGGGTTCTGTTTATCCCCGAACAGAATGCTAAGTACAGCATTTGTAACATGAGCGAAAAAATGCAATTAAAGCCACAGATTTGTTTTACATTTAAATTAAATCTGCTTTCAATAGGTTTTATATTTTTTTTCTTTTTAATGAAAAATTAGTTTTCGCTGGAAATTTTGCAGTGAGATGATATTCGGAAGTTTTTATGAATGATGTAACTCAAATATCGACGGCCTTGTTTTAAATGCTTGTAAGCATTTCTGGCTATGAAAAAGAGGAAATTGTGAACGAGTATGATTCAATAATAATGAAGTTATAGATAATGTCATTTTCTGTTTTAAGAGATTTCAAAATAGGGTATTTAGTGTTATCTTTTTGCATAAGCTTTCAGAAAGATTCAAATCTTTTCCATGCATTACGAATGCGTATTTAAGAGAATCTAGGATTAAGAAATTTATGAAAAAATATGATTAAAGTTTAAAAAGCATCGTTCATTTAGTATTTATTATCAGCAGTAACATATTTTAGTTATTTTTAAACAAGATAAAACATTATTCGAAAGGGACAGTGACTTATTACAAAATTATTAATGGGAGAGTGATAAAATCTAACAAATAAATTTTTAAGCAGGCCTGACTAAATTAAACTTCTGTCCTTTTCATAATCAGTCTAAATATGTATTTATCTGATGAGATATTTATAGTTAAAAACGTGTGTTAGGCACATCAATAATCTTTCATGAACCCATTGCTTCTAGTATTAATAACTTAATAATTTTAATACAAAATGTGATAAAATGTTTATTAGTGAAAGAGAATTTTTTTCACCATTTTGTCTACTAGACCTGACATATTAGAATTGAAAATATGTGTTTTTTTTATATATTGATTAGAACATTTAAATAATGAGAAATTAAGGTTTTAAATGAGCAAATGCATTTTTCAAACTTTAAGTTCTAAAATACCAAAGAGAGATTCGTATTACGTAAGTGTATACAGCTTTTGAATAATTAGGAGAAAACATTTAATCTTATGATAACGTCATTGTACACGGCTTTTAACAAATTAAAGGGGAAAAATAACAAGTAAAATTTTTTAAACACAAAAAATTGAAACTTCAGCTCACCAGCTTGTACATGATGGAGGATAGTTATTTGGTTTCTCAACTGGAGCTAGTAGGAACAACAGAAGATCTGAGAGATAGTGTGATGTCCTAACGGGAGATGGTCTCTCCTTTTATACGCGAACGAAAAATCTTCACCAACCCCCCCGGGGCGAATACGTAACAAACGGTGGAGCATCTTAACGAAGGTCAGATTTCAGGGCGTAACAGCTTTAGCGAAATAAAAATTACGCGATTACACAAAACAAGGCCGAATTCCATAATAGGGTCAAGTACGTTCGAAAAGGAAGGAGGACCTCGTCTATGTAGGACCCCCCTTCAGGTGTGTGCTCACGCGTAATTACCACCAACCAACCAGCCAAGCTGCTGCTGACCAATGGTAAAACTAAAACTAAGGTGTGGGTTTTTTCCCCCCCGAACCTGAAAAGTAGATTCACTTTCTGTTTTGTTTTCTTTACTTTTAGCTTTTCGATTTTTTTTTCTTTCACCCATGCTCTTTTGTCACTAGACTTCTTGAAAAGAAATTAGAGTCTGCTTTATTTGTCTTGCAACTTGTTAACGCTTCGACATCTCAATAAAAGTTTCGAAATTCGAACGCTTTGTTATGGTGGAAGGAGCAGGAAGGGATTTCGGAAAGAAGAAATATTGCGCTAGTTTTGATTGTGTGGCTGTGGATAAAGGAAGCGAAATACAGAGAAGGGGGGGGGACAAAAATTAACACCCTGTAATAACCCCACAAAGAAGATTAAAATTTGTCGACTTAGCGAGAAGTTGCACGTATTCATTTTTCAAAACGTTTCTAGAAATCTTCTATTTAATGCAAGAGCGGATTATCTATTAGGCTCAGTTGGCTGTAACCTATGGAAATCTAACATTTCTACCAGAGTCCGAAGGGAGACTGTTAAATTAGAAAAACGACAAATCAAATAGAAAACTATTGTAACTCAACAAAAAATTTTAGTTGCCGGTGGACATAATACATAACATGTAGTACTACTCACAAATTTCAATAACGTAAAATTACAGTCCAGTTTCCGTGTAATGTTTTGGATTAGAGGCTTGCTATAAACAAAGAAAATTTTAGGAATCCACTCACAAGGGGATCTCAATCCTAAGAGAATTTTCTGTTGAAGGGGCCTCAGAAATTTTATCCCTAAGGGGGGGGGGGGAAATCCGTTGGACATAATCCGGCTCTGATTGAGGATATGATGTGATTAATAGCATAATGGGAGAGCTATTTCTGATCTGTCAGTCAATGTTTGTTATAAATTCAAGCATAAAACCACCCTATTTAGTGCAAACATCTTTTTGTTTTGATAATACTTTATGTTTGAATGGGTGTTAATGTTGTTATTCAGGCTGATTATCGACCCGAAATAGTCTGAGAGCAGGATGCTTTGATAGAGACCCTTTTAAGTTTTCTGCTTAAAAGAACAGGGATTGTAAAAGCACACGCCGTTAATCACTGTAATTAAAAATATAACCTCTCTCTCTTTCTGAAGTCTTTGTTGTATCATTTGAAATACGCTTCTAGCTCTAACATTATGTGACGTTTCTTGTCTTTAGCTTTCACACTCTATTTTCACATTTATTTTTCATACTTCGAGTTTCAGTTTGTCGGCCTGTTCGTCTGTGCTCTAAATACAACCAATAGGTATTAATTGTCACAAAATTTATATATGTTATATATGAACTATGTAATTTGTAAGAACACAAAATAATTACAGAAAATTACGATATCGAGTCCTCCATTCTTTAAAGTACGTCTTAAAGTTCATCTATTTCTAACAATATATATTGTTAGAAATACACACAAACACACACATGTTATTGAAGTTTATACAAAAGAACCCTCTTTGTAAAGAGGATGTATTTGTTAACTTAACTACTGTATTTATAACTTAACTACCAGCTGGCTGTGCCGCACAGCCAGCTGTCGTCAAAAAAGGGTCTCTAGATCTGTGGCACGCGATGAACGTTTCGATCGTCCGCCCTCTTGCTGGTAGTTAAGTCGAGCGATGGCAACGGCTTCCCTTTTTTAAGCATTGGGCAATCTATCCAGCTGTTCTCGCATTCTTCCATTTTTCAGCAGTTGTCAGTGCTGTTAAAAATAATCGTGAAAAGTTTGACCTTTTGAGTGTGACATTTTTTGACATTTTTAAAAAGTGTGACATTTTTTTACGGGAAATGACGTCCTAAAAAGTAAAGAATTCTCGTGGAGCTATGTCAACCGCTCCACGAGAATAGAAATCAAATCTATTCTTCGTAACTGGCAACAGTCAAAACGTCAGAGTTTGGTGTTCCCAAAGCGGGAACACTGCGCGTTAAAGGGTTAACCTTTTCCCAATGAAAATAGTAGGTTTAATTTATGGTTTCTCTTTTACATCCCCCCCCCTCCCCAATTAAATCGCAAGCGCTATCCAATCCCAGTTTTCCAAAACACAATTCAGTGTAAAGCAAAATCCAACTTTACAACACTAAAACACTTTAGAAAAGTTTTGCCAGTTTTTTCAAAAAACATCAATACATACACTTCACCGAAAATATATATGTTCAAAACCTTCCGCATTCTCTAATTTGAGTCCATTGAATCCACTGCAAACTTTTCACCTTTTCTAATTTTCAAAGCAAATAAATTTGAATTGCTTTTCTGAAGCGAACACACTGTTGAAATATTTGCACTAAAGAGGTCTGCTTTCGTTTAAAGTGAATTTTTAGCATCTAACTGAATAGTGCTTTTAAAAATTGAACGAATAATCTCATTCCAAATGATGGGATTCATTCAATGATAGGATTGCGTTTCTCAGAAGCAGTAATTTAAGAAAATAATTCGCAATTCTTCGTTTTAAAAGAAAGGCAGGGTATAATACGCTTTGAATGAAGGGCTTATTTTGTAATACTTGCTAGGTTTTTTGATATAATTCCTTTTTTTAAAATTGTTTGCGTTAAGGAAATGTTTTCTTTAAAACAGGAGTGTGATTCATTGTGCGGTGGATTATTTATTTCGTGAATCTTCTGAGACTAGTCCTAAAATCCATTAAATCGAAAAAGAATGGAATAGCTACTGAATTATGCTACAAGACGAAATACTTCGTTATGGGCTTTTTTAACAAAATTCAAAAGTATTGCTGATTTCTATTTGTCTGTCTAGAGCCTGACTAAGGTGAGATGAGGCCCAGGGCAGACGTCACTCATGAGGGAATCCCCTTTTATACTGATATAAGCATATGCATTTACACATCCATACTTAAAATACTATTTGTGCATATTGATCATATATGTTTACATATGTATCATGCACGCGCACTTCTACTGTTGACAACAGTTTTGTTTATTAAATTTAGGGAGATTATTAAATTTAGTCAGGCTCTGTGTTTGTTTGTTTGCCAGAAGAGGACAGATCGCGTCATTGAATGTGTCGTTTAGAGCTACATATGTCTTTCCGGAGTTTCCAGCCACAATTTGGATCCTCATCAGAAGGTGGAAGACTTCTGAGGTTCAGTGGGGAGGTATTGGCTCCCCACTGAAACTGCTAACGACCGCCGAGAAGACTTTCGGAACCACGGATTTTACGTGCACGTACACCGCATGTACACGGTGGTCTTAGTGGTATGTCCGAATCGAGCCCACAACCTTCCGGCTAGAGATGACCAACAACTTAACTACTGGGCTACCAAGGCCCGTAGGCTCAGTGTTTGTCCATGTTCTAGTGTTTGTTACACGAAATTAGTAAGCTATCGGCATTTGGGACAGTAGGTTTTTCCATTGAAATTTTTGGATCAAGAATATACATGCAGCTAGATCTTCTACAAACGCACACAAAATAACACGCAAGGTCACTGACTGGAGGAAATACTACAGAGTTGTTTAATTTGTTTCAGTGTGTCAGTTACCATCGTTGCAAAGATGTAACTACAAAGATTCCCCTTCTGCGCTTTTTTCTAATTGATATTTCTGAATAATTACTTTTCTATAGAACAACATAAATAGTATTCAAAAACCCATGCCAGTAAGCAACGATGGGAACAAAAAGAGAAATTTTGACATCGCACATTTACGATGAAGCTAGCAAACATGTTAAGTATACGTTACATAGTTAGTTACTTGAACAAATAATGTTAGAAAGCATTTTATAATCGACACGTTAGGATTGATTTATGTTTATTTATTTTTTAACAGTGAATTCAGCCTTGAAATTGATTAAGTAGGCGCAGTTATATGGTTCTGCTCAACGTTTATTTCAAGGTCACAGTTTGAAATCATTCACAGCAGCTAGAAAAGTTTAAAACCCTAGTTTATAGTACATAGTTAGAGCTTAAACTTTCAGTTAACCCATAAGGTATGCTTAAAATGCCGCAAAATGCAACCAATTTCTATTTACAGCTGTTGTTCAACGCGTTTCATGCTTGTTTGTGCTGTGAATAGTTTAATATTTCTTTAAAGAAATACTATTGGGCTATTGTTATATTTTTACCGTTTATAGAGCGAAAAAAAATTATAAAATTAACTTGAACTATTTCAATTTATGTAAATATACTGGAAAATCAATGCAAAATTAGGGAATGCAATCCCGCACTGTTTTTCGTCCTGCGGGATTTCGGGATTGAGATTCATTGATCCCGCGGGATCCCGCAATCCAGCGGCATTGACATATTATTTAGTTAGGACTTCATTTCAACAGAGAAAGTAGAAAAGTAAGATCTTAAGCACTATGAAGTTTAGCTTTAATAAAATAATAATTAATCGTAGGAGATAATAAATACAATAACTTAGAAATACGAAAATTATAATCATGATATTCAGAATAATATGATAAGTTATGTCTTATGTTAGTTGCTAAAAATGAGGAATATACAATTTGTAGATATGTTAACATACTTACGTTATTTACTTAGTTGCTGAAAAAATAACGTACAAAATCGAACAAATCCAATTAACCATTTCCTAGTCTAAATTTAATTTTAGTAAAATAATTAAAAGTGTGAATTATAAAAAAATTAAAAACTAAAATGAAAACTTTTTATAATTAATTCGTGGCTGTTCTCCAAGAGATAAATAGTATGAAATATTTCAGTTCATTTGGAAAATGGGAACTTTACGAAAAATTTATATTACAATGTTTAAATTTAGATGCTCGATCCAGACTCCCATTGGAAGATGATTTAAAAAATAAAACTTTAAATTAAAATTTGTAATTATTGATTCATTTATTGTTAGATGAGAGACATAAATATGCAAAATATTTCGGTCTATTGATTAGGAAAGTAGCGTGAAACTATAATAAAAAAAATATTTCTCAGTGTCAATCCCGCGGGATTAGGATCGTAATCCCGCGGGACTAGTCCCGCAAAAATTTGTGCGGGATCCCGCAGGATCCCGTTCCCGCGGGATCGGGATTGCATTCTCTATGCAAAATATCAATTTTTATTTCTTTCATCTGTTACGGCATGTAGAACTACAGAAATAGTTGCTTTTCGCAAATCTGCATGAGTAGAATGCGAAATAAACGCAATATAGCAATTTTTGCCACTAGTGTAAAAATTTGTCTCTAAAATAATGTAGTATTAAAAGAAAAATACGTATTTGAGAAATTCTTCCTAGAATTTTCAAAGCATTATCAAGGGAAATAGAGTTGTTTAAGTCGATCACCTTCATTTGAATATACACACAGCTACAACACAACTGTAAAAGAGCATACATGAATAAAAATACAATTCATACCCAATCACTTTTGGATAAGGAATAAAATGTTTGGATGGAAAAATCGCTATTCTTACAACAAATGAAAATACCATCTGACATAGATTCAATCAAGATACACGACAACTATCTTTCCACGGTTCTGTTACACTGCCATCCATTTCAATCGTTTTAACCGCTGGAAATTGATGTTAACGTTGATAAACTGCTCTGGAGGAAACAATACATTAACTTCTCGTAGAGTTAAAAAGAAACGAGGGAAAAATATCTATAAGAATAATACATGCACTGGGTGTCGCCAAAACACTGACCTATTCCTTTAACCCTTAAATATTGATCATGGACATATACGTACAATAAATTACAAAGTTGTGTAAAAAAGCGTACTAATTCTTTTTATGGTATCAATTATTCGATTAAATGTTCAGGAGAATAAATCTAAGTCGATAATCTAATAAATTCTAAGTAGATAATTTAAGTGATAATTAAATCTAAGTTAGACCCCCCCCCCCCCCCTATAACACGGGTTCATATAAGATGTATAAAACGGCGAAAAAATTCCGATCGAGTTCGTATAACACGTTAAAAGAGGCTCGTATTTTCACGGTAAAATGTGACAGATGTTCTGATTTTATCACGCTTAAGCTTCAGTAATTAGTTTAACTTTTGAATGGCAACACTAACTGTTCGTCTGCTTGTTTTTAATTGTGGTGTACATTAAACGTATCTGAAAGAACTTTTATATTGCATGATTTATTTTATTCTACTCAAACTTGAGGAAGAAAAAATTTTGGAAAAATAAATCTTTATAAATTTAAACCCGATTTAATATAGAGGAAGTACATATCAGTTATCTCACTGGTGCATCCATAGTATCAAAGTGAAATGTGTATAAATTTAGAAAGATGTTATAATACGCACAGGTCTAATTATTTTATAATTTTTACGTTACACTTACAACTTACGCTACTAAAATTAAATACAGTTCTATTAGGAATCATTAATAATAATTTTAAAATTTGCTACTTTCTCACGTGGAGTTTCATAAAGTCTTTTATGGAAATAAAGTAAGTTCTTCAAAATGCATTTTTAGAATCCTATTTATCGATCTAGTTGTGGTATTTTGTACAACTCTAGCGAGATTTCTACTTATTTTCTACGGATTGCCGAGGATGAAAATCTATCCCCCCCCCACGATCAAATAAGGTATGAGACGGTTGGAACGCACAATTTACACTCCAGGTGGAATACAGCGCAGGCCTCGTACAACGAACGTGATACGGGGGGGGGGGGTTGCTACTGTAAATACAAAATTTAAATTTTTATTAGGTCCCTATTCAAGAAAATTTCCCAGTTAGTAAAATGTGCCCCATGCATTGATTGGGTGATAAGAAAATTTGAGCATTTTATCTTAAAAATATTTAATCGATACCATAAAATTCTGTATTTTTTTTTTTTTTTTTTTTTTTTTTACGTTGTAATTCATTGTACATGTCTATGATCAAAATTTAAGGAATAAAACCGTAAGTCAGTGCTAGGAAACCTTGTATATACTTACACATTTACAAGGTTTTTAATATAAAAAAAAATTCAGCTGAAGTTTTCATATAATTTGTTTTTAATGGAAGATATACGACAGAGGGGAAAAAAATTGTTTTGGTAACCATATTTAATATTAATGTGCCTTCATTTCCTATTAAAATGATGTATTTTCTCGTTTGGTTACTGACATTTTTACCATGAGAAGTAAAAAGATCTGTACATTATAAATTTTCACAATCTCAACCAATAATAATCTTTGAATCTTTTGAGTAAGGAGAGTGGGAGAAATAAATGCTATAATTGCTTCTTATTTATAATTATGAATTGTAAATTAAAACTTTTTTTACACTGTACAATGACCAAACAGTTATACCTTGGGCAAAAATAGCATGTTACCTGTATGATGTCATACCATTATTTCATTCTAAAACAGAAAGCAAAAACTGATTCCTGGAAGCTGAGAGATTTATATTTAGTGCAGTTCGGAAGGAAACGGAAGTTTTTATCGATAAGAAAGCAAAGAGAATTTTTTTAGCATTTCTAAACTTACATAAACGAGGAATGTCGGACAGAGTAAACAAAGGTAAGTGAAATGATATCCGTATCTATTCTCTCTTACCCTTTATTCCTTGAAGACATTCCGGAACAGTTTCAATATCATTTTTTTTTTTTAAATTTTCATTTTATATTTTCACGAGGAGCTTTCCTTTAAATGGGAAATTTTCATTTTTTTGCTATTTTCTGTATTTTTTAAAATTAAATTATTGATTTAAATTAGATTATATAAAGGTAGTATTATTTGGACAAATGAAGGGTTCACTGCTGAAAGGAGGCAACTCCAACTATTCAAGCTTAACCCTTTGACGCTTGAGGGTTACGCCGTGAAATCCCCTTATTTCAGCGCTTTAACTGCTGGTCGAAAAAAAAAATGGTTGAATGGCCCCAGAGCTGAAAAAGTGCAGCCGTTGGTATCGATCTATTTAACTAACAACAACTTTGCAGTCGATCGAATTGCTCTCCTGGTGCACACAGCTAAAGAAGTTTTTTGTCACAGCTGGCTGTACGGCGGAGCATCCAGCTGTGTAAGAAAACGTCTTAAGCTCCGTTGGTAACTTGTTGGTAGTTAAATAGATCGATAGCAGCCGTTGCTATCGATCCATTTAACTAACAACAACTTTGCAGTCGATCGAATCGCACATCTGGCGCACACAGCTAAAGAAGTTTTATGTCACAGCTGGCTGTACGGCGGAGCAGCCAGCTATGTAAGAAAACGTCTTTAGCTCCGTTGGTAACTTGTTGGTAGTTAAATGGATCGATAGCAACGGCTGCACTTTTACAGCTCTGGGTAGTCTATCCAGTTGGTTTTCTATATTGATGAGAAAATGCTTGCATTTAAAAGGGTTAAAAAATCCTCCACACAAGACCACCTCTCGTTTACATCATCATACATCTCGTGTAGGGTTGACTTAAAGCAATACACACCAACTACTCAAGTCTGCAGAAAGCTATAAAAACACTTGGGAATTCAACACAAACTAACAAAACAAGCAGCTTCATCTCTTGAGAAACACCAGCTCTAACAATTGGAGCTACACCCTTTTGGTATAAACGAACAATTTCATCTCGGGTAGGCTTAACGTAAGGTAATACAAACCAACTATTCAAGTTTGCAAAAAACTAGAAAAAACACTTGGGGATTCAACACAAACTAACGAAACAAGCAGCTTCATCTCTTGAGAAACACAAGATCTAACAACTGGAGCTACATCCTTTTGGTATCAAACGAACAATTGGGGATCTAAAAACTGAAGCTACATTCTTTTGGTATTAAACGAAAGAGTTTTTCCCCCAGCAAGATTTTGGATGTAACTCGAAATTTCCGTAGGATGGAGATATCTCTTTTTGCAGAAAGCCCTTTAATTGGTGAGCGAAAACTGTTGCTTTAGTGTTCAAATATATATTATAAAGAAAATATGTATTACCAGAAATAAGACAAAATGTGTGCTTTTAAGCTAAAATCTTTGCAGTACGTTCTGATTTTCAATTCGAAAGGTGTATTTTAGTGTACACAATTTAATCTCTAACAACTAAAGAAAATAACGTCTTCTTTTCCTCTCCACACTCACAGAAAATTAAAATCTCAACAAATACTTCGTCTAGCACTACATTATTGAATTTTTAACTTTACTTTGGCCAAAGTAAATTTTAGTATAATAAGTATATTTCTCCATTGTGGGGACTAAAGTATATTTCTCCATTGTCCTCGAAAGGTAAAAGGATAAAAATTAATATCGTCAGGGAGAAACTGAAACAAAAAGGGTGTATAAATTTGATTTCAAATAGTCCTTCTGCTTATAAAGTTGTTTAAAAAAATTCATAGGAACACACTCTTGGTTTTCAAAATTTCTTTTAGCCACAATTTTTTTTTAAAATTTCTTTTCTTACCCAAAACAAAATTTCTCTAGAATAAATAACTTCAACCTAAGCAATTTAACTCCAATAAAATAACGTTTATATTTTGATGTTCTATAAAGATTTGAAATAAGGATTTTCAATATAGAGGAAAGTAAGATATAACCGTAAGTGCCCCCCTCCCCTAACTCCTCTTTTCCTCCCGTAATGAAGAAAAAATTCTGGCTACTTGCCTAATAATTCGAAATTTTGCATTCCACACATTTCCTAGACTGAGTTTCAAGGGAAAAGTAACAAAACTGAAGATGATGAATGTATAGCTTTATTCGCGAAACTTCGATTTTTAATCGAACATAACATCAAAATGTATATGAGGTCGCTCGTCGGCTCCTCCCACCCTATGATACACAAAAATCCGACATCCCGTTTCCACCATAACAGTCCAGCGCTATTCAATGGGATGTTCATTAGTATGATTTATGAACCGCTAATTGCGATCGAAAGAGTATTTCGTTATTGAGCTATTGGCATTGAAATCCGTCGCACTAATAAGTTTTATGAGAACAGACCTTGTTTTTTTTGGCACGAGTGAATATTTTTCCTGACGCCATTTTGATGCAATGTTCAGTTTAATAATCTTTCCGCGTATCATTTTTCTTCTTTCCTGTCAAGTTAATAAAACAAGTGGGAATTGGAACAAAAATCGATGTTGTTTTGTAACATTTATTGTTTGCGACATTTGTGCGTTTCCCCCCAATGCGTGTGTGTCGCTCTTCCGACAGTTTTGTTGTTCGGTTTTTGATGAATGGCTGTAATGTTGTTCTAAGGCCTGATGAAATTTTTGAGTGCGGCCGGTTGAAACATTGTATCGTTGTTATGTAGCATCATTTAAACGAATGGCTAATGATTTGTAACAGTTTTATGCGAATTGTAGGGTTGAGTTACCTTTTTTGCTTACCAGTGGTACTTGATATTTTTTTTAAAGGTCGAATTTTTTGGGGCTTCACAGAAATGGGAACAGACAAGTATGAAGTAATCGTTCAAACATTAAATATATATATATATTGATTTTTCGAAATTAGTTTGAAGATTAAAAGCCCAATTTTGTCGCATATTAATAAATGCTAAACATACAGGGTGGCCATTAAAACTTACGGTACGGTCGCTAAGCCGATATACGGACTTCTGACGGCCGTTCCGTTCAACCAATCAAGATGAGATTTCAGCTATAGTTATTCAAAGGTAAGAGCTCAGGAATCTGTGAACGAGGTGGGCAGGGGCGGGGTGGTTGTTCACGGTTACAGTTATAAGCATAAAAACTCAAATTTTTGAATGACAAGTCCTGCTTTTCCCCGTTGCATGCAATGCGTGATTTCCTGTGATGGTATCCATTTGGAAAATGTGTAATACAAATAAAATTTTTCTTTTGTCCAATCTGTACTTTCATCGGTCTCACATATGTCATATACACATTTCCTCCGTGAACCCCGTTCGCGTTTGTTGCCGTTCGCACCGGTGTTCTTTTTGCGAATGCATAGGGTGTTCGTTTTTCGTGATACACGTACCGTTCTAGCGCTTTTTAGGACTTGCTAAGCATTTTGCTATGGGAAAAAGAGGGTGTTGCCATTCGAAAGTTCAGAGTTTCTGCACTTGTAACTGTAATCGTCCCCATTTAACTGGCGATCACAGAATCTCGAGCTCTAACACGCTTTTAAAAAAAAGGGGGGGGGGAAGTAAAGAAAGAAAGAAAAATAACTAAATTCTCTCCGAAGGAACTAAACTAATTCCGAAAGATTTAAAACTGGAACAAGTTTGTCTCGGTTTTAAAGGTGAAGTTTTTATAAAACCATGTGTTTTTGGTACATAAATACAAATAAACTAATTATGTCATTCACATCAAAATTTTATAATTCCTCTTTACAAGCTATACTATACACTGCAATAAGCGATAAACCCGTACCAATTGCGAAACCTTCAGAAAAAATTCTTAAAAATCGAAAATTTAGTAATATGTGTCACTTTTCGGACATTTTTTTCTGTGCAATTCTATGTTAAAGATTTTTTTTCTGGAAGTTTTATAAAAAGCAGCGTTGTTTCATTTATTACGATGGGTAATACAGCTTATAAAGAATTATCCTGAATTTTTTCGAGTCCTTGGGACAATCAGTTTATTTTAATTTGTGTACCTAGACCTTGAGGGAGATTTTGTTTCTTCAGAACTACACCCTTTAGTTCTTCGGAGCTATTTTAGTTTATCCAAAGAAAATTTAGTTCTCTCTCTCTCTCTCTCTTTTAACCCTTTGAGGCGCAACCCTTTCCCAATGCTGAAAAAAGGATAGCCGTTGCCATCGCTCGACTTAACTACCAGCAAGATGGCGGACGATCGAAACGTTCATCGCGTGCCACAGATCTAGAGACCCCTTCTTTGACGTAGCTGGCTGTGCCCGGCACAGCCAGCTGCGTCAAAGATCTAGATCTGTGGCACGCGATGAACGTTTCATATTTTCGAGAAAACGATCCATAATTTTCGAGATAAATAGGAAAAACAAAATATGACGTCACATCCGGTGCGAGGAAAAACATCTAGAAATATTTAATTGGACACTGGATTACATATGGGGAACTCGGTTTTATGGCCGCTACAATCATTAGATGTGGCACCTATGGATTTCTTTCAATGAAAACGCTTGAAAGAATTGATCTATTCAGTCCTAATAGTGATTCAGTCCCTCCCGTTCGTGCTGGTATGTTTATGTGGGTACTAGATTGATGGAACGTAAGCAGTTGGCCATTACACTGCGCACGCGTGTAAGCCTCGATATGCACGATAGACATTTTGATAATCATTCTGGGAAAGCATACGAAAAAAAAAACTATGCTCATGATCCCGATAAAGGCTCTTTTCGTGCACCGGAAATGACGTTTCTGCTTTTTCTCGCACTTTTCTTGAAAACTACCGGCCTTACAATTATGGCTCTTTGGACACTACTTATGTACTCTCAACGAGAAATCTGCCTGTGCAGAGTTTGGGCGGTATTTATGGGACACCCTGTATATCGGCAAAGTTTTTTACAACCACCTTATATGCTTACAACTATGGACATGGGGTTGCGTATATCAGCACAAAGGTACAATCGCACTACACCAAGTCTTATCTGTGTTGTGTTAAATCCTTTATTTCTATTGTATATTTTAAAGCAATTAAAAGTTCCATTTATTCACATGAGATTTAATTCGTTTTTTTTTAAAGACCCCATTTGTTTGCTGAATAACAGAATCAAAAGAAAACATTTACTCCTTTTACTAAAGAGAAAATAGAAGAGGCTGTTGAAAAAAAGCTTTTCCGAAAAGCAAAAAATTCTATTAGCACATCGGTACGCTTAAGAGATTATTAGTGCTGGATTGCATTGTTCAGAATTACTATTTTTTACGCTTTTATAGAATATATCAACCTAATTAAAAGTTCGCTTTAAAAAATTTACTTTTGTGATATGAAATAAAAATTCGAAAATTTTTCATTTAAGTAAGAGAAATATTTGTTTTATCAGCATCATAATTTCATTTTTTTCCCTCACTGTTTCCACAATCTTCGTTTCTTAAAATAGTTTTCCCCTTCGAGTATTTCTTTTAATACGAGTTTTCTAAATGATTTATTCTTAATGTTTTCTTTTGACAAAACATTCTGGTTCATGTGTTAGTATTTAATGGATTTTGTGGCAAAAATTTCTTCAAGCGGCAGAACTTATTTTTCTTGTATTTGTACTGGAGTTCTCCACAGCTGTAGGGAAGTTCTGGTAATGCACTTTTTAAATGATATCACAAAGTAAATAAATGTCCTTTTCTTCTAGAAGAACATAACTTAACCTAGGACTTAAAATAGCCTACTATTTTTTAAAAAGTGGTTGAAATTTCTGTAGTTGTTACTTTCCCTGTCAAATGAAAACCATGAATTACGAATCTAGTCGAATGCGTCACCTATGAATCGCTTTTCAATGTCTGATTCAATAGGATACACTACTGCAAAATCCGAAAAGACAGAACTGAAAAATTTCATTAACTTACTATCCACAGAGAAATTATATAAATTTATAGAAAGTTATAGAAATATTAGTGTTCCTTCAAAGTATATCAAATATTATTCATTCCGCTTTTAACTGATATCATGATATTGCCGTATCATTTAATAGATTGGAGAAGTATCTTCAAGAGATTGCATACCACAGTTTTTGATGTAACCAAATGATTTTTCATATACACTCCGAAAGAGATCTATAAGAAAAGGCCATCCTTTTCCGTTGAGTACTTTGTGTTGTAAACTTAAATATACAGGATGCCCCAAAAAGTGCTTGCGTGCTTTAATTCTTTACCTATTAGAGACAAGTGGGAAATGTAAATTAAAAATATATTCAAACTAAGGTAGGGAAAAGCACTATAAAAGAAAAAAGTTCCTTTCGTAAATTTTAAAAAACGTTCCCTCTTTAAATTTGTTTAGGACTCCCCATACAAAAAATTAGTAAAATGTGCCCCGCACACTAATGAAGTCATAATGAAGTTTGAGAATTATATCCTATAAAGTATCAAATATATGAGATAAATATAAGCTGACTTTTCAATAACTGTCGCCAAGGGAAAAAATTCACGTCAGATGATCACGTCAGACTACACACATTTCACGCGATCGCATTTCGTATGCAGGGATAGTACTGAAACTACAAAGGAAACAATTTTTCATACTCTAGCGCTAAACTTTCACATTCAAATTCATGTATAACCCCCTGGTCATCTTTGTTTAAAGATATCTCTGATACGTTTTATGATGAAGTACCGAAATTTTGTACATCCTCTCGTTAATGTATGGGGCACATTTTAGTAATTGAAAATTTTCTTTGAACGGGGAGACGTATAAAAATTTAAAAAGGGTAACTTTTTTCTGAAAGCAGTCTTTTTTCCTACCTTATTTTGAACATTTTTTTCATTTTACATTACCCACTGATCTCTTATATATATAAAAAATTAGAGCGTGTTATCACCTTTACTATTACGTTTATTTTTAAAATGGTGTAATGTCATTTAGACCTACATCATGAAAAAGTTCTATAAAATAACAAATATAATATCTATAACAACATTAATGAAAACTACAACAATAAGAATAGAGTAAGAGCAACTGAAATTTATTTGATATGATTGTTATTGATTTGTAAAATAATACTAATGTCATAGCATAATGGCTTACAATGTTTATTTATCGATTGAAAAATAACTGTTTGTTGTACTTGTCAATAAGAGCAATAATAATAACTGTGTTCAAAGCTGTATCATTGATAAACAATGTTTTGTATGTGTGTTACATCGCAGAATAACCTTCAGGCTTTCAACAAGTACCTTCCTAATATTCTATGGGTTGGGCATAGAAATAACATTTATCTTCCCAGGTAAATTTATAATTTGCGTTGTGTTAAAGACTAGCAAAGCAATTAATAAATTATATTTTCATGCAGCCAAATTGATATCATCGAAAAACAAAAAATAAGATTACCAAGAAAGACATTATAAGGTCATTATTACAAACAGTAGTTCCCACATTGAGAAAGAAAAGGTTTATTTCAGGACAAAAACTTTAATTATTATGGTGTGATCTAATTGTTTTCCGATAGATATTTAGGCTAATTGAGAGATCATTAGCCCTTGTAAACTTCGTTTGAAATAAGCTGGAGAAAGTCCTAAAGTTACCAATTAATAGTTGACCGAGCATTTTCATACACCTGCACTTCAATTTAACCAGGCATTTTTGAAAATAAAGGATACTATAACTATTATTGCACATTATTCTCGATTACCACTTCAATTTATTGCCTAAATAAGAAAAAAGTGCAAACTAAATCCCCTTTTATGCTATACGACTCTTTTAAATGTGTAGATGTTATTTTTACAGGCTTTGAAAGCCATTTAACTGACAAGATTACTATTTTCTAAATTTTTCAATATTCTATTTGCTTGTAAATTACTATTATTTTTGCGTGTGCGTGTATCATAGCCTAATGAACTAGAATGCTTAATTATTGATTGAAAAATCAAATGAAATTCACTGACACATTTGTTGAGGAATCAAGGACATGTCTATCATTAAATATATACTACATATATTGCACTGTGAAGTTGCACAAATGGAGAATTAACAGTAAACATAAGGTATGAGAATTCTTTGTTTTGGTTCTTCATATCTATGGAATACAAACCTACTTTTACCTTAAAAATTTTAGTAACTTCAACATGTTTTTGCAGGATCTTGGATTTACAAACAAGTCAAGCAATGGTCTTCTTGAAGAAACCAGAATTTTTTTGAGTTAAAAAATAATATGCAGGAATATAACTTTGACCATTAGCAAGATAAGGGGGAGTGCAGCTGAAAGAAAATTGATGAGTCTGTTAACTTTTAGCTTAGCGTTTTATCACAAAAAAAAACCTTGTCATCACGAGATCACAGACTCTGTGCAATGCTCATGCAAATGCCTTTTACCATGACACTTCCAAAAATGAGGAAATGTTTGTCTCAAGCGCATGCTGCATTTGTTTCCATACATAAAGTTACTTCCATCTGTTTAAGATATTCTTTCCAATAGCGTGACTGTATCTGCAGCATGTATAATGAATTTCCAGGGCACATTACTCTCTTTATATACTTTGTATACTGATTACAGCACGTTGTTTATGCCCTCTGCATTAGCTTGTGTTTTTTTTTTTTTTGTCTTGCATTAACCTTGCCGAAAACGCACGGTCTGTTTAGCATACATGCATTTTACCAAATTAGAGCGCTATTATGGTAATTTTGATAAATTGAATTTCCGCGGTTCAAAATACATTTTTGCAAAGAAGAAGTATTGAATGTGTGCATCAAAAAAGATTAGATATTTATTTTAGAGTAGTATTCAGGTTACATTTGTATCTCTGTATTTCTGTATATAAGGAGTCCATGCACGAAAGGATATTGAAAAAACAGTTGCGAAAAAAATGAACTAAATTTTAGATGAAAAAATACATTGTTTTTTTTTTTCTTTCTTTCTTGAGATTATCTAAATTTTCAATGAAGCTGGTAATTGTGAAGTTTATTTAATGAAACACACGTTTGCTTATTTTTCTTATTATGTAACATCCGAAACTTCAACAACAACAACAACAAAAATCTTTTAGGAAAGTTGTATGCTTTATAAATTATGGAGCTCTAAAATGGATACTAAAGTTATTGTTCTTCATAAGAAAAGATGATACAAATATTGTTTTAAGTAAAAATTGAAATTTGTTGGGAGGAAAAAAAAACATGTATTCCTTTGCATTACCACAGAATAAACTTTTCTGAAAGACGACTTATTTATTCTGTAACATACTGTACCATAAAAAAAAATCGCAGTCATTATCTTATTCATTAAAAAAACTGTCCAATTTAAATCTTATATTTTCATAATTTTCCAAAAACAAAATAAGAAATAAATATACATTTAGCACGTAGACTACAAGTGTATATAAAAAAGCCGTTTATGCAATGTGCTGCCAAATTTCTGAAATAGTTCAAAGATACGCAACGTTTTTCATTGAATTTGAAATAAGTCCACCAATTCAAAATAATATTTAGAACATTGGATTTTTTATTCTAAGTTTTTAAAATCTCCTTAAATTCTGAAAGTGTTCCCAAATCTCTTATGATAGAAAAAGACTTTAATTAAGGAAATATACCGTGTACTTATTCTTTAGTAAACAAATACTAATTGGGAATTACCCAAAAAATTACAGTTTGTAAAATGTATGCTTAATTAAAATTTTTCATTTTGCTGTTATTTTGTGATTTGATTGTCCTAACTTCATTAAAGTTAGTCGAAGTTTAATTACATTTCAAATATCAATAGATTAAAATTAAATTATCACGTATTAAAGTCTAATGAAATATCAAAACAGATTCCATCTAAATATTTGCTTATTTTTATGACATGGACCGTTTTTCTAACCCTTTTTGTGGCAACGCAACATAAATTCTCGTACCGTGATTGATTAATGTAATGGCCTAAGCTCTCCGCGTTGATGCTATTAAATTCTAAACATTAGGTTACATTAAAAATCACTTAATTTACATAATTTTTTCGTTTTTATTTTAAAAGAGGGAGACAGGAATGTTCCACGAATTGTCAAAGTATCAAAAATTTATGACGAATAGAATTCAAGATGCGACAGTTTTCAAAATTATTTTGCGTAAAAATTCGTAATTATTTTATATTAAGTAATTACTATATATCACGCTCATAAGTCTATGCATTTAATTTTTTGAAGTTTTGTTTATTCAACGATCTCCATTGACTTCGCCTCGATGGAAATATAAACAACCTGAGATTCGCAGTTACCCAGTGTGCGTAGCGCCATCTGTTTGCAACAACTGAGTTATCCAACTTTCTAAGCGAAGTGTCCCCTCCTATAAATTTACCTTCGTGGGATCGAAGCATGATCCTTCTTAAACGAAAATTTCCCTCTGCTGTTTAGGTACATTTGCAGCCACTGTCCCTTTAATTGTGGTGTTCCATCTCCTTGTTCTTAAACCGTTGTTCTGCCTTGAAGTTGGGTTAGAATCCAGGAAAAGTGTTCTTAAACTGACGTTTCGAACTACTTTTCCGGTTCGATTGCAGACAGGTTCCATTTCTTTGTGCTTTTCCAAAACCTTGTATATTATTCATCTAAAAATAAGGATTATCGACAACCTCCTGTTGGGTTGGGATTACATGTAAAATATTATGTTGGATGTACCTTCAAAACGCTTATTGATATATAAATAAAGATTGATGTCTCAAAGAAATGGCGAGAAATCGCCATTTCTTTCCCTAACAGGTTCCCCGTATTTTTACACGATGAATGTTAAAGCGTATCAAGAGTTAGTCAAAATATTAACCCAGCTTTCTAGTACGCGGACGCCAAATATTAATCACTGCACCAAGTCGCTTATTTTAAAACGCGTTTGGCATTTGTATGTTCATCAAATACCACCACGGCAGTAATAATTCTATGTCTGAAAATAAGTACTAGCCACAATCTAACGATACACAATCAAGAAAATAAACGTTAGACCTCTTAAAAACAATTTAATTCAAAAGTTATTTCCCAACGGAAATCTTCACAAACTCCTCAGAGAGTATAGAATTTTACAACTAGTTGCCATCGGCAAAACGAGATATTTAAATACATATTTTGTGGATAACGTTGCCATCTCAAGAAAAACTAAATTATGATAGTAATGATAATGCATTTTCAACAATGAAGTCCGCGAAAGGAGCGAGCGGTTGAAGGATTTTCCATAACTCCTCTTTTTCAGGCGCGCTTGCCGTGGAGTATATGACATATACGTCACTTCCTTTACTGAGCGTTACTTCCGTCAGAAAAAAAATCTGAGTTACCCCCTAGTCGCGACTAAAGAAGTTTTACTTAAAAAAAATCATCGTTGTAACTATGGATTGTTCGTTTTTCCGCCCGAGTCTATTTTTAACCCTTTAACGCGCAATGCTCCCGCTCTGGGATCACCAAACTCAGACGTTTTGACTGTTGCCAGTCACGAAGAATAGATTTGATTTCTATAAAAATAGTTGCGGGTGACATAGCTCCACGAGAATCCTTTAAATTTTAGCACGTCCTTTCCCGTCAAAAAATGGTCACGATTATTTTTAACAGCACTGACATCTGTTGGAAAATGGAAGAATGAGAGAACAGCTGGATAGATTGCCCAATGCTGAAAAAAGGGCAGCCGTTGCCATCGCTCGACTTAACTACCAGCAAGATGGCGGACGATCGAAACGTTCATCGCGTGCCAAAGATCTAGAGACCCTTTTTTGACGACAGCTGTCTGTGATCGGCACAGCCAGCTGCGTCAGAAAAGGGTCTCTAGATCTGTCTCTTAGACATCTCGTCAGAGAGTCTTCTCGCTATATATTTCTCTGGAGAGAAATAATTACAAAAAAGGGAGAAAAATAGGATTTTCTAGCGGGTCAATTAAAAGGTGCATTCAGTTTCAAGGTAAACAACATGGATATTTAAAATTTATGAAATATTCCACCGTAAATAAAATGCTCTTTTATAACTACTCTTAAATTACGCAGGACATTTAAAAGCAGTATAAATAAACTAAGGCTTGTATTCCTAAATCGGTCGATGTCGTTGATTCAAAAGTTAAGATTCCCATCCATAATTTCCCATTAAAATGAAATGAGAAGTTCAATAAATATTTAATTTTGTTGATATAATGCATTGCACTAACGAAACCAGGATTATTCGAAAAAAGATATTTGTTAATATAAATTTTTAAAGCATAATCTGCGAAAATTAGGATTTTCTGCGTCGTAAAAGAACAAATTTCAGTTAATCTTTTAGTCTGCTGTTAACCCTTTGAGGCGCAACCCTTTCCCAATGCTGAAAAAAAGGGAAGCCGTTGCCATCGCTCGCCTTAACCACCAGCAAGATGGCGGACGACACAGCTGGCTGTGCCGCACAGCCAGCTGTCGTCAAAAAAGGGTCTCTAGATCTGTGGCACGTTTCGATCGTCCGCCATCTTGCTGGTAGTTAAGTCGAGCGATTGCAACGGCTGCCCTTTTTTCAGCATTGGGAAAGGGTTGTGCCTCAAAGGATTAATTTAAACTTAACAGGATCTGCTACGTTTCCGAAACAAAACGAATCCCTGCTATTCCTTTTGTTCCGTTAAGCGCACAACTTTCTACAGGGTCAAAACATTCTCTCCCGGCATCTCTCGCAACAAGACGCAGCCTCGCCCAACAGTTTACTGACCGATGTGGGAAGAAAAAAGGTTTCGAAATCTGTCTGAAGATTTAACCTGTTCCTTTGTTTGAGCAGAGGTACACCAAGGCTGTGTGTGTTGAAAAGTGTAGAAATAAAATACGCAATAAGAGCGCGTGTGGGATGGTCCTAACAAACCACTGGCGCGACTGACGTGCCATCAATTCATGACAGTTTTAGTGGCCAAATGCTTTCAATTCCCAGATCCCGACTTGTAATTTCCGTGAAGGCGTGGAATTTTTGTGTTTCGAAAAGCCGTTTTTTTTAATTTTTTTTTTCAGTAGTTTGAGCGATGCTAGAATCTTGAAAAGTGTTTGCTTCGACGCGCTGAAGTTGAAAAACGCTTCTTTAGAAGTGGCGTTTGTTCGAAGGATTCACCTCCGTGTGACGCAATGTTGGTTTGCTCCCGTTCACTAACTCCGTTGCTTCACAACACCTTAAGTGTGAACAAAAATAGGTACGTGTGGATTAGATTGCAAAATAGTGGGCCCGTTATCAGAACTAAGTGGTATAAAGTGAAAGTAATTTCAGTTATGTGAAAGTACTAAAGTCAGTAAAGTGAAAGTAATCATCAGTTATGAAACATGGCACAACTGTCTTGCAGGGGCTTAGCCAGGGGGTGGCTGATGGGGCTGCAGCCACCCCCGAGATGATTTGGATATGGAAAAAATTACGTATTTGTGGATAAATTTGAAAGTTCCCCTTGACATCCCCATGGTACATTTGAAAGTTCGCCTTGAGAAATTTGAGGTTCAGCTACGGACCTAGACCCTTTTATTTTTTCCTAATGTGTTTTTCTATCTGCAAAGATTTTAAACTCGATTTGTGATTTTTTAAAAATTCTTCTTTTTAATTCATTTTTTATGCGAACAGTTTTAGACAAAATAAAGGGAGGGGGCAGCATTCCCTCCCCCAAGAAAAAATAATATATCGATTTTTTTAAGTTATATTGCATTCTAGATTTTAAGTTCCCAGTCATCCCCGAAAAAATTCCTGTCTACGCTACTGCTGTCTTGACATAGAAGACGAAGACTGACAACTTGGCAAACAAAGTCTGCCTTCAAGCATGCCCCTCCCCCTACAAAGGTGGGGTGGGTGGACCCCTGTGTCCAGGGCCTGGTCCTAAGGGGTGGGGGGGGGAGGCGAGTCCAGGTCTGCGCAGTTTCAATTTTTAATTGCTATAACTAACAAGATGTTCAAGCCCGTTGTGGAGGCAATTACAACGGGCTCTAGGAAAAACATTTGACGAAAATATGTCTACACTCAATATGTTTAATATTCATCCATCTAAAATAAATACCTTCATAGTCAGTTTTTATTATATACCCAAATCAAATTTCATGCTTTTCTGGAAACGCGCGGAAACTTTTCGCATTCGAATGATTTCGTTTTGTGTACACACACAGCCCCTCTAACATCAATGCTTCAAGCAGACGATCCCTTTAATGAAAAAAAAATTAAACTAGATGTTATGTGGAAAAACTGTTTAAAACGAACTGAAATTGCAACTTTCCCTTCAGAGTCTGATGATCGTGACTTCAAGTATGATGTCATTTGAAGAGCCTAATTTTGTTGTCACGCAAATAATTCACTTTTTTTACTCTTGGAAATAATATAGAGCTGAAAATAGCGAAAAATCGCTTCAAATTGAGGGACCGGGTGTATTTTAGTATTTTTAAAGTAGCGCAAATTGTTTTCTATATTTTCATACATAATTATGCAACATTTCAAGCGGATCGTACAAACGGTGTAGATGTTACTACGCTTTTTGAGCTTTTTACTATTTTTGAACTCTTTTATCTTCTTGGGGTGGTAAAAATTTTATCATGTAGCAAGTTGCCCGGAATTATTAGAGAGTCAAAGATCAGAGTAACTATATAGTAAGATACAAACTTAGAACAAAATATCTTGATATATTTTTTACCCAGCGGAATTTTAGAAGACTGTCAGCTAATTGTAGCTTAAAATTTGAAATAACATATTTATGATAAACCGTTAACCTTTTAACGCGCAGTGTTCCCGCTCTGGGAACACCAAACTCTGACGTTTTGACTGTTGCCAGCCACGAAGAATAGATTTGATTTCTATAAAAATAGTTGCGGGTGACAGAGCTCCACGAGAATCCAAAGATCACGTGCCAAAGATCTAGAGACCCTTTTTTGACGCAGCTGGCTGTGCCGGCACAACGATTCGATCGTCCGCCATCTTGCTGGTAGTTAAGTCGAGCGATTGCAACGGCTGCCCTTTTTTCAGCATTGGGAAAGGGTTGCGCCTCAAAGGGTTAAAGTTCTTGTTTATACAGAGTCTGTGTAAGAGTTTATGGGATTTGCAGTCCCCATACTGCTATGGGAGCTCTGAAACTCACGGTCGAGGATTGTGTTGCCAGAGGAAACCGTGACAGAGGAAACCGTGACAATAAACACAACGCACTCACGTTGTTAAAATTCTAGGGGTCAGTTTAGCGAGGGAAAGAAGTCAAACTGTCAAAAACTGCAACAGCCCTGTTGCAAGCAAGTTTTCCTTCTACAGAAATCTTGTTATTTTCACATGGAATTAATACATTTCTAATTGTTTTTGATATATTCTGTATAAACATAAATGTAGATCAATGAATTTAGATTATGGGGGTAAAATGAATGAAAAATATACAGCAGTTCGTTCTGAAATAGAATTCTGTGAAAGCCGTTTTCTCCATAGTATAACAATGCGGCACTGGACTTACCGATGAAAGTACAGAAGAGCCTTAAGGTCCAGATCCCATATACTCCGGCTGCACATGTCATTTGACTGCAAGTGAATGGCTTTGTACCATGCTCGTCTAGTACTCGTGCATACGTTCATATCTTAATTGCAACCTTAGTGTAAATATACAAGTACAAAGGAATAGTAATAACAGTTAAATAAAGCGAATAAAACAGCATTTCTTTCAATCCTCGCCCTTAGAGCTTAATCTATTTATCCATATTTGTGAGCCCGTAAAAAAGCTAGAGGTATTACGGCCACCATTTACCTCCAAGAGTATGCTGTTATCAAATCAATACTATATACGATTTTTTTTTTTTTCAAATTCAAATAATTCTTTAGCATACTTTTTATAATTGATTTTTCTCGCTGTCATTATTATTTTTCATATAAGAATTAATTTTTATATCGAAGAAAGATAAGCTAATAATAGTTTAGATTAAAAATTCAAATTTTTGTTTATAGGCCGGAAATTCAAGAAAGAAAATACGAATTTGTCAATGAATATGTATACTACATATGTCGATGTGCTAAATTTAAATGATCTCTTGGTGCCTACGGGGGATATTCAAAGGCCCATGGTGCAAACCAACATCGATCTGGGTGAACTTCGTCTTTGGGTCTTTGAAACTATGGAAGCGAATAAACTAAACACGAGTTGGGATGGTGGGGGTTACTAAACGTCTCAACCTTTATCACTATCTGAACTTGTTATGAGTGAAAACAATTTTGATTTTTTATCCAAGACGATTCTTTTCTAGTTTGAAATAAAAACGTAAAAGATTCATGATCTTCACCGTTTAAATCTTATAAAGATTGATTTTTAAAAAAATTCACGTGCTTAGAAGTTATTAAAAAAGTATATACCACTTAGTTTACACTAAATAGCAAAAAGCATTACATTATTATGAAATAAAATCGCCTTCCATGTAAGAAAGAATTCACACTTGCGTCATTCTATTTATTCATTGTCAAGTGCGCAGCCGAAGAAATGATCCAGACAGCAGAGGTTCATCTAGTTACTATTCCGAACATGCACAGCCTTGATCTGAGGCTTTGGGTTGAACTGAAAATCGCTTTCAGTTTCTCATTACGATTAACCTTGGCTATCAAACCGAAGGCACTCTATAATTTGATTCTCCTTAACGGTATTATGGATCATATAACTGTCTCGCGAACAAATTCATGACTTAAAAAAATAGCCTTTCTTTTCTTTTATGAGAACTTATAATTCAGCAATTCTGCGTGATATTTCATCTGAAGGAAATATTCTTTGTTTAACAGCCGATACGTTAAGATAAGCATTCTTTTTCCCCCCCATCCATCAATACTAGAAAACAATATAAACTGTAAAACTGGAGGTTTTTTGTTTTCGTCGATGTGACCAGAAAGAGGCGTTTGTTTCTGAATGATATATACGCCTTACGAGTGTGTTGTGAATTAATGAAGACTACAATAATGATAACTTAGCATAAAAATACTATATTTGATGACAAAAGCCTTCAAAAAGCGGTTTTAAAAATAACTTAGCATTTTAATTACTCAAAGCAATTATTTAGCTTGCTTTTTTACTCTCTATTATAAGAAATAATAATTCTCTGTTGAAAATTAATATTATTTAAAAACTTGTTTTTTAACTTTATACTTTCTGACTGAAATCGAATGCCTCTCTTCTGGGTTTCAAGTTTGCTTTAGCTTCTTTACTTTATTTTGAGAATACGTATAAGCTAGGTTGAATATATCATTGTTTGGGAACATTATAAGTGGATAATATTTCAAACAATCTTGAAATATTATTCAAAATATTTCTGTTTATTTCAATCACATGTTTTTGCCTTGAAAGGTATTATTTTTATTGACATTAAATTGATTGATTTTAAAGGGTACTGGGTACTGTTTACTTTACAGGTTTACCAAATAAGCGTTAAGAGTATTCTCACAGCTGAGATAATTACTGAAATCACAGATAATTACTGAAATGTGATAATATGTAGATTTTTTAATTATATACACTTTTTTGAAAATGTAGGTTGAGTAGGAATACTGATCATTTTATTACGGGCCACTATAAGGCAAACCGAGTTGGCAACAATTTTTATGAAGCTCTGTGCATTTACTTGTAATAGGAATAAAACTCTAATAATTACAATTGTAATTATAATTGTTTATCGCTTCTGGCACTTTTAGATAAATATGAAAGTTTAAAATTCAAATTGCACATTAAATTCACGTAGCATTTATTATTACAATAAATATCTCCTATGTACAAATTTCATAAACATCCTTTTTAAAGTTACGATTACATGGAGTAAATTACAAAACACTTAAATATTCTTATAATTCTGGAAAGCATATAACATCTTTAACAAGTTGAATATTATAGCGAATAAGCGAAGAAAATTCTTACCCATGAAATAAAGAGAAAAATCTCTGTCAATTCATCATAAAATATTTAAGTAGGACGAGTTACTTTTGAAAAGATTTCACAGCACATAAATTACACAATTATCATTCATAATCCTTTTAATTTGAACAAAAGCCATTTCAAAACCGACTTATTACTCTCCAAAAACATAACAATGAATTTAGAGATGCTAAAACTTTTAACAGAAAAGGAAGCATGAAGCGAAAACAGCAACTTTAGATGCATTTTTTAAATGGTAACTACTTTTCTAACTAATGGTAACTACTTTTTCTTCTTTCTTTTTTTTCCATGTCACTCATTAATTAAAGCCCAGATTAGTTAAAAGTCTTTCTAAACAAAGACATATCAAATCAGAAAATGCATTTTGGATTTTGGACTTTAGCCAGATTTTATCTGAGAAAATGCATTGTTTATGTACAATTGTTTTCAAGTCGTTTTCGAATTATCTTAAAGTTTCAGAAAGCATCTCACATTACTTGAATTTATCCAGGAAAACCCTATTCCACTGATTACGATGAGGAGATCGCACCCTTTTCTTGAACTCACTAAACTAATGTTTAACCTGCTCACTCTCATCATTAGAAAGGCGCGAAGAAAAAACTCTCCGTCTTTAACCCTTTAAGGCGCAGTGATCCCGCTCTGGGAACACCAAATTCTGACGCCTTGACTGTTGCCAATCACGAAGAATAGATTGGATTTCTATCAAAATAGTTTGGGGTGACATAGCTCCACGAGAATCCTTTACTTTTTAGCACGTCATTTCGCGTAAAAAAATGGTCGCGATTATTCTTAACAGCACTGACATCTGCTGAAAAATGGAAAAATGCGAGAACTGCTCGATAGATTGCCCAATGCTGAAAAAAGGGCAGCCGTTGCCATCGCTCGACTTAACTACCAGCAAGATGGCGGACGATCGAAACGTTCATCGCGTGCCACAGATCTAGAGACCCTTTTTTTGACGACAGCTGGCTGTAGTTAAGTCGAGCGATTGCTGGTAGTTAAGTCGAGCGATGGCAACGGCTGCCCTTTTTTCAGCATTGGGAAAGGGTTGCGCCTCAAAGGGTTAACCAATGCTTCTCCTCGGAATGGTTCCTTGAATGCTCCTCTGGAGCCTATAAGCGATACGCCCGTGTTCGCTGGGTTCCGGTGGCGCTTTCAAAAATCCATTCTGGAAAGACATTGGTCAAAGATGCAGTCTTCTCTGTTGGTGCTTTCTGCTGATGAGAGGAAACAGGTTAAACATGCGTTCAAGATTGAAAAAGAACAGGCTTGAAAAAAAAAACACCCCTTTTCTTGAAACTTTTCTGCATTCGCCACTGTTTTAACCCTTTAACGCGCAGTATTCCCGCTCTGGGATCGCCAGTCACGAAGAATAGATCTGATTTCTATAAAAATAGTTGCGGGTGACATAGCTCCACGAGAATCCTTTACTTTTTAGAACGTCATTTTCCGTACAAAAAATGGTCACGATTATTTTTAACAGCACTGACATCTGCTGAAAAATGGAAGAATGCGAGAACAGCTGAATAGATTGCCCAATGCTGAAAAAGGGCAGCTGGCTGTGCCCGACACAGCCAGCTGCCGTCTAAAAAAGGGTCTCTAGATCTGTGGCACGCGATGAACGTTTCGATCGTCCGCCATCTTGCTGGTAGTTAAGTCGAGCGATGGCAACTTCTGCTCTTTTTTCAGCATTAGGAAAGGGTTGCGCCTCAAAAGGTTAAACAGCAGACTAAAAGATTAACTGAACTTTCGTTCTTTTACGACGCAGAATATCCTAATTTTTGTAGATTATGCTTTAAAAATTTATATTAGCAGATATATTTTTTCGAATAATCCTGGTTTCGTTAGTGCAATGCATTATATCAACAAAATTAAATATTTATTGAACTTCTCATTTCACTTTAATAGAAAATTATTGATGGGAATCTTAACTTTTGAATCAACGACATCGAGCGATTTAGGAATACAAGCCTTAGTTTATTTATACTGCTTTTAAAAGTCCTGCATAATTTAAGAGTGGTTATAAAAGAGCATTTTATTTACGGTGGAATCTTTCATAAATTTTAAATATCCATGTTGTTTACTTAGAAAGTGAATGCACCTTTTAATTTACTCGCTATAAAATCCTATTTATTTTCCCTTTTTTGTAATTATTTCTCTGCAGAGAAATATAGCGAGAAGACTCCTTGGCAAGATGTTTAATTTTACGCTCCACAATTTAAACGATAACCAGGGGAAACTTGAGTTACTTTCATAAAATGTTTACTTTATAAATATTCTCTTTGAAAATTAATTTTTCAAATTAATTTTTCGCTTAATGCTTTAAATGCGACCATTTGAACAATCATTAACTTTTGCTGATATAGAAATAAAGGGAGGAAGGTACGTTTGATCAATTTTTTAAAAAGTCGACATATGTTTTACTCGAATTATATTCACTGTATTTTTAATTTTACACGAAAAAAAAGCAATATATTTGAGACATTCTCAAAAATGTTGCAAAATCATGTCCCCTGTCTTCTCAATGTTTTCTTTTTCTTTTTCTTTAGTTACTGATAAATCGATAAGCATTAAGCATTTTTGTACTTTCATGAAACCTAGTACATCAAAGAGTAAAATAAATTAACATTTGAAAAATAATTATAGTTATTAAAACAAGTAAAGAAAAGAAAAACTGAAACACTTTCATATTTTAAGTACGCACGACAGCGTTATAGATTAAAAGCGTATCATAATCGAAGCGTCGCTATTTTTCTTCCTTATTCCATTAAGTTGGAAAGTGTATCAATATTCATGGTTCTGCCGCATTTTAATTCCTTGTTCCATAAAACACTTTTTTGGAATCGAGATCCGTATTAAAATCGCAAACTAAAACTTTCTTATAATCTTCCTCAAACATATTCTACTTCACCTTTATAAATACTGTTTGGAATACGCATCGTAATCCACGAGTGTGCCGCGTTTGTCTTTCTTGTTCCACAAAGCGTTTCTTCAGAGTTGAAATCTGTATTAGAAATGCCCATTAAAACTGTTTAACAATCTTTGCCAGGCATATTCTAACTATACTTCACCTTTATAAATACCACTAGGAATATGTACCATAATCCATGAGTGTACGATTTTTGTCTTCCTCCTTTCATAAAACACCTCTTCAGAATTGAAATCTATCATAAAATTGCCTACTAAAACTATTTAACAATCTTCGACTGGCATATTCTAACTATACTTCACATTTATAAATACTGTTTGAGTATCATAATCCATGAGTGTGACGTGTTTGTCTTTCATGTTCCATAAAACACTTCTTTGGAATTGAAATTTATGCTAAAATCGCCTTGTAAAATTGTTTAACAATCTTAGCCAGGCATATTCTAATTAGATTTCTCCTTTGTAATAAACTGTATGGTTTGACGAGTCTGGCCAATTATGAGGGATATCGCCAAGCTAGTTTCAGTTTTGGGGACTTTTTTTTTTCTGGCACCAAACTTGGCGATAAATCACGAAAAATACAAACCTGTTCAAATTTCAACATTTTATTCTCCCTGCCCCCACCCCTTCCCCGCTATGTGGAAATCTTGTTGGAAAATGCAATTAAAACGTGTGGACGTCTGCATAAATTTTTATGAATTATGTCAACAGAAAATACCGGCGTGAACGAAGTAGCACTCTGGTGTTTTAAAAAAAAAATTAGAATGCATTGTCTTGTAAACAGAGGGAACATTCACTTAAGTTGATTTATTGAAGAAGTGTATTAATTTAAACGTTATGATATTTACGATATGACATTTACGATATTTGTAGTGCGTAAAAACTGAAACATATTATTCCGGCTTCAGGTTTTCTTTGTCTATTCAAGTTATTCTTTAAGTCTAATGTCTGATAACAGCGTAAATATCTGTCACATATTTTATTAAACTAAAAAATAAATTACAACACTCACAGTGTGAAAATTGCACGGGTTTTGTTAAGTTTTGTAAAATACTAGGGGCCAAAGCCCCTAGAGTCGCTACTCTCGCTTTTCGTGTGAGGTATTCGGCCCCTAATAAGGCTTATTTAAAAAAAAAAAAAAAAAAAAAGGCATAATTGACAAAACCCAAAGATTGGATCTGATAGAATGTTACCGAGCTACACATTCCTTGGTTCTTGCATGATCCTTGGAACAACTTCACGCTATTTTTAATTTTGTAAAACCTATGGAACACTTGCGTTTTTGCCACCCACGGCGACTTTTCATAATTTGGTGACTAACGTATACGTGTAGTTAATAATTATTTCTAATAAAACAGTGTTTCATACACGCTTAAACCAAACGAGCGAAATTCGATCAGTCGGAGCGATTTTTCGCTCCTTTCCGTACTTGAAAGTGAGCTTCTCATTTAGGAGCGTTTTTCGATCACTGAGCGGAGCGAAATTTTCGGAGCGATTTTCGCTCCTTTTACATAAATATTCGCTCCTTTTACATTAAATAATTTCGCTCCTTTTTCATTACTTTTTAATACTAAAAGGAGCGTTTTATAGGAAACGCTCCTTTTAGGAAAATAATTTAAGATATGATTTCGCTCTTTTTCTGATTAATTTTTAATCTCAAAAAAGCGATTTTCTTAAAAATACTTTTTTTGTTTCGTTTTATTTATTTTTATTCCTATCCTGAGCATTTGCACATTTAAAAAAGCCATTTAGTACAATGATTTTGTACCTTTTATTAAAAAAAATGTGTCTTTGTGTAAAAATACTATGTGCTGAACACCTTTTCAATAAAACAATATAATTGGGATAATTTTAAGTGGTATTTCATATTGATGAAAAGTACTTTGAAAATAAAATTCTTTTCCGTATAGCAGCGCGATTCTGCAATGTACGTCACGATTACTAATATAAAAGCGTAACTGCGTAAATTAAACACATATGATTTATATTGAAATATTATTATTAATATATAATTTATAAAGTGCATACCTGCATGTTTCTTTCATATAAACTAGGGAATATATCGGGCTACTAACGGCGACTTTTCATTATTTGGCGATTTACACATGCTCAGAGCCGGTAATCATTGTGTATGCAAGGTTGTCGTGAAAATAGTTATCCATACATAATCCTTCGTATATACATCCTTCCATATACATAATCCTTCGCAGATCGGCTTTTTTTTTAGCACCGCGAAATATATCATCTCGCCGCGCGGGCAAGTATCTAAGCTATACTTGCTATAATGGCATAATTAACGCCGCCAAGTATTTCTATGGGTGGCAAATACCCAAGCCGAACCTAATAGAGCAAGAGCCAGCGACCGCCAGACCTTCGTCATAGTATAAAAGCTGAAACTTTCTCTGCGCATATCCCCCAACAGAGGTAGGAACAATCGGCCACTATAAAGTTTGGATGACCGTGGCTTTGTCAGGTAACAGGTGGCAAAGGTGTATAAAATTGCAGAAAATTTCGTCATTTCATAAAGCTTAATTTTTTTATATGTTCTTCTTCGCAGTACTAGAAATCACTTATCCCTTGCCAGACACTCTTCCATCGTGGCAAACCCCCGCCAGACAATCTCAAAGTCTTGAAAAACGTAATTCTATTACGAGCGCGCTGCAAGAAAGTTCGCGCTTAAGAAATTTCAGAAGTAGCAGTATAAAATGCGCTTGGCACTTTGTGACAGCTTGACGTACTTCGTCGCGGGAGTTTACGAACACAACAGTTTTCCATGACTTTGAGGTTGTCTGGCGGGGGTTTGCCACGATGGAAAAGTGTCTGGCAAGGGATAAAGTGATTTCTAGTACTGCGAAGAAGAACATATAAAAAAATTAAGCTTTATGAAATGATGAAAATTTTCTGCAATTTTATACACCTTTGCCAGCTGTTATCTGCCAAAGCCACGATCATCCAAACTTTATAGTGGCCGATTGTTCCTACCTCTGTTAGAGGCGGCTGCGCCCCAGTCGGCGACAGTACCTGATAGGACAGAGTGAAATGCATCGGCTTGGCTCTTGGCATGAAAAAATCAGAACAGAAATCCCAAACTAGGCGACAAACAAGCTTGCCCGTGGAGCACCCATTAGTTAGTTTAGTTTTGTACACGTGTAAACTTTCAACGTGGAATTTCAGGGCACTTACTGTGAGAAGAGATTTTACTATTTCATTATTCACGATCAAGGAATCAGGATTTTCTTCATAGAAATCTGAATCGGATTTTTTAAATTTAAATCAGATTGTTTCAAATTTTAATTTTGTGTGATATAAACAACAATCCAAATCAAACACATTGTCAATAATACTTTCATAGTAAATCAATTTCTTAGTTAAATTGCTAATTACTACAATAATTCTTAATAATTTCAAAAGATGAACTAGCATACTAGCAATAACAAAGTATTTTCAAACTGAAAATCGGAAAAGGAAATTTTGTTTTATCTACATTTACATTTAGTTATATTTATAATATATCTATGATAATTATGATTCGCTAAAATGATTGTGAAATATTTCAGTCTAAATTATTTATAAAATATTCTTTTTGTAATTCAAATTTTAATAAATATTATAAGAAGGGGAAGAAATATTAAGAAATTAAACGTTGCTCAAATGGCACACTCTCAAATTATCATGTATTTTTAAAGGGAAAAATCTTAATTTTACGTACTACAGAGGTCATTTATAAGAAGAAGTTTATTAAAAAAGAATTTTAAATCAATGTGCAATGGAAGAGCAATGGGATACAGCTAACAATAATTCGATTAAAAGCAAAAGCCGGTATATGACAGGCGTATGTGTATGTACTCGCAAATGGACAATGCATATGACAGGAGTATGTACTTCTTATTAAAAATAAACTAAGGAACAATCGCCAAACGTTCTATATTTCGCAAATCTGGAAAACAGTCACAGATTTCCTTATCCAATCACGTTGATTTTTTCGGCTGTCGCCGACTACGGTGTAGTTGCTTGTCCTCTGTTGGGGAATATGCGCAGAGAAAGTTTCAGCTTTTATAGTATGACGAAGGTCTGGCGGTCGCTGGCTCTTAGACTATAACTGGCATTACTATAATATGCATTTGAATTATTTTTCATTTTCAAAATACTGGGTGCTAATCCTTCGGAACACACGCAGTATTTAGATTCGCTGAGTTTTGCGATAGCGTTTTTCCATATCGTAACCTGATGCCAAAATAGCAATTGCAATTTGCTATAGCAATTGCAATCAGTTGCAATTATTATTAGAAAAAGTATTAGAAAAACGAATTGGCATCAATTTTAAACTCCTTTATTTATATTGTTGTTGTTTCTGATGCCCCTGCCAGCCGCAAACGGCGGGGCCAGATCCCCCCCCCCCCGAAGTGAGGCAAAGGGCAGAGGGGGGGTGAGCCTTCCATTTTTAGAGTAGTGGGAAGAAGTACGATTTAGCCCGTGGTCCCCTAATTTTGAACCAATTCCAGAGAAGGGACCAACCCCCTGAAATCAGCACCCCTAGTGGTATCGTTTAACAACTTGGAAGACATTGGAGCCACGACAGATTTTACGTGCACCAGTTCCCACTAGCGTACATGGTCCCACAGTAGTCGAATCGAGAGGAAGTTGACCCTCCAAGCACTGATCAAGCCAGATGCTGCTTCACGTACCCTGTTCTAATGGGAACGGAGTTTAGCGCCCAGACCACTGCGGGACACGGTGTGTTATCTAAGTTATCTGTTATCTCAACACCTGTTATCTAAGAGAACTTACTATTTGAAAATTGTGAACTTTGTGTAACACAGTTTGACTTATTTATTTCACTTACTTTTTAATTTTGCGTAAAAGTGGTGTACTTCATGTTTGTTAATTTCACGCAGGAATTGCTTTGTTGCAAAGGCATGAATGATTTTATACTAGTGAAAATTACCAAGCCTGGAAACCATTGTGCTTATTTTTTGAGTTTTTTTATTAATATCTTCTAAAATAATTGGAATTTCGAAATTTCTGTCAGCTTATCAGCTTCTTCAAAATTTTCCGAATCCGTGGACATCTTCGTCAAAATTCAAATCCCCATAGTTTCGGAGGAGATAGCAGAACGAGCTTTTTGACAGTAGCGGCGGCAGCGACCGTTACTTTTTTTAGAATAGAGGGAAAATACTTTTATAGCCAGTAATAATTAAAAGTTCCAGGAAAACAAATCCTCTTAATACGTGTTAAAATTCGAAATTACAACTTTTTTTTTTTTTTTTTTTTTTTTTTTTTGAGAATGACCAATTTATTTATCATATGAGTCGAAATTTAGGCGTTTTTCAATAAAATGAATTCTTTTAGGTTTTAAAAATTCCAAAATTTTTGTTCAAAACCTGGTCCATGTAAGAGGAATCTTTAACAACTACAAAAATATTGATTTATGAAGAGTTTTCATAAAAACTACTCATATTTGAAGAATACTGTATAGTTTCGAATAAACGAAATAATTGCATTTCACTGTAATTACTAAAATTCTATTATTTAACGCGATTCATCGCTATCAAAATTAATATTAAAGCTCACTGTAGAAACAGTATATCGAATTCGTTTAATATTTGGTTGTGGCATAGTTGTCAAACAGTACGTTTGAAATGCTGAATATATTGCTATTTAATGTCGATGAAATATGTTTATCTTAATTCATGGGCTTCTATAGTAAGTATTTAAGTTAGTGCTTATAATTTATTGCAAAATTTGAAAATCAATTAGAAAAGGCCTCCCTGCATGCTCTCTGCTACTAAATTAATCATCTAAATTAAAAATTCCTTTATGGAACAAGTAGCAGACATGAGAGACACTGTCATTACTACACCACAAACTTAAAAAAAAAAAAAAAACGTGACGCGGTTGAATAATTTCAACACTCAGTATTCCAGACTAGTACAAAGGTTTGTCAATTTATGCTCACAGCACTCAAACTTAATACCTAAAATAGCAGATGGAAATGTCACAAAAAACGTACAGATAAAAAAGTTGCTATAACATTTCGTGCGGAGTACTGCAATTCGATACGACTCAACTTGTTTCTTTTGCGTTGAGTTATTTAATAACTGGCCATCATATTTATTTGTTCCGTGCAGCTGAAGTACATAAGCCAACGGAAGCTGAAAAATATCAAATAATCTCCAAGTTGCGTACAATTAAGTTTTCTATTCTTACTTTTTGTAAGAATACCTGAATTTTGTAAGAATACCTTTGCACCTGAAATGAACCTTATCTAGGCCTAAAATAAATAAAACTGTAAAATAACGCACAAAAAAGGGTACTAATCAGACCACACGAGTTTCGATAGAAAAAATTTCTATCTTCTTCAACAGCAGTAAAAGTCCACATACAGATTGGAGGCTGGGACTGGAAAAAAAAAGTAAACAGAAAACAAAAGTGAAAAACGAGTTTGCCATTCGGAGGAAGGGAAAAGAAGAAACCAGGTAAGAAAGCAGGGGGGGTGGGAGAGAAGATGGTGTATAAACAAAAATATGGAGAAAAAAAAATAAAAATAAAATAAAATGGCACAAAATAGAAACATGCAAAAACAATACAAAATAGAACAACAAAAGAACAACAGAAGAATTTTTTTAAAAAATTAGATTTGTATTAGCTGGACAACACATTTTTTCTTTATAAAAAAGTCTAAACAGGAGAACACATTTAACTAGATCTATTATATTTATTGCCCCACAAAATGTTAGCTTAAAAAAATTAACTAAAAAAATAAGAACTGAGTTAATTTCTTCGCCCGTCTTTCTTTAATTAATTTCCTCTTGTAACTTAAAACCCAACGCAACCCATTTCCCCCTTTTCAAATTGGATAACAAGGGATAATTAAAGTGCTACCAGTTAGCGAAATTTTGTTGCCCCACTGAGATAGAATCACGAAAGTTGGAGAGCAGTTAAGTGTGCGTGAATCAGCTGCAGAATTCATAGGAAAAACGCTTGAAATTGTCTCTGAGCAACACCTTAAAATAAATCGAAATTTAAATTGATTCATCTCCTTTTCCGTCAGGTTGCGTATTTGAATAATTGATTGGATTCTAAGCGTTAATGGAAAGTTAGACACAGGGAAATTGTAAATTTAAATTGCTCTATTAACAATCAAGAATTGCGAGTGTGGTTATTAATTGATGAGATTAAAATAAAGCAGAAAAAAAGTGTCGCTCTTCGAAATTGGTTTGTTGATTCATTATTACTTTGATTATTATTTGAGTTGATTACTGATTTTCGAAATTGAAACTTTTAGATTTTGTTAAGAAAATTTGAGAGTGAACGTTTTGTTTGGCAAGCAAGGACACCCCCCCTCCTACGCAAAAGAAAAAAAAAAATCCGGTAGAAAAAAAAGCTGTATAATAACACGCTGTAATTTACGCACATGTAATAACGCATGTAAATTTATATATAAGTATATAATTTTTTAAGTAAGTACTCAAAATACACATTTCTTATCGGTGAATTGTAAATCCACGTACGATCATATAATTTAGTAACTGAGGGACTGAACAAACACACCGTTGTAAATTCATATACTAGTAACTCAGATGGATGTTAAGCCGTTTCCATATGCTGCAAATCAAAGAAATGCTAAGTCGATCCCTGTAAAGTGTATTTTAGTTTACTGGCAACTGCTATAATAGCAAAAAGTTGCTCTACGATGTTTGAGACAAGGCTATGCATGCTTCAGACGGGTACTACAAGTCAAACATTGGCGCAACAGCCCCTCTGCGGAGCCAAGGCCTGCGCTGCCCAACCGCGCCTTCGCGACCATAGGCTCTGGGGTGCGGATGCATATGCCTCGGCCAGGTGGTCAGCCTGACGTGAAGCCCCCAGTGTTTGACCCCAAGCAAGCTTGGTCCTCATTTTATCGACCCACTCAAGGGATGAAAGGCTGAGTCGATCTTGCCCAGCCCGGGATTCGATTCCCGGACCTCTGGGACGGCAGCGCAGTGCGCTAACCATTACACCACTGGGCTTCACAGACGGGTACTACATTCGTATAAAACACTCCAACAAGAGGTTAAAAACGTATGTTGGTGCATTTCGTGTAATATATGTATACTTCATGTACTTATAATTAAAGGTACATAATACAATTGGGATTTTACTTAAAAAAATTGTTTAGTTTCAATAGAGTAAATATTTGAAATTCTGATTTATAAAATTCATTACTTTTGTCTGAATTTTTTGTCCTTTTTTAATCGATATTTTAATATATAAAAACCTGAAGCTTTATTTATTTACTTATTTTGTAAAGCATGGTTCATAAATACATGATTCACACAGCTTCTTTCATCCATCACTTTCGCTCGGACGAACTAATCCCATCGACAAGTAGGTACTATAATAGGCGCAAGTTTAACTTCATCAACCTCTATTTTAAACCCCCACTAATATACGTACAGTTTTTTTTTCCACAGTACGTTATTATTTCAGAATGGTACTGGTATGAATACAACACTCGATGATGTATCATGGATTTGCCGTTTTCGGTTATTACCTACATACCCGTTATAAAAGATCTCATGAATCGAGCAGTCCAGAGAGTTTACGATTTCGTCTTGTCTCTCTATCGTCCATCTGTCCGTGCCGCGATTTCCGTAAATATACAGTATATATGTATCTATATCAATTACTTCGAAGTTTGCTATTTTCTGTGTTACATCTTTATGGAAAAGGATAAACGTAGCATGCAGTTTTTTTTTTTTTTTTTTTTTTTTTTACCGTCCCATCTTTGCAACGATGGAAGGGAATAAGCTAACTGTGTGTCACTGAGTAAGTAATACACTCGAAAATAAAATCGTGCTGGAAAGTTTTAAAATCGATAGTTCCGGTATGATTTATATTATGCGTTTTTCTGTTGTTCCATTTAGTGGTCGTAAAAATTAACGAATAGCAAGCAGTTTGGTTTTTAATTCAAAGTCTCTTTGTTCGTATATACTATATGTGATATTTTAGATGTCGCCACTCTCCCCTTCAGAAGCTGAATAAAGATTATAAAGCAAAATTTTGTAATTTGCATAAATAATTATTTTTGTTGAAATTAGTCTAATAATTAAAACAGTATTTTCTAAATTTTAATAAGCAATGTTCATAATATGATTTGACGTTTTTTAGGTCATTTAGCTCATTTAATGTACAAAGGAAAGCGATAGGTATACTAATTTATCTTGCCACTCCATTACTTCAAAATAGGGGTTCCCGACTTTTTCTGGACCACCGCCCCCCTTTAGAAGAAAAAAGAATCCAAAGTTCCCTTGTCCATAATATACTGAAAAAAAAAAATAACAATGCTAAATTACAGCACAACGTATGGGTAAATGTAAAGCCAACACGTTGTGATGTAGACTGTGCCAATTTGATGTACAATGATCTTCGTGTTTGGCTTATTAATGTCACGCCGTGTTTGAGTGGATTTAGAACACACAGTACTGTATTATTTTACAGTAATAGGAGTGGTAAAATTACAGGAATTTCTTACAGTGTAGTTATCCATAATAGCTAACTTTATATGAAATATTAAAATGTTGTTGCAGATTATATATAAATCTAATTTATCTGTTTCTTCCATCTTTTAAATTATAAAGTAGAAATTAATAAAATGGCAACCAAATGTACAGTAAAATTGTTTAACACAAAATCGATAAGAAATCAAAGACTGAAAAAGTAAACAGAAAATTAACAATAAGTAAAAAGAATAATGAGATGATTGAGACTTCCTAAAATAGTTTATTAGCAATTATTCCTGAGATAGTTAATAAGCAATTATAAATAGGTGGATATGGTTGAGTTATGGCTACCAGCGTCCGGTGTATTAACCTTCCCAGCGGGCTGATAGCGCTGAATTTATAATAATTTACATAATGTAAAAGCACTTATTTTCGCGAGCCCATTGTAATCGCGAAAATTAAATCCTCGCAAAACACTCTTTTTTCTTTTTTTTTCCGCTTCAGATAATAATAAAAAATCATAAATTTTCCTCTTACAAAAACTTAATGATTTCTTGCAGTTACAAACTCTTTTTTGGAAACTTTCTTTCTTACAACTACAGTAGAATCTCCCTATAACGAAGACTCCCTAGAACGATTTTTTTCCATTTAACGAAGTGCTAGTCTCCCCATAACGAAATTTTTTCATTACTTATCTTTGACATTCTTTGTAATTTTTGAAGAAAGTTTCGAATTTTTGAGCATTTAATTCGCACAGACCACCTGCTGAAACGACCTCTGGTACTAGTCATTCCAGAAATAAAAAGTCAAAACTATATCATACCGAAATGCTGCAATCATTTGACGCCGTTAAAAGAGATTTACAAATGGAAGAAAATGTGAAGGCCTCTATTTTAGAGCACTTTTAAAATGTGTGTGAAAATGTTTATGAAAATTTGACATCACGGAATGCAAAGCAATGTAAAATAACGGATTTTTTCAAGTAGAATAAACGTAAATACCACTACATATTTTATTCTCTAAATTTGATAATTGTCTTTATTTTTGAACATTTCATTTATTCATTGAAAAGTAAGAACACGTAAGTTTAATGATCTTATAATATACACTAATTTATTTTTAATTGAAAGTCTTAAATAATTTTAAGCATTGAATCAACTAAAAAGTTAGTAATTTTTACGGAAATAACACCAAAAATCAATAATATCTGTACAACGAAATTTTCTCTATAGCGAATTTGTTAACTGGAACCAAGGGAGTCCGTTATATGGAGATTCTGCTGTATTTCTTGAATGCTACACAACTATTTTTTGAATACAAAACAATAATAGAACTAATAGAATGCAGCTCATGCACTTACAGTATTTATACCAGCTTCTTTGAAACCATACAAAATGGGCAGGGGTTGTAAGAACTTAACGTACAAAAAGAAGTTTCTTAAAATGTCTTCTGTAAAAGAGGCGTCTATATTTTGGCACTTCCGGAATTTTTTTTCAACTTTCGGTTCTATTCATATAAAATTTCCGTAATTTTCAGCTCGCAAAATCACCGATATCTTCATTTTCGCGAAAATTACGTCTCGCGAAATAAATGCTTTTACAGTAGCTTGATAAAATATTTATTCATGAAAACAGCTGTTTGTTTTCAAAGTACTTTATTATGTACTATTTTCCCAAATAAATAATTCCGGAAGCAATAAAGAGGGGGGACCTCTGGATATGTTATTGTATGTAGACGGAAAGCTCCAGCGCCCACTGGGGGAGGTTCACGGCCCCCATTGGAAATCCATGCTTTAAACCATTATGCATATTAACAAAATTTTCAAACTAGTCTGGGGGAATTCATTACGCTAGAGAGGCGTTAATGACCTCGTAAGTTGTGGAGGTTTCCCAAATCTTAACGGAGCTTGAGAGAGTTGAAGTATGTGCTTGTCTGTCTCTCTCCTTCCTCGCGTGCACTTAACTAATAAAATGCATGGCAGTTAATATTATTGTGACATTTACAAGGAACGTTTTGAAGAGCGATTATGTATGTAATGGAGAGAAGTAAGTGTGTAATTAGATGCGCTTTTGCTCGCCGAATGCAGCTTTGTTGTACTGTGTTGTGTTAACCCTTTGAGGTGCAATCCTTTCCCAATGCTGAAAAAAGGGCCAGCCGTTGCCATCGCTCGACTTAACTACCAGCAAGATGGCGGACGATCAAAACGTTCATCGCGTGCCACAGATCTAGAGACCCTTTTTTGACTGTGCGGCACAGCCAGCTGTCGTCAAAAAAAGGGTCTCTAGATCTGTGGCACGCGATGAACGTTTCAATCGTCCGCCATCTTGCTGGTAGTTAAGTCGAGCGATGGAAACGGCTGACCCTTTTTTTCAGCATTGGGCAATCTATCCAGCTGTTCTCGCATTCTTCCATTTTTCAGCAGATGTCAGTGCTGCTTCAAAATAATCGTGTCCATTTTTTTTTACGGGAAATGACATGCTAAAAAGTAAAGGATGTCACCTCACAACTATTTTTATAGAAATCAAATCTGTTCTTCGTGACTGGCAACAGTCAAAACGTCAGAGTTTGGTGTTCCCAGAGCGGGAATACTGCGCGTTAAAGGGTTAAAGCCCACCTACGCGAGGGGTATCTGCCTAGGAGGGAGTCGACCTTTTGAGGGGTTCTAACGCGTATTCACGTTACATCGGGAGAAAACTGCCCGAAACACCAGTCCGTTAGATCGGCAGCCGCGCGGTAGGCCAGAAGACTGGAACTTCGCATTTCAGCCATCTACTATGTTTAGTATCTTATTCACTCGGCCATAAGGACAAATGCGGCCTTGAAAGACGGATTCAAGTCGTCAGGAAATTTTTGATTAAAGCTTCTGCCAATATAAGATAATTTAAAGGTATGAAGATTAAAAGGTGTTAAAGATAAATAAATATAAATATTTTCCTGTTCACTTTTCTTCCTTTCAGCTGAAAAGCTCTAAAAAATCGAAGAAAATCTATGTTAAGTACTTAAACAAACAAAAAACAGAAATCACGAATTATTACAGATAAACTACGCACTTGTGTATTCTCCGTTATTTTTTTAACAGAGGAAAAAGAAAGTTGTGGAGACAATTATCGTATTAGCCCGAATTTAACGCAGGCCCCGAAATTTTTCATCAAGATAATTAGAAAAATCCATTATCTAGATCTCGAATTTAGCGCGAGTCAGGATTTCGAAAGGGAAATGATCAGTCAAAAAAGATCCCGTTATATTCGGGCTAATACGGTACAACGGGCTCTAGGAAAAACATTTGACAAAAATATGTCTACACTCAGTATATTTAATTTAACTCTGCCCACTTAAAGCAAATAAGTTCATATTCAATTTTTATTATATACCGAAACCAGTAATTGCATACTCTGCGGAAACTTTTCGCATTCGAAATATTCCGTTTGCTGGGAGCATCCTCTCCTACATCAATGTTTTATGCAGAGAAAAAGTCATCTTATTTGTGAAAAAAATTAATCTAGGTAATCTAGAAAAACCATTTTAAAAGACAGTTGGAATCGTAATTTTCCCTTTAAAGCCTGATAACCGTGACTTCAATATGACGTCAATGGCACTAGCGACACTTAATTTTGACACGCATATCATAAGCTCCTTTTTTTTTTTACTCTTGGAAACAAAATGGAACTGAAAACTAGCGAAAAATCGTTTAAAATCAGGTAACGTATGAATTTTCACATTTTAAAAAAGTAGCTCAGATTCTTTTTTTGTTCTATATATTTTTTTTTTACATAATTATGAAAATTTTTAAGCCAATCGCACAAATGTTGCGTATTTTATTACGTTTTCAGACAATAACTTTTTAATATGTTTGGATTAATGGCTGCAAAAGTTTTGTTTGGGAGTGGTTAAAACGGAATTGTAACAGAGTCAGTGTGTCAAAGATCAGCGTAACTATATAGTAGGACTGTATTATGTTAGAAAGTGCATCGTACTTATGATCCGTATCCTTTAGCTTCCTTTTATGGCGAGTGTGTCATAATTCATGTGTCGGGGCAAGTTGGCTGTATTTGTCTTTCTTGCTACATTTTGTTGGAAAGTGTATCATAATCTACGCGTCGGCCGTAATTTGTCCTTTTATCTTTCAAATAGTTGGAACGAGTGCCATAATCCATGCGCCCTCCTTATTTATTTTTCTTGATTAAAGGGTGATTCAATGGGAAACACCGACACAATAGTATCCAAGTGCTTAGAATTACTATGGAATAATTTGTAGCTGCTATGTTGATACTAATCATCTGAATAAAATTGATAAAATTAACTGTCTTATCTCGTGATTCTGGACGGAGCTGTCAAATATGAAGGTACCAGGAACAAAAGATGAGATCTTAATCTACATGAAACTCCTATCTTAAGTGGTGTAGTAAAACAATGAAACAAAAAAATGCATACATTGAAAAATCGAATTAAAACATCACGTAAAATACATAAGAGGGGTTTAATGTTGTAAAGCAGTTCATTTTGGTTAACCCTCTAACGCGCAGTGATCCCGCTCTGGGAACACCCAACTCTGACATGTTGACTGTTGCCATTCACGAAGAATAAATTTGATTTCTGTAAAAATAGTTGTGGGTGACATAGCTCCACGAGTATCCTTTACTTTTTAGCACGTCATTTCCCGTAAAAAACTGGTCACGATTATTTTTAACAGCACTGACAGCTGCTGAAAAAGGGAAGAATGTGAGACCAGCTGGATAGATTGCCCAATGCTGAAAAACAGGGCAGTTCGTTGCCATCGCTAGACTTAACTACCAGCAAGATGGCGGATGAACGTTTCGATCGTCCGCCGATCTTGCTGGTAGTTAAGTCTAGCGATGGCAACGGCTGCCCTTTTTTCAGCATTGGGAAAGGGTTAGCGCCTCAAAGGGTTAAGGCGGAAAATTTTCAAAAAGATAGTTAAATATGGGAATGCTATCTACAAAGATATTAATACTCAATGAAGTCGATGGAAAATTCTGTAAATTTACGTAAGCAAGATATATAAATAATACCGAACGTATCGATTATAAAACACTTTTTTAACACAATTCACATGTATGTATAACTGGATATAACAAACGGCTGTTCCCTTCCTTCGTGATTAGGGCGCGAATTGCAGAGACTTCAGTTTCTGTGTCCGTCGTTGCTTTCCGACTTTATATTGCAGTTGCAGTCCAGTTTTGAACAAGCACACAAACAGTGGCCCGCAGGTGTCACGATTCCGATATTTTTGATTTTGTTATAATATCTTAACTAGTGTCAGTCCTCTTGTATGCATTGTGTAGACTGTGGTCATCAGTGGTATGTCGGAATCCAACTCACAACATTCCGATTACCTGTCCAAAGTCTTAGGGTCATTCTGAGGAAACAAGCAATTTTGATTTAAAAAACATTGAAAAATTGTTTTAATTCCCAATTTCTTCACGTAAATGCAATTATATCTATGGCTCCTAACATGGAAAAAATTACCAGCAGAGATCATTTGCCTAAATTATAGCTTTAAGCAATGGGGTAGTCAAGGAGAGGGGGGGGTGTAGGGGTTAAGATTTTTCCGAAGTTAAGAGGGACAGACGCGTACAGTTTTTTTTTTTTTTCTTTTTTGACCTCTCTTCCCTTTCAACTTCCCAACCAAGGAGAAAATTCTGGCTACATTACTGAATTTTAATTAAATTTTCCAATTTTTTCATTGAAACATGGTAATGGCAGACAGGAATGTGGCTAAGGCATTTGAGAACATAATAATAAACTTAATTATACAAGCCTAAATCTGACCATGTAATACAATATCAACTAAGGAATAGTAATGCATTTTTTAAAAAAAAGTCTAAACACCTAATAAAACTCTGACCTTAAATCATTTCATTTTAAACAACAAAATCATTGGGACCTTAAAAAATTTCACTTTTTTCATGGTTTTTTAATAAGAAGTCCTTGGGGCCCAATGGGACCTGTAAGTTGCTAATTTACAATTATTTTTTTAAGTAAATCCTATTTAATGGTAAATTATAACAATTAAAAACTAATGCAATATTTACTTTAAAAGTAATTCCAAAGCTCATTTATAAATCCTGCAACCAATTTAAATTTATTAATTACGTAATACAGTAATGATGAACTCGGTAATGACACACATAATAAATACATTCTCTATAAATTTGGGGGTAGAAAACAAGAAAATAAAATAATGTTTTCTTTAACTTTAATTAAACAGTTATACTCTACTCTTAAGAACACTTGGTCCGGTTCTTTTAACAGTTCAATAACTATGGTAGCACTTTTTTGTGGACAACTTCAGAAAAAAAAAATATCACACACCATGCTAATGACAATTACCTCTAGGGACGAAACCTCTAATAAGCATTATTAATTGGAATTTTTTCCCAAAAAAAAAAATGCCAAAAGCTCCACATACATTGAAAAGAGAGATGAAATTACCTAGATAATTGTTATCGTTCTTTTAGAGGTTTTTTTTTTTAAATTCTTTAAAATAAAATTAAAACAATAAAGTCTCAAGCAGGGGACACACCTTGGTAATGACATTTAAAACTTTAACTGTTTTTTTAAATATTGAAAATTTAAAATTAGTGCCTATATTGTAGTGCTTGTAGAGAACTGTTGAGAAAATTGTTAAACATCTATGACTGACATGCTTAACTGACATTTTTTAGTCAAGTACATAAAATTGAATATTGTATGGACAATGACCCCTTACTAGGACCCTAACATAACAAAGACATAAAAATATCCATTCATATTCAACTCCAACATTTACATACAGTAAGTGAAACATCGATTACAAGCGTATAAATTTATAAAGCTTCTAAATGACCCGAGTTTCATTCTTTAAAAAAATATTTTCATAGCTTAAATTTTTTCTGTCTTTTTTTTTTTTGGGGGGGGGAGGGCGTAAAACGTAAAACTTTTAGCTTCTTTATATCTACTTTTTTTAGGAAGTAGAGGAGGGCGAAAATATATCTTGCAAAATGATGTATCTATAAGAGTAAATATATCATTTATGGGAAGCTCTTTCAAAAACTTTGACAGATTACAAGAAAAGCAAAGAATTCGCAGACATAAAGAGCGCTGGAAAAGGTCTGATAGTAAAAGTAAAATAAAACAAAAGTCTTAATCAAGTTTAAGACTCGGGATATGTAGTATTATCAGAATGTAACATAAAGAGAAAATAAATGAGTAAATGAACCAGTAACTCATTGATCATATATTTCTTGCTGGAAAGCTAGTAAAATAATACAGCATTGCAACACAATATATTAAGAGAATTATGTTTCTTAGGAAGTTATACATTTTATCTGGTATCAGAGTGCTTTTGTTGAAGTGATTGTAATTAATCACAATGATGTCGTGGGAGTTCCGACTGTGGAGAGGCAGCGATGGCCGGACCCACTGTTGTTTTTTTGGGTATCGCAAAGGGCCAGTGGTAGCATATTATCGAGGGCCCCCTATAGCGATGGTCGGACTCACTATTGTTTATTTGGCGGGGGGGGGGTCCTCGCTAAAGTGCCAGTGGTAGCAAATATTCGACGTGTCCCACTGCAGCGATGGCCGGACTCACTGATGTTTTTTGGGGTCTCGCAAAGGGCAGTAGAAAATCCCACGTGTCGGAAGTCTCACGGAACCGTTCACAATAGTGCCTATATGGGGGGGGGGGGGGTTAATAATATAAGTTCCAATGAAAAAAATAGCTTGAAAATTTTTCTCGTTCACAACAAATGTCATTGGAAACAAAAGTAAACTGAGAAGCGATTTCCACCAAAGGAACAAAGTGGAAAATTATGTAAACCCCCCCCCTTCCATTATTTTCAAGAACTTTTTTTTATCTTGAACAAGCCGTAGTTGTTTATCAACTTCTGATAAAAAACTACAGCTTGTAAAAAGGCATACAGTCTAAAAAGTTGATAACTACTACGTTTGGGCTTTAGTTAAAAACTTTGCTAGCAATAAGAATTCTCTTGCCTAGTAAAAAGGTGATACTGTTAAAAGAAATACTTTGTAACTTTTGTTTTGTTACAGTCGAAAGTGAACAAGAACATTATATTATGCCCAGTGCATCGATTATAAAATGCTTTCCAACTCAGCTGTCTTTTTTGCGCATGTACTACTGAGCAGTGAATCGTTAACGCTTTGAGGCGCAACCCTTTCCCAATACTGAAAAAAGGGCATCCGTTGCCATCGCTTCGACTTAACTACCAGCAAAATGGCGGACGATCGAAACGTTGGCAACGGCTGCCCTTTTTTCAGCATTGCGCAATCTGTCCAGCTGTTCTCGCATTCTTCCATTTTTTCAGCAGATATTAGTGCTGTTAAAAATAATCGTGACAATTTTTTTACGGGAAATGACGTACTAAAAAGTAAAGGATTCTCATGGAACTATGTCACCCGCAATTATTTTTATAGAAATCAAATCTATTCTTCGTGACTGGCAACAGTCAAAACGTCAGAGCTGGGTGTTCCCAGAGCGGGAACACTGCGCGTTAAAGAGTTAAATTCTTCAGTGCCTGCGTCGCAAATGCTCGATAAAACTTCACGATGAAAAAATAAGTATAAAATGTAATCATCGTGTATTTTCGATGAAAATATACGATGCATTTTATAAAGTAGAAATCTTTATTAAGTACCAATTAAAAAGCACTTTAGTGCAACTTGGAAAGCTGCTCATTAAAAAAAATAAAGAAAGAAAGAAAGAAAGAAAAATATGCAGAAGAAGAAGAAAAGATTGTAACCATTTCAGATTTTTTATCCCCCTACAGCTGCATGTTTCGAAATCCCTGACAAAAAATTTAAAAAACTTTGGCGCAAAAAGGAAAACTACTGGATTGAAGCTCCTTAAGAAAGAGTTATTCTTCTGACACGTGCGCAAAAAAATTAAAAATGCCATGACAAAAAAGTCAGGGTTTCTTTTCGCAGTCTGCCCCCCCACCAAGCCCCCTTTTCCGCATCTTAGGATTATAAGAATCCCTCCACCTCCCCCTCAGAAAAATACCGTTGTAAAACTAACTTCTGCTTCCGCTCAGCTGTGCATCCGAGATCACTTACCGTTTGCCTTACACAGTTCTTTGTGCACCACCTCAAAAATGAAAAAAAAATAAAGAACTTAACAACCAGCGGATTTCCCCCCGTGACAAAACATTTCGGTAACTAAAGAACAGTAGGAAAACTCCAGACAGCTCGCTTCGCCCTGTAGCGCACACACCACCACACACGACCAGGGGTGGCGCTAGACGCTCTCTCTTCAGAAACAACCCCCTAGTATCGATCCACGGTGAATATCTGATGCTGGTTTTTCAAAAAGCTGGCTTAGAAAATAGTGACACACGATAGGATCCGAACGCTGGTGTAAAATGGGATTTTTAGGAGCTATAGTAGTGTGTGCGGTGAACGACACTTCCCAAAGTGTGTCTGAGGACTGAATTCTCTCTCTCTCTGGCGGTAAGTAAAAGTTCTTCCAATTCTATTGAGTTAAATATAGTGGACCAGGCGACTTAAATCAGACCCGTGAGGCCGGCTTCAGACACCGGCTACTTTTGCGTTCATGAACGCGTGGTGATTTCTTTTCTTTTTTTAAATAAACATTAATGGGCAGTTTTAGGGATGAAAAAGAAGTCAATCAAACGAATAGCGAATGAGAATTTCTCATTTGAGGATTTATGTCATTACTGTTTGGCTAAGCAATGTTTCATGATGTGACTTCGTTCCTTTCAATTAGTTTCAATACTTTCACGTGCTTCTTTCAGATAAGAAGTTAGTTTTCGTCAGTAAAGTTTAGTTAATAATAATAATTTGTTGTTAGCGATTCCTATGATGTGGTGTTAGTCATTTGTTTTACAGACCTTTTTGGATTCTTCTTCTGCTTTTTTCTTTCTTTTCTTTATTTTATTGATATGCTTATTTAAGGGGAGTAGATTTTCCTGAGTATAGATAAGATTGGATACAAAAAATGAAATAATTTATTATTATTTTACTATTATATTATAAAATTCACTATTATTTCGAAATCAAAAGAAAATATTTTAACCAGATGTTTTTCAGATTAAGAATGGTTTTCATAAAAATATTTTAATTCCTTCAATTAAATTACTAGCATTTTGATACAGTTTAGAAAGTTTATTCATTCTTTTCTAATTTTAAAATAACTTAATGCAAATATTTTATTAGTATGCTTCGTTGACATAAAAGTTTGTTTTATCAAAATTGAGCCTTGTTGCATTAGTTAGTTGGCTGTAAATTTTAAGCTCTATAAAATCATAAACTAAATTTATCATCATATCTAACTCAATTTCTAATTTTATCAAAATTTAATGCAAATTTTTCAATCACGTTATTTTTTTCTTACAAAAAAAAACCTTTCCCCCCCTTTTTAAGATTAGTTACAACTTATTTAATTTTTTTTTATAAATTATCACTCAGTTTAGGAATATTTTTGCTCTTTCATGATTAAGAAATATATGCCAATGTGTATAAGCAAAAATTCTGAGAAACGATTTAGGAATAATTCTCCCATTTGGAATCCAACGTAAAGACAAATTTGCACTTGATAAGAATTCTTTATTAACGAATTATTTTTCAAACACTTTATAGTTATATTAAAACACAGAAATACTAATGTTACTTTTAAAAAAATCACCACCCTGTACAAGAAGTAAGATTTTTTTTAAGGGTTATGACTTATGATTTTCATGTAATAAGTTTCCAAAACATGCACTTTTATTTAATGAATTTTCATGCACAAATCTATTCTTTATTTCATATCTTGAGTTTCTGTTAACAATTTAATGATGAACTACTATTCATTATACACCCATTTATTTAGTCAACAATCTATTCTAGCATTTTTTTTTTCAATTATAAAGCATATGTCAAGCTGCTGGGTCATCGTTGCTTTGTTTCTGACATGAATTATACATGGTTAAGATAATGTTAATGGGCTCAAGTTTAAAATTTTATAGTGCATTAAATTACTATTTGAAATTTTATTATTAAATTATTTTCTGCGCCAGTATTAAGCGAAATTTAATTATCTTCATATATATTATACATTCTATTCTTGAGAGAATTCAAGATTAAATTATTCACTGATTGAACTTCTAACTGAGTTTATTAGATCGAATCGTTCAGACGCATGAGGGAATTTTCATAATTGAATTATGGAATATTTTTCCCATTCGCAATTTTTTATACTATAATGTATTCTCCAGCCCATTCAATGAATCTGAAATTTATTTTAGAAATGCTAGAAGTAATTTTAAGCATTCTAAGATATTCATGCTAAGAGTAATCGCTTAAAAAACTTCTGGAATGATGTTTTAATTTAGTGTAATTTTCAAAAATAAAACAATTTTTGGGAAAAATTACTAGTTTTAAATTAAATATATTTCGTATTACCAGTCATTCTCTCTAACGTTTATAGGTAAATATTGGCATATAATGAATATTGTTCTCTTTCTAGGAATTTGCTACTTAGCCTTGTAAAACAAATGTACATTATATCTGATAGAGAACTTTATATGATAAACTACAGTAATACCTATTAACTTCCTTTGTCCGAAATAAACAAACCTCTGTAACTAATGCACTTCTAACAACTACTGCAAAAAGTGCCGTCATAATAACTAAAATTTTGTTGGTAACACAAACTTTTAAGCTCTCGGATTGACATTTAAAAGCTTTTGCAACTTCACGACTATTTTAACATGTCATGAAGGTAAATCAACGAGCAAATTACAAAAGTTATAAAAGGTTGTAGTATATTTAGTTTTTTTTTTTTTTTTTTTTGTCATAGAACTATGAAATGTGATTTCTGGGGTGAAAAGGGTTCAAAACTGGATTGATCCTAAGCAAATATTAGTATGTTTTGGGAACTTGAAATTTGCATCTCAAAGGAAATGTATCTGCGAGTGACTTAATGACACCGTCGCATAAAGATCAAAGAATATTTCGTCTTCCTTTTTGAATATTCTTTCAGTTTATTAATTTTATTCTGAATCATAGTCAATTTATTTTTTTATCATCTCTAAAGATACTATACTTGATTCTAAAACTGATGACTGCTATTATGATACATACATTATACATTATACATTATGATATATATATTAATCATGGAGTAAAATCTCATTGTAGTTTCTGTAACACGCTTATTGAAAACCTTTCAAATCTGTACACTTTAGGGTGTTTATTTAAGATTTTAAAAAATTGTGGATTTGCATTGTTACAGTGAACGAAAGATTTCCCACTGACTAGTCTAACAGAAAAACCTAACAATAGTTTGTATGGATGTAAAAAATATAAAAAAGACAATTAATAAAAATCAGATTGTTCATGATGTTTTATAAGATATGAATTTGGATTCAAATGATGTTGACGGGAAATACGTTTTATTTTAATCAATTTCGAATTACTGTTGTGAGCAAACCTCGTGTATGAATCATATTCACTTACGTGAACATCATGAAGTGATGCTTCTATTGAAGGGGAATTCCCAAAACAGGCAGCTGTTCAATAGCAGACGTTTTAATGGCATTGTGTTGACAGTGCATAGAAGTAATCAAATCTCCTGGTCCCCCAATGTAATATGTATGCATTTTGTTTAAGGCAAACTTGCATGTGGGGTATCAGCCTAGGGATAGGTGCTTGGATGGAAGGCTTTTTAACCCTTTAACGTTCAGTGTTCCCGCTCAAGGAACACCAAACTCTGACGTTTTGATTGTTGCCAGTCACGAAGAATAGATTTGATTTCTATAAAAATAGTTGCGGGTGACATAGCTCCACTAGAATCCTTTACTTTTTAGCACGTCATTTCCCGTAAAAAAATTGTCATGATTATTTTTAACAGCACTGACATCTGCTGAAAAATAGAAGATTGCGAGAACAGCTGGATAGATTGCCCAATGCTGAAAAAAGGGCAGCCATTGCCATCGCTCGACTTAACTACCAGCAAGATGGCGGACGATCGAAACGTTCATCGCGTGCCACAGATCTAGAGACCCTTTATTGACGACAGCAGGCTGTGCCGCACAGTCAAAAAAGGCTCTCTAGATCTGTGGCACGCGAAGAACGTTTCGATCGTCCGCCATCTTGCTGGTAGTTAAGTCGAGCGATGGCAACGGCTGCCCTTTTTTAAGCATTGGGAAAGGGTTGCGCCTCAAAGGGTTAACAAAAGAGGAGACATCGGCGGTCATTGGAGGCATTAATAGCAGAGTCTAACAGACTGTGAAAACAAGTGAGAAATCTGTTCATAAATTGGCTTATGTCCGCGAAAACAACTTTACAGAAAAGCTAAATTTTAAGATAAAACACGAAATATATACAGATAATTTCATTTAGGAGTAACATTAAAAATATTTCATTTTATTATTGACTTTTTAGGTGCCACTGTATTATATTTTCATGTAGTAATGAATAGTTTTTAACTATTCATGTATAAAAAATGTTTTGTTGGATTAAAAAAATAATCCATTAATTCAGCAAAACGCTTCGTTAATTCAACAAAATGTAGTAGTAAACTGGTTGATTCAGAAACATTATTCGTTAAAATAGCGCTAACCCATTTATGTTGAATTCAATAAAATTTGTTTTTCAGCTTCATGTTACAATTTTAACAGTTTTCTACACTTCAGCTCTAGTTCTTGTTTGCTTTATAACTAGTTAGACTTATGTTTTCCTTGTTAGCGTTTTCATTTACGAATTATAATTTCTCAAGACATAAAAACACTCTTGGGGATCATTTATTAGGATGGAGAAAAATTACAAAATAATGTTTTATATTAAAATCACGTTGAAATAAATTAGAATACAACTATGAAAGAAGCTTGTTTATGATTCCAGTATCACTTTTTGTAGATCCACTTTCAATTTTTACAAAGTTTATTATTGAAATAGTATGCGTATGTAAATTTCATTAGCAGCAGATGCAGGGGGGGGGGAGATTAGGGGATTTCAACATCCCTTTTCCCCAAAAAAGACACTGCACAAGGATAACACATAACTTCATCGCACACTTTGTTTAAGTCAAATGAACTTTTTTATAGATTAACCTCTCCTAAAAATATTTAAATTTTTTTATTGTACATTTTGGTTAAACAAGTTTTTCTTAAAAATTAGTCTCTCCCAAAAATTTTTCTTTATCCGCCACTAACTTCACTATAATAATCTTCGAAAGTATGTTGTACAATTTTAACAGAAGTCGTAGCTAATATATCGAACACACATACATAAATAATGAAAATCAATTTCAGTAACACTTTAATTCTTAACAATTTATAAAGTTGGCTATAAGTTTATTCAGAAAATACAGTTGAATATATTTATTTTATTTTTTAAAGAATTAATTTGAAAAAATATAGTCTGTTGCTCCAAATGAATTAGATATGCCAAAAGAATTGTCAGTAAAACAGGCAATGGTATTTCAATTGACTAACAGTGCATGATAAGCGATACATCATCAAAATTTGTGAGATGTCAAAGAATTTGTGCATTCGAAATGTTTTATTACAGTGAGTTCATGCTGTCATGCTTTCATGTAAATTATTTTGAAGCTTTGTTTCACACTCGCAAAAGTTTATAGAATATCGTATTTTGTGATTTTTTCTTGAAGATGATGTATATGACTATGTATATTGTACCGGGTGCTTTGCATGACATGGGACACTTTTTCTTGAATAGCTCTTCAACGGGAGGAGCTAGTGAAATTTTGCACGCAAGCGGTACTCAAAGAAAACCTACTTATTGGTTAGTTTCAAACATTCTTTTTTCCGACAAAATGACAAAATATTGACTGATTTGACAATTTTTACTCTGAAGTTGTTTTTTTAATTTGAGACAATTAAGTACTCTAAAAGTGGTCCAGTGCCTTTAAAATTAAGACTAAGCCACCTTCAAGCATGTTAAGGGCATTAGTTACCAAGTTGAAACGAAAAAGTTCAGTGGCTCATAACAAAGTGACATGAAGATCGAATAAAAGAGAGGAACGTTCGAAATTCAACTAGACATCTCAGACAGCTTAGAAATTACTGTGACAAACACGTCACCGCCAAGTTATTCCTCAAATCAGTTTCGCAGACTTCTTTTTATTTCTTTCACATTTAAGAAAAGAATTAGTTTTCAATATATCTCCAAGGGTTCGTGAGAATGAAGCGTGATTTTATTCAGTGAATGCACAGAAGCCAGATTTGGAGGTGCATAACAGAACCAGAGATATAATAAATTTTAATGATGTCGGTGGAAGAACACATTTTCGATGTTATACTGAAAAATGGAAAGACTTTAAACTATTAAGAACATTTGTATTAATTTATATTAAGCATGTTTTCTATTCTATAAACAGTTAAAATGTTTCTATTCTATAAACTTTTAAGAACCTAATATTTTTATTTTGTTATACATTTGAAATACGAAGTATTATTTTTTCTGAATATTTCCTTGAATGCATGTTGCATATGGGTTTGAATAAACATACTTGAAATTGGTGTTCTATTTTGCTGAAGTAAATATTTTACTTGTGTCTATAAACGTTTGAAACAGATTGTTGATAGAAAAACGAGATAGAAAAAAAAAGCAGTTAGTTCATTAATTGGTATGCTTTTTTAAGTAGAGATCTGTATTTAATTTAAGAGTGTTACAAAACTAATTTCTATTATTTAAAATGTTCCTAATATTTAAAATAATGGGCTGCAATAACTCATTGATCTTTTAAGCCATTTATTTTAACGCTTAACAGCAAGACACTTAAACAAGTGTTATTTTATCAGTTTTAATTGCTACGAAAGTACATTATGGAAAATAAACTTGGTAGTAATTCAAAAGTGAAAGCAACTATTATTTTATATCAAACAGCATAATTATCTGGATACAATTAAACACACATTTTTTTCTCTTTAAATGAAATATAAAGTGAGAAAATAGTGCTTTAGCTCATTTAGCAGACCATGTTCTCTCGCTGTTATTTGCAGCCATTAGCGCAAACCGCCATTTATCGACCTAATTTCCTTCATTAAGAAAGAGTTGAGTTGAGAAATACATGACATTTTCATCAGGAAGTATTCTGTTTCAGATTTTTCTAATTGGATATATGTTTGAAAAGGGGAGGGAAAAAAGAACAACGAAATGAGAAAATCTAAGAGTGGAATTTCGTCATGTTTAACATATTCTATTACTAATTAAATCAACTCGTGTATGAAATAAAAGTAAATAATAATGGTTTAAAATAATATTACATATGATTAAAGTATTGTATAAAATCGTATGTAGAGTTGTTGTGATTCTCGATCTGATATTCTCACGATTTTCGTCGTTGAAGAATGAAAATTTTATACTTGTAAATGAGCCACAAGAAATTGATGGAAGGTGGGTAGGAGGGGGAAGAAAGTTTTCTTTAAAAATTTTTAAAAATAAATCAAATAAACAAGTAAATAGCTGCTCAAAAAGTAAAATTTGTATAGAAAAATCCAAAAATCGCTACAGAGCTGTAAATATACGTCTATCCAGCTTCCTTCTACAAAAATTAGAACTCGAGTTAAGCTTGTTCCCTTCAACTCTTCTTAAGGTGTAGGGAGTATACAACACATAACTTTATATTAATTTTATACAAGAACAGTATAAAATTTATCCGTGCAGCAATTTACTAAGTCAGTAACTGTGTAGTTATATTGTAAGTAAAAAATAAACTATTTTAATTAAGTAATTAAAATAGTTTTAAATTAGTGAAAAAAATAAACTAATAAAAGTTTGTGATTTCACTATGTCCAATCCAAATGCAAAATTAATGCGCATAAATGCTACAATGAAATCTAGGAAAAAAGCCAATCGAAAAAGTTCTAAATGCATATTATGAAATGGATCTCTTTATAATGCATATTATACTTAATAAAGCATTAAAAAGTCCTCCAATCAAGGCATTTCAGCTTAGATAGCTCTCGTGCAGCTTCGGCTTAACCCAAAACAGAAAAAAATACACATACATTACAATTTACTTAAAATTACAGTTGGGTAATTTCAGTTTCTAAACTTACTACTTATTCCGGTGCCGTTTTACTATGGATTGCTGTTTGTTTAGGCTTGCTTAGAACACTTATAACCAAAAATCAATATTTTAACAATTTTTTTATCGCTACAAAAAAACATCTGCTGTTTAAAAACTTATAAATAAAGTGCAAAAAACTTTTTTTAATGCTAGAACTAGCACAGTTGTTTTACATTTTGATAAGAAATATTTTAAAAGCATAAGCTCACTCAGAACTTCAAAGCTTTTCTCATAATAAATTGATTGATATAAGCTTGTGACGCATGGCAGATTATAGAAGCTATTTACATTCAAATTCTGCTAAAGAATGATAAAAAATGTGTAAAAGCAGTATAAAACCGTAACTACATTTAACAGGCGGCAGAAATTATATCCATGATCTATGTGACAGTCTGAGATTAACCCTTTGATGGTCGGTGGTTACGCCGTGAACACGGTTGTGTCAGGAAACTTCGTTAGCTCTGTAGCACCAGATCGGCCGCTATGTTGTAGGTAGTTAAATGGACATATGGCAACGGTTGCACTTTTTCAGCGTTGGAACTATTTAACCTTTCTTTTTTTGCGACTGGCAATGAAAACGCTGAAATAAGATAGCCTCAAGGCACTACTACCGTAAGTAAAAGGGTTAGACGACAGAAATTATATCCATGATCATTATGAAGTCGTGTCACACGACCCTTGCACATTGCAATGATTGGCTAGTCCCAAATCTGGGCAGCGACTATCCAAGGATTTTTGTGTCTTTTAAGACTCAAAATTGACTGGGCGCGGGGACTATTTATAAGATTACAAAGGAATTGCAAGGGACTGTGTAGCAGTTGCGGAATTAAGCAGTTTTAGATTGCGAATTTCCTTTGTTCTCAACTACGCAGTTTAAAAATGTTTTAAAAATTTGGGATTTCAACAGGCTTTTGATTTAGTATGTTATATATATATATATATATATATATCGAATAATTACGTCGAAAACTTTCCAAGAAAACTTGTGTTGAAAAATAATCACAAATGCCGAATGTCGTTAGCGTACCACGAAAAAAAAAAAAAAAAAAAAAAAAAAAAAGAGAAAGAAAGAAAGAAAGAAAAAGTCTAACCAGCAATCGGAAACAAAATAAGTAAATACCGTAAATGAGGACCATAATTATATACAAAGTTGCACTCAACTCATTTGCTTCCGTTAGCGTTTTATTTAAGCAAATGGATGTGATCCAACTATTTTCTATTAAGTTCAGTGTTTTTTTTTTCCTCGCGCATTTTTCAAGAAAAGTAACTTTTTTTATGGCAGCCTGACACCCCTCTCTTCTTTGGCTGACGGCCAAAGAGTAATATTTTCGGCTAAATTTCATATCTCTATGCAAGCAGTCAGAAATTTTAGAACAGATTGACGAAAAAGATAACTTTGCAGTATAGATATCTTCAGCTACGTTGGGAAAAAGAAAGAGAATGAAATGAAAACTGCCATGATATAAATGCAAATGAATAGGAAAAATTACTTCCTCTCGCTTTTCTCTGCTGGCGCAAAACTTTTGGCACAGCCGAAATCTCTCACGTGTATTCGTTGCATAGACAGGTAATTTTTAACATGTGCTGTAAAGTAGACGAATGGTTTCTTAGGCGAATTTGATATGGGATATTTTTCAAGAAGATAGATTGCATTTTGTTCTATAAATTCTGTGAAGTTTTTGCAACCTATTTTATAATTTCCGGGAGCACATTTTCAACGATAAAAGTTTGAAAAGTTAATGTATAGCAAATTGATGTACGTACATTCTAGAGAGATTTTAGTGTAAATGCTTTAATATAATTGTTTAAGTATTCTCTCCGTACTACTTGATTATGGGAATTCCCAATTATTAATCAATTTTATTTTATTTATTTATTTACTTTAAAAAAATACACATTGAATAGTTATGCATGGTATCAATGACAAGAAGTCTAGAAATGAATTACTAACTAAAACGAAATTAAAAATGAGCAGTAAAGATCAATTGCTATAATTTTACTATCTTGTTTTTTTTTTTTCCAAAATAAAAATGCGCAAGACTTGTAACACAATTTTTGCTGTGATACCTTTTAACCCTTTGAGGCGCAACCCTTTCCCAGTGCTGAAAAAAGAGCAGCCGTTGCCATCGCTCGACTTAACTACCAGCAAGATGGCGGACGATCTGTCTAGCTGTTCTCGCATTCTTCCATTTTTCAGCAGATGTCAGTGCTGTTAAAAATAATCGTGACAATTTTTTTAGGGAAAATGACGTGCTAAAAAGTAAAGGATTCTCGTGGAGCTATGTCACCCGCCACTATTTTCATAGAAATTAAACCTATTCTTCGTGACTGGCAACAGTCAAAACGTCGGAGTTTGGTGTTGCCAGAGCGGCAACACTGCGCGTTAAAGGGTTAAACGTAATTTTTGGATTTTTTATTATTTCCTTACATCTAAAAAATTTATGAGCTACAAATCATTTGTTTCTGGTTTTATCTAGTTTTAAAAATAGTATAAGTCTTCTTTAAATAGTATAAATTTAAAAACATAAGAGAAATGGATAGATAAAACTTATTTTTCTTTAATCATTTGGATGTAATATCATGTGCAATGTATGTTTTTCTGTGATTTATTATGTATTTTGGTGATGTAAATTTTTAAAATGCTAAGTAAAAAATTAAGCGAAAAATTTCAATGTTCCGTGTACTATAATATTTTTTATATCTTAAGTGAACTTAAAATATTCATTAAAATGAACTTTAAAATTAATTCAAATCTATATAAATAAAATTAGACTTTTGTCTGTACATTTCTTGGAATTCAAAAATTTTGCGATTTCTATCCGTTTCAAGCACCCGGGAATCCGATGCGACCCTCAAAAAAAGTTTGTCTGTCTGTCGTTCTGTCATTCTGTCCGTGACGCTTTTTTTGTTTAAGCATCACGTAAAAACGACTGAAGCGAATGATATGAAATTGGGTGTCATGATAGGTGGTCACTCAACTTAAAACATAGGCGTCGAATTTTTAAAAAATCTTGATTGGATTTTGAGATTTTGCGAAAATCCTTTCAAACTGGGTAAATTTGTGTTCGAGCATCACGTAAAAACGACTGAAGCGAATGATATGAAATTGGGTGACATGATAGATGCTCACTCAACTTAAAACATAGGCGTCGAATTAAAAAAAAATCTTGACTAGATTTTGAGATTTTACGAAAATCAGTTCAAACTGCGTAAATTTGTGTTCGCACATCACGTAATAACTGCAAAGGTGAAAAAATGATATTTGCTGAAATGATAGGTGGGCGCTCACCTTAAACTATTAGCATCTAATTAAAAAAAATCGATCAGATTTCGAGGTTTTGCGAAAATCGTTTAAAACTGAGTGAATCTTTGTTCCCGCATTACGTAATAACGACTAAAGCGAATGATATGAAATTTGGTCACATGATAGATGGTTGCACAACATAAACTACAGGTGTCCAATTTTTAAAACATTTCTATTAGATTTTGAGATTTTGTGAAAACTCTCTCAAAATACGTTTATATTTCTTCAAACATCACGTAATAACGACTAATACGAATGATACGAAATTTAGTGATATGATAGGTAGTTGCTAATCTTAATTTATAGGCGTTGAAATTTTAAAATATTTTGATTACATTTTGAGATTTTGCGAAAATCGTTTTAAAATGCTGAAATTTTGTTTCAGCATCACGAAATAAAGACTGCAGGGAATGAAACGAAATTGGGTGACATGATAGGTTGTCACTCAACTTAAATTCTAGGCTTCCAATTTTTCAAAAATGTTGATTAGATTTTGAGATTTTGCGAAAATTATTACAGTTTGCGTAAATATTCGTTTGCGCGTCACATAATTACGACTAAAGCGAATGAAATGATATTACTTAGTTACTCTCTAACATGTAATAGTTTAACAATACATAAAAATTATAACTTCGCTTTCTTTACTTTGGCAACATACTACTTCCATTCTGTGTATTCCTACAATGCTGACGAAAATTCTTCCTTTTTGGAAATTTGCATTCACTAACCCGTCAAGGACGGGTACTTCAGCTAGTGTATCTATAAAAATGCACTTTTAAAGTATTTACTCTTTTTATCAAAATGCTTCACTTTAATATTTAAAGGAGTTCTCTCTCTCTCTAATATTTTAAAAATTCAAATTTTAAAATATTTGCGAGCAATTCTCTGCAGAAGAATTGATAAATATTTTAACAATATTTATCATAAAAATTATTCTATTTTTTCAACCTTTTATTGTAAAAATTTTTAATCTTACGAATACGCGTAGCTCATTTCGAATATGCAAAATCTCAATTTTCTTGTTCTTTCAAAATAGAACGAGTTTTTAAAGCTATTTTTTAAGTTATTGGTTTACCTAATACAATATTTCAAATATTATAATGCTTAAAAGAGTTAAAAAACTTTTAATAAATCCAAAATACGTAAATTTTTAAAAATAATTAAGCATTTTTCATCATTCTTATGATTTGTTATTACCTTACATATAAAGCAGTACATTCAGTTCCACATATTTTAGAAAAAAAATGAAACAAACTTTATCGGTTAAATTCTCTCGTCCTATCTCCTTTTACTAGTAATTTCTATAAAAATTTTCATTAAAAAAATGTGTAGTGTATTACGATTCTCAAATGCAAGCAATTGACTGAGTCATATTTCCAGCTTTTATTCATCCGTGAAAGAATGTTAAAAGCCATGAATTTATTGCAGAACACTTTTTTTTCAGGGGGGGGGGAGCTCTTTATAAAACTTTCTTGCCACCTGGGATAAAGAAAAATAATGATGTTTCCCCTCCTCAAACATAAAGCTGAACCACTTGTGCTGAATTAAAGCTTAGGGGGAGAAAAATTGGATGCTTTATATATGACGTCATGCTCTTGACAAGTAGCTCGGGGAGAAGGTTGGGGAAAATGTTTTAAATATGATGGAAGAAATTCCTCTTGTCATTTTTGACATGTAAAAAAAAAAATAACTTCAGCCGCATATAAATTTTACAGAAAATATACCTGAGCTACAAAACTTAATAACAGCGTTTGTATTTACCTCAAAATTATTTTTTTAAAGAGAGTTTTCTGAAACTTTTCACAGCGTAATAAGCTGTTGAAATATTTTTTTAAAAATTTTATTTCAATGTTAAAGTAAAAATGTTATGGTAAAAAATTCTCTAAGCTTAGAATTAAAAAGAACTTATTTCTTAGTTCGATTTGGGGAAAAGGTTATTTTGTTTACCGAATAAAATTGGAAACAAAAAATTAAAATTTGGTTGAAAGCACAAATTAGAAAAACGGCGTTTTTAAAGTATTTGAAATAAAATTTTTGAAATCTTTCTTACATTTACATTGTAACAAAAACATGTAGGTAATAATTTCTAAGTGTTAGAAATATTTGAAGTTGAAATCAATATTGATCTTAATAAAACTTCAATTTAATCTTGATATAAGGTTAGTGTGTACTGTACTTTAATAAATCCCTTTTTTGTTTATTCAGATTAAAATTCGATTAAGAGGTACTTATCTGAAATGCGGCGTTTCATAGATAAATATGCTCTACTGCGTAATGGATGTTTTTTAAACTGCGCATCAAATGTTTTAAGATAAAAACTGTAATTTTAAAAGTATCCCATCATTTTCATGCTCGTCTTTATGAATACTTGTAAAAATTTCTCTGAGGAAATTCAAACGAAAAGATCTGGCTTCGGAAACTTAAATAATGTAATAATAGACATCAATTGTGGTGGTATTCCATTTTTATCAGTATTTTTATATTAATTGCTGCTTAGATGGTACGCCGAGAAAAAAACCAGCACAAGGCAGTTTTGATAAATCGTATAAACAAAATTTTTTATAGAGTGATAAAGAGTTTCCCTTGATGTTGAAACAAATGAAAAGCTATGCTACTATGCTAAATAAATAGCTTGCTGAAATAAATTTTAAAAATTCATACCAAGTGAAGACTCTACAGCGTTATAATAATTTCACACTGCTTAAAAGAGCTTCTAAGAATATGAACTTGTAAATCACAATACATAAATTTATTTATTTATTTGGATTTCTCTGAAAAAGAACTTAAAAATAATGTGCTTCTCATTCTCTATATGCGCTTATGTGTTGTTATAAATTTTAATCTCTCTAGATATAAGATGTCCTGTATCGGTCAACGTTACCTAGTTAAATCTATTACAGATACATACATAAAGTTTTAGAAGTTAATTCGTGCCCTTTTAAAAGTAGTTTTAAAAATTTATCCCCAAAGTTGGAAAAGGGTCGTAGTGTATTTTTCATATATTCCTCTTAGCTCATTGATGGGTGGGGCGTGAAGAAACATCTATACATTTTTTTAATACATAAGTTTAACAGATGCCTAAAAAGCTTCAATGATTGAATAATTTTATTTGAAATTTGGAAAACCATAGTTGTTGTTAAGCTCAAATTAAATATTTTTTAATTTGTTTGCTTATATTCATTACCTCACTACTTTTTATACGTTTTCCAACTATCCACACACTCATAAATAAATAAATAAATAAATAAGCAAAAGTCTCTGAGGTAGATATAACAGATAACTTCGCTTCAACCGAAATCCTCAGCGGCTGAATTCTTTCCCGAAAGATGTAGAGCCACAATCCCATCGAGACAAGTTTTGGGCTATGAATTTTGTTTTTCACCACTCGACAAAATAAAGCCTCACACATTCGTTTTACTTTGTTCGACAGATGAAAAATTCCGTCATCTTTTTCTCTCGTTCATCTAGAAATAAGAAGCCCATTTTTAAATCCCTGGAATAGCATTCCATTTTATCACTCTCTAACAAATATTTCTATCACAGCTATCACTCTGAATAAATATATGACTTTCAGAGAGACAGTAATTTTTTTTTCTTCACTAACACTCTTTTAAGGGTTTTTATGAGTAGTTTGAATTATTTACAAATATTGCTATTCAAATTTATTACCCGGGACATTTTAGAGTAAATAAAGTAGGTATTGGAATTTATTTTAACAGTAGAATTAAAAGATTAGAAAGGAAGAAAAAAAGATCTCTTTTTACTCATTTCCGACAAGATGATTGTGTTTTTAGCAAGACATGTTTGCTATCATTTTATATGATTAACACAATGTATTTTGGACGAATAAATATAGTTAAAAATGACGTACTATTTTAAGTTTATGTTTAATTTTTTAAATGCTAAATGAAATTTAAAAAGCACATTAAAATATTCTGCGATGTATTAAAAAAACAAGCAATAATTATAATTGCAAAATCTATGTAAATTCCTTTAAAAAATACATACTAGAAAGATGTCAGGAAATAATGAATTCGTTCTTCTTTTTCTCTTTCATTTTCATTAAAATAAATTTAAATGCTGATGCTATTGAACTTTAATTTTTTAAAAATGTTACTCAAGTGTTTATTTGAACGATTCCTTTAAAGACAAAAAGGACAATAATCCTTGAAATTTTGAAAATTTACTGCTTGGGAAAACAATATCGCTTATTTGTTGTCTGTAATTATTTTGGATTAGAAAGTAATAAAAGGAAAAACAAACCTACTGTAATAACTTTCCGCACTTGATTTGGATAGATTGAATATATTAGCCATCATACTTGTAGTACAATGTTGATTGCTTTTCAATTATATATATTTTAGATTTTATCATTTTATCACTTATAACTCTAGTTCAATAGTCTGGTCCAAAAAAAGTGGTGCGCTTTCCATAGAGAAATCTCCTTTACTAAACTTCACAAACTGCTCTTGACAAGTGCAAGCATTTGCAACGACTTCTCTATATCTTGTCAAAATTAATTCTTTGTTACTGTTGCGCTTTTGTGTTTCTTTAAAATACAGGAGTATGGTATGCCAAAGTTGTCTATCTTTAATATAAAAATGGATTATATAAATTTCAATCAATTTTGTTAAAATTTGCTTAGAACATACTTCATTTGCCTGTTACCAATATATATTTTAATTTAAAAAATAATCCCAAATTTGTTTGATAGCTTTAATTTCTATATTACAAAAAAAAAAAAAAAAAAAAAAAAACTAATTTTTCGTCTAACAAAATAACCGAAATTGCAAATAAACATACAAATGACAAATAAGAAATACTAATTATTTATAATATTTAATTATCTAAGTTATGACTCATTCTAAAGTTTATTCGCAAGACAAAATTATTTGAAATTTAAAAGTACAATTCAGTTGTTCCATCAATGCCGAAACGTTAAAAAGTTATCTATTTCAAGGATTATACTTATTAAAACTGTATAACATTGCATTTTTATTTCTTAGTTACAGTGTTAAAATAATCCTTCAGCCAACGTGAAGTTTAAATTGTGTCAAAACAAGATACTTACTGTGCAAAGCACGAAGCGTGGGTGTTATTGAAAAGTAGCAACGTTGTACAGTGAATCTTCAAATCTTTCTTGCAGCGGATTAGGGACCTATACCCCCCATCCCGCTTTTAACCGAAATGGTACCCTTATACTTTTAATATTTTTGTATATGGGTGAGAAACAGGGTGTGAGGGTAATAAAATAAAATGCGTACACAATATATATATATATATATATATATATATATATATATATATAAATCCAGAAAAACCGATTATTTTTATTGATTTTTTTTTTCTTTAAAGAAACCAGTCCCCCAAATCTCCTTTTCCATGCCATGAATATTCTAATTTTAGAATTCTTTACCTGAAGCCCCCTAGAAGATATTTAAAGATTAAAATTATCCTTTCCCCGACCCTCCAAATCAAATTCATGGCTGTAAATTACCGAAAAGAGTAAAAATGATGGGAAAGAGATCTTTAGAAAACGGTGGGTGATTGAGTGAAATGGGGGGTCATGTTTAATGGTGAAATGGGAGGGCAATTTACATAAGAATCAGACAGAATGTTATCATTTATAGAAATTATCAGTTAACGATTTTTTTTTCCAGAGGAGTGTTAATACCAACAAGACACATTTTTTTAGCATCTCATTTATCAGAACAAGAAATGCAGCTTCCCCCTTCCTTTTATTTTGTTAGACGGTTAAAAGAATTTCTAAAATTCCACTTTCCAATGCATCTGAATATCAGAAACCCAATTTCAAATCCTTAGAATATATTTTTAATATTTTATCATCCTTAGGCTTAAACATATTTTTTCAATCACCTCTCTGACAAACATATTCCCTAACACAACCATCATGCAAGATAAATAACCCGATTTTGAAGAGACGCTCTAAAAATGCTTTTGCATTTAGTTTCCCAAACCATTTTTTAAAAGCATATCAATAGTTCATGAATAGAGGTAAAATATTTATAATTTCAGTTTATTTTGCGGAATGGTATTTCGTTATAAAATAAAGAGTAAATTGCATTTGTTTTAAGTACAGAATCACATAAAATAAGATTTTAAAAGCAAAGTCTGTTTATGTTTATCGTTTATTTGTTTTCGATATTTTCTGAGTTATTGCGTCGAGGTACGACTATTGCATTTTTATTAAGAGTACGTAAGTAGTTTTCCGTTATTTATAAGACCAGATAATTTATTATTTTAAATATATGCGTATTTGTTAAGAATAAATGGCTCTGATTTTGCTAGTTTAGAAGCCTCAGGATGGGAAGCGATATTTCGCTCTCCTATTGCCTATCAAGTTGTAATCTCGAGTCTTCACAGCAATAAGCAAAATTAAATCACGCGTGATTCATAGATTATAAAACACGTTCCGGCACTAAGTTATTTGCGCTTACACTACTGTTTAACCTATTCGCTCCAAAAGTTTCAAAAGTGCGATGGCAGTTATGCCCCTTCTATGCCCCCATTGCTTCCTAGCTGGGATTTTACGTGGTGTTGCGCACTAAAACAAAGGCTATTTATTCAGCATGCATAGAGTTGCACCCTAAACTTTTGGCTGGGAAATATTCATAACATTGGTGTATGTTTGCGGGAGGGGGAATCTGTGGAGTTTAGCAATATGCCATTTAAAACCAAGTTTGACCTGTTAGTTCACATCGTTACAAAGGTATAACCATGAAGGCCACATTTTGTGCCCAATCGTCGCTTCCTCGCGTTGCTTTTAAATAATCTAAATTCGTACTCCTACCGTAAGTGGTAGGATAAGTTTTTTTTTCAAAGGACAGGCACTTGCTCATCAAGCATTCGCCACTACTAAGGCCCGAATTACTAGCCATATTATAAAAAAAGATCACCCATTGGGCAGCCAGCGTTACCCGCTATGGCGGGACGGTCAAGTAAAAGCCTAAGCTCAAGCCGGGAATCGAACTCCGAAATTCTTGATTTCCCGGATTCTTTGAAGTTAACATTCTATTTATAAGTATAAAATGTGTGAGTAGTGATAAATTTATTTCCTATTTAATTTCTTAGGCAGATAGCCTTCGAATAACTTTGCCTTAGCCACAAGCCATCCTATTTAAATTCAATTCCGATTTTGTAGGGGAAAAAAATTAAACACTTTTATTGCATAAGCTAGTTTTATTAACCAATCCGAAATCGCAAGCGGAGGAACAATTTAATTAAATGTATGGTTGTCTGAACTTTTTCAAAATAAATTTAAATGCATCTTCTTCTTTTATCGCCACAGGAGGATATACAAAGCGCAATTCTAATATGTCTTGGCGAATGAAAATTTCCTGCATCTCATTCTTTTAATCTGAAAACCACCAGTATTTTTTTCCATTTTTAAATTCCTAAAACATGTTTTTCTTTATATTTTCAAACTGCTTATCCAAAAAAAAGTTCACTTCCCATATCACTTTTGACAAAAACTTGGTCTCTATAAAAAGGAAGAATTTTATATAACAATCTTCCATTTTTTTCTTGAACACGCCTACTGAAAAGTAATCAGTTAGGAATCGCTTTGATATTAAAGTTTATGGCTGGAGGCATTAACCAGCAGAAAAAATCCCTTGTTTTAGATGACGAAGTTTGAATTTTTTGAATTTGAAGTAAAATATTTCAGTCTAATTTCTTTTCTTTCTATCTTTTTTTTTTTACACGCACACACTTTATACGTATGTATCCTTTATAGCATACGTCAGCTTACTTGAGTTCTCATTAGTTATTGTTTCAAAAATTCTAATAAAGGTTCGATGGCCTTTTTATACTGCATGATAAAGTAAAGCAAAATTGATTTTTTTTTTCATAGTCGGATTAAAAAAAAAAAATTATCTGTAAGCTCGTAATAGCAGAATACGCTAGTGAGTATATGAACATCTGATGCAAAAGCGTTCACGCGTATATGCAAAACTCTTGCGCTGTAGTGACTTAAAAAGTATTTCTTCCAGGTAACTACCCATTAAAAAAAAATCCCACCAAACCATCTGCAAGATCTTCGAATGTATCTACGAACGGCGTCCGTCAATGTTTTCTGACTATAGCCAACACTATGCTAGATAATTCATACATCATACACAGTAGATTTCAAGCGTTTCGAATGGAAATAACTTTATGAATTATGAAAGAGAGTCAAATAACCTCGTATTAAATTCCTTGAAATGCTATATTCCATAGACATTTGCTACAAATCATACTGCGTCAGATAATTTCCGATTGGTGCGTTCTAGATAATTTGAAATGCAGAAACTTCGTTATGCAAATGCAGATGCAAATAATGAGAACAGAGTTTCAAAAGTCTTATAAAGAATAATATATGGACAGCTATAAATATTCCGTTCCGCTTACAATCGAATTTAAGTAAAATACACCTTTTAAAAACATTGCATTTCAGTTTTCTTTTCTTGCTTATAAGACAGAGAAGAGAATGTAAAGCATAATATAGCTAATTAAGTTCACGTCCGTCAGTTGGAAGGAAATTATATCTGTTTCCCGTTTTGTAAAGGCCGTATAAGAATTACCGTTCTTCGCTGAATTGATGGTAACATATTTTCGCAGTCGTCGCTTCGGTAGTACTCCACAACGGTGTATTCAGCTTGGATATTTGCGATCTATCTCGAGATGAAATATTTTCCGGTGCTAAATAATAGAGATGTAACGAATAGTGATGTGGCCGAATATTAAGTTTTTTTTTAAATTTCATTTTAATTGTAAATAAAACGTCGCTTTACGAATTCATAGCTAAATATTAAATAAAAATTCATTTTATATTATTTGTAGGTACTTAATACACACAACAGTATATTATCTGCATAAAACTAAAAAAACTTGATCATGAAAAAAATATTTTACAAAGTTAAACACTAATAGCAACATACTTGTACTCAGAGCTATTCATAATTTTCATAAATATATCACGATAAATGTGATTCATCTGGTAATTATTCATAATCGCATCATGTTTTGGTTTTTACCGCCTCTGAGCAAAAGATATTTAGCAGCGTTTCAAAATTATGTTTGCAATGGAGGATTTGAAAATTTCTCCTACCTCCACCCCATAAAGAAAAGTAGAAAATCTCGTCAAGTAGTGTCACCAATAGAAAAGTGTGCACTTCTTGAATATTAGTAAATACATCAGATTATGTTTCATTCAGGTTAAAATTCAATGACTTAGGATATTTTATAATATGAAATCAACACATTGAAGAATAACTAATTAGTATTATTTGTAAATGGATTTAAAAATGCATGTTAATTTTTTTTTCTCTTTGCTCTGAAATCATTCAGCTGAATATGTAACATTATTCATCCACAACTATTCGGCCGAATACCTGTTCAGTGTTCAGGTTATTGAATATTCGACCTGCCGAACATTCGGCAAAACAGCCGAATTGGCCAAATACCGAATAGTGGCCGAATATTCGTTAGATCTCTTCTAATTAACACCAATCTGCAAAGGTTATTCACGTGAATACACGGAGAAGTGTTTTAATGGCAACCATAATGGGAAATGATTATCGATTATGCACATGCGCAAATCGCCAAAGAAGGGTGGTACGAATCACTATGTGTGGCACCTATCCAAGCTGTTCCTTCAATAACTTCATAAAAAAAAATTTGACAGGAGTTCCGAGAAGGAAATAGGAAATGTAATAATAACTGATTTTGTTTTTAAAACAGTTAAATTTTGAAGTAATATGAAAAAAGATACTTCGTTCCCAAGTGCTGTGATATGCTTTTATCATACAAAACTATCGATGTTTATCAAAGTTATCATGATATAGTGTCGTTGCGTGTGTTTGCTTAGGAATGTTCATTGCAAATAATGAAAATACACAAATCTTAGCTCAACTGAAAGAACGGCGTATATATCCAGAAGCTCTTCAGAATTAATATATGCTGAAAATAAATTGTGCTGATTTGTAAGTTTTATATCATTAAATCACCTTTCTAGTAACCATCTTAATTTTAAATTCATTCACAATTAAAGAGATTTCAGCGTCATCGAAGGCGGTGTGAAACTGGATTCACTCAGAACAAGATTCATTAACCCTATAACGCGCAGTGGTCCCGCTCTGGGACAAAGGCGGATCCAGGGGAAGGGTGCAGGGGGCGCGCGCCCCCTCCGAGAAAAAAATATTTACACTAGATAAATCGGGCTTTCACTAATATTGAGTGTTCTTTACACTAGATAAAATGAGTATTCACGATTTGCGCCCCCTCCGAAAAAAGTTTCTGGATCCGCCCTTGCTCTGGGAACACCAAACTCTGACGTTCTGACTGTTGCCAGTCACGAAGAATAGATTTGATTTCTATAAAAATAGTTGCGGGTGACACATCTCCACGAGAATCCTTTACTTTTTAGCACGTCCTTTCCCGTAAAAAAATGGTCGCGAATGTTTTTAACAGCACTGTCATCTGCTGAAAAATGGAAGAATTCAAGAACAGCTGGATAGGTTGCCCAATGCTGAAAAAGGGGCAGACGTTGCCATCGCTTGACTTAACTACCAGCAAGATGGCGGACGATCGAAACGTTCATCGCGTGAAACAGATCTAGAGACCCCTTTTTTGAGGACAGCTGGCTGTGCCCTGCCCTTTTTCAGCACTGGGAAAGGGTTGCGCCTCAAAGGGTTAAAAGGTATCACAGCAAAAACTGTGTTACAAGTCTTGCGCATTTTTATTTTGGAAAAAAAAAAAAAAAACAAGATAGTAAAATTATAGCAATCGATCTTTACTGTTCATTTTTAATTTTGTTTTAGTTAGTAATTAATTTCTAGACTTCTTGTCATTGATACCATGCATAACTATTCAATGTGTATTTTTTTTAAAGTAAATAAATAAATAAAATAAAATTGATTAATAATTGGGAATTCCCATAATCAAGTAGTACGGAGAGAATACTTAAACAATTATATTAAAGCATTTACACTAAAATCTGTGTAGAATGTACGTAATATCACTCGGCTGTCGATCTAACGGTTTGTAATTTTGGTCGGTTTTCTTCACATGTGAATACGCGTTAGAATCCCTTAGAAAGTCCTTCGATCAAGGCACAATCCTTCCTAGACAGACACTCTATGCATAGCTTTACCTATACAGCACAAACAATGCGCACTAGTGCGCATTGTTTGTGTGCGCTTACAAAGCTTTGTAGCGGAATTTGTGACATTAAGTGTACATAGAACGTATCCCGCCGTTCAGTGCCCCTTTTTATTGGAAATTCAACAACTTAATGAAAGAACAATAAATTTAGGTGGCTTTTGACCCAAAGACGTACCCAGGGGGGTGGTCCAGGGGGTCCGGACCCCTCCCGAAATTTCAATTTTTGTTAGCAAAATAATAATGATGAAGTCTTTTTGTGGAAAATTCTCCCTTTTTCACCGTTTGGACCCACTCCGAAATTTTTGGACCCTCCCCGAAATTTTTTTCTGGGTACGTCCTTGTTTGACCATTTCATGTCTCTTGTCATGCAATAAAATCTTCAGCGGGGGAAAAATCGCCTCCTAACGATCCTGTTTTAAAAAGACAGTTTTACCATATTATTATTTTATTTTTAACTCTAATTTTGAAAGAGAAATTGGCAAACAAAATGTTTAAGACACTGGAGAAATTTAAAAACCGAGACAAGACCTGTTTCGTTGTGCGTATTTACCTTGTATTGTTTAAACTCCTCAATTTATTTCCAAACAATTTTTTGTTTTATTCAAACGCATACAGCTTATACATTTCATTGATCGAGCCAAAATAAAAAGAATGACTTTAGCGAGCTTTTTCAACCAGAATTTGTACTTTTTTATCCGCATTTTGCACATTTTATTTTTATTTTGTCCAATGCTGAAAAAAAAAAACCTTAAAATATCAGCTTTTAACTAAATTACAATTTGCAGTAAACAAAAATAATTCCTTTATTTTATTTTACTTTCGAATGTAAAAAAAAAGTAAATTCACCTTCTTGGAAAGAAAAAATCTTCAAAAAGAAAAACATTTCTAGGTAAAAAGTGGTCTCAACTTACTTAAAAAAAGGAATATGATATGTTTTGTTTACGTTCAGGTTTTCTACTAGATTAATAGTCTGTAATGGTTACTTTCAGAAATTTAGAAACATAGCTCTCTTTCCATAAACTTTTTAACAAAAAAAAATTAATACTGGCAATTATTTTGTTCTATATAAAATTCCATTTGAATTTAGTTACGATGAAGTAATCAGTTTTAGCACAACGTTAAACTAAATTAAGTAACTTCCTTAGAATTTAATAAAGAAATCATATTGTTATTCAATAGAACTTTTATTTTTCACTTTTAATTCAACGGAACTTGAATTATTAACATTGCTTAGCATTTATTAATAATAATGATTATTATCATAATTTTCTGATTATGAAACAGAAAAAATCACTAACATATTATCCGTTCAATAAGGACACATTTTTAAGTGTGGCTATAAAGTACATTAATCTACGGGTACTGTAACTAAGTAAATTTAATTTAAAAGCTTTTGATTTCAAGTAATTTCTATATTTGAAATGTTTGTAGTAGGTCGGTTTCATAATCACTAACACTAGCGTTGCTGAAATATTCAAGCTTCTTAATTCTATAAAAGTTCATAATATATTACGAAATAATCTTTAGTGAAAATATTGTCAGTGAAAAAGTAATATTACTCATTCTTTTTCTAATAACTGATGTCACATTTAAGTGAGAGTGGGAAAGATGATTTCAAGTACCGCCAGGGCGATGATTCAAAACGTTGAGTCACCGACCAATGAATAGCCGCCAGGGTTTTCACGTAAACGATTTTGGTGATAATTAAGTGTTTGTAGAATGGGGAAAGATTCTAAACACTTTTAAATGTTGTAAATGGGAATGAACTTCAGTTGATCCACAGTTCTGATTTTATACTGTTCCTTTATAATTGTTATGACAAAAGCAGGAAAAAAATATAAAACATAGACGAAGGAAAACTGGGTGTTGCCAAGACCAAAAAGGAAAACTGAGTAAACAGGAATAATAGAAAAGGAGTAGAGAAAAGGGGAACAGGGATGAAGCAATAAAGCATGCAAATTAGAGAAACAGCTGGCAGTAACAATATAAATAATAATTAAATCTTAAATATAAAATAAAAAAGAGAACAGAAGCATACGTTAATATTTGAAAAAGAGTGCAAGAAGTTATTAAAAAAGACAATAACGGTTATTTGTACATTTTATTACTTTATTGCTTTTACGAGGAAAAAAAAAAGAGGTGAATGGGACTGTATAAGGAAACAAATAGATAAAGAGTAAAGAAGACAGACGTTTACTATTTCCAACGGAATTAATGAGGAGAATTTAAGAACAACCGTTGTCAAGGAACCCCAAGTTCTGAATAATAGAAAAAGTCTCCATGATTGATCGGTTGATCTTTTCCGATTTGCCTTGTTTTACTCTCATCCCCCCCCCCTTATATGGCAACAAATCTGTTTCCTCAAAGTTTCAGGTTTTGAATTATTTTGCTCGTAAAGAGGGGAGAGCTCCGAAACTTGAATCGTGCTTATTTTACTGCTCTATGAGTGTTTTTTTTTTTTACAAAACTCTTCAATTTTATTTTAAATATTAGTTTTTAAGTGTATTTTTTAAAGAACACTATGTAATTATAAACATATAAAAATAATAATAACAGCAGGCGTAGCGTCTGGGGGGGAGCTCTCGTGCCTCCTCATCCAACTTTGTCTGAAAATCTTTGGATTTAAAATATTCGTTTCAAAATTAAAGAGAAACTTCTCTTTTCTACTCCTGAATTCGATTACCCCCACCCCCGCAAATTTTCGTTCACGCGATGCTAAATGGTGATGACAAATTTTACTGGACGAACTACATCTTCAGTAAAATACAAGAGAGAAGAAAATTATACAAAAAGACGTATAATAAAAATAGTAATGCATTTTACTGGACAAACTTACACCTTCTTCAATATACAAGAAAGTTAAATTGCACGGAAATATTCCACGTCATTATTCTATCAGTAAAGCGCCCGATTTTTTAAATAAATTTTACCCAATGTATGACTATTTTCTAAAGCAAGATGATTGATATGTTGCAAAAAATAACTGATCTTCTTATAAATGACAGAATACTAGCTTGAAGCACTTTAAAATATTTTCTAATAAGAAACAGAATTCAGGAGAATTTTAAATGTTTTCCTGTAAGTCCAATTTCAAATGAATAAATTATTTTAAATAGGTAAGCATATTCTTTTAATTATTCGAAACAGAACAGGCAATAAATTTATGTGTTAAAATAAGAACTAAGTGCTGTTTTAGAGTATACAACTATTATAGCCATTTTGCATAGTTTAATCGTAATGACGCAAAATGGATCTATTATACTACATATGGACCATGAGAGATTTTAAAAATAGCTAACACAATACATACTGATTAATTAAATTGCTTCGAGTGTTTTTTTAACTTACAGTTATTGCTGTTACTATAAATCGCAATAATAATTTTATAAAGATTAAATTTCTCTGTAAAATATCTCTATCAATTTATAAAAAGTAAAAAAAAAATGCACGGGAATTAAATGCTTTCATTTGCAGTTAAATGCAGACAAAGATAAAAGTAATGTAATGACATTTTCTGTCCTAAATTTTCGATTATTTAGAATTCCTTCACCGATTTTTATTTATTTATTTATTTATTTATTTACTCATAGTGTGTACTTTTTTCAACAAACGAATTTTATTTCTTATTGAAAAAAAATAAATTCCAAGATTTTCGAGAAATACTTTTTAAATCTCTTCAAAACTTAAATTTAAACACTGTCCAATGCACGCGACAGAAAAAAAATAAAATAATGTGATAAAATAACGGAATAGTGGAAACTTTCCAGCTGTAAGACAATCACGTATTGCATGAAGACGAATGTTTCCTTGTCGGTAACCGTGACTTTTGTGGAATAGTATATTGATTCTTGCGAATTTCTGTTGCGGAGCTTCTTTTTGTATTTTCCCTGATAGAAGCGACTGTGAGAAAAATCGTCTGCTGTTTTTTTACTGCCTTTAATACTAAGATGTTACATTTTTGTATCTTGGCTAGAAAACTTTTCTTGAAAAATGTTGTTTTTCTAAAATTTAAACATTTTTAACTCTCATTTCTGCAATTTATATATATATATAATATATATATATATATATATATATATATATACAGGGTGTCCAGCCTTAATGTGACCCAATAGCTAATTCCCGAACCATTCGGTTTAGATATGCACTTCCAATTTGAAAAATGTTTTAAAAAAGGTAAAGAATGTTTTTACGTGCTTTTCGAACCAAAAAACCCATTTAGAAAAAAATTACAAAAATTAAATTTTTATACGGTCCCCAGGTCCTATCACTTATATTTAGGAAAAGATGCAGTACACAAAAACAAAGTAAACACAAAAAGTTTCATTTTATTATGATAAAAACTGACCAAGTTATGGAACTTTGAAAATCATACATTTCATCCATTTTCTCGGCCAATTTCAAGAAGCTAGTAAGGGACCGTCTCCAAAGTGAAATTAATTGGAACTCTGCCAGGAAACATTCGCTCTTGCACGTCACTCTTATGTAAATCGTTTTTAAATTTAAAAGTACACACATTACGTTAATATTACAATAACTGAGTACTTAAGAAACAAAATTTATTCTGTGTACGTGTAAAACATAGATAAAATAAAATATTTTGGACGAAGAAAACTTTTCAAAAGCAGTTCCAAAAACTTAGACTTATTTGCCTGCGGCTTCAGACTGATTTGCTGCGGTACTGATCATGGCAAACGTTAAAAATCTGTTGTGTAGTCGCTTGCAATTGCATACAGTCGTATTCTAATATTACGAATTCTAGTACAGGAGAACGAGATGTATACAAATGAAGAATACTGCGAAATGGTACTGTTGTATGGGCAGTGTAATCGAAATAAGAGAGAGGCGGCAAGACTTTATGCCATTAAATTTCCCAGTCGAAGACATCTATCTTATTGTACAATTGCCCGTGCTGTTCAACGCTTGTATAGAACTGGGAGTTGTCATAGACGTATTCCCTTGTCTCGTGCCACACCTTCAAGCTTGCGGATACCCGCTGAGGATGTTCTAGGATATGCCCTGGCTCATCCTGAAAGTAGTGTCCAGGATATTAGCAAGGCTTGTTCCTACTCAAAATCGACGGTGTGGAACATATTACATACGTACGGTGCATTTCCTTATCGTCCAGTCCTGGCGCAGGAGCTAATGCCTGGAGACCAGTTGTATACATCTCGTTCTCCCATACTAGAATTCGTAATATTAGAATACGGCTGTATGCAATTGCAAGCGACTACACAACAGATTTTTAACGTTCGCCATGATCAGTATCGCAGCAAATCAGTCTGAAGCCGCAGGCAAATAAGTCTATTTTTTTGGAACTGCTTTTGAAAAGTTTTCTTCGTCCAAAATATTTTATTTTATCTATGTTTTACACGTACACAGAATAAATTTTGTTTCTTAAGTACTCAATTATTGTAATATTAACGTAATGTATGTACTTTTAAATTTAAAAACGATTTACATAAGAGTGACGTGCAAGAGCGAAAGTTTCCTGGCAGAGTTCCAATTAATTTCACTTTGGAGACGGTCCCTTACTAGCTTCTTGAAATTGGCCGAGAAAATGGATGAAATGTATGATTTTCAAAGTTCCATAACTTGGTCAGTTTTTATCGTAATAAAATGAAACTTTTTGTGTTTACTTTGTTTTTGTGTACTGCATCTTTTCCTAAATATAAGTGATAGGACCTGGGGACCGTATAAAAATTTAATTTTTGTAATTTTTTTCTAAATGGGTTTTTTGGTTCAAAAAGCACGTAAAAACATTCTTTACCCTTTTTAAAACATTTTTTAAATTGGAAGTGCATATCTAAACCGAACGGTTCGGGAATTAGCTATTGGGTCACATTAAGGCTGGACACCCTATATATATATATATATATATATATATATATATATATATATATATATATATATATATATATATATATATATATAATTGCAGTTTTTTATTTCTTTTTAGTGCATCTTATGATAGTATAATCTAGAAGCTTCTGGAAACTCAATTGGAATTCGTGCAGAGTTTTAATTATTTTTGAAGGCCTCGCGGCGTTCAAACTTACGACGTTCTCAGTGAGCGTTCTGTTAGGCATCTATCTCTAATTGAAGATCATTTGAAACTTTTAGTGGTTTCGCTATTAAATTCTTTTACTCTTTGTAGTGTTTATTGATTTCAGTATTTTAAAGCGATTTATTCAATTAATCTACGTTAACAACAATATCAGCAAGAATCTAAAATTCACTTGTAATCCACTGAATAGAGGGCTTTTACACTACAAAAGGTCGGGTAGTTCTGAAATTTTGATATGTTGTATAGGATTGTTGGGTAGTGAAAAATACGATTTTCCACAATTTTCCCTCTACCTCTCTGCCCCCCACTTCGTGTAAACTTTCGAAAATCGGCCCTCTTTTCAGGTTTTCGCTTAAGATCAATTGCCGCCTTGTAGTACACAAAATTTACTGAAAATTTGATACTTAAATGTTTTTTTCTATGATCTGTATTAAAAAAAAAACTATGAAGCTCCCAAAATTGGCTAAAATTTTGATATTTGAAGGTTTTTTGTATGATCTGTATTAACCCTTTAAAGCGCAGTGATCCCGCTCTGGGAACACCCAATTCTGACTGTTTCCAGTCACGAAGAATAGATTGGATTTCTATAAAAATAGTTGCGTTTGACATAGCTCCACGAGAATCTTTTACTTTTTAGCACGTCATTTCCCGTAAAAAAAAATGGTCACGATTATCGTCTTTTAGAACCGGCACAGCTGAGGCATCTGCTGAAAAAATGTCGAACGAACGCGAGAACAGCGTGCAGATAGAGTTGTCCCAACTCTGGAAAAAAAGGGCATCCGTTGCCATCGCTCGACTTAACCTTAAGACAGCTGGCTGTGCGCGAGCACAGCCAGCTGCCGTCAAAAAAGGGGCTCTAGATCTGTGGCACACGATGAACGTTTCGATCGTCCGCCATTTTGCTGGTAGTTAAGTCGAGCGATGGCAACGGATGCCCTTTTTTCAGAGTTGGGTAAGGGTTGCGCCTCAAAGGGTTAAAAAAAACTAAAGTAGCTCCTAAAATTGGCTAAAATTTTGAAAGTTTCTCTCCACCTTACATCGCAATAACTCCGTAGCATTTCTTTGTACTGTAAAAAGTCCTCGGAGAAATCTTTTAGAGAATTTCATTTTGGAAAAGGTGGCAGAATAAATTTCTTTCCGAAACCAAGAATGTTTGAGGCGGTGACACATTCACTTGATGAAGCAAGACGTTTTCAAGCCAGTCCACTTGAATGATGAAGATGAACACAGATCCCCTTTGGCTTCTCCCGGGATTTCGAAGGTAGGCATTCTTGTCCAAATGTCTAGTTCCGGTCAGCACAACGAGCAAGTGTATGTCTTCACCCACAATCCCCGCTGCATCATACTATGAAGCCTTGGATTTTGAGTTTGAGTTTTGTGTTAAGGCAAACCTACACGAGGGGCATCTGCTTAACCCTTTGAGGCGCAACCCTTTTCCAATGCTGAAAATAGGGCAACCGTTACCATCACTCGGCTTAACTACCAGCAAGATGGCGGACGATCGAAACGTTCATCGCATGCCACAGATCTAGAGACCCTTTTTTGACGCAGCTGGCTGTGCGTCGTCAAAAAAGGGTCTCTAGATCTGTGGCACGCGATGAACGTTTCGATCGTCCGCCATCTTGCTGGTAGTTAAGTCGAGTGATGGCAACGGCTGCCTTTTTTTCAGCATTGGGCAATCTATCCAGCTGTTCTCGCATTCTTCCATTTTTCAGCAGATGTCAGTGCTGTTAAAAATAATCGTGACAATTCTTTTTACGGGAGATGACGTGCTAAAAAGGAAGGGATTCTCGTGGAGCTATGTCACCCGCAACTATTTCTCTAGAAATCAAATCTATTCTTCGTGACTGGCAACAGTCAAAACGTCAGAGTTTGGTGTTCCCAGAGCGGGAACACTGCGCGTTAAAGGGTTAAGAGAAGGGGGGAGGGTGCCTTGTTCGGAAAATTTTATAAGGGGGTTCCAGAGCGTATTCGCGTTCAACCAAAACTCCAGACCATTAGATCGGTAGCCGCGCGATAGGCCTGAACGCTGGAATTACACACTTCAGCCGTCTACCATGTTCAGTGTCTTATCCACTCGTCCATGGTGGGGGCCATTGGCAACTATTAAAACATCAGTTTCTTCTTCAGCTTGTTTAGTTTGTTAGTTGCTTGTTTGTTGAGCCCCATTTCTTTATCTCTTTTCTTTATTTCTTTCTTTCATTGTACGAAACTGTATCATAATTCATGCTTCAGCCACATTTGTCTTTTTGATAAATTAGAAAAATGAATAACGCAAAACTTTCATCTGTAAGCAATAGCACCCAAGTGCCAATAATAATATCAACGAGATTTTTCTGAAATCTTTCTGCGGGAAAAAATATTTTTTTATTATCAAAATAAAAGGCTTTTTTAAAAACATTAATTTTGAAATTTAAAAATATTATCATTTCTGATTTTAAAAAAAGGTGCCAGCTTAAAGTTCTTTCCTTATTATGAACATATTTTTCGCCGAGTTTTTACTTCAAAGAAAACTATGAACAGCACATTCCGTTTAGTTTATTTTCTTGCAGAAAAAATAATAACAAGCTTAAGGCTGGGGATCTCAAAGCTTTTCTGATCATCAAAATGAAATATTTTATCCAACGGAAAAAAATCTTTTGTGGTTTTAGAGCTGAGCTGCAACTTTTTCCGAAATAAATCCCATCTCCACGTTTCATTGCAAATTTTCTTTTGCTGTAACGGTTCTTTAAATCCGAAATGTCTTTCCATTTGGAATTTTTCAGTCATGTGAATATATACCACGCTAATTTAAGCGTTTAAAAAGGGTATGAAAACTGTTTTTCTTATCATTATAATGTAAAATTACAAATTCGGCACTTGGTCACCCTCTGACTACGGAATGCAACCCGGGAAGACTGTATCATGACTATAATTTTCATATTTATGTAAGGTATCTCTCTATTCTAAAAAGAATTAACGGCCGTTGTCACCGCCGTCAAGAGCTTGTTCGGCTATCTCCTCCTAAACCGTGGGGATTTGAGTTTCGACTAAGATGTCCACGGATTCAGAAAATTCCGAGGAACCTGATAAGCTTACTCAAATTTCGAAAATCGAATTATTTTAGAAGATACCAATAAAAAACTGAAAATATAAACATAATGGTTGCCAGATTTGGCATAAAATCCTTCATTCCTTTGCAACAAAGTAATTCCAGAGTAATCGTATGAAATTGACAAACGTGAAGTATAGAATTACGCCCATTTTACGCCAAATTAAAAAGTATATGAAATAAATAACTGAAAGGGTGTTACACAAAGTTGACAATTTTCAAATTGTAAGTTCGCTTAGAGAACAGGAGTTTAAAATCAGCGATTATTCGTTTTTCCGAAACAGAATAACTAATTGTAACTGATTTTAAAAGCGCCATCTTGGCATTAGGTACGATCTGGGAAAATGGTATTTTTCCAAGCAGGGTGAATCTAAACCACGTGGTCCAAAATGTTAGAATCCAGTATCTTGAAAATGAAAAATAATTAAAATGCAGATTATTTTAAAGCCGGTTCGGTCCAGCTGGAGTATTTGCTACCAGTAGAAATATTTGGTGGCGTTAACTATGCCATTATAGCAGTTATAGTACACCTTGGATATTTGCCAGCGGGGCGAGATGCTATACTTCGTGGTGCTCAATACGCTAATCTGCAAAGGATTATGTATATGAAAATATGGATAACGGTTTTCCGGGAACCTTACATGAGCAGTAATTATAGGTTGTGTGCATGTGTAAATCGCCAAATACTGAAAAGTCACCATGGGTGGCAAGCTATCCTAGCTGTTCCGTAGTTTTTTCAAAGAAAACATATGAAATACTGTTTTCTTAGAACTAATTACTAACTATAAAGAAAGCGAGAACAGCTGGATAGATTGCCCAATGCTGAAAAAAGGGCAGCCGTTGCCATCGCTCGACTTAACTACCAGCAAGATGGCGGACGATTGAAACGTTCATCGCGTGCCACAGATCTAGAGACCCTTTTTTGACGCAGCTGGCTGTGCGCGAGCACAGCCGGCTGTCGTGAAAAAAGGGGTCTCTAGATCTGTGGCACGCGATGAACCTTTAAGTAGTTAAGTCGAGCGATGGCAACGGCTGCCCTTTTTTCAGCTTTGGGAAAGGGTTGCGCCTCAAAGGGTTAAGGGAAAGTTAGAGAAATAAGTTGTGTGCTTGGACACATACCTTTGATCAGGCGCGTAGCCAGGAAATTTTTTCGGGGGGGGGGATATGAACTTATATGTGTAAGTAGACGGAATTTTTGCACAGCATTAATCTTGTGACCACTAATCCAAAAATTCCGGGGGGGGGGATATATCCCGATATCCCCTCCCCCCTGGCTACGCTCCTGTCTTTGAAAACATTAGAATTTTAATTTGAAAAAGTAGCACTTGAAATTGCAAATTTGCGCATTTAAAATTTTTATGTATTGCAGTGAAAAATAGGGTCAGTAACAACATAGGGCGTATAAACAACCACATGCGTGTACAGAAAATGGATGTTGTATACCTAGCCTGCTCCAGCGAAAAGTTAATAATTAATATTTACACTAAAACAAGGGTTTCCCAACTGTGAAAAAAAAAAAAAAAAAAAAAAAAAAAAAAAAAAAAAATTCACCCCTCGCTGTAACTTTTGAAGGAAATGAATTTTCCAGAATGGAATTTTTTTACAATATTTAGTTGTGGATTTCATCATAATATCTTAAAAATATAGATTTTATTGTTTTTTTTACACGATCTAAGTTAATTATTAAAATCAACCACAAGGAGATTTTTTTTTTTGGGGGGGAAGGGGGATGATGAAGATGGAAGAGGGTAGAATTACAACACATAAGTAATATAAAACACTAAAAGGGGTGTAAGAAAAACCTTGGAGAATTCCATGCACATTGAAAAACTATCAAAAATTTTCATCAATACCCATTATTTTGAATATTCCGTTAAGTAGCAGTGTAAGCGCATATAAGATCGTGACTGGAAACTGTTTTATAAACGACGCTTTCAATATTATTCATTTTTCTTGTTAACCCTTTGAGGCGCAACCCTTTCCCAATGCTGAGAAAAGGGCAGCACAGCCAGCTGTCGTCAAAAAAGGGTCTCTAGATCTGCGGCACGCGATGAACGTTTCGATCGTCCGCCCTCTTGCTGGTAGTTAAGTCGAGCGATGGCAACGGCTGCCCTTTTCTCAGCATTGGGCAATCTATCCAGCTGTTCTCGCATTCTTCCATTTTTTCAGCAGATGTCAGTGCTGTTTAAAAATAATCGTGACCATTTTTTGTACGGGAAATGACGTGCTAAAAAGTAAAGGATTCTCGTGGAGATAGGTCACCCGCAACTAGTCTTATAGAAATCAAGTCTATTCTTCGTGACTAGCAACAGTCAAAGCGTCAGAGTTTGGAGTTACCAGAGCGGGAACACTGCGCGTTAAAGGGTTAAATGGCTCACCAGCCTCGAAAACGATAACAATTCGCACTTGCGAAAGCTTACCTCTGAAAATGTATAAATAAATGTGGAGTAGTAGCTCGTGACTGCACATTGCAGCCCGCACTGCACTAACCTGTACCGAGAGGCAGGGAACCAAAGCTCCCGCCACACAAGATCGATGGTGAAAATTTACAAGTCCTATTTTACCATGTAATTGGAAGGGTTGGTCGGCCTGACGTGAGCAAAAATATTTCCCCAATTTCTAATCGAAAACCCCTAGAAAGAATTAAAAAAAAAAAAAAAAAAGGAAGTAGTCAACGGTGCATAATCGATCATGCAATGTGAAAACGCAGTTGGTTGAAGCAGGTGGGGGGGATATGTTACAGAGTATATTTTATCTAGTCGCAATTAGGTGAATTTGCATAGGGAAGTGCGAGCTCAGAACGGAATGCGCCATGACACCAGATATCACTGAAACATGATACGTCTACAGTAAAGTAATTGCAAAATATAACCAAAATCAATAATTAGCTCGTTGTAATATTTTGCATCACTGTGTTCAAAAAATGAAAGTTTAAAAAAAATGGTGGTTGTCCTATTTGAATTGTTTGGAAAATATAAAGCAGGAAATTTTAATTCTATCATATTATCATAAACCTCAAGCCCCCCCCCCTCCTACACATTCTAAGATAATTCTGCTTTAAAAAAATCGATCATAGATTTACTTGTTCGTCTTCTTTTTTTTTTTTTTTTTTTTTTGGGGGGGGGGAGGGAGAAGGGAGAAGTGGAACGTCAGAATTACTCTGAAGTAATAACAAATGCTAAAAGGTGTAAAAAAAAGTTTGGGGGAATATCAAGAGCATTGAAAAAAAATATCAAAGTTTTTTTTTATCAGTATGCATATTTTGAATATTCCGCTGAGTGAAATAAAAAACTTCTACAAAATGTTTGGCAAATTGACTTAACCAATGAAAAATGTTTAATGGTTACTTTCATCTAATTACGCACCATCAATCTTTATTTTTAAGGCCCTTTCGCAACTTATTTTTTGGCAGGAATATATCACGCAATACCTATTCATTATTTCTATCTTATTTTAATAATTCAACAGGAATAAATCCTTAATCCTTTAGTAATTACATTTTTTTTTCAAGCCCGATATGCTTATTTTATGAACAAATTAAAAAATTAAAGCAAATTCAGAACACTCCGCACACAGTACTCCCACTTACGAGAAATCGTGTTGGTTTTGCATAGTTTCAAGAAGTAATTTTTTTTTTCTGGTTGTGGATTTGTGAAAATGTTTTATTGTTTGTTATTTCTCAGGCGGATCAGTCTGTACTTTCTTACATCTAATAGTTAGCTGTTGTTATTCTATTAAGGCAAAGCTACACGGAAAATTCCCGGCGGGGAGGACTTTTAAAGGAGCGCTGACGCTTATTAACGTTACGTCTAGAGAAATCTCTCCAAATCTCCAGACCGTTAGATCGACTCCCGCGCTGTAGACAGAATCTTGAACCTTCACACTTCAGTCATCGACCAATTTTATGGTCCACTAATGGAAACAGAAAATTTTTGCAATCCAGCTTCCAAAACACAGAACAATTTGTTAATCATCTAGAACCCGTCCAAAATTAGCTGCTTTCATGCAGATGTCTTTCTAAGGTAGCACACACTGCAAATTGGTCTCGCATACATGGCCCCTGTATAATCCTTTAACGTGCAGTGTTCCCGCTCTGGGAACACCAAACTCTGATGTTTTGACTGATGCCAGTCACGAAGAATAGATTTGATTTCTATAGAAATAGTTGCGCATGACTTAACTCCACGAGAATCCTTTACTTTTTAGCACGTCATTTCCCGTAAAAAAATGGTCACGACTATTTTTAACAGCACTGACATCTGCTGAAAAATGGAAGAATGCGAGAACAGCTGGATAGATTGCCCAATGCTGAAAAAAGGGTCGGCCGTTTCCAGCTGTCGTCAAAAAAAGGGTCTCTAGATCTGTGGCACGCGATGAACGTTTCGATCGTCCGCCATCTTGCTGGTAGTTAAGTCGAGCGATGGAAACGGCCGACCCTTTTTTCAGCGTTGGGAAAGGGTTGCGCCTCAAAGGGATAAGGACTCAATAATCGGCAATCAAGTAGTGCTACATTTTAGATGAGAACTTAAATATCAGCCACTCTCCACTCCTGCATAACATATTAATTAATCCGAAATAGGAGATTAATAATGCAGAAACAGTCTACTGGTAGCCGCTGCGTGTTAATGTGAGATTGCAAACGCTTGCACCGGATCGTTAATCATTTTAAGTGGGCTTAGCATCGATAATTCAATATGGGAAAAGCGAAATCATCTTGTTAATCTTTTTAGCCGAAGAAATTTGAACGTCCCGTCAATATTGCTTTTGGGATTGGTTTTGTGTTAAAAATACAAAATTAAACATAAATTTAAAAAATAATAAATAAAATAATAATAAATACTAATTAATGAATTTTGTTGTACTTGTTCCTTAGGAAATATTCTGTTTTAACTGTAAAGTTTAACCAGCGAAATATTAAGCCTATTTTTAGCAAATAATCATCGAAAATTGGACTGACATTTCGACACATTTCTCTAAAGCGATATTTATTGGTGCACGACTAGAAATAATATCAAAGGGAGGGATTTAAGTTTTATGTTCCAATCCCTGTGTGTGTGGTAGTTTTACTAATTCATCTAAAAATAGCAATCATCTAAAAATAGCATTCATCAAAAAATAGCAGTTTTCCATACTCATCTAATAATAGCAGCTAAAAAAAACAATAATGTGCCTGAAAATTAATGGGGGAGGGGTCAGAATCTACCAGCCCCTCTGCTCCAGCCCCTGTATGCAAAGGATTTGCAGTTTCCACATCGCTCTGTGTCTCTCAGTGGTCTTGATGTACCTTAGTTTGTTGTACATGATCTCTTAGGACACCTTATATAAGTTTGTGAAGAAAACCACATTTAAAAAATCATATTCCTTGCTTAAGAAAACCAACAGAGTATTCCACTGTATTCAAGTAAAAATTTATTTTTACTTGAATACGTTATACTTTAAACGTTTTTTACGTTTAAACGTACGTTAGCAAACGTACGTTACGTTACGTTACGTACGTACGTTACGTTAGTAAACGTACTTTATACGTTTACTTTAAACGTTTTCAAAAAGTTAGTTTGTCCGCTGTCCGTGCTTCAACTGGGATAAATATTTATCCACTGCTAAGAATTATTACTGCTGAGTACTATGCCATGGAGCCTAGTAAAAGCGGTGTATGCACTATGACTAGCTTCTTTACAGGAACATCCAAAATTAATTCCAATGCTCTATCAGCGGCGATCATTTAAGATGTTTTCTAGAGACGCGTGGCTGCTTAAATAATAATAATAATAATAATAATAATAATAATAATAATAATAATGAAAATAAAGATGGCGATGATATATTTTTAGAAATCTATAAAAATCGTGTATGTGGCATTTATGGCTGTTCTACTGAACAAAACAAAAGAACTTTCATAGATTTAGGTTCTGAGTTACGATTAAAATAAATACTTAGTATCTTAATGGCGTTAAACCTGTTCATACAGCTATCGTTTCAAGGACGCGGTACGAGCTATTTTCCCTTCTGTTCCTATCGTTGCTTCCCGACGTGGTTATTTTAAAATCAATAGAACATGCTCAAATAAGATCGTGTTTGGAAAATTATACATGTTTCTCGTTCCCTTCTAGTTATTTTCTCGAAATTTTATATTTTTCTTTCCATTGTTTGCTCTATTGAAGCAAGTTTTAAAGATCCCTTTCCCCCCTTCTCCTTCCTCCAACTTAGTCTTTCTTTATTTCTCCTTTTTTTTTTTTTTTTTTTTTTCGGTACTTCAAGCTGTCCGGAAAACTATTTTCGATGTCTAATCTTTTGTGCTGATCAAAGTCGATAAAAATCTGGAAAAGAAACTGCGGGAGCTCTGGCCAATTTTTTTTTTTTTTTTTTTTTTTTTACGATAATGATCCCAGCATTGATTGGAGAAGGGGTGGGGGATGTTAGGGGATGGAAGCGAGTGCCAGTCTATTGCAACGATTTTTTTTTTCTCCTACTTTGCCAGAACATTAGGAAGTGGGGGGAGGGGGGTTGAGAAAACAAGAAAAATAATAGAAACTTGCATTATTTCGTTGAGATTCACTTATGAACTAAAAATCATCTAATAGAATAAAATGTCGTTTATGACTATTATCATCTCAGAAAAAATACTTTACCCGTAATTTACTACTCAAATATTATTATATTTTCATTGATAAAGATTTCCTTTTCATATAAAGGGCTTTTATATAAGATTTTTCCCGTTATTTTCCTAATCTAATATAATAAAAGATGATTATTTAGTCAATTTCATTTTGCTTGCTCAGTTAACCTCTTGAAAACAGAATTAAAAATTTCATTCCCAGAAACATTAAAGAATTTTTTTACTCTAAATGATAAGTTAAATTGGGTATAAAATACTTTATTACAATTTCTTTTAAAATAGGTATCTATTTTTTTCATTAACATATTGTTATTTAAACACCAAAAATGTAAGAAATGTTTTTTTAATTATTGGAAAAATCAAACATTATTAAGTAACTTTCATTTAGATTGAATCAATATTAACTGGAAATAAATGTTATTCGCCATTTTTTTTTCCTCTTTCAAAGATTTAATTATTTTTATTGATGACAGCAAATACACTTTTGTATAGATATATATGTTTATACTTTCACCACGCGGTAATTTTCTAAATGAATGCATGACCACCATAAGTCACTAAGGATGTATATTTCAACATAGATATCAATTTCTCATAGGTGTACCGAAAAATAATATCTTCTTTTTAACATTAAATTTGAACACATGAATTTTCAACGAGTTTTCAATGACATACAACCTGATCTTAAACATAGGCTTCCTATTTGTTACATGTTAAAGCAAGAAATTTGTAGATTTTTTCTTTCTTTCAAGAAACATGCTAAGAAAAAGGGGGGAGGGGGAGCAAGGTGGCCGTTACCACCTCCTTGGAGGACGGTATTCAAAATGTCCTGAAATTGACTTTTTGGTATTCATGGGTGTTGTATTTTACAACAAGAATTTTATAGATATCTCTTTTTTTTCTGAGACAGGGAGAGAGATCTTTAAGGCTGTTCTTCGAAAAAAAAGAACTCTGTTTTTAGTCTTGGTACACAAATTGAAATAAACTAATAGCACCATGGTCTCCAAAAAATTCCAGATGGTTCTTCATAAGCTGTTTTACACACTACGATAAGCGAAAACGCTGTGGCTTTTGTGAAATTTTCAGAAAAAAATCTTAAACATGGATTTCATCTGATAGATTTTTCGAAGAGTGACACGCTTTGCGAAAATTTCCGATTTTTAAGAATTTTTTCTAAAAGTTTTGAAACTGATACAGATTGACCTGTCTTCGTATGTATGTTAATACAGCTTGTAAAGAGACGGTTTCAAATTTTGAAGTGCCTGGCATAATTAGTTTATTTGTAATTATGTACCAAAATCACATGATTTTTTCGAATAACACCGTTAAAAAACATTTTCTCCATTACCCACCATAGGTTGCGTATTTTGAAAAATGATATCTAATCTAACACCTATGTTAAAAAATTCACTTACATACCAAAGTTTATATTATTACCTTCAGTAATTTTGGCTAAACGGAATACTGACATATGAAAGAACGACATTAATTTCAGGTTCTTCTAATAATATTATCTTTATTTAAAGCTACGTTACCTTCATTTACCTTGGTGTGAAGGAATAATCCACAGGACATAAGATATAAAAACAGAATATACGGATGCAGAAATTCACTCAGACATGTTACCAATCTTTAGGGAAATTAAAAAAAAAGGATCAACATTCTTTAAAATTTATCTACTCTTAAAGATGAACCTAAATAGCACGATGAAGTACAAATGAAAGGGAGTTTACGACTTCTTTAACCCTTTGAAGCGCAACCCTTTCCCAATGCTGAAAAAAAGGCAGCCGTTGCCATCGCTCAACTTAACTACCAGCAAGATGGCGGACGATCGAAACGTTCATCGCGTGCCACAGAGCTAGAGACCCTTTTTTGACGACAGCTGGCTGTGCCGCACAGTCAAAAAGGGTCTCTAGATCTGTGGCACGCGATGAACGTTTCGATCGTCCGCCATCTTGCTGGTAGTTAAGTCGAGCGATGGCAACGGCTGCCCTTTTTTCAGCATTGGGCAATCTATCGAGCTGTTCTCGCTATTCTTCCATTTTTCAGCAGATGTCAATGCTGTTAAAAATAATCTTTTTGCGGGAAATGACGTGCTAAGTAAAGGATTCTCGTGGATCTATGTCAACCACAACTACTTTTATAGAAATCGAATCTATTCTTCGTGACTGGCAACAGTCAAAACGTCAGAGTTTGGTGTTCCCAGAGCGGGAACACTGCGAGTTTAAGGGTTAATGGAGTGCCCTTATTTCCTAAAACGTTACGATGTTGTTTGTAAGAGTAAGTTCTACGTATATTCTCTGAAGATGTTGATATTTCCACTCCGGTAATTTTTATTCCTTGATTGAGACAATTAAGCTTCAAAACACGCTTCGAACTCAATTTAAATCTTTGCTTTGCAGACAGCATTTTAAACTCAACACTTTTGTAACTAGTGTTGGTTTTTTTCTTTTTTAAACCGATTCTAAACACTTTTAAAACTTGCATTTCTTGAACCATCCATGCTGTTCATAATCAATAAATAATGTTTGTAGCATGTTTGCGTGACTGGTCGTAAACTATCATCATGCGTGAGATGATGTTAGATCGTTAAAGAAGATTAGTAATGTCTGACATGTATTTCTTTTTATGGATACAAAATGGTAGGTAGAATCTTCATTTTACAAAATATCATTGAAAGAGCATAAATATCCTGTGAAAGTGAATGTTTCATAGTGTTCAGGCAGCGCAATAATCTAAGACAGACATGAGAAATATTATCAATTTTTATTTTATTTCTCATCGATTGTATAAGACGTATTAGAACGTGATGGGAATCAATCGATATTCGTTTATTTTATAACTCCAGCTCAAACGAGTACTCGAGTAAACGAGTATTGAACGTGATGTCGATATTCGTTATTTATTTATTAATGGCCATGTTATTTTATCTCTCACCTCCTTTATTAAAAATTGTCCGAAAAATGTGTTCCAAAAAAGCGACATAAAAATGCGACATAATTTTACATATATTTAAATACTATTAGTTCACAACAGCTTTAATCTATTGTTACAATATTTCGTTTCGTAAGCTGTAGAATATGCATCACAAGCATTTTTCTATTAATAGGTTACAATCATAAAAATTTCAAAATAGGGTTACCACGCTAAATACAGCAATCCTACTCGCCTGAAGCTCTCTCAACAATATCAAATAACGAAAAGTAAATTTTTGGTGCGTTAAGATAGATACTAAAAATTATATAAGTTACTTCAGTTATCATCCACCAATGCTTGCAATTGCAAGGAAAGATCAGGAAACCCTCCTACTTCCAGTCGATGAAATAACTGTAAAAGTACAATAAAAGAAAAAAGGGTGAGAGATAAAATGACATAGTCAATTAATATCGTTTTAATATGGCAATAATGAATCTAAAAATTAGGGGGGTTCAGGTAGGTCTCCCCCTGACGAGGCTCGAACAGCCGAGTTATGTATTTATTTTTATGCATCAATAGTACAAATATTTTTTTAAATGCTTAACTTATGTTAAACATATAAATAGTTCAATTTCTCCCCCCCCCCCAATTTTCTTTCTTTCTTTTATTCTTTTCCGGGTCACAACTTTAAGAATAGTGTGGTAGCTGTTTCAGCCAGCTATATCCCGAAAAGAATATAGTATTTTGACTCTTTTTATAATTATTAAAAGTTCGCTTCTTCAAAGATACATTATAACTGTAAATGCTAAAAGAAACTTTCGTATTTTTATTTTTAAAGCATTTAATCGGAAAGCTTTTTAAACATTTAATTCGCATTTTTAAAGTTTTATCACGTTAAAATTCGTTTTGAAAATTTCCCAATAAAAAGTTCTAAAAATTACAGTTTAATAAACAATTTATGTATAAAATTTTGCGATAAAGCTTTTTTTTTTAAAAATATAACATTTAAAAATAAACATGCTTAGTTATTTTTCTTGGAATAAACAGTCTTAGATGCTAGTACGTGTCTTATTCCGAAAGAAAAGGGGCATTGTAGTTTTAAAATAATTTTTTATTTATACTTATATTTTTTTAACGAATATCATTAATAACTTAACTATTTTTTTTATGGGCGTTTCTAGTTTTCAGATTTATTTTCACTGATATTATTAATAACCATAATTGTCGCTTTATTGAGCACTAACAGTAGCCATTTCATAATTCAAGTTATGTTCTTCCTTTTTTTTTTTTGAGGGGGTGAGGGGTGTCGGATGTTATGTTTAGTTCAGCGTTGCAGCGAAATCATACCACAAGCAGAGTGCTCATTGCCCAAATAAGTAATTAACACTCCACGAAAAACCAAACTAAAACCCCAAAGTACTTGCACCTTCGACATGAAATTCAGTCTTCTGAGTTGAATTTTTCCTTTCAATAGGTGCCCGCAAATCACTGGGTTGGGTTATGTAGCTTCTATAAACTTAGCTTCTATAACGTAATTTTCGAAGGAGGGGGTGAGGGTTAACTATTTGTGACTGGGAGGGAGGGATTAACGACGTTGTTACGCAACGTTTGCGATATAATGAATTTTCAAATTTTCACGTACTTTTTACATTGTATTGTTCAAAAGATTTTCACTGTTATAGCAAATATATACACAACACCACTATAGACCTAAATTCGAAATTCCAAAATAATTTCTGCCGGCACGTCATCCTGATCAGAAAAATAAATTACCAAAGACGTAACATCGACTATAGTCTGTGCACCAAAGGAACCCCTACCCCCCAAATGCTTCGCTGGGAGATGGAATATGATTTTTTCATCACATAAGCAGCAGCCAATATTTTGCACTAATTGTCAATGTGAAAATGCAAATTGCTGCTCTGGATTCAGAAGGCCTTTGCTGGAAATTTTACCTGGAGGATCTTTGTCTGCGCCTACTTTCATTTTGCAAAGATCTACAGTCTGAATTCTCCTAATTCAAAACTTAGTAATTTAAATGCAAAATTCTTTTCTCAATAAGAGTTTAAATTTCAGAAAAATGTCACCTGATACTGCAAAAAAAGTTCGAGAAAATACTTTATGATTTGTATTGCCCATCGATTCAAGAGGATAAAATTGATAGAATATGCCTTGTATTTTGTTTCCCTGCCGCTGTTGAAAAATCACAAGACTGTGCACTAAGTTCAAGTGGCGAAAAAAAAATTCGTACAGTGCGAACAGTGGTTAAAGCACCAACGAGAAATGATGGCTGTACTAGCAAATGGTCGTTATGATTGGCTAGACAAAAATGATCACCATGGAAATGAAGCTGAGGTTTCTGAAAAATGTAACGGCGAAAAAGAAAATGCCTTTAACAGATGTTCGGATCAATTTAGAAAGGTTTGAAACTATTCAAACTTCGTGAAAATTATGACACCCCCCACACACACAGAACTAACAATAAAGATGATTTTTGTACTGAGTTATTGTATTTATTTGAGGCTGTTACATTAATTCAAGTGTTTTTTAATTATTTAAAATATGATTAGTCAAGAAATACACTTTTATAAAGGTAAGAATTTTACACATATTTTATCATCAATTTTTAAATTAATATAATAAGTAACACAAAAATCTACAGTAATTTAAATTTTGAATTTCAATTAAAAATTATTTTAATCATTCAGATACGAGTATTTTTTATATTATTCCAATGTATAAAATTCGGACAAGAAAATCACATGGTGTTTAGTCTAGTGAATATTGTGTCTGTGAGAGAACTGTGAAGTACTTACTCAGGTAATCTTAGACAAAGAGTTATCGGTGAGCTGGGGCGTTGTCATATTTCAGCATCCGATTTTTCAAAGCCCAAAGAACAGATCTGTTTCTTTAAAGCTTAAAATATTACCAACCTATATAACGCATTCCATAAAAACAAACAAAAGCAAAAAACAAATTATATCACACAATCTACAATCAATGCAGAAATTTTCCGCGAATGTGTTGAACCTAATGGTATTTATTTCTTTGGATAATATACCATACGTATAACGCTCAAGTACAAATCAAATTAACAGACAGCAAGTTAAGGTTTCTTTCTTTTTAATTCATTTACTACTAAAACGTAGTTAAGACTATGAGATCCCCTGAAAAGATACACATGCTGATATGTCTTCACTTTTATTCGGAAATGTGTGTAGACAGGGATAATTGTTGCTATTGTCGGTTACTGCTTATCCTGCAAAACTCTACATTGAAATATTTTATGTGCAATTAATGAACCACTGAATTTACTACATTTAACATTCTGTAGCTCAAAATATGCCTCAATTTTTAGTTAAAGTTTTATAATCTTATCAATTATTCTACAAACATCAATTGATTCTATACTTTTTTTTTTTTTTTAGATGACAATGCACAACTAGAAACATGCAAAAGGGATGTTTGTGCTCTTCGCCTGCCAACTGAGTAAAGAATTGGACCAGTGGATTAGACTACAAATAGGTTGTTCTACATTCAAACCTCACGCTTCTTTCTATTTGACTACAGAAATTTATAGTTTCACCATAGCAACGTCTATTAATGCCGCCAAAATATATATTCTTCCTGTGGTCAAAGTTTTTACTTTTATATCGTTAAAGATGAATAGTGGTTAAGTAACACATGAAAGCTTTAATAGTTAAAACCCATGAAGTGAACAGTAACCAATTTCCATTGTATGTGAAATATGTTATGTTGGTAAAAGTTAAGAAGAACACCATCGGATCATTTGATATTTGCTGAATAATGAAGATGAATATTCTGCTGGGAATAAAAACCCTAGTTAATCCATGTTATCAACATTCATTTTCTTCAGAGAAATAAGTAAGATAATTATGTCAAATGGAACAACGGAGAGTGAAATCAACTTTTAGTTGAATGCCTCGTCACATTTATTAAGTAATGGAAAACAATGTGCTTATTTCTATAGCCAAATTAATATTCTGCTGAAGTTAAGAGTTTCTATATCCAAAAAAGCACTAATAAGAAACTAAAAAGAAAAAATCAGCAGATATAATTACATGTTGTTTTCATTCCGATTTTTAATCAGCAAATTTGTGGAAGATCTTCCATTACTTCTCCTTTCAATTAACCGTTAAATATCATGTTAATTAATTTAAGTCGTTAAGATATACAATTTTTAACGCATCTACAAAAACTGGGTAAAAATTTTATTTTAGAAGTTAAATATATATATTTATACATACATTTACAGAGCCCACTGTAAAGTTGGTCATTTAGTGATTTAAATTTTGAGAAGTTTCGTTTAAAAGCCATAATTTCAGGTTGCATTTTTTTAAAGTAATTAGACATTTTATTAAAAAGTCAATAATTTACAAAGCTTTTTAGAATTTCCCCTCGTAGGAAATTTTGAAGAAGCTTTCATCTTTAGAAGAAATTTTCCTCATTCTTTCGAATAATATTGAATTGTGAGTTCAATATTAATTCGAAAAGAATTAATTCCATTAAATAGAAACGAAATCGTACGTAATATGATTAATCATACACATTTATTTTTAGTAGAAGTTTGATGTAAAATATCAAAGCATAATATTTGGTTTTAACAAAATAACTAATTATAACAACTTTTGCACGTAAATTATGTAAAAATGAATATGTATAAAATATAAAAGTTACTTTTTGTCAAAAGGGATGAACTTATCAAAATTCAAAATATTAAATATTAAATAATCAATAATTTTATTTGAAAAAAAAATCCAATGACTATTATTACCGAATTACTGTTACCGTATATCTGGGAAAATTTAAGGAAGTTAGTAAGTAACATCAGTGAATTTCCAAAATTTATTGACATATATCACTTCAATATATCATCTATCGTCTTATCCACGTATTTTTAGATTTAATTGAAAAGTAAATGTAGTTTTCAAATGATTTTTCATATACTCTGATTAAAACTTTTTATACGCATTTTTTTTACAACGCTCTCTGTAAAAGAATGGTGAGAGTATTATTATTCAAAAATATCTTTCGAACTGTATTTGGTATAAGAAGTTATAAAGTATTGCATTGTTGATATATTTATTTATATAGGAAAATTAATTAACTTAATTATTCAGTGTTTCCTCAGTGCATTTTATATTATCCAGTGCCAAAACCTACATGCTTATATACCGCCAAGTACATCTTTTACAAATTCCGTACATTCCGAACATACCGTGAAGAATTAATTGCAACTGCTAGCATGAAAATTACACATGATGATACCACTTTCGTATCGTACGATATGATTTTTGAAGCACGTTCAGTTTACGCACCCAACTCGTACGTGGTAGACAACTGAGCAATCTCGTCACAACCAAACATGCCGCTCAGAAACTCTCACAGTCAGATAGAGAACCAGATAGACTCTTTCATACAGAACTTCAAGCGCAACAGTGCTGTGTTTGTGAGCCAGTTGAACTTGGATACCTATGGAGCCAGTCTCAGGCACACCTTCAGTGCTGGGCAAATCAGCCCTACAACGGATTTCGGAACCAGGAGTAAGAGATCGTCTTTCGTGTCCACTTACTCTTCTTCATCCAGGAGGACATCAACCGATGGAACTAACATTTCTTTCTCTGAAACCGAATCCTCGTACAATGAAGAAGCTGATATCAGCGAAAGCAGTAGCGGTGAGTACTCATCCCCCCCCTTTTCTATCTCTTTCTTTCCTATCCAGACAGCACATAAGCTTAAATCAAGCTTGACATTTCTTTGAATTTGACGCATTAATGCAAGCTTGACAGTTCAACTCATTCTAAGCTGGCAGCAAGCTTGCAGGAGTCAAGCTGAATTGTCAAGCTTAAATACAGCTTGATTTAATCTTGGCAATTGCTACTCGCTTGATTTTTCCTTTTTAAAGGAGCGTTGATGGCGCCATCTGTGAAAGGGAATGGACATTAATTGTCTAGCGTCCTCAAATTTGCCGAAAGTTCGTAAAAGATGTGTTTATTTTATTACCAGTGCCATATTACCGGCAAGGCAAACGGAGCAACTGCCCAGGGACTACAGATTTTAGGGCCCAAAAATCTTACATCTTACACTTTTGTAGTTTTAAAATAAAATTACAAAGGATAAAAAAAAAATTCAGAAGTTAAATAATTTTTTTAATTATAAAGTATGAACAATGAAAATAATTCAAATTTACATTTGTATAAATTAATTTAAACTTATTTTTAATTCTTCGAAATGCTCTATATCGATATAGCATACCAATATGTAGGAAAATAACTAACCACATTTGTTAAGAGAATTTTTAGCGTTAAAAAATAGCAAAATTTTTCAATTATTTGTTATTATAAGAAATATTTACAAAAATGACTAAAGTGTTTGTATTCCATACATGTTATGTTAGCAACTGTGATATAGCATTTCGAAGTAACGTTTAACTATCTGTTTCTTTGATTTCAGATTACTTGCTTCACACAAAATTTGTGTTAAGTAAGTAAGCCCATTCTATATTTCCAAATATGGAAATTCTTGAACATAAAATACAATTATACTACGAAATTGATTTCAAAATCAGTCGTTTGTCTCGATTTTGGCCAGCGGCAGTATTGCTCATGAGTGTTGCGAAAGTTTTAAAACATGTGTTGCTCTTAATTTTATATTATGTTTATTTCCCTATTAGTAGAGTCTCTAAGTTACACATAAAATTATTTTAATTTTGATGCATCCCATGGAAAAATAAAAAAACAAATAACATATCGCCCACTTATCAATCTGGCCAGAAAACCGCTTAATAATTCACTTCAAACTTTAGTCATAGCTGCACAAGGCTCCAGTGGCTGAATGGATAACGCGCTCGGCATCGAAAGGTCCCGGGTTCTATTCTAGCCACGGACACTCGATGGAAACAGATTAAAATAACTTAAAATTACAGCATAAAGGGAGAAATGCGCGGAATAATAAAGTATGTGGGGCGCGGGCGCCCCGTATATTTAGAATTTTTTTTTTTTTGGAAAATTTTTAAAGCTTGAAATTAAGCTTAAAATGTCAAGCTTGATTCAAGCTTGAAATGTCAAGCTTAATGCAAGCTGTGCAAGTGTAAACTAGAACACTTGATTCAAGCTTGCATCAAGCTTACACGCCTGGAATTTTCAAGCTTAATTCAAGCTTATTGACTTGATAAATCAAGCTTGCTGCAAGTTTGATGTGCTGTCTGGGTACTAATACAGGGTTATTATAAGAGATTATAAAGATCACTGAAATTCATTTGCCATGAAACCTAGATACAATGTGTCCTTAAAACACATCATACTACGAAAACATACTTTCATTTTATTTTACGAAGATTTCACATTTCCATCTTGTTTTGTTGCTTTCCTGTGACCGGTCAAAATTGCTCAATACGTTTGCATTCCTACAGACGTTTATAATTCTAAATCATAGCTGCGATCTTACATTATCCTCATGTCGCCAAGCAAACTCAGTGGCCGCTGTAATCCACAAGTACCAGGCTCATTGATTTTTTTAAGAGCTTTATATTTAAAAGTATTGCATGACTTGACATGCAGTACTTTTGGATATGAGTGATATAGGATAAAAGCAAATGCAAACTCCAACCTTTCTTTACATTCTACAAATATGTTCGTGAACTGGGTAACACGCCCAAATTGTACTTGAAATTGTTCCACGATTTTATTTATTTATTTATTTGTGAGTGTGTTCTGTCAATGGTCATACTGCAGGTGCAGATCACTGCAATGGTCATCACTAGGGGTACGTAAACGAGGTCATTTATGTTCTCACAAAGAAAGAAGTCCCAAGACGTTAAATCTACTGATGTTAAGTGGCCAAGTCTACACAGCGAGGTCATTCTCAACAACACTTCCAATTCAGTACACATTAAAAACTTGTTAGTATGCTGTTATTTTCATACATCATTCACATTTGCATGTGTATGTAGTGCTTATGAATATATTGCGTTTCGAAAACGAGTGGACCCTACATTTTTAAGCTGTTCTTTTAAGAAATGATCCAACTTTTAACGCTTCGCAAATATTTTAATGAAGCTAGAGATTCAAAGAAGTTTGTAGTGACTTTTCACGAGCTCTGCTATAATTGGTCCCTAGCTTAACGGAATACATCAGCTCCTCTCATTCGAGCTAATAATATTCTAAGAAACTGTCCTTCTGCGTTAAAAGCTGCAATATGCTCAGCACCTCAGACTATTTTTCAAGGCAATATTTTCTTTTTCTTAATTTTCTTTTTAATTTTTTGTGCTTATTTTTTATCAGAAGCTTGTAAGAGACATATACAGGGTGAATCTAAACTCTTGTACAAAACTTTAAGAGGTGATAGGGCACATAATAAGGAATCAGAATCACATAGCAATGTGGGGTCGGCAACAGCGTCTTCATGTAGCTGTTAATAATCACTTTGGAAAAAGTGCTGAAATAACAGTGCACTTTCCGACCATTGTTCGTCAGAAACTAATGTATTTTTCTCCGAAAACAGAAGACTAAAATTGATAGTTTAAAAATTCTACTTTATTTCACGGATGAAATTTTTGGAGACGAGCCAAGGGCGTAGCCAGAAATTTTTCATGTTGGGGGGTTACGACTACTACAACTCATATGTATATGTATACGTGTGTGTGATTATGCAGTGAAGAATATACATTTTGTATGGCAAAAAATTTCTCATAGGGGGGGGGGTTATGACCCCCCTAACCCCCCCATGGCTACGCCCCTGAGACGAGCCTATTATTTATGAAACTTGGTTAAGAAATTAGACGAACATTTCAATACTTTTCACAAAGTGATTATTACCAGGTAAGTGAAAACTGCATTTTTGACCCCACATTGCTATGTGATTCTGATTCCTTATTATGTGGCCTATCACCCCTTTAACTTTTGCCCAAGAGTTTAGATTCACCCTGTATAAATTTACGTCTAATGTTCAAGAGGGCCTATACTGCAGTTTGTGAAGTGCCAATATGGGATTTCTCGAGGGTTGAACGTCATTAGTTTGCTCATCAAGCAATTCAAAAATTCTGCGATACCTGTCGCTTTTAAAACACATAGCCCATCAAAATTAAAACGTTTTTACAGAAAGATGATCATTTACTTTTAATCCCTTAACCCGCAGTGTCCTCGCCGTGAAGACACAAAATCTCGGACGTTTTGACTGTTGTCAGTCACAAGAATAATTTTTGTTTCTATAAAAATACTTAAGCAGGACATACTACACGAGAATCCTTTACTTTTCAGCACATAATTTCCCGTAAGATTTTTCGATTATTTGTAAAATCTTCATGATTATTTTTAACAGCTCTGGCATCTGCTGAAAACTGGAGAATACAATGGATATACATTGATATAGAAGAACTGAATTAGACTGCCCAATGTGAAAAATGGTCGGCCTTTGCCATTGCTCGATTTAACTACCACCAACATGGCGCTCGATTGAATCGTTCATCACGTGACACAGATCTAGAGACCATTTTTTTTGACACAGCTGGCTGTCGCTATTTAGATTTCGATGCGTTTTTTCATCTATTGTTTCATTATTCTTTCACAATTTGTGAAGTGCTACTCTGTAAGTACGTCTGCTATCGATTGAAAGAAGAGGTAATCTAGTGAAGCCAGATCAGGTGAATACGATGGGTGGAGAACAACACTCACCATCCAAGAACTTTTGATGCACCTTGCACTGGATTTGTGATCTGTTAACTCTGTCATTTAGTAAGATTCTTTAGTCTTCTGGCTCATTCCGTTCACTTAACTCTCAGTATGTTAAGCTATCTTTCTATCTCCTTCTCGTTTTCTTTTCTGAGAATGTTATTTTAAATACCGAACAAAAATTAAAGCCAAAAAACTTGACCAAATAGAAATTAAACAAGAAAGAACAAATTAATAAGAAAAATCACATGACCGTCGCTTAAAATGCGTGAAATTATCCCAAATCATGCCTGATTCTTCCACTGGTTTCAGCTCCTAATTGTTAGAAGTCGGTAGTATCAGACTTCGATGAAGATTAATACACCACTGATGGGAGCTCCATGTGAAAACTTTAGTAATGTTCAGCTCTATTTCACTTGGAGTAAATCGTCTCCCTTCTCCCTGCGTACCCATTTTGCCCACTGAAAATCAATTTTGAGGTTTCTCTATCACTTTTTTGAGTCGGTTTTATCGAGATTTCCAGAGTGGAATTGTTTCTTTCTTTACCGAACTTTTCACTTTTATTGAGGTTTTTCTGGAGATTTTCTTTTTTTAGATCCATGTTCATTTCTAAACCCCCCCCCTCCCTTTTTGAATGCGATAAATCCTTTTATCATTCTTTTGCAATTTCTGTAAAAGTTTTTGAAAGAAAGAAAAAAAAAGAAAAAAAAAAAGCTTAGCTTTTTTTTTAAAAATCCTTCTTCCTTTTTTTCGGTTCTTTTTATTATTTGTTTCCTTTGCCCACTGTCCATCTGCAGAAAGTGTGTCAAAATAGAGTTGGTCGTTGAAGTGATCTTATGACAACTCGTTCACAACGTGAAATCACAATGCGTCCTGTTCAGTCGCCATCTGTGCAACTTCAGTGTTATTACTACAACTTGCGTACAACGCAAGACATTATATTACAGTAGAACTTCTCGAATCCGGACAAAATTTGGTCTTAAAATAATCCAGTTATGCAACATAAACCGAAATTTAAGCAACAAACTTTTCTTAGGCATGTTTTTTGAAAAAATTACATCTTTCTGTCGTGTACAAATCTTCATTAAATATGTTTTAATGACTATGTCATTTTATCTCTCACTCTCTTTATTGAAAATGGTCCGAAGAATCTGTCCCAAAAAAGCGACATAAAAATGAGACATAATTCTACATATATTTAAATACTATTAGTTCACAACAGCTTTAATCTATTGTTACAGTAAGCTGCAAAATATGCATCACATGTATTTTTTACATATATATAAATACTATTAGTTCACAACAGCTTTAATCTATTGTTACAATAGTTCGTAAGCTGTAGAATATGTATCACATGTATTTTTCTATAGGTTACAGTCATAAAAATTTCAACATAGGGTTACCAGGCGAAATACACGAAAGATGAGAGATAAAATGACATAGTCAATTAATATCCTTTTAATATGGCAATAATGAAA